>CAWUFW010011239.1:0-629305 GCA_963921515.1 Calotriton arnoldi | reverse complement strand
TTTGGTCACTGTGATGATGGGGGTTTAGACCCCATTGCCACAATGGTCAAAATGTGCTTCAGCTATGGACCCCACACTTGCCTTTTGGTCACTGTGATGATGGGGGTTTAGGGCCCCATTGCCACAATGGTCAGTGGGCTGCTTGCACTAGGGTGCCACACACATATATGTGTGGCACATGTGCTAGGGGTCACATTGTATGTTCAATGTCATGTTCGGTGTTGTAGGCATTTGACACAGCCTGCTCACACGCTTGTCATGGTGGTGGGGGGATGTCTTAATCTTGCATTCCCTAGGTTGTGGTGTGCTTGTTGTGTCATGCATTGTCCATCCTATGAGTGGGGGTGGTAGTAGTGGTAGGCATCCAGCCCCCTGGCTAAGGGGTAGTAGTGGTAGGCTTCCTGCCCCCTGGCTAAGGGTGGTAGTAGTGGTGGGCATCCTGCCCCCCTGGGTGAGGGTGGTAGTAGTGGTAGGCATCCTGCCCCCCTGGCTAAGGGTGGTAGTAGTGGTAGGCATCCTGCCCCCCTGGGTGAGGGTGGTAGCAGTGGTAGGCATCCTGCCCCCTGGCTAAGGGTGGTAGTAGTGGTAGGGCATCCTGCCCCCTGGCTGAGGGTGGTAGTAGTGGTAGGCATCCTGCCCCCCTGGCTAAGGGTGGTAGTAGTGGTGGGCATCCTGCCCCCCTGGCTGAGGGTGGTAGTAGGGCATCCTGCCCCCTGCAAGGGGTAGTAGTGGTAGGCATCCTGCCCCCTGGGTGAGGGTGGTAGTAGTGGTAGGCATCCTGCCCCCTGGCTAAGGGTGGTAGTAGTGGTAGGCATCCTGCCCCCCTGGCTAAGGGTGGTAGTAGTGGTGGGCATCCTGCCCCCCTGGCTAAGGGTGGTAGGTAGTGGTAGGCATCCTGCCCCCCTGGCTAAGGGTGGTAGTAGTGGTAGGCATCCTGCCCCCTGGCTAAGGGTGGCAGTAGTGGTAGGCATCCTGCCCCCTGGCTAAGGGTGGCAGTAGTGGTAGGCATCCTGCCCCCCTGGCTGAGGGTGGTAGTAGTGGTAGGGCATCCTGCCCCCTGGCTAAGGGTGGTAGTAGTGGTAGGCATCCTGCCCCCCTGGGTGAGGGTGGTAGCAGTGGTAGGCATCCTGCCCCCCTGGGTGAGGGTGGTAGTAGTGGTAGGCATCCTGCCCCCTGGCTAAGGGTGGTAGTAGTGGTAGGCATCCTGCCCCCCTGGGTGAGGGTGGTAGCAGTGGTAGGCATCCTGCCCCCTGGCTAAGGGTGGCAGTAGTGGTGGGCATCCTGCCCCCTGGCTAAGGGTGGTAGTAGTGGTAGGCATCCTGCCCCCTGGCTGAGGGTGGTAGTAGTGGTAGGCATCCAGCCCCCTGGCTAAGGGTAGTAGTGGTAGGCATCCTGCCCCCTGGGTGAGGGTGGTAGTAGTGGTGGGCATCCTGCCCCCCTGGGTGAGGGTGGTAGTAGTGGTGGGCATCCTGCCCCCTGGCTGAGGGTGGCAGTAGTGGTAGGCATCCTGCCCCCTGGGTGAGGGTGGTAGCAGTGGTAGGGCATCCTGCCCCCTGGCTGAGGGTGGTAGTAGTGGTAGGCATCCTGCCCCCTGGGTGAGGGTGGTAGCAGTGGTAGGCATCCTGCCCCCTGGCTAAGGGTGGCAGTAGTGGTGGGCATCCTGCCCCCTGGCGTGAGGGTGGTAGTAGTGGTGGGCATCCTGCCCCCTGGCTAAGGGTGGTAGTAGTGGTAGGCATCCTGCCCCCTGGGTGAGGGTGGTAGTAGTGGTGGGCATCCTGCCCCCTGGCTAAGGGTGGTAGTAGTGGTAGGCATCCTGCCCCCCGTGGCTGAGGGTGGTAGTAGTGGTGGGCATCCTGCCCCCTGGCTAAGGGTGGTAGTGCAAGTGGTGGGCATCCCGCCCCCTGGCTGAGGGTGGCAGTAGTGGTAGGCATCCTGCCCCCTGGCTAAGGGTGGTAGTGAGTGGTAGGCATCCTGCCCCCTGGCTGAGGGTGGTAGTAGTGGTGGGCATCCTGCCCCCTGGCTAAGGGTGGTAGTAGTGGTAGGCATCCTGCCCCCCTGGGCTAAGGGTGGTAGTAGTGGTAGGCATCCTGCCCCCCTGGCTGAGGGTGGTAGTAGTGGTGGGCATCCTGCCCCCTGGGTGAGGGTGGTAGTAGTGGTAGGGCATCCTGCCCCCTGGCTGAGGGTGGGTAGCAGTGGTGGGCATCCTGCCCCCTGGCTAAGGGTGGCAGTAGTGGTAGGCATCCTGCCCCCTGGGCTGAGGGTGGGCAGTGGTGGGCATCCTGCCCCCTGGCTGAGGGTGGTAGTAGTGGTGGGCATCCTGCCCCCCTGGCTAAGGGTGGTAGTAGTGGTAGGCATCCTGCCCCCCCTGGGTGAGGGTGGTAGTAGTGGTGGGGCATCCTGCCCCCTGGCTGAGGGTGGTAGTAGTGGCAGGCATCCTGCCCCCTGGCTAAGGGTGGTAGTAGTGGTAGGCATCCTGCCCCCTGGCTAAGGGTGGTAGTAGTGGTAGGCATCCAGCCCCCCTGGCTAAGGGTGGTAGTAGTGGTGGGCATCAAGCCCCCTGGCTAAGGGTGGTAGTAGTGGTAGGCATCCTGCCCCCCTGGCTAAGGGTGGTAGTAGTGGTAGGCATCCTGCCCCCCTGGCTAAGGGTGGTAGTAGTGGTAGGCATCAAGCCCCCCTGGCTAAGGGTGGTAGTAGTGGTAGGCATCCTGCCCCCCTGGCTAAGGGTGGTAGTAGTGGTAGGCATCCTGCCCCCCTGGCTAAGGGTGGTAGTAGTGGTAGGCATCAAGCCCCCTGGCTAAGGGTGGTAGTAGTGGTAGGCATCCAGCCCCCTGGCTAAGGGTGGTAGTAGTGGTAGGCATCAAGCCCCCCTGGCTAAGGGTGGTAGTAGTGGTAGGCATCCAGCCCCCCTGGCTAAGGGTGGTAGTAGTGGTAGGCATCCAGCCCCCTGGCTAAGGGTGGTAGTAGTGGTGGGCATCAAGCCCCCCTGGCTAAGGGTGGTAGTAGTGGTAGGCATCCTGCCCCCCTGGCTAAGGGTGGTAGTAGTGGTAGGCATCCTGCCCCCTGGCTAAGGGTGGTAGTAGTGGTAGGCATCCTGCCCCCCTGGCTAAGGGTGGTAGTAGTGGTAGGCATCAAGCCCCCCTGGCTAAGGGTGGTAGTAGTGGTAGGCATCCTGCCCCCCTGGCTAAGGGTGGTAGTAGTGGTAGGCATCCTGCCCCCCTGGCTAAGGGTGGTAGTAGTGGTAGGCATCCAGCCCCCCTGGCTAAGGGTGGTAGTAGTGGTAGGCATCAAGCCCCCCTGGCTAAGGGTGGTAGTAGTGGTAGGCATCCTGCCCCCCTGGCTAAGGGTGGTAGTAGTGGTAGGCATCAAGCCCCCCTGGCTAAGGGTGGTAGTAGTGGTAGGCATCCAGCCCCCTGGCTAAGGGTGGTAGTAGTGGTAGGCATCCAGCCCCCCTGGGTGAGGGTGGTAGTAGTGGTAGGCATCCTGCTCCCCCTGGGTGAGGGTGGTAGTAGTGGTAGGCATCCTGCCCCCCCTGGCTGAGGGTGGTAGTAGTGGTAGGCATCCAGCCCCCCCTGGCGAAGGGTGGTGGTAGTGGTAGGCATTCTGCCCCCCTGGGTGAGGGTGGTAGTAGTGGTAGGCATCCTGCCCCCCTGGCTAAGGGTGGTAGTAGTGGTAGGCATCCTGCCCCCCTGGGTGAGGGTGGTAGTAGTGGTAGGCATCCTGCCCCCCTGGGTGAGGGTGGTACTAGTGGTGGGCATCCTGCCCCCTGGGTGAGGGTGGTAGTAGTGGTAGGCATCCTGCCCCCTGGCTAAGGGTGGTAGTAGTGGTAGGCATCCAGCCTCCCCTGGCTGAGGGTGGTGGTAGTGGTAGGGCATTCTGCCCCCCTGGGTGAGGGTGGTAGTAGTGGTAGGCATCCTGCCCCCCTGGGTGAGGGTGGTAGTAGTGGTAGGCATCCTGCCCCCCTGGCTAAGGGTGGTAGTAGTGGTAGGCATCCTGCCCCCCTGGGTGAGGGTGGTAGTAGTGGTAGGCATCCTGCCCCCCTGGGTGAGGGTGGTACTAGTGGTAGGCATCCTGCCCCCCTGGGTGAGGGTGGTAGTAGTGGTAGGCATCCTGCCCCCCTGGGTGAGGGTGGTACTAGTGGTAGGCATCCTGCCCCCCTGGGTGAGGGTGGTACTAGTGGTGAGGCATCCTGCCCCCTGGGTGAGGGTGGTAGTAGTGGTAGGCATCCTGCCCCCCTGGCTAAGGGTGGTAGTAGTGGTAGGCATCCTGCCCCCTGGGTGAGGGTGGTAGTAGTGGTAGGCATCCTGCCCCCCTGGGTGAGGGTGGTACTAGTGGTAGGCATCCTGCCCCCCTGGCTAAGGGTGGTAGTAGTGGTAGGCATCCAGCCCCCTGGCTGAGGGTGGTGGTAGTGGTAGGCATTCTGCCCCCCTGGGTGAGGGTGGTAGTAGTGGTAGGCATCCTGCCCCCCTGGGTGAGGGTGGTAGTAGTGGTAGGCATCCTGCCCCCCTGGCTAAGGGTGGTAGTAGTGGTAGGCATCCTGCCCCCCTGGGTGAGGGTGGTAGTAGTGGTAGGCATCCTGCCCCCCCCTGGGTGAGGGTGGTAGTAGTGGTTGGCATCCCTGCCCCCCTGGGTGAGGGTGGTAGTAGTGGTAGGCATCCTGCCCCCCCTGGGTGAGGGTGGTAGTAGTGGTAGGCATCCTGCCCCCCTGGGTGAGGGTGGTACTAGTGGTAGGCATCCTGCCCCCTGGGTGAGGGTGGTAGTAGTGGTAGGCATCCTGCCCCCTGGGTGAGGGTGGTAGTAGTGGTAGGCATCCAGCCCCCCTGGGTAAGGGTGGTAGTGGTGGTAGGCATCCTGCCCCCCTGGGTAGGGGTGGTGGTGCGCATTCAGGCCCATGTGTGCATATGTGGCATTGGTGATGGGCATCCCGCCCCTATGGTGCTGCTGTTGCTGGTGTAAGTATATTCAGCATCCCCGTGTGTGTGTGTGATGTGTCGTGTACGTGTTGTATGTGTTTTGTGGTTGGTGTCTGGCTTACCTTCTGCGCCGTACGCGTCCGTGCCTGTTCCGGTAGTAGATGTAGAATATTGGTATGATCGGGACGAAGGGATTCATGGTTGGTTCGTGTAGTTCGTCCTTCTCGTTGCTTCGCGTCGTCCTCGTCACTTCGCCTCGTCCTCGTCGGTGCCGTGTTCGTCTCGTAGCCGTGGATCGTGTTGTGGCGCGAATCGGAGCTTATGTGCGCCTCTCCCGGATGCTTTGACGTGCCGTGCGTAGCGACGGGTTCGGCGCGTACGGGAAGCGCATCGTACTTGTCCGGCCGGACGGGGCTGCATTTTTCCTTCCGTGCGACTCGATTCGGCGTTTCCGGATTCGCCTCGGTCGGAGAACAGGACCTGGTTTGGGTGAGTACGGCTCGGCCGGATTTTTTGCTGTTGTGCGCATCGTACTTGCTCTCTCGGTGTGCTGTACGGATCGGTCGGGAAACAGGCTTTCGCATGGCTTTTTTCCCGACCGAATGGTGTTGGGTACGCCTCCGACCGAGATCGGAATCGGCCCCCAAGTTGTGGGCGGCTAAAACCGCACCCAACTCCTGACCTTCCTCGGAATGAACAAAGTGAAGCCCCTCTGATAATGTGCACCTCGGCCTGTTGTCATCTAGCAGCAATGGACAATCACAGGGACAGCAATTAAAATCCCCTGCTATCACAGTCATCTCCTGACCAAACCCATTGCTGTGTTCCCCCAGGGCATTCAGGGTCGCCCTTAAACTTTGAAGGCCCAAGACTCCATCTAGACCTCCTCCGGCATTATAAAAATGTACAAAAAGTAAAGCGGTGACTCCTAAAAAAATATCTTCAATCCCTGTAGTACCCTCAGGTCCTTGTCCAGGTTTACGACCTGCCCACGCAAATCTACTCCCAAAAAAATATCATATCCCCTCTGGCCCTCCCCGTAGTTGCGGGCAGTGCAGGCAGAAAGTATGTCTTGTAACACTCCAGGAAAAACCTGTTACTCACCTTCCATGTTTCCTGTATGCAGATAATCTGAAAAGATGTTACAAAGTCATCCCAGCTAGGATCGGAGAATTTAGCAGAAAGTCCTGCAATGTTCCACAACAGTATTTTTGAAGCCCATAGATTCAAAGCTGAGGTAGCCACGGCCAGGTCAACTGCAAAGCAGACTGCGAAAGGGAACACAGTACCTTCCTCATCAAAGTTGGACTTAGGGAGAGGGGGAGTGAGAGTAGGGGTCTGTCAGTCACACAATTCAAGGCTATTCAAGGGGGCAAAATGATTCATCAAGTCCCCCCCCCCCCACAGGGCTGCCCTGTTCTCGATCTGGCATTGCCAAAAGGGTCCCAGGTATGCCAAGCTAGTGGCCCGTATGGGCAACAACACCTCTCTGGTTTATAAAAGAACCCTAATGGAAGGCCGACAATGCCCTGCTGATTATGAGGCCTATGGGAGGATAAAGAGGCTAAAATGTATGCATCCCAGGGTTGTTAACCACCACACTATGCCCTGGCCAGAGCTTGTTGTCTCCACCCTCCCAACTGACTTCGGGCCATAATGATTGTATCAGGAATACCTCCTTCTCCCTGAACACACTGCTTGAACCAATAAGTCACTTCGTTTTTTAACTCAAGAAAAGGCTCAGGAGAGGAGCTTGGTAGATGCGGAACGATACCTAGAGCAACAATATAAGGGGTTGCCTCTGGCGGCAATTAAAGACTGTCCACGGGGTGCAGGGGCCAGGATTGAGACATGGAATTATAAGAAATCTCTGACACAGGGAAAATAAGTGGGGCACGGGGGGGTTGAATCTAAAAGGAGGGGTACTTGACCCCTCACCCAATGATGGTCTGATGGCTATCAGAGGATCCTCGCAGCCCCCCATCCTCCCATGCTCCTTGACTCCTGTTGAGCCCCATCCCCATGTGTCCCCTCCTCCCTCCTAAGTGGCCAGAAGGAGAATACAAGGGGTTACCCCTAGTTAGCAATAACCTTCTTTCGGCTAACTCAGTTTTTTTTATACTACTGAAATACCCGAGTAAGAAAAACTTCAATGGTTGGAACTCGCAGGGTCTTGGGTGGCCAGGATGCTTTTGCAACAGGTACTTTCCTTTTTCCCATAGTTAGATACTCCAGGAATGCCGCTCAATCCAAGTGACAACCATAAAGGGAGATAAAACAACAACATTACAATTCACCACTCCACCTGAGTTCCAAATTCAAATTAAATGTTCCACCCTCTCCAAGCCGCAGGTGTTAGCTGCCAAGTTCAACAGGTGCTACCTCACAACCTGCATTTCAAGGGCCTCTGTTTGGTTCTCACGCTATCGTAGTGACGTATGTCCTGATCACAGCTAGTCCACGACTTTAGGCTCTCCAGATTAAAAGCCCGCAGTTCACCTGGGGGCAGACAAGGAGTGCCAGAAAGGAAATCCAAGGGGGGTGGCCCACCTCTTCGTGGCGCTGATGGGTGCAGGATAGACCTGCCCTTGGCGTCAGCTGGCAGCAGGGGTTGTGGGTGTTGCAGTCCCCCCAGCGGCTGTGAATCTGCGGTGGCTCGCCCCTGCTGAAGACGGACTGCAACAAGAATGGCAAGGGCCCCAGTGCCCCACAAATACGACTGGTCACAGGGAGTCTCAGGGAAATGCTGGCAAAGTAGCTGTCCTCCCTAGCCTTGTCTCTGGATATGGAGGGATGCTCTTTCCTCACGTAAGAGTGGGGAAGTGCTCGATAAGGAGGTAACTATAAACTCCCCTATTGTCCACCAACTATCATGGCCTTTCCTAAGAAGTGGTACACTTTTATGGTCCCCAATCCTGCCTAACGGTGATATTGTTCGTTCTACCGGGCATATTCAAGCTACATTGAAGTTTGGCACCCCTCTCAGTCTTACCAAAGGGCTGTGAGGGTTTTGAGTGTCTGCACTCCATTGCCGAGTGGTGGGATGGTGTTCTTGCCCTTTCAGGGCGTGTAAAAGGCCACACACATTTTTGTAACCCCACCTTGCATGGGGACAGGATTTTCCTTAACCTCACAGCGTTTCCTGATATTCTGCACCACCTCATGTTACCCAGGGGTAGGACATTGTTCTTTGCCTCTCCCAGTGTTGCATTTGAGCTCGAATGATCCACTTGCCGCCCCCCCCCCTTGCTTAAATTTGATTATAATACTTGGTTTGAAGAAGAAAAGAGCAAAGATGTACTTGTAATATAAAAAAGATCCTCCACCTAAGACATTTATGAAAACGGCACCGATGAAGCTGTCAGCTCTCTCGGGTTTGTTTTCCATCATATTTTGAAAGAAGAAGAGTCCAGACCGCAAACAATTGTCTTACTGCCATTTTCACCATTGCATAGTTAGTACATTATTGCGTTTTCATGTCTGCAGTTAAGGGTGGCGCAGCACTTCCTGGGAAAATCTGTTGCATCAAGCTATCAGAATATTATTGTACATTAACTGTTATGAAGGGCATTTGTAATGTGTTGACACTGTATTTTTGCATTTTGTGCTCAGTTTTACTACCAGCTGCAAGCTCTTCAAAACCTGACCTTGAAATTACACGGAGCACACACAATACGTGTTGGTCTTATAATTGGTGCAGCTCTTAAAAAGGAACACAGGTAGCACATGTGTCTGCTTTTAGTACAGTGCAGACTTTTCTATTCTATTCTGTTCTTTTCTATTCAGTTTTGTAAAGCACTGAGATACCTAAAAGATGTTGTGGTGCTAGGATACATAAAAGAAAATGGAGAGCATGTTAGGTGAAGCAGGCACTTATGGGGCACAGAACCAAGTTAAACCTTTGGCCCTATGAATTAGTCCAAAAGGCAGGGAGAAAGTTAGAGGCAAATCCACAAAGGCGTTTAAGTAAAAGAAAATTCAGCCAGCGTAAGTGTATATGACCACTAGGACATTTTTCACATAGGCTTGAGAACTATGGGTGCGGGGTGGGGTTGCAACTCCCCCTAAATAAGCATTCTGAAGTTCAGAGGTGAATGAGCAGTAAAGAGACCTTTTACATTTTTTTTTAACTTGTCACATTTGCTCTGCTTTCAAAAAAAGAAGTCAAACATCAGGCTGTCGTCTAACAAATTGCTGCTTACTATTTTTGGTTTGAGTCTAGCGGCAGCGCGCATGCGCTGCTCGTTCTGCGAGGCATGCTGTAGTAGAGTATGCCTCGCCCACTCTCCTCCCATATTTTTTATTGGCTGGTGTCATTGTCCTTGGTAAATGCTGGCTTCCGATTCATTATGAGGCTTGTTAGTCCCTCCTTGTTACCGCCTTGTCGCCATTTGTTACCGCCCATAAGGACTGGACCTTTTACTTGGCATGTTACAAGGACTACTTTATCTGGTGAGTGAGTGCTATTTTTGTTATTGACACTGATGTGGACTATGGCGGCTGTTTTATTTTGTCATTTTGCATGTTGACCTGACCTTGAAATTACACGGAGCACACACAATACGTGTTGGTCTTATAATTGGTGCAGCTCTTAAAAAGGAACACAGGTAGCACATGTGTCTGCTTTTAGTACAGTGCAGACTTTTCTATTCTATTCTGTTCTTTTCTATTCAGTTTTGTAAAGCACGAGATACCTAAAAGATGTTGTGGTGCTAGGATACATAAAAGAAAATGGAGAGCATGTTAGGTGAAGCAGGCACTTATGGGGCACAGAACCAAGTTAAACCTTTGACCCTATGAATTAGTCCAAAAGGCAGGGAGAAAGTTAGAGGCAAATCCACAAAGGCGTTTAAGTAAAAGAAAATTCAGCCAGCGTGAGTGTATATGACCACTAGGACATTTTTCACATAGGCTTGAGAACTATGGGTGCGGGGTGGGGTTGCAACTCCCCCTAAATAAGCATTCTGAAGTTCAGAGGTGAATGAGCAGTAAAGAGACCTTTTACATTTTTTTTTAACTTGTCACATTTGCTCTGCTTTCAAAAAAAGAAGTCAAACATCAGGCTGTCGTCTAACAAATTGCTGCTTACTATTTTTGGTTTGAGTCTAGCGGCAGCGCGCATGCGCTGCTCGTTCTGCGAGGCATGCTGTAGTAGAGTATGCCTCGCCCACTCTCCTCCCATATTTTTTATTGGCTGGTGTCATTGTCCTTGGTAAATGCTGGCTTCCGATTCATTATGAGGCTTGTTAGTCCCTCCTTGTTACCGCCTTGTCGCCATTTGTTACCGCCCATAAGGACTGGACCTTTTACTTGGCATGTTACAAGGACTACTTTATCTGGTGAGTGAGTGCTATTTTTGTTATTGACACTAATGTGGACTATGGCGGCTGTTTTATTTTGTCGTTTTGCATGTTGAGAGCGGCGCACCGCTTCAGGGACACCACGCTCTGTTTTTTTTTTTATTTCAAACTTTAATACTGAGCGCGGCACCCGCTTCAGGGACACTGCGCTCTGTTTTTTTTTTAAATTTCAAACTTTAATACTGAGCGCGGGCGCCCGCTTCAGGGACACCCTGCTTGGTTTATTTTATTATTTTTTAAAATGTAATACCGAGCGCGGCGCCCACTTCAGGGACACCGCGCTCTGGTTCATAATTTTTTTAATTAACTTTAGTCATGAGCGCGGCGCCCACTTCAGGGACACCGCACTCTGCAATGCAATAGGTGTTGCTTTTGGCATTGTAAATGACAATGCCTTTTAATTTTTTATAAAAGGCATTGCCATTTACAATGCCAATAGCTCCAAAACTGGCAGTTGTGAGACCTATTGCATTGTAAATGCTTGTTTTTAATGTTTCTCTTCATTTATTGAACTTTAAACAGCAGCCAATGAAAACAGTACACAAGATGAAACTACATGTCCCATGAACAGATTCGTTACATTACAAGTCCGTCCACCAATCACCTTGGGCTTAACCCCGCCAAAACTGGGAGTCACCATCTTGCTGCTTCTTTCTTTGTTGTATGGCAGTCAAGGTAAGTGGCTCTCTGTAAACAACTTTATGTTAAGTAGTGACTGCGCATACTTTTAAAAAAAATTATTTTTATTATTTAAATAACATAGAGGGTCCAGGTACAGCAACAGTGCAATGCAGTAAATTTGTGTATACAATAAGATGAAATCTAACAATCCTTATCAACACGGTCAACCCCCTACATCACATCTTTACATCTTCGTGATCAAGTAGTGTGCGCCAGAAGTCTAATCCCTGCGTCCCCTTAACAGTCCCTGCGGAACTGCAGGGGAAAAGAAGAGGGGGGGAGAAGAGAATAACAAGGGAGTTACGTGGGGCTAGGGGGGTGCCGGCCTCCAAGGAGGTTTGACATTATGAGCCCGCTATTCTTCATTCGCTCTGTGTACGAGTTAGTTGTTTCTTAAATATTGCATTTGTTCATTGCGATAGGGGAGTCTTGCCAGAGGTCAGTGGTTGAGATCTAAGATACCTCTGCAATGGTTCCCAGATGTCCTTGGGACGGGACTGTGCAGGCATCTGCTCCCAATATTCAGTCAGCTGTCCCTGACAAAAAGCTGCGTCACCCAGCCAGTCCGCGGCCCAGGGGCTGCGCCGTCTGCCCCAGCACATAGCTATCCACCCCTTGGCAAGAAGCAAGAGCAGAGCCATTAGCTTCATCTGTGGGGTGGGCACAGGTCGCACATATCCCAGAAGTGCTGCCACAGGGGAATGCTCCAACTCATACTTCAGTATTTCGTCCAGCGCACCAAAGATACTCTCCCAGTAACATACAACCTCTGGGCAGGTCCAAGCCAGATGCAGAAAATATGCTTCCGGAGCCCGACATCACGCTTCCTCACTCAGACCAGCTCTATGTAGCCATACAGGAGTCCTGTAAGTTCGGTGGAGGAACTTGAAGTGAATTAACCTCAATCTATATTTACGGGGTAAGTCTCTAGCCTGCGCACAACAATATGCCCATTGCTCATCCGTCATGAGTGTACCCAGTAACTCCTCCCAAACTTTGCGCATAGCCGGTACACATATTAACGCCTCAAGCTGCATACCTGTGTGCAGACAGGTGATGAATTTACATGGTGATGGGTTATTTATAAAATCCTCAAGGACCTGAAATGTGAGGGGTGCAGTCGGGAATGAGGTATACCTCTCTTGCAGCACCGCACGGATCTGGAAATATGTAATTCTGTTGAGCAATCCACTGTCCTCGCCTGCGAGGACGTTATCAAGCAATATAAATATCCCCTCGGGGAATGCGTCCCCATTGTGTGGAGGCGGAGCTTGCCCAGCCTCTGACATGCCCCTGCGTCCTCCAGAAATGGAAAGTGTGGGTGGCGCGGCAAGGGCACAGATGGGGCATACATCTCCACCAGATACGCCCTTCGACACATTCTCGCCAGGCCGACACCGTACAGCCAACAGTGTCCACCTCAGAGCGCGGCCCAGGCCGCGATTTATATAGTACCATATGCAGCGTTGTGGGGGATGCTTGGTCATGCTCCGGCACTGTGTGTGCCATGAATTGGGTTGGAAAGATCCAATGAAAGCCGAACTGGGCTTGGGCGCAGTAATAGTAAAGCTCCATGTCTGGGGCTCCCAATCCCCCTTGTTCGAAGGGCAGTGCTAAGATCTCCCATGATACTCTGGGATGTTTACCCACCCAAGCGAGTGATATCAGGTTGGAGCACAATCGGCGCTTGAATGCCGAAGTGAGAGGGAGCAGGAGATTAGTGAATACGTACAGAAATCTAGGGAGAATGATCATTTTAGCTATTGTCAAACGGCCTGCAAGAGACAGCGGCAGGGAAATCCATCTCACCACCCGGCTCTCAAGCCAGTCCATGAGTCTCCCATAGCTGCAATGCCATAATTCTTCAATATTTTGGCTGAGCCAGATCCCTAGGTATTTCACTGAACTCTCAGCCCATCCCAGGGGGTATACCGTCTGAAACCCTTCAGTGGCCACCGTTAGCAGGAAGATGGTCGATTCCCCCCAGTTGATGGTTACCCCTGAAAGGCTACCAAATCATGTAATTTCCCTGATCAGGGGGTCTCAGTTTTCCGATGGGCGCTTGACATATAGAGTCACGTCATCAGCATACATAGACACCAGAATCACCCTGGGAACAAATGCCTGGCCTCGGCGTGCATGGTGTTGTCTCAACCGGGCAGCCAGCGGCTCCATGACGAAATCGAAAAGAGGAGGGGACAGCAGGCATCCCTGTCGGGTACCCCAGGACACGGGGAAAGGGGGAGAGACTATGCAATTTATGCAAAGCCATGCCATTGGGAAGGAATAGAGGAGAGCGATCATTTTCAGGAATTTAGAGCTGATTCCAATCGGGTTAGTAGGGCGAACATATACGGCCACTCCAAGGTGTCAAATGCCTTGGTGGCATCGAGGAATACTGTGGCTGCTGGGATTGAGGGGTCTATTTCTTGCATAGTCGCAAAAAAGGTGTGCAGGTTGTGCGATGTGGCTCTTCCAGGGACGAAGTCGCACTGGTCGGGTCTCAGCACCAGAGGCAGGAGATGGAGCAGCCGCGTCGCAATGAATTGAGCCAGGATTTTATTTTCCAGGTTGATCATTGACAGCGGTCTATAGGAGTCACATATCAGTGGATCTTTATCTGGCTTCAGAATTGTGACAATAAGCACCTCCCGAACCATAGGGAGGAGGACCCCCACTCAAGGGATTCATCATACATGTTAATGAGATGCGGTGCCAGTAATGGTGCAAATTCTTTATAAAAAAGAGTCCGTAAGACCGTCCAGTCCTGGAACCTTGTCCCCTGGTAAAGCTCAGATGACCCCAATCACCTCCTCTACAGAGAAAGTTGCATCCAGATAGCTGCGGCGGCCTCATTCCAGCCAAAGCAGCTGGATAGAGTCAAAGAAGGCAGTCAGATCGGGGTGGGTGATATTTTGTCTACCTGTGTACGAAGAGGAGTAGAAGGACATCATTTCTGCCTGTACAGTGGTCTGGCCGAATGCCATCTTGCTGTCCGTTTTACATAATTCACTAAT
This sequence comes from Calotriton arnoldi, assembly GCA_963921515.1. NCBI lineage: Eukaryota > Metazoa > Chordata > Amphibia > Caudata > Salamandridae > Calotriton > Calotriton arnoldi. Next base: position 615,337 of record CAWUFW010011239.1, on the reverse strand, counting down.
GTAATCACTGGCCCAAGGTTTCTTAAAAAGGCCAGCAAGTGTTTTACCCGCCCAATCTTCCTCTCCATACTGCCTTGCTCGGGTTTCTTTTCCCAGATAGTAAGTCTCTCTTAGGGCAGCTTCCTCAAACTCAGCAACCTTGTCCTTAAAATCTCATTTTTTGTGTTGGCGAAGTATTCCTTTTCCAGCTTGCGTATCTCCCCCTCAAGACATCGAAGATCGCCTCGAAGTGACCACAGAATTCCCGCTTGTTACGCAATACACTCTCCGCTAATTACAGATTTGAATGCCTCCCAAAGTGTGGAGGTGATTGCACTGTACCCTCGTTCTGCACGAAGTATTCTATTGTCGTGGTGCTCTTGGTCACACAGAGCACCCGAGGGGAGTCGCCAACTAAATGCCCTACTAGGGGCACCTGGCAGAGAGAACCTAAGCAGTACCAGAGAGTGGTCAGATAGAGTCTTGCCAGCGAGAAGTCTCGGAGACCCCTGCCAGAATATCTTTCGAGACCAGCCAGAAGTCTATCCTGGGCCGCGTGGGTCCAGCCGAGGAAACGCAAGTGCCTTCCTCATAGTGTGTGTGCCGATGGTGCCACACGTCAACCAGTCCATAATCCTCCATGATGCATTGCAGTTGCGCTGCCGCCCTGGGGTGGGGTCGCAGAGCGCTGCCCATCTGTTCCTCTCCGGATCTAAGATAATGTTAAAGTCCTCTCCCCAAAGGATCGTGCCCGGTCCCAATGTGTCGGCCAGCCACCAAATCTCCCCGAAAAAATCTGGGTCAGCCACATTAGGGCCGTAGACCGAAAAGCAGTCTAATTGGGTGACCAGTCAGGGTGCCCGCCAGCATTATATAATGCCCTCGTAGGTCGCGCACGGCCTTGCACGTGCGCCACTGAAGTCCCTTTCTCACAAGGATTGCCACTCCTCTAGCATAGTTAGAATAGCATGCTATATGTTTCTGCCTGCTCCACCCCGCATGAAGACATGCACAGTTACTCTCGGTCAAGTGCAATTCTTGCAGGAAACAGATGTCCGCTACCTGACGGTTAAGATAAGCCTCTACCAGTCTCACTTTCCTTCTGTCATTTAAACCATGGACTTTCCAGGTAATTGCTTTCAATGTGGTCGCATTCACTTCAGGAGCTCCCACAACACCCACAATGGTCTCACATTCACACAGCAGGCATACTGCTCAATAGCGCACAGTACAGGGAGGCCAGCTGAGAAAGGGAAGGGAGGGAACGAAGGGCAGAAAAAGAAAAGAAACCATGTGAAGAACAAACATACCCCAGATACCACCACCCCCCACACTACAGCTACCCAACTAGGCTGGTTTACAACCCCCCCAACTACAACAGGGCCACTCAAGGCTAGTGAAGAAAAACAGTGTAGGTATAATCCCTGCGGAGGAACCGCTAGAGGCCCGGCTATTCCCAGCGAGTAGAAGCTGGGTGGCTGGTCGAGGAAGAAGAAGCCAGGGGAAACCAGCTTCCTATACAGCAGACATAGCTAGTCAATGTATTACAGGACAGTGCAAATAGACTAGGTAGAATGAACCAAGCTGGTATGGGAATAGGGAGGCAAGACTCGGTTAGTTCAGTTCACATGTAGGAGTTCTCTGAGTCAGCCATGTTCATAGCGTCAGTCATTGTCACTGAGGCGGTCCTCTTCCCTCGCCGCTCTGTCTGGGCACAGTGATGATTTGGCACGGCAAAGGTCACGCACTAATTTGGCCGCTGATTTAGAATCTTTGAAAAATGCGGTTTTCCCAGCATGGAAAAATACATAGTTTTGCTGGATAGAGAAGGGAGTACTTAATGTCCTGTTTCTGAAGCATCTGTTTAATTGGTACAAACTCTCTTCTTGCTGCCTGAACTGCTAGTGTAAAGTCCAGATAGAATGATATAGCAATGCCTTGGAACATAATCTCTTGTTGGTCTCTGGCTTTCCACAACACAGTGTCCCTGTCGCAGTAATTTAGCAAGTGATCAATGATCAGCCTGGCAGGAACGGCCTCGGGCCCAGCACCCTGTAGGCCCGTCTCCACTATGCAGACCGCCGACAGGAAGTCCCTGAAGATGGACCTCAGTATCTCCTCAACGTAATCCTCAACACAGGACATTGCAGTAGATTGGGGAATTCGAATGATGTGCAAATTATTTTGCCGCGATCTGGCCTCTAAGTCCTCATTCTTGTTTATGATTACCTCCAGGTCTTTTACCATACCTAACAGTTTTTCGTGCATTGTCACTCCGTCATCTTGAAGTGCAGACATGTGCTGTTCCATCTGTCCGATGACCTCATCATGGCTGGAGACCTTGTCCCTTAATTTATCCAACCTCTCAGCCATAGTGTCAATTTTCTGGTCAATGGTTATAAGAGACTGCTTGAGCTCTCTAAACATTTCGTGAATGTCCGGCTCTGGCGCGGCCGTGGCGTTTCCATTCGGTTCCGGCTGTTCTTCCATCAGTGGATCAGTGCTCTTGAGGGGACAACGTTGGTCAAAGGACAGTTTAGTTTGACGGGCGTCAGATTCGCCCATGTGCTACCAGTGTAGCTTATTCGTGCTTCATTGCGCTGGCCAAATTTCTCCCAGGTGGGCCGCTCACCTGTTCCTCACACTAAGGCAACCTGGGGTTTCCAGGCGCACAGGGCCTGCGGGCGCACCCTGCGCCACTCAGCGTGGATCCTGGGGGGGTTCAAAGTGTCCTTACTTCTGTATTCCAGGTACCCCAGCAAGGGGGGTTTGTAGCACCTCAGATGCCCCCCGAACGCCTAGATCACCAACCATGTGCTGACAGTGCTTAGGCACGCTATCAGGAACTAATCTTCTCGCCAGGTCCCCCGCTGCATCGAGTCAGGGACTGCCACCTATTCACAGCTCCTCGGTCCTGGTCACTCTACAGGCAGATGAGCCTCTTGTGTTGCCAGGTGCAAGGGAACCAGCTCTCCACTCCGCCTCACCCCCTGCATCCCTCACCTCGCTTTGGCTGTGCAGGGGTGCCCTCCACAGCACTCCTGTGTCCCCACCTCCTAGGTCCTCGAGGGGGGGGCTGCGCCTCTGTGTGCCCCCAGGGGAGAGTCTTCTGCCAGTCAGCTCGGCCCCAACGGGGCTCACCAACCTCAGGGGATTAATGCCAGCAGGCCAAACCGCCTCCCTTGCTGCTCAGTGTGACTTCAACAGGTCAGAGGGCCCTCCCATGCACCTCCAGTCCGCAGGACCCGACTCTCAGGGCCAAGCTTCCTATCAGTGCCAGCGATGCCGTGGGAGATAAACACTGTCCATAGACCCAGGCGCGCCACAAATTACCAGCTTCTAGTGATGAAAGGCGGGGACTGATCTCTTCACGCAGCAGTATCTCAGTTCGCCCCCATTCCACTCCGCTCTTGCGGGGGTCTACGCGGTGCTCGCGGTCCAGTGCCCCCCACCGCTCTCCTCACCTGATGCGCCGGGGGTGTTAAAACATACGCGGCCACCAATGGGGTCCTCCGTCTCCCCTACCCTATTGCTCCTTCTGCGCAGGCACCACAGGCCAGTCGACCTGCCTAGCCGGCCTGCTGCTTCGGATCAGCTGCTCTCTTCCTGCCTGGGTGGCATTTCCTGCTCCCCTTTTAGAGCCATGTGGCCAGCCGCAGGCCTAACTCAGAGCCGCAGGCCGCCTGCTCCACTGCTGCAGGACAATGGTGCTGCAGCTCCACCTTCACCGCACCTCTCCTCGTCCACCGGTGCTGCCAGCCAGCCCTCTACTTCCTGATCCGTCCCAGGGGCTCTCCACAGGAACAGCTGCAGTCACGATCTGCTGCGCCGCGGCTTTCCACACAGCACCAGGGCCAGTGCAGCCAGGTAGGCCAGGGGGGAGCTGTAATCTGGGTTCCACGCTTCACCGGGACGCCATCTTGGCTACGGCCTGGTATTTGCCCATAACACTCAGCCCAGAGCAATATCTCGGCTAGCAGGTGTGTGCCCCGGCGAGAACTAAGCACTCTCCTGTCGGTTTGAACTGTCAATGTCCGCTGCAGTTGTCGGATTATAACGGATTGTCTGACCGGCCTGCAGAGCCTCACAGAGGACTCTCTAGTGCCCCCAATTGGTGCTTACTATTTAACAGCGAGATTGGTGTTTACTTTTCTTTCACTGAGTGCAAAGTTAGCTGATTTTCTGAAGTGAACTATCTGACAATCTTGCTGCAGTACAAGGCGTGTGAAAGGAAAAGCTGTAGGATGTCAATTTGTTTTCTAACACACAACAAAATCAACTGTACTAATGTTTCAAAATATATCAGCAGTTAGGAAAGAACAAATGAGGCACTTTTTTGTAATTCTGAAGTGTGATGGGGACAAAGATTTTATTAGGATCAAAACAAATCAAGGTAATTTACTTGGCGATGTGCCAATAATACATTTTTGGTGAAACCCGATTTCCACACATGATCATTTGTGTTGCATTTACAGTAAACGGCATGTCCATGCAAATTCTGCGGCCATTTCATAGAAAATGTGCATCTGTTGGAAATGAACATCTTTTGTGAGGTATTCCCCGATTTTGCATTCTTTTAATGAACAAGTTTTTGTTGGCCATAGGACTCTGTGCACTTTACCACTTTAACAGGCAGTAAAGTGCTTGTGCACTCCTTTTTAAAGATAAAAAGCTGGCATGCAGCTAAGTGGCGTATACTATCTGGCTCCATGTTAAACAGGTCTCCACTCTCGCCACTGCAGCCTTGGTTTGCAGTTGTAAACTGCCATTTCAACTTGGCAAAAACCTGCCTTTTTAAAGTTATAAAACTCCCATAAGGTGGAAGCCAGGGCCGGCTCTAGGGCGGTGCGATCGGTTCCACCGCACCGGGCGTTGACTTGGGGTGGGGGCGTCATTTTTGAAAATGGTTTATTTTCATTTTAGTATCACCTGCTGCCGCGTTCCTGGCCTCCAGCAATTTTCAGACATCAATTAAAATGTCAAGCTAACTCTGGTGATTAATCGTCTTTCAGGAAAGAGACCGGAGGTTTGTCTTGGGGAAGTTTTGACTCATACAAAGGTAGCGCAAAGGGTTAAAATGCCTGCTGCTAAGAACGTGTATTATGCAGATAACAAAGCGCATATAATGTAAATAGATCAGTGTGTTACTGCTTCTGTAAGAGAGCTCCTTTTGTTACTTGTCGTTTATAAGTCAAGATCCTAATATAGAACATTGAGTTATTAACTGTCATCAAAGAGCTGCATGCAAACTGCAAGGTATATGTTAGAGCTGTATGTTTTTTTGCCCAGTCTTTCATTATCCTAATCTTGTGAAAAGGGTTCATTTGGGTTGAAAACAATTCTTATTATGAAAGAGAACCCTAACAATGATGTTACATTTTAAATTCAGAATTTGTGCTTTTCCAGAATAAGGACTTGTTACAACTGGGGGTCTCTAGTTGGCAGAGGTAGGTACCTTTGTCCAAATAGGGACCCTTGCTTCTAGTCAGGGTAAGGGGATACACTACTAAAATAACCCCTGCTCACCCTCTTGGTAGCTTAGCACGAGCAGGCAGGCTTATCTCAGAGGCAGTGTGTAAAGCATTTGTGAACACATACAGTAACACAGTGACAACACTACAGATGGACACCACACAGGTTGTATTATAAAAATAAGTATTTTTATATAGACTTATCACAAGACCCAAAACGACAAAAATCCACAATACACTATGAAAAATATGACTGTCAATGGTAGAAAATAGTTCAGTTCAATAAAGATGGTAAATGCGACACTCAATGTTCAATGTACCTTTGGATGCGTAGCATCGATACAAACAAAAGAGTTGCAGGGAAGGTGATGCGTCGGTTCCTTACACGCAAGAACGGTGATGCGTCGGTATCTTGCTCCGGGGAGGTGATGCGTCGGTTCCCTACTGCTGCGTAGGGGACGGTGATGCGTCGGTTCCTTACTGGAGAGGAGGTGATGCGTCAGTTTCTTACTGCGCTTCTGTGGCGATGCGACCCGCAGCGCCGCAATGAGATGACGACCCGGTGCAATGAAACAAAATGGCGTCTTCCTCTCGATGCGACACTCAGGGGGCGATGCGTGCACGCCCGACGGCCGTGCGGCGACTCAGTGAATCTTCTGAGCTGCGACAGGCCCTGCGAAATGCTTCTCCGATGATGCAACGGGGTCTGATGCAACAGCGACACTCTTCTCCGGTGATGCGAGGCGCTTCGGCGATGCGATGGCGACAGCGGCAGTGGCGGCACGCTTTCTCGGCGATGCGACGACAGCGGCTGCGGCGGAGACACGCTTCTCCCTCTTGAGTTGTGCTTCCAGCTCCCAGCGACACGCAGTCTCTCAGAAGGCCCAACACAACAGCAGGCACTTCAAATTCCCAGCAAGGGAATTCAGGGGAGCTGGTTGGTGAAGTCTTGTGTTCCTGAGACTTCAGCAGGAGGCAAGCTCAATCTTCAAGCCCTTGGAGATGTTCTGCAAGATGATGAAAGTAGCACAAAGTTCCTTTCTCCTTTCTTTGGCAATCAGGCAACCACTGCAGGCCAATCCCTCAAACAGCACACAGCAGAGGGATAGTCTCCTCCTTCAGCTTCTCCGGTTCCTCTCCTCAGCAAAGGTTTGTCTTGTTTGTTCCAGAAGTGATCTAAAGTCTTGGGGTCAGGGCCCCAGTATTTATACTCATAAATCCTTTGTCCTCTGAAGGCAGAGGGTCCTGTACCTAGTCCAAACCAGTTCTGGGTGCATTCTGCCAGGGCACACCTTCTCTCTTTGTCAGTGTGGGCCAGGGACATCAGGCGCACCACAGGAGGTGTAGCCAGCATTGTGGAAGGCAGGCACAGCCCTATTCAGACCCAGGCGCCACTCCTCCCACCACTCTACATGCAAATAGGTCTATTCAGCCCTGTGCTGACTCACCCTGTCTCCTGGAGTCCCCCAGCCCCTGTCACTCACAAACACAGACATACAATACACAAGCTAGCAGAGGCAGGCTGGATGGTTTAGGCAAGAAAATGCCTACTTTCTAAAAGTGGTATTTTCAAACACAGAATGTTAAAACCAACTTCACTAAAATATGTATTTTATCATTCTGAGTTCAGGCATACTAAATTCGTTTTTCTACCATGTTCCCTGGGTCAGTTAGGATTATAAGGTGTTATAATCAAACTGCCCATTCTGGCCTATGGGGACAGGTAGCCTTGCAAAAGTGAAAAACGAAATTGGCTGTAATTCACTATCAGGACATGCCACACACACCAGGGCATGTCCTACCTCTTACATACAATGCACCCTACCCGCAGGTCTACTTTAGGGGTGATTAACATGCAGAAAAGGGAAGGTTTGGGGACTGGTAAGTGGGTGCACTTACCAAGTCAACATGGCAGTACCAGACTGCACACAGGCTCTGCGATGGCAGGCCTGAGACACACTTTACAAGCTGCTCCTGTGGGTGGCACAACCAGTGCTGCAAGCCCACCAGCAGCATTTGATTCACAGGCCCTGGGCACAAGCAGTGCCCTGTACTAGGGTCTGACAGTGAATCAAATAGGCCAAACATGGAGTCACTAATCCATACATCAATTTATAACAGAGAGCATATGCACTTTAGCACTGATCAGCAGTGGTAAAGTGCCCAGAGTCATAAAACCAACAAAAACAGGTCAGACAAAGTACAAGAGGAAGGCAAAAAGGGCCAAGCCCAACACAACCCCCTTCCAGCCAAAACGCAGGGTAGACCAATCACTACCTTGATGGGCTTCCCTGCTTTGGGCGATAGAACCTGGACCCTGGCCCGCAACAGCAGGGGCATATTCCAGTTCTACGCCAATCTGAACCTATCCGGATCCCTCTGTCCATACTCTCAGGGCCCACTAAGCTAAACCATGGGGAACCTTTCTCCTCACCTGTGGACACCATCTGTGCAGCACCTAACCTTAGCTTGCTCACAGGTGTGTCCCAACAGACAGACAGTAAGCCACAGTGGCCACTGACAGTGGTCAGTGATGAGACCCAGGCCTTATGTCTCTCAGGGCTCTCAAACCTCTGTGGCGTCAGAGAGCGGGGGCAGTAGCCCCAGGTGCCTGGCACCCTTTGTCCACTCTCCCTCCTGTCAGGTCAGGTATTATATCCTGACACTGACCCACCAGCCCCGGGCCTGTACCCGGCAGCTGGACCGGAGACTGGGGTGGGCTTTCCCACACCCGGTCCTCCTCCTCGGGGCTCTGCACCCTCCCACCTGGAGTGGTACCTCCAGAAGACAAATTGGTAGGGGCACTGTTAGCAGCTGCCCCTTCCTCCAGGTCAGGGGGGACACCCTGCACCTGGCCCTCCAACCCAGGGTCTGTACCCTTAGGCTGGACCTGTGCCTGGCAACCCAGGACTTCCGGGAGGGTACACCAACCACCCCCAAGGGAAACACACTCCTCTAGAGTTGTGTAAGAATCTGCCTGGTGCACCAGGACTTCCTGGGGAGCACGCATGCCCCCCCAGAGGGTAACACATCTCTCATGTGTTGTGTGACAGTCTGCCTGGCGCTGATCTCCCAACCTCTGTCCACCTGACAGTGCGTGAAGACCCCCCAAAACAGAAGTGGTGTCACCATGGCCACTCCTAGGAGGATCAGCCCTTCTGGCTGGCCCCTGACCCACTGGCTCTCCCACTGGGGAACACATCCCCCTCTCACCCCTCAATCTGGACTTCTTCACCCTCCCAACTGGAGCGGCACCGCCAGACACCAGAACCACTGGAGCTCCATTTACAGACGCTCCAGGTTCTCTAGACCCTGGGAGATCCCCCTCAAATGGCCTACCAGCACAGTCTAGGCCCCCAACCTGGTGTTCCCTTAAGGAACCCTCCAGGCCCTGAGACTGGGTTTCAGGCACCTTGGGACACGCAGTCCCACAATCACTCCTTCTCCGCAGAGACAGGACATGAGCCCCTACACCCCTTCCACTACACTGGGACCTACCTGGGCTACACTGAACCTCTCCCACCACTCTGGGTTGGAAGACACCTGAGCCACTCCTCTTAGGGTCACTCCCCAATGCCTCTTCAGACCCTCTGGAATCCACTAAAAGGTCTGCCTCCATTGTGAGCTCCCTGGGGTCAGAGAACTCACACTCCACCAGGTATTGGCTTAGCTCTGGAAAATAGGGACTTACAATATGCTCTCCCTCAATTGGATCACACAGTCCCACCCAACTATCCTTCACCTCACCATCCAGTGCCTTGCACACGTACCCCACACCACTCTCCTGAGACTGGCAAGACAGTATCTGACTGTCTCTGTCACTCAACCCACACTCTTCTGGGCGGTCTCCACACTCACACACCAGGACTTCAACCATGGGGGAACCCCTCTCCCTGCACCTCTCATCTAGAGTCAGTAGAGTGTCCCTCCCACCACTAGGACTATGAACCCCTGTGTCAGTTCCCCAATCCACCTCAGGGACACTGCGCACCACTGGAGCTACCTTACATCCTAGAACCCCCTGGTGTATATTAACCCCCTCCTTCAAGTCAGGCGCCACATCTCTGGGTGTGTGTACTACTCCCTCAGCACTAGAAAATTCAATAATGCTGCCACCATCTGAGCTGGATTCCACCACCAACTCAGCAAAGCTCACTTCCTGAGCTACACAATTTTCTAGTTGCTGGGCTGAGACCCTCATGGCCTCAAGCTTCTCGAGCTCCAAATCAAGCTCTCTCATTCTCAACTCATGTTCCAATCTCATTCTCTTTTCCTTTAGGGCCAATTTCTTATTTTCCAATTCCAACTGCCCACCCATCTTAAGCTTGGTCAGCTCCATTTCATGCATCCTACTTCTCTCCCTGTCCTCCAGCTCTCCTGGGGACAGGCCCTTGGAAGAAACACTGCTACCTGCTGGGGAAGGTGCTTTCCTCCCCCCTGGACCCAGTGGCCCATCTAGCTGCCCTTCTGCATTCTCAGCCCCCTCCTCCTGCTCTTCCACATGCTCAGGGGTGCTCCTTGCTTCCACCCAGGCCCTCAGCGCCTTTTGGAACTCATCCTTCTTGGAGAGGCCGGTCATAGCAACTTTACATTTCCTGCAGAAGTGCTTCAGATGTTTTACAGTGTAACTTTCTAGTTTCTCTTCCTCAAAATCAAAATCAACAGATGCGATGGACGCTGTTTTGCTCATGGTGAAACTTGGCAGTTCTTGCCAAAAATAGAAATCCCAGGAAAAAACAATCTACCAAAATGTAAGTGGTTGCGTTTGGTCTGCACTCACCAGTAGTGTACACCAATCACTGTATATGCGTCACAAATGCAAGTCCAGAATCCTCACCGCTGACCACCAATGTTAGAACTGGGGGTCTCTAGTTGGCAGAGGTAGGTACCTTTGTCCAAATAGGGATCCTTGCTTCTAGTCAGGGTAAGGGGATACACTACTAAAATAACCCCTGCTCACCCCCTTGGTAGCTTGGCACGAGCAGGCAGGCTTATCTCAGAGGCAGTGTGTAAAGCATTTGTGAACACATACAGTAACACAGTGACAACACTACAGATGGACACCACACAGGTTGTATTATAAAAATAAGCATTTTTATATAGACTTATCACAACACCCAAAACGACAAAAATCCACAATACACTATGAAAAATATGACTGTCAATGGTAGAAAATAGTTCAGTTCAATAAAGATGGTAAATGCGACACTCAATGTTCAATGTACCTTTGGATGCGTAACGCGATACAAACAAAAGAGTTGCAGGGAAGGTGATGCGTCAGTTCCTTACACGCAAGAACGGTGATGCGTCAGTTCCTTGCTCCGGGGGAGGTGATGCATCGGTTCCCTACTGCTGCGTAGGGGACGGTGATGCGTCGGTTCCTTACCGGAGAGGAGGTGATGCGTCGGTTCTTCACCGCGTGGGGAGGTGATGCGTGTAGGAGAGTAGGATCTGCTTCACATGGGTACCCCCACTTTTTGCTGATGCTTCACTGTTTTTCGACATTAGTCTGGCTGGGGCCCTGCTAATCAGAACCCCAGCCTAGCTGCTTCCTCTCTAAAATGGTTTCCATGTGCCTTAGGCACATCACTGATTGGGATCTGGAGTGCCCTTATAAGTCCCTAGTATATGGTATACTATGTACCAAGGGCATAGGTACCTCAGAGGCCTGCCAGGGGCTGCAGCATGTATTATGCCACCCCTGGAAGGCCATCCAAACTGACACAACAGGTCTGCTACTGCAGCCTGGGTAAAGTGGTGCATGCACCCCTTACTGTGATATAGGTTACCTATATCACGAAATACATACACACATATAAACCTATAAGTCACTCCTAAGGCAGGCCTTATCAATCCTAAAGGCAGAGTGCGTGGTTCCTATGTGAGAGGGTGCCCCTGCATGAGCAGGGCCCCTCTGCAGCATTCGGAGACCATCTCTGATGCTGTTTGTAGTGCAGCCTGACCATATACTCTTAAGCGCATTATATCCTCGCGGTAAAATGCTAACTTTGGAATGGCTGCACCTAAACATGTCGTGTTTGGTGTCAAACATCTTGGAATACTACCACCCCGCCAATCCTGGCGGCGGGGGTAGCATTCCACCCTTCTAGAGGGAAAGACATGTTAACTCTGACGAGTCCGGTAACTTCTTTCCGGAGCCCTGGCATCACAAAATGGATGCTGCTGCCACAGACACGAGTCTGGCCTCCTGCTGCTGGACGAAACTCCGGCAGGGGAGGCCTGGACAATAGGTTTCCTGTCCCAGGGAGGTGTGACCACCTCCCCAGACAGGATAATGTGTATTGGGGCTGGGCGGGAGCACTTTCGGGTGCTTTGAAGTCCTGCACTGGGGGCACATTTGGTGTCCCTGTGCACACCCCAGTTCAAACCGGATCAGGGGCTTGCAGCCCCTGCTTTGGCGTGAACTGGACAAAGGGAAAGGGTGTAGCCACCCCTCTGCCCTGACCCACCCATAGGTGGGGCCACAGAGTAGTCCAACCCCTATTTTTAGAATAAAGGTAGGAACCCAGTCCTTAGGACTTTAGATTATACCTGGACGAAACTCTGAAACTGAATCCTGGACCTTCGACGCTCTACGACAAGATTAGAGGACTGAAGAATCTCCCTTGGGGTCAAGGAGTGACTCCCTGCTTGGCAGGCACCAAAGAAGCATCTGTCCGGTTCGCATTTCTGAAGCTCCCGTCGGACGCCGAAGTCATCGCAGCACCAGAGGTGGATTCTCAGACTTCTCCGAGGCTACCCTGAGTCCCCAGCAAAGCTGAGGCCCGTGGCTATCGTGAGTGACTTGAGACCGTGACCCCTGGACACCGAGCACACTTGCAAGTGCATCCTCTTCTGAGTCTCCCAAGAAGTCGTGCTTTGGATGCCGAGTAGCCCTAGCCTCCAGCACCACCTGCACCGAAGATCACTGGCCCCCACTCCACGAGTGTCCTGTAAGCCAGATCCACGTGCGGCGTCACGAGGCTCCTTCGCGGTCGCTAGCCCGTTGGCTAGTAGCCCTTAACGAAGGCCAATCCTTTTCTTACTTGGCATCCTCGTTGCTCCAGGCCTGCCCTCACTTACCCTTGCTGGGTGAGTTCCACAGACCTTGCTGGTCTGCACCATCGACGATCTACATCTTCACCGAGACTTGCCGCTGCCAAGGCTTGTTGGGTCCAATCTGGTCGCCGACACCTCAGCACTCGACAGACATCGTGTACCAGCCCGAATCCTGCTCCTGGTCGCCGACAACGCCTCCTGGGCCTCGTGGCTGAAGAGTCAAGACGACCGTAAACGCACCTGAAGCACTCGACATCGGTGGGCATCTGTCCATCGCCTTCCTGGTCACTGGATAGTGACCCAGACTCTGTCCCCTCTGCTTTCAGGTTCTTCAGAACTCCGATCCACTCTTGGATCCACCCGGACACTTTTCTCTTGGCCGCCAGCAGCACTTTGCAGCAGATCGCCATTCGAATCGACGACGAAACCCGACCCCGAAAGGCACCTATGCACCCGGCTTCCCTGGGTGAGGTAACACGAGTACTCCGGTGCTCCCGTGGGTAGAGACTCTTCAAAGTCCTAGATCTCAAAGGGTTTTGTCCTAGTCCTCTTTTAAGTGTCCCTTTTCTCTATTTTCCCGATCCCGACTTTCTCCATAGAAGTCAACGGCGTATCGCGGTTGTGTATTTACACTGCACGCGTCTCCCGTAGGTCCCCTGTGTCACTACCTTGGGTGGTTCCTTGTGGTCCAAGCACTTCTAGAGGCTCTAGGCCTAGTGTCTAGTTCAGTCGTGGTTCGCATACCACTTTATTGGTATATGGTTTGGTACGCCCCTAGGGCCCAAACGTGCATTTGTGCTATTACTGTGATTTAGTAACTTATAACTTATGTACTTCGAACTCTAGCCTCATAAAGAGACTAGAGGGGTGTGTTTAGCAATAAGTACATATATTTTGAATATATACCTGGTGTGGTGCTCTTTCATTTGATCACTCAAGAGATTATAGACTGGTAAAACAAGCTGCTTTACATTCCTTCAAGACTTAGCCTGAAGGCTGCTCTCCATAGCTACCACTAGGATAGCTTTCAATAAAGGTTGTCTTTAACCTATCTCCAATAAGGGGTTGTTTGGACTGGTGCAAGGTGCCCACTATAATTAGTGGACAGCATATACCAGGCCAACTTCTCACATTGGTGTGCAGCGTGTGGGATTCCAGCTTGCTATTGTTTTACCAGATAATCTCAATTGAATTGATCAACTGAAAACCACTAAAGGTACCTAAGGTACATATAATTTAAGCTTAGAATACAGTAAGTTCTACTGAACTTAGAGTTGTGTGTTAAGGGATAGCACAACCCTTTCTACAACTCAAGAGAGTTTAGTAGGCCACACTAGAGTAGGTAGTGCATACACCACACCACACTAGTAATGTCTTTAAGGGCAGGATCCAAAGAATCCTTGCAGGAAGCCATTGAGCTTCCACCCTCCAAGTATGATACACTCCCATTCTTGGAATTGAGAGCTTTATGTAACTTGAGAAAAATAAGGACAGGCCAAAGCCCCACCACCCAACACCTCAAGCAGTTGTTGGTGGCTTATGACCTTAGTAAGCCTGTAGGGACTGAAGGGGTAGGAGCTGAGGGTGGGGCAGAAGAAGAGGACGAGGCCAGGGGTACCAATACCCCCAGCCCCCCCTCTGAAACTGGCCAGGAGGGTGACAATGACCCTGACCTGGAAAACCCAATCCCTCCTGTGGATGATGATGAGGATGATCAAGATGTTGCCCTCTTTGTCCCCCCAGGAAGGATTAAGAGTGTGCCCAGGAAGTCTAGATCTCCTTCTCAGGAGTCTAACCACTCTGGCACCTCTATAGGGAGCTCTGTCTCATCTCACAGGAGGGAATCCTCTCATGAGAGGAGAACCAGACTGGTCCAGTATGAGGAAACTCAGCTGGAGATCAGAAAAAAGCAATTGGCTTTAGATAGGGAATCCCTAGATCTACTTAGAGAGAGAAGAAAGTTGGGACTAGAGTCCCATGGTGGCAGCCATGTCCCTAGAGACAGGGAAAGGTCCTATGACCATAGGAACCTGAGCAAGATTGTCCCTCCCTACCAGAGTGGGGATGATATCCACAAATGGATAACTGCATTAGAGAGGGCCTGTAAAGTACAGAAGGTCCCTCAGGAGCAGTGGGCAGCAATCTTGTGGCTCTCCTTTGCTGACAAAGGTAGAGATAAGCTCCTCACTGTTAGAGAGGAGGATGCTGATAATTACAAGGTCTTGAAGAGTGCTCTTATTGATGGGTTTGGCCTAACCACTGAACAGTACAGGTTGAAGTTCAGAGACACCCAAAAAGCACAGACTCAAGACTGGGTAGACTATGTGGATTGTTCTGCCAAGGCTCTGGAAGGCTGGTTGATGGGCTCTGGAAGGCTGGTTGATGGGCAGTAAGGTGTGTGACTTCTCAGGATTGTACAATCTGATAATCAGCTGTTGCATCAATACCTGGTAGACTCTGATCTGACCTCTCCCCAAGAATTGGGAAAGAAGGCAGACAAATGGGTCAGAACCAGGGTGAAGCAGAAGGTACAGAACCAAGGTGGGGAAACCAAGAAGCAAGATCCTAAGAACTCTGACAAGGGTGGGGAGAAGGGTAAAGATCAAAAGTCTTCATCAGGCCCCCAAAAATCTTCTTCTGGTGGGGATTCACAGTCTACCAAAGGGAAAGGCCAAAGAAAACCATGGTGCAAGGTCTGTAAGCAAAAGACCCACTGGACCAGTGATTGCACCAAGTCCAAAGACTCCAGTCCAGCACCCACCAATGCCCCTAAGGCACCTGTTCCCCCTAGTACAGTTGGTGGAAGTGCTCCAGCAAAGGGTTTAGTAGGGTTCACCCTGGGAACTGAGTTGGGCTCTGACTTAGTCAGAGAACTGACTCAGGCTGTGTTAGTCTGTGATGGAGGCATGGATGTGACCTCCACTGTGAGTCCCAGTAATCTGGGCAAGTACAGACAACAGCCTTTAATTAATGGACGTGAGGCTTTGGCATTTAGGGACACAGGGGCAAGTGTCACAATGGTGACACAAGACCTTGTGCTATCCTGGGCAAGTTATGCTTGGTGAGATGTACCAAGTGACCAATGCTAGCAATGTCAGAACAGACCATACTCTGGCAGTTGTTAACTTCTCCTGGGGAGGGGTAACTGGCCTTAAGAAGGTTGTGGTAAGTGCAAACCTACCAGTCGAATGCTTGCTTGGCAATGACTTAGAGACTTCTGCTTGGGCAGAAGTGGAGCTCAGGACCCATGCAGAAATGCTGGGGATCCCTGCAGATGTGTTTGCTGTGACCAGGTCACAAGCCAAAATGTCTAGCACTGAACAGGCCTTGGATTCTGGAAGAATGGACCAAGTGCCTTCCAAGAGGAGGAGTAGTAGGGTTAAGGCAGTGCCTTCCCCTTGGCTCAGGAGGAAGATCAGTCCCTTGAGGGGGATGATCTCAGCCCTGAAGAAGGAACTGTCCCAGAGGAACTTGAACCTGACCAGGTTGAGTTCTTGGGGACAGGGGGACCTTCTAGGGCAGATCTGAGCCAGGAGCAGCAGAGCTGCCCCTCCCTTGAACCCCTCAGACAGCAAGCTGCTGCTGAGGCTGCTGGGAAAGCTAGTGGTCCCCATACAGTGTATTGGGATGATGGACTCCTGTACTCAGAGAGTAGAGACCCCAAGCCTGGTGCTACCAGGAGGTTGGTAATACCTTTGAAGTTCAGGGGCTTCCTATTGACCCTAGCCCATGATATTCCCTTAGCAGGTCACCTGGGCCAGAACAAGACTTGGGACAGAATTGTCCCTCACTTTCACTGGCCCCACATGTCTGAAGACAGTAAGGAGTTTTGTCGCTCCTGTGTAACCTGCCAAGCCAGTGGCAAAGCAGGTGGCACTACAAAGGCCCCCTGATACCACTACCTGTGGTGGGGGTGCCCTTTGAAAGGGTAGGGATTGACATTGTTGGTCCCATGGATCCCCAAACAGCCTCTGGGCACAGGTTTATCCTGGTGGTAGTGGATCATGCCACCAGGTACCCAGAAGCTATTCCCCTCAGGACCACTACAGCACCTGTGGTGGCAAGGGCCCTCCTGGGAATCTTCTCAAGAGTGGGCTTTCCTAAGGAGGTAGTCTCAGACAGGGGTGCTAACTTCATGTCTGGGTACTTAAAAGCAATGTGGAAGGAGTGTGGAGTGACTTATAAGTTCACCACACCCTATCACCCACAATGCAATGGTTTAGTTGAGAGATTCAACAAAACCTTGAAGGGCATGATTAAAGGGCTCCCAGAAAAGCTTAGGCGTAGATGGGACATACTCTTGCCCTGCCTTTTATTCGCATATAGGGAGGTGCCTCAGAAGGGGTTGGTTACAGCCCTTTTGAACTTCTGTTTGGCCACCCTGTGAGGGGTCCACTGTGCTTGGTGAAGGAAGGATGGGAGTTACCTCTCAAGCCCCCAAAGCAAGATATAGTGGACTATGTACTTGGTCTCCGCTCCAGGATGGCTGAGTACATGAAAAAGGCAACCAAAAACCTTGAGGCTAGCCAGGAACTTCAGAAGGCCTGGCATGACCAAAAGGCTGTTCTGACTGTTTACCAGCCAGGACAGAAGGTGTGGGTGTTGGAGCCAGTGGCCCCAGCAGCTCTCCAAGATAAATGGAGTGGACCCCACACTATTGTTGAGCAGAAGGGTGAGGTCACTTATTTAGTGGACCTAGGAACACCCAGGAGTCCCCACAGGGTTCTCCATGTCAACAGGTTAAAACCATATGTGGACAGGGCAGACATGGGCTTGCTCATGGCTACTGATGAAGGGCAGGAGGAAGAGAGTGACCCACTCCCTGACCTGCTCTCACAGAACCCTGACGATGGGTCAGTTGATGGTGTAGCCTTGGCAGGCAGCCTCACTACCCAGCAACAAACTGATTGCAGGCAAGTCCTCAATCAGTTTAGACATATGTTTTCACTGACACCCAGTCAGACCACCTGGTGCACTCATGAAGTGGACACTGGGGACAGTCTGCCTATTAAAAACAAGATTTATAGGCAACCTGACCATGTCAGGGACTGTATCAGGACTGAAGTCCAGAAAATGTTGGAATTGGGAGTTATTGAACCCTCAGATAGCCCTTGGGCTAGTCCAGTAGTCCTTGTACCGAAACCTCACACCAGTGGTGGAAAGAGAGAGATGAGGTTTTGTGTAGACTACAGGGGTCTCAATGCAGTCACTAGGACTGATGCCCATCCAATACCCAGGGCAGATGAGCTCATAGATACTTTGGCCTCTGCCAAATATCTCAGCACATTTGACCTAACAGCTGGCTACTGGCAGATCAGACTAGCTGATACTGCAAAGCCCAAAACAGCATTCTCAACCCCTAGTGGGCATTATCAATTTGTGGTAATGCCCTTTGGTCTGAAGAATGCACCTGCCACTTTCCAGAGGTTGGTGAATACAGTTCTCACAGGACTGGAAGCCTATAGTGCAGCTTATCTAGATGATATTGCTGTCTTTAGCTCCACCTGGGAGGATCACCTGGTCCACCTCAGGAATGTTTTACAGGCCCTGCAAAAGGCAGGCCTGACTATCAAGGCCACTAAGTGCCAGATAGGGCAGAGTCAGGTTGTGTACCTGGGCCACCTTGTGGGTGGAGGCCAGGTTCAACCTTTGCAGAGCAAGATCCAGACCATCATGGACTGGACTGCTCCCACTACCCAGACTCAGGTGAGAGCCTTCTTAGGCCTGACTGGGTACTATAGGAGATTTGTCAAGGGGTATGGATCAATAGTGACACCCCTGAATGACTTAACTTCTAAGAAAATGCCCAAAAAGGTTCAGTGGACAGTTAGCTGTCAAAAGGCATTTGATGACCTCAAGCAGGCCATGTGCACTGCTCCAATTCTGCAGAGTCCTGATTACTCCAAGAAGTTCATTGTTCAAACTGATGCATCTGAATTGGGGGTAGGGGCTGTACTGTCACAATTGAATGAAGAAGGTCAGGATCAGCCAGTAGCTTTTATTAGCAGAAGGCTGACCCCTAGAGAGAAACGTTGGTCAGCCATAGAGAGGGAGGCCTTTGCTGTGGTCTGGGCTCTGAAGAAGTTGAGGCCATACTTGTTTGGTACACACTTCCTGGTTCAGACAGACCATAAGCCCCTCTTATGGCTAAAACAAATGAAGGGTGAAAACCCCAAACTGCTTAGGTGGTCCATTTCCCTACAGGGGATGGACTTTACAGTGGAACATAGGCCTGGGAGTAACCATGCGAATGCAGATGGACTCTCTAGGTATTTCCACTTAGAACATGAAGACTTAACTGGGCAAGGTTAGTTTAATGTCCCTACGTTTGGGGGGGGTTGTGTAGGAGAGTAGGATCTGCTTCACATGGGTACCCCCACTTTTTGCTGATGCTTCACTGTTTTTCGACATTAGTCTGGCTGGGGCCCTGCTAATCAGAACCCCAGCCTAGCTGCTTCCTCTCTAAAATGGTTTCCATGTGCCTTAGGCACATCACTGATTGGGATCTGGAGTGCCCTTATAAGTCCCTAGTATATGGTATACTATGTACCAAGGGCATAGGTACCTCAGAGGCCTGCCAGGGGCTGCAGCATGTATTATGCCACCCCTGGAAGGCCATCCAAACTGACACCACAGGTCTGCTACTGCAGCCTGGGTAAGGTGGTGCATGCACCCCTTACTGTGATATAGGTTACCTATATCACGAAATACATACACACATATAAACCTATAAGTCACTCCTAAGGCAGGCCTTATCAATCCTAAAGGCAGAGTGCGTGGTTCCTATGTGAGAGGGTGCCCCTGCATGAGCAGGGCCCCTCTGCAGCGTTCGGAGACCATCTCTGATGCTGTTTGTAGTGCAGCCTGACCATATACTCTTAAGCGCATTATATCCTCGCGGTAAAATGCTAACTTTGGAATGGCTGCACCTAAACATGTCGTGTTTGGTGTCAAACATCTTGGAATACTACCCCCCGCCAATCCTGGCGGCGGGGGTAGCATTCCACCCTTCTAGAGGGAAAGACATGTTAACTCTGACGAGTCCGGTAACTTCTTTCCAGAGCCCTGGCATCACAAAATGGATGCTGCTGCCACAGACACGAGTCTGGCCTCCTGCTGCTGGACGAAACTCCGGCAGGGGAGGCCTGGACAATAGGTTTCCTGTCCCAGGGAGGTGTGACCACCTCCCCAGACAGGATAATGTGTATTGGGGCTGGGCGGGAGCACTTTCGGGTGCTTTGAAGTCCTGCACTGGGGGCACATTTGGTGTCCCTGTGCATACCCCAGTTCAAACCGGATCAGGGGCTTGCAGCCCCTGCTTTGGCGCGAACTGGACAAAGGGAAAGGGGTGTAGCCACCCCTCTGCCCTGACCCACCCATAGGTGGGGCCACAGAGTAGTCCAACCCCTATTTTTAGAATAAAGGTAGGAACCCAGTCCTTAGGACTTTAGATTATCCCTGGACGAAACTCTGAAACTGAATCCTGGACCTTCGACGCTCTACGTCACGATTAGAGGACTGAAGAATCTCCCTTGGGGTCAAGGAGTGACTCCCCTGCTTGGCAGGCACCAAAGAAGCATCTGTCCGGTTCGCATTTCTGAAGCTCCCGTCGGACGCCGAAGTCATCGCATCACCAGAGGTGGATTCTCAGACTTCCCGAGGCTACCCTGAGTCCCCAGCAAAGCTGAGGCCCGTGGCTATCGTGGGTGACTTGAGACCGTGACCCCTGGACACCGAGCACATTTGCAAGTGCATCCTCTTCTGGGTCTCCCAAGAAGTCGTGCTTTGGGCTCCGAGTAGCCCTAGCCTCCAGCACCACCTGCACCGAAGATCACTGGCCCCCACTCCACGAGTGTCCTGTAAGCCAGATCCACGTGCGGCGTCACGAGGCTCCTTCGCGGTCGCTAGCCCGTTGGCTAGTAGCCCTTAACGAAGGCCAATCCTTTTCTTACTTGGCATCCTGGTTGCTCCAGGCCTGCCCTCACTTACCCTCGCTGGGTGAGTTCCACAGACCTTGCTGGTCTGCACCATCGACGATCTACATCTTCACCGAGACTTGCCGTTGCCAAGGCTTGTTGGGTCCAATCCGGTCGCCGACACCTCAGCACTCGACAGACATCGTGTACCAGCCCGAATCCTGCTCCTGGTCGCCGACAACGCCTCCTGGACCTCGTGGCTGAAGAGTCAAGACGACCGTCAACGCACCTGAAGCACTCGACATCGGTGGGCATCTGTCCATCGCCTTCCTGGTCACTGGCTAGTGACCCAGACTCTGTCCCCTCTGCTTTCAGGTTCTTCAGAACTCCGATCCACTCTTGGATCCACCCGGACACTTTTCTCTTGGCCGCCAGCAGCACTTTGCAGCAGATCGCCATTCGAATCGACGACGAAACCCGACCCCGAAAGGCACCTATGCACCCGGCTTCCCTGGGTGAGGTAACACGAGTACTCCGGTGCTCCCGTGGGTAGAGACTCTTCAAAGTCCTAGATCTCAAAGGGTTTTGTCCTAGTCCTCTTTTAAGTGTCCCTTTTCTCTATTTTCCCGATCCCGACTTTCTCCATAGAAGTCAACGGCGTATCGCGGTTGTGTATTTACACTGCACGCGTCTCCCGTAGGTCCCCTGTGTCACTACCTTGGGTGGTTCCTTGTGGTCCAAGCACTTCTAGAGGCTCTAGGCCTAGTGTCTAGTTCAGTCGTGGTTCGCATACCACTTTATTGGTATATGGTTTGGTACGCCCCTAGGGCCCAAACGTGTATTTGTGCTATTACTGTGATTTAATAACTTATAACTTATGTACTTCGAACTCTAGCCTCATAAAGAGACTAGAGGGGTGTGTTTAGCAATAAATACATATATTTTGAATATATACCTGGTGTGGTGCTCTTTCATTTGGTCACTCAAGAGATTATAGACTGGTAAAACAAGCTGCTTTACATTCCTTCAAGACTTAGCCTGAAGGCTGCTCTCCATAGCTACCACTAGGATAGCTTTCAATAAGGTTGTCTTTAACCTATCTCCAATAAGGGGTTGTTTGGACTGGTGCAAGGTGCCCACTATAATTAGTGGACAGCATATACCAGGCCAACTTCTCACATTGGTGTGCAGCGTGTGGGATTCCAGCTTGCTATTGTTTTACCAGATAATCTCAATTGAATTGATCAACTGAAAACCACTAAAGGTACCTAAGGTACATATAATTTAAGCTTAGAATACAGTAAGTTCTACTGAACTTAGAGTTGTGTGTTAAGGGATAGCACAACCCTTTCTACAACTCAAGAGAGTTTAGTAGGCCACACTAGAGTAGGTAGTGCATACACCACACCACACTAGTAATGTCTTTAAGGGCAGGATCCAAAGAATCCTTGCAGGAAGCCATTGAGCTTCCACCCTCCAAGTATGATACACTCCCATTCTTGGAATTGAGAGCTTTATGTAACTTGAGAAAAATAAGGACAGGCCAAAGCCCCACCACCCAACACCTCAAGGAGTTGTTGGTGGCTTATGACCTTAGTAAGCCTGTAGGGACTGAAGGGGTAGGAGCTGAGGGTGGGGCAGAAGAAGAGGACGAGGCCAGGGGTACCAATACCCCCAGCCCCCCTCTGAAACTGGCCAGGAGGGTGACAATGACCCTGACCTGGAAAACCCAATCCCTCCTGTGGATGATGATGAGGATGATCAAGATGATGCCCTCTTTGTCCCCCAGGAAGGATTAAGAGTGTGCCCAGGAAGTCTAGATCTCCTTCTCAGGAGTCTAACCACTCTGGCACCTCTATAGGGAGCTCTGTCTCATCTCACAGGAGGGAATCCTCTCATGAGAGGAGAACCAGACTGGTCCAGTATGAGGAAACTCAGCTGGAGATCAGAAAAAAGCAATTGGCTTTAGATAGGGAATCCCTAGATCTCCTTAGAGAGAGAAGAAAGTTGGGACTAGAGTCCCATGGTGGCAGCCATGTCCCTAGAGACAGGGAAAGGTCCTATGACCATAGGAACCTGAGCAAGATTGTCCCTCCCTACCAGAGTGGGGATGATATCCACAAATGGATAACTGCATTAGAGAGGGCCTGTAAAGTACAGAAGGTCCCTCAGGAGCAGTGGGCAGCAATCTTGTGGCTCTCCTTTGCTGACAAAGGTAGAGATAAGCTCCTCACTGTTAGAGAGGAGGATGCTGATAATTACAAGGTCTTGAAGAGTGCTCTTATTGATGGGTTTGGCCTAACCACTGAACAGTACAGGTTGAAGTTCAGAGACACCCAAAAAGCACAGACTCAAGACTGGGTAGACTATGTGGATTGTTCTGCCAAGGCTCTGGAAGGCTGGTTGATGGGCAGTAAGGTGTGTGACTTCTCAGGATTGTACAATCTGATAATGAGGGAGCAGATTCTTAATAACTGTCAAAATCAGCTGTTGCATCAATACCTGGTAGACTCTGATCTGACCTCTCCCCAAGAATTGGGAAAGAAGGCAGACAAATGGGTCAGAACCAGGGTGAAGCAGAAGGTACAGAACCAAGGTGGGGAAACCAAGAAGCAAGATGCTAAGAACTCTGACAAGGGTGGGGAGAAGGGTAAAGATCAAAAGTCTTCATCAGGCCCCCAAAAATCTTCTTCTGGTGGGGATTCACAGTCTACCAAAGGGAAAGGCCAAAGAAAACCATGGTGCAAGGTCTGTAAGCAAAAGACCCACTGGACCAGTGATTGCACCAAGTCCAAAGACTCCAGTCCAGCACCCACCAATGCCCCTAAGGCACCTGTTCCCCCTAGTACAGTTGGTGGAAGTGCTCCAGCAAAGGGTTTAGTAGGGTTCACCCTGGGAACTGAGTTGGGCTCTGACTTAGTCAGAGAACTGACTCAGGCTGTGTTAGTCTGTGATGGAGGCATGGATGTGACCTCCACTGTGAGTCCCAGTAATCTGGGCAAGTACAGACAACAGCCTTTAATTAATGGACGTGAGGCTTTGGCATTTAGGGACACAGGGGCAAGTGTCACAATGGTGACACAAGACCTTGTGCTACCTGGGCAAGTTATGCTTGGTGAGATGTACCAAGTGACCAATGCTAGCAATGTCAGAACAGACCATACTCTGGCAGTTGTTAACTTCTCCTGGGGAGGGGTAACTGGCCTTAAGAAGGTTGTGGTAAGTGCAAACCTACCAGTCGAATGCTTGCTTGGCAATGACTTAGAGACTTCTGCTTGGGCAGAAGTGGAGCTCAGGACCCATGCAGAAATGCTGGGGATCCCTGCAGATGTGTTTGCTGTGACCAGGTCACAAGCCAAAATGTCTAGCACTGAACAGGCCTTGGATTCTGGAAGAATGGACCAAGTGCCTTCCAAGAGGAGGAGTAGTAGGGTTAAGGCAGTGCCTTCCCCCTTGGCTCAGGAGGAAGATCAGTCCCTTGAGGGGGATGATCTCAGCCCTGAAGAAGGAACTGTCCCAGAGGAACTTGAACCTGACCAGGTTGAGTTCTTGGGGACAGGGGGACCTTCTAGGGCAGATCTGAGCCAGGAGCAGCAGAGCTGCCCCTCCCTTGAATCCCTCAGACAGCAAGCTGCTGCTGAGGCTGCTGGGAAAGCTAGTGGTCCCCATACAGTGTATTGGGATGATGGACTCCTGTACTCAGAGAGTAGAGACCCCAAGCCTGGTGCTACCAGGAGGTTGGTAATACCTTTGAAGTTCAGGGGCTTCCTATTGACCCTAGCCCATGATATTCCCCTAGCAGGTCACCTGGGCCAGAACAAGACTTGGGACAGAGTTGTCCCTCACTTTCACTGGCCCCACATGTCTGAAGACAGTAAGGAGTTTTGTCGCTCCTGTGTAACCTGCCAAGCCAGTGGCAAAGCAGGTGGCACTACAAAGGCCCCCCTGATACCACTACCTGTGGTGGGGGTGCCCTTTGAAAGGGTAGGGATTGACATTGTTGGTCCCATGGATCCCCAAACAGCCTCTGGGCACAGGTTTATCCTGGTGGTAGTGGATCATGCCACCAGGTACCCAGAAGCTATTCCCCTCAGGACCACTACAGCACCTGTGGTGGCAAGGGCCCTCCTGGGAATCTTCTCAAGAGTGGGCTTTCCTAAGGAGGTAGTCTCAGACAGGGGTGCTAACTTCATGTCTGGGTACTTAAAAGCAATGTGGAAGGAGTGTGGAGTGACTTATAAGTTCACCACACCCTATCACCCACAATGCAATGGTTTAGTTGAGAGATTCAACAAAACCTTGAAGGGCATGATTAAAGGGCTCCCAGAAAAGCTTAGGCGTAGATGGGACATACTCTTGCCCTGCCTTTTATTCGCATATAGGGAGGTGCCTCAGAAGGGGGTTGGTTACAGCCCTTTTGAACTTCTGTTTGGCCACCCTGTGAGGGGTCCACTGTGCTTGGTGAAGGAAGGATGGGAGTTACCTCTCAAGCCCCCAAAGCAAGATATAGTGGACTATGTACTTGGTCTCCGCTCCAGGATGGCTGAGTACATGAAAAAGGCAACCAAAAACCTTGAGGCTAGCCAGGAACTTCAGAAGGCCTGGCATGACCAAAAGGCTGTTCTGACTGTTTACCAGCCAGGACAGAAGGTGTGGGTGTTGGAGCCAGTGGCCCCAGCAGCTCTCCAAGATAAATGGAGTGGACCCCACACTGTTGTTGAGCAGAAGGGTGAGGTCACTTATCTAGTGGACCTAGGAACACCCAGGAGTCCCCACAGGGTTCTCCATGTCAACAGGTTAAAACCATATGTGGACAGGGCAGACATGGGCTTGCTCATGGCTACTGATGAAGGGCAGGAGGAAGAGAGTGACCCACTCCCTGACCTGCTCTCACAGAACCCTGACGATGGGTCAGTTGATGGTGTAGCCTTGGCAGGCAGCCTCACTACCCAGCAACAAACTGATTGCAGGCAAGTCCTCAATCAGTTTAGACATATGTTTTCACTGACACCCAGTCAGACCACCTGGTGCACTCATGAAGTGGACACTGGGGACAGTCTGCCTATTAAAAACAAGATTTATAGGCAACCTGACCATGTCAGGGACTGTATCAGGACTGAAGTCCAGAAAATGTTGGAATTGGGAGTTATTGAACCCTCAGATAGCCCTTGGGCTAGTCCAGTAGTCCTTGTACCGAAACCTCACACCAGTGGTGGAAAGAGAGAGATGAGGTTCTGTGTAGACTACAGGGGTCTCAATGCAGTCACTAGGACTGATGCCCATCCAATACCCAGGGCAGATGAGCTCATAGATACTTTGGCCTCTGCCAAATATCTCAGCACATTTGACCTAACAGCTGGCTACTGGCAGATCAGACTAGCTGATACTGCAAAGCCCAAAACAGCATTCTCAACCCCTAGTGGGCATTATCAATTTGTGGTAATGCCCTTTGGTCTGAAGAATGCACCTGCCACTTTCCAGAGGTTGGTGAATACAGTTCTCACAGGACTGGAAGCCTATAGTGCAGCTTATCTAGATGATATTGCTGTCTTTAGCTCCACCTGGGAGGATCACCTGGTCCACCTCAGGAATGTTTTACAGGCCCTGCAAAAGGCAGGCCTGACTATCAAGGCCACTAAGTGCCAGATAGGGCAGAGTCAGGTTGTGTACCTGGGCCACCTTGTGGGTGGAGGCCAGGTTCAACCTTTGCAGAGCAAGATCCAGACCATCATGGACTGGACTGCTCCCACTACCCAGACTCAGGTGAGAGCCTTCTTAGGCCTGACTGGGTACTATAGGAGATTTGTCAAGGGGTATGGATCAATAGTGACACCCCTGAATGACTTAACTTCTAAGAAAATGCCCAAAAAGGTTCAGTGGACAGTTAGCTGTCAAAAGGCATTTGATGACCTCAAGCAGGCCATGTGCACTGCTCCAATTCTGCAGAGTCCTGATTACTCCAAGAAGTTCATTGTTCAAACTGATGCATCTGAATTGGGGGTAGGGGCTGTGCTGTCACAATTGAATGAAGAAGGTCAGGATCAGCCAGTAGCTTTTATTAGCAGAAGGCTGACCCCTAGAGAGAAACGTTGGTCAGCCATAGAGAGGGAGGCCTTTGCTGTGGTCTGGGCTCTGAAGAAGTTGAGGCCATACTTGTTTGGTACACACTTCCTGGTTCAGACAGACCATAAGCCCCTCTTATGGCTAAAACAAATGAAGGGTGAAAACCCCAAACTGCTTAGGTGGTCCATTTCCCTACAGGGGATGGACTTTACAGTGGAACATAGGCCTGGGAGTAACCATGCGAATGCAGATGGACTCTCTAGGTATTTCCACTTAGAACATGAAGACTTAACTGGGCAAGGTTAGTTTAATGTCCCTACGTTTGGGGGGGTTGTGTAGGAGAGTAGGATCTGCTTCACATGGGTACCCCCACTTTTGCTGATGCTTCACTGTTTTTCGACATTAGTCTGGCTGGGGCCCTGCTAATCAGAACCCCAGCCTAGCTGCTTCCTCTCTAAAATGGTTTCCATGTGCCTTAGGCACATCACTGATTGGGATCTGGAGTGCCCTTATAAGTCCCTAGTATATGGTATACTATGTACCAAGGGCATAGGTACCTCAGAGGCCTGCCAGGGGCTGCAGCATGTATTATGCCACCCCTGGAAGGCCATCCAAACTGACACAACAGGTCTGCTACTGCAGCCTGGGTAAGGTGGTGCATGCACCCCTTACTGTGATATAGGTTACCTATATCACGAAATACATACACACATATAAACCTATAAGTCACTCCTAAGGCAGGCCTTATCAATCCTAAAGGCAGAGTGCGTGGTTCCTATGTGAGAGGGTGCCCCCTGCATGAGCAGGGCCCCTCTGCAGCGTTCGGAGACCATCTCTGATGCTGTTTGTAGTGCAGCCTGACCATATACTCTTAAGCGCATTATATCCTCGCGGTAAAATGCTAACTTTGGAATGGCTGCACCTAAACATGTCGTGTTTGGTGTCAAACATCTTGGAATACTACCCCCCGCCAATCCTGGCGGCGGGGGTAGCATTCCACCCTTCTAGAGGGAAAGACATGTTAACTCTGACGAGTCCGGTAACTTCTTTCCAGAGCCCTGGCATCACAAAATGGATGCTGCTGCCACAGACACGAGTCTGGCCTCCTGCTGCTGGACGAAACTCCGGCAGGGGAGGCCTGGACAATAGGTTTCCTGTCCCAGGGAGGTGTGACCACCTCCCCAGACAGGATAATGTGTATTGGGGCTGGGCGGGAGCACTTTCGGGTGCTTTGAAGTCCTGCACTGGGGGCACATTTGGTGTCCCTGTGCATACCCCAGTTCAAACCGGATCAGGGGCTTGCAGCCCCTGCTTTGGCGCGAACTGGACAAAGGGAAAGGGGTGTAGCCACCCCTCTGCCCTGACCCACCCATAGGTGGGGCCACAGAGTAGTCCAACCCCTATTTTTAGAATAAAGGTAGGAACCCAGTCCTTAGGACTTTAGATTATACCTGGATGAAACTCTGAAACTGAATCCTGGACCTTCGACGCTCTACGACAAGATTAGAGGACTGAAGAATCTCCCTTGGGGTCAAGGAGTGACTCCCCTGCTTGGCAGGCACCAAAGAAGCATCTGTCCGGTTCGCATTTCTGAAGCTCCCGTCAGACGCCGAAGTCATCGCAGCACCAGAGGTGGATTTTCAGACTTCCCCGAGGCTACCCTGAGTCCCCAGCAAAGCTGAGGCCCGTGGCTATCGTGGGTGACTTGAGACCGTGACCCCTGGACACCGAGCACACTTGCAAGTGCATCCTCTTCTGGGTCTCCCAAGAAGTCGTGCTTTGGGCTCCGAGTAGCCCTAGCCTACAGCACCACCTGCACCGAAGATCACTGGCCCCCACTCCACGATTGTCCTGTAAGCCAGATCCACGTGCGGCGTCACGAGGCTCCTTCGCGGTCGCTAGCCCGTTGGCTAGTAGCCCTTAACGAAGGCCAATCCTTTTCTTACTTGGCATCCTGGTTGCTCCAGGCCTGCCCTCACTTACCCTTGCTGGGTGAGTTCCACAGACCTTGCTGGTCTGCACCATCGACGACCTACATCTTCACCGAGACTTGCCGCTGCCAAGGCTTGTTGGGTCCAATCCGGTCGCCGACACCTCAGCACTCGACAGACATCGTGTACCAGCCCGAATCCTGCTCCTGGTCGCCGACAACGCCTCCTGGACCTCGTGGCTGAAGAGTCAAGACGACCGTCAACGCACCTGAAGCACTCGACATCGGTGGGCATCTGTCCATCGCCTTCCTGGTCACTGGCTAGTGACCCAGACTCTGTCCCCTCTGCTTTCAGGTTCTTCAGAACTCCGATCCACTCTTGGATCCACCCGGACACTTTTCTCTTGGCCGCCAGCAGCACTTTGCAGCAGATCGCCATTCGAATCGACGACGAAACCCGACCCCGAAAGGCACCTATGCACCCGGCTTCCCTGGGTGAGGTAACACGAGTACTCCGGTGCTCCCGTGGGTAGAGACTCTTCAAAGTCCTAGATCTCAAAGGGTTTTGTCCTAGTCCTCTTTTAAGTGTCCCTTTTCTCTATTTTCCCGATCCCGACTTTCTCCATAGAAGTCAACGGCGTATCGCGGTTGTGTATTTACACTGCACGCATCTCCCGTAGGTCCCCTGTGTCACTACCTTGGGTGGTTCCTTGTGGTCCAAGCACTTCTAGAGACTCTAGGCCTAGTGTCTAGTTCAGTCGTGGTTCGCATACCACTTTATTGGTATATGGTTTGGTACGCCCCTAGGGCCCAAACGTGTATTTGTGCTATTACTGTGATTTAGTAACTTATAACTTATGTACTTCGAACTCTAGCCTCATAAAGAGACTAGAGGGGTGTGTTTAGCAATAAATACATATATTTTGAATATATACCTGGTGTGGTGCTCTTTCATTTGATCACTCAAGAGATTATAGACTGGTAAAACAAGCTGCTTTACATTCCTTCAAGACTTAGCCTGAAGGCTGCTCTCCATAGCTACCACTAGGATAGCTTTCAATAAAGGTTGTCTTTAACCTATCTCCAATAAGGGGTTGTTTGGACTGGTGCAAGGTGCCCACTATAATTAGTGGACAGCATATACCAGGCCAACTTCTCACAATGCGTCGGTTTCTTACTGCGCTTCTGTGGCGATGCGACCCACAGCGCCGCGATGCGATGACGACCCAGTGCAATGAAACAAAATGGCTTCTTACTCTCGATGCGACACTCAGGGGGCGATGCGGGCACGCCCGACGGCCGTGCGGCGACTCGGTGAATCTTCTGAGCCACGACAGGCCCTGCGACACACTTCTCCGATGATGCAACGGCGTCTGATGCGACGGCGACACTCGTCTCCGGTGATGCGAGGCGCTTCGGCGATGCGATGGCGGCAGCGGCGGCACGCTTTCTCCACGATGCGACGACAGCGGCTGCGGTGGCGACACGCTTCTCCCTCTTGAGTCGCGCTTCCAGCTCCCAGCGACACACAGTCTCTCAGAAGGCCCAACACAACAGCAGGCACTTCAAATTCCCAGCAAAGGAATTCAGGGGAGCTGGTTGGTGAAGTCTTGTGTCCCTGAGACTTCAGCAGGAGGCAAGCTCAATCTTCAAGCCCTTGGAGATGTTCTGCAAGATGATGAAAGTAGCACAAAGTTCCTTTCTCCTTTCTTTGGCAATCAGGCAACCACTGCAGGCCAATCCCTCAAACAGCACACAGCAGAGGGATAGTCTCCTCCTTCAGCTTCTCTGGTTCCTCTCCTCAGCAAAGGTTTGTCTTGTTTGTTCCAGAAGTGATCTAAAGTCTTGGGGTCAGGGCCTCAGTATTTATACCCATAAATCCTTTGTCCTCTGAAGGCAGAGGGTCCTGTACCTAGTCCAAACCAGTTCTGGGTGCATTCTGCCAGGGCACACCTTCTCTCTTTGTCAGTGTGGGCCAGGGACATCAGACGCACCACAGGAGGTGGAGCCAGCATTGTGGAAGGCAGGCACAGCCCTATTCAGACCCAGGTGCCACTCCTCCCACCACTCTACATGCAGATATGTCTATTCAGCCCTGTGCTGACTCACCCTGTCTCCTGGAGTCCCCCAGCCCCTGTCACTCACAAACCCAGACATACAATACACAAGCTAGCAGAGGCAGGCTGGATGGTTTAGGCAAGAAAATACCTACTTTCTAAAAGTGGTGTTTTCAAACACAGAATGTTAAAACCAACTTCACTAAAAGATGTATTTTATCATTCTGAGTTCAGGCATACTAAATTCGTTTTTCTACCATGTTCCCTGGGTCAGTTAGGATTATAAGGTGTTATAATCAAACTGCCCATTCTGGCCTATGGGGACAGGTAGCCTTGCAATAGTGAAAAACGAAATTGGCTGTAATTCACTATCAGGACATGCCACACACACCAGGGCATGTCCTACCTCTTACATACAATGCACCTTACCCACAGGTCTACTTTAGGGGTGACTAACATGCAGAAAAGGGAAGGTTTGGGGACTGGTAAGTGGGTGCACTTACCAAGTCAACATGGCAGTACCAGACTGCACACAGGCTCTGCGATGGCAGGCCTGAGACACACTTTACAAGCTGCTCCTGTGGGTGGCACAACCAGTGCTGCAAGCCCACCAGCAGCATTTGATTCACAGGCCCTGGGCACACGCAGTGCACTGTACTAGGGTCTGACAGTGAATCAAATAGGCCAAACATGGAGTCACTAATCCATACATCAATTTATAACAGAGAGCATATGCACTTTAGCACTGATCAGCAGTGGTAAAGTGCCCAGAGTCATAAAACCAACAAAAACAAGTCAGAAAAAGTACAAGAGGAAGGCAAAAAGTTCAGGGATGACCCTGCAAAAAGGGCCAAGTCCAACAGGACTCAAACTATATTGTCTACCAGTATCGATGACATGTCACTCCTATTCTACACCTTGTAGTCCTGTCTGATGTAACATTTCCTATACACTGATTTACACACATATGATTGTCTCTGTGCAATGGGTGTGTGGTGTAAAGTGCTGCGACACCTTACACTAGTATGAGTGGCGCTATAAAACTAAATGAATCTGAGAGACATGTGTTATGGAGACTTGAGGGGCACTGTTAAAGGGTGCTAGTGAGGGAATCCGCCAACAGACATTGTCGCACAGAGCGCCACCAGTGCTAAAGCCGGCCCTGGTGGAAGCCCATAGTTCAGGATGCATGGTATTTAAAATGAGTACATGTAGATTAAATGGTTTACATGTCTTGTTAGTGAAAATCCTCCAAAGTCGTTTTTTACTGTGGCAAAGTTGGTTCTCCTATAGGTTTACACTGGTTTGCAGTATTGCCTTTAATAAGTGCTAAATTCGGTTTGGTAATAGCTAGAAAAATATTTCAAGGGCTCATTTTAATAGTAATTTAACATCAAACGTAATGATTAAATCAGATTTTATATTACTATTTTGGAAATGACACTTTTGGAAAGTTGTCATTTTCCTGCCTAATATCAAAAGGCGTTCCTGTCAGTGTTCATCTGTCACCTGTCCTCTCTGTGGCGATATGTATTCCTCCCAGACAATAGACAAAGTGCTCTGGGTGTGAGGAGAGGGTCTCCTCCCGTGACAGGATGACTTGGGGCAGTGCCGAAGAATCTTCCTGAGCTTCAAAAAATGTCACTGGCAAATTAAGCTCATATTTAGGCCTGCCTCCCTTTTGCCTTTCTATTCAGGCTGGCTTCCAATCAAGTAGGAGGGGAGAAACTGGCCAGAACTGGTTTAGGTGGTGGATAAAAGATTGTCCTCCTCTCACAAGCTGGAATGGACCTTAAATGGGAACCCCACAGACCTCTCCTTAAAGAACTCCTGGACCTGTGAAGAATCAGAGGAGGAACTGCCTTGCTGCCCTGAAGGTAGACTGGATGTGCCTGCCTTCTACTCATCACCCAAGAAGTGAATCCAAGGGTTAGTTGGCTCTCCCTGCAACTGCCCAGCTGACCGGCTCCAACTAGACATGCCCTGGACGGACCCGGGTGCTTGTCTCTGTTGAAGTGAGTCCTAATCCCCAAGTACTGCCCCCCAGGTCCTGTAACCTTGGCTGCTGTTAAAGTTTGAGTGTACTCCCTCTGTCCCCAAACTTCATGAAGTGAGACTTTGGGGCATATTAACAAGGGCCAGCGATAATTATCGCTGGCCCCACATAGCGATAGAAATATTATCGCCGGCTATCGCTGAAAATTATCGCCATGATAACGCTATATTAACAATGCATAGCGCTATGGCGATAATATTTCAGCGATAGCGGTGTTTGCCATGGATCATCGCTGGTTTTCCAGCGATGTTCCATGGAAAACAGCGATAACATTGCTGATACGACCCTGTGGTCGTATCAGCATAATCCACCTACCATTATTAGTATGCCTTAGTCTGGAATTTAACAGACGTTAAATTCCAGCGTTAAGGCCGAGGTAGCGCGATTTTTTATATCGCTGCACCTCCTTGTTAATATCGCGAAGCTGCCTTCGCGATATTTTCATGTGCTGTTTTCACAGCCACGCCTTCTTTGCATCTCATTAGCGATGCGAGGCTGTGAAAAAACGGGCTCTACATCAAGGAAACACGCGCTAGCGTGTCCTTGATGATATTGCGATATAATTATTGCCGCTTATCGCCCGAAAACGGACGCTAAAGCGGCGATAATTATATCGCCAGCCCTTGTTAATATGCCCCATAGAAAGTTTTTTACCATCTTTTTGTCTGGAGAACTGACAGATACCGGTGTTGCCATCGAAGCTGCAGCTATCGATGCCAAATCACCGGGCAGACTGAAATTGCGAGTTTGTACGAAGAAGGAGATCCACAATCCAGAAAAGTTTTTAAGTCTGAATGTAAAGGGCTTCAGCAGGACCATTGCTGAGCTGCATCCAACTGACGTCTAGGCCTTCCTGGGCACGGACTTCGCCCACTCTGAACGTACCCACCTTTGTCAATGACAGCATCGAGCCACTATTCATTATGAGTTTGCCATCATTGAGCCCCACTTCCAATGCAGCTTGCCCCGCTGACAAGTTGTCAATGACCACTTTTTCTCTATAAAATGTTCTAAGTCAAAAGATAAACTTTCCACCAGGATGAACCTGGTCCCTGGAACCGACTGGCGATCTATTGGGGTCGACCTTAACTTTTGACTTTGATCCAGGCTAGCGCGATAAGGTAACCACGGTTGGCGCTTTGTGCTTTTTGGTACTATTTATCATTTAAACTTATGAAGTTTATATTTTTAATTGTAAATAAATTATTTTTGTCCTTTTGGTGTCATTTTATGTATTAAAATATTCTCCATTTTCCTACTTTGGTTTGAGATTTTTCTTGTGAAGTGGTTTTTCTTTATCATTGTCCGAATGCTGCATAAAAACTTTACATATTGCCTCTAAGTTAAGCACGACTGCTTTGTGCCAAGCTACCAGAGGTTTAAGCACAGGTTTCTTTAGTAACTTCAGTGGTTCACCCTCACAAGGATTGTGGTTACTACTTGACTTGGGTTCTCACCCCCTTCAACTAATATTGCAATTTCTTACAGCATCAGTAAATTATAGCTTGCTTCCACACCATGCTTTAGTAATATATTTGTGACAGTGTGCTCCAAACTACACTACCAGTTACATACCATATCCTTACCACCCTTCTGATGAATGGATGTGGCTAATTTTCACAATCCCTATAACTTCAGTGATATAACATTGATGGAAACACCCTCACTCTGAAAATCGTTCCAGCACCTTTCATGAAAGTTTCCAGTTTATGAATTTCCATAATTAACAGTTCATTAATTTGACAGCCTACTTACACCTCAGTCTATTCAGTGGGTTACACATAGAGGGGCATATTCACAAGGACTTATCCCTGAGTTAGCGGCACTTTATCGCAGCCAAAGTGGTGATAAATTCATCGCACCATTCACAAGCTGGTGCTAACAGCCGATATCACCAGTTTTCCTGCAATAGCAGCCGCAAAAAACATCGCCACGGATGACACTGGCAACTAACGCTAATGAGACGCAGATTAGGCGTTCCCGTGCAAAAAGCCGCGGAAACACCACTTCGCACCATTCTCAACGACCAGCCAGATCGGCGATAAGATTCTAAAACATGCAATAAGGCGCGTTAGCAGCATGGATTTAACACCTGCTCCTAACTGGTGTTAAGTCGGACGACAACCTGCACCATAAAAGGGAGCCCCGCCCACAGCCACACCAGAAGAACAACAGATGCCATGGAGCTACTGATCATGCAGCTTGGAGCCCCAAGAGGGCCACAACACCCACCGCCACCACCGCCAGGACCCCACCCCCCCAACTCCCCCCCCGGACTACCAGAGAGGCAGCGCAGACAAAGACACCGGACCTTCCGAAAACACACCAGCCTCGGAGACTTAACGCCAGAGGAAGTCATTGCCCACTACAGGCTCAAAAGGACAACCATCCTCCGCATCCTGACCCTCATTGCCCACAGGCTGACGGTACCAACACAGCGGAGAACCAACATCCCTCCGCAGACAAAGCTGCAGGCCGTGCTGCACCTGTTGGCCTCTGGGACCTTCCAATCAACAACTGCCAGAGTCGGAGGAGTCTCACAGCCAGCCCTGTCAAAGTTCCTCACACCTGTCTTGGATGCCATCATCAGCTTGGTACCCCAGCTACTTTACTTCCCACACACTGCGCAGGACCAGCTGGAGATCAAGCAAGGCTTCTACGCCATAGCTGGCTTCCCGCACGTGTTGGGGGCAATCGACTGCACACATGTACTCCTCGTGCCCCCTGCCGCCACTGCACACAATTACCGCAACAGGAAACACACGCATTCCATCAATATGCAGGCAATAGTGGACCACCGGGGACTCTTCACCAATGTCGTCGCCAACTACCCAGGCAGTGTGCATTATTCCTTCATCTTCCGACAGTCCATCATCAACCAGCGCTTTCAGGATGGCACCTATGGAAATGCACTGCTCGTCGGTAAGTAACAACTGAACACACCACACACCTCAACTCCACCAACATACAGCTCACAACTCTGGGAATGCACACGGCACAAAATCACATACAACATGACAACCAACATCCCCACATTCCAGACATGACAACACAACTTACTGTGGCAACCTGGGCTAGCCATGTACACAAGCCATCAACGGCATGGCACCTCAGCCACACAATAGCAGAATGTGGGGAGAGGTGGGAACCAGGCATGTGCGAAGGAGGCAAGTGACCCATGAATTTGAATGTACACAATGCCAAATGTGGCGTGGATGTGCTGGACAGACTTGAGTATGCAGACCACAGACAACTCCATGTCGACATACACTGCTGGTGTCTGGAGTGTACTGGACAGTGGACGCAACCATGTTACCGCAGCCAGTGGGGAAGATTGCGGAAATGTAGCTTGTTACGTCCCCCCCTGTAAGCGTGAGCGGAGTGGGCTGGCCCTGCGTACGCCAGGCCAGCGTAGTGGTGTGAATAAATAGCCTGTTACTCTGGGCGTGTTTGTCGTCTGGAATGGCCAACGTGTCTGCCAGGGCGGCGCCTCTCACCCCGCCACGAGGCCGACGCCATGAGCGGCGGTGCCTGCGATCCTGTGTGCCTGCTGCACCCCAGGCCACTGGTCCCAAGACCTGTCTTGCCTGCCCCAGCGCACCCAGGCCACACTGCTCACCTGCCGACACCGGTGTGTGTCAAAGAGGGCCCACCACGTGCCGGTGCAAGCTCCAAGCCCGAGGCCCGTGACCTTGGCAGCCTCCTCACACCGTCACGGCCTCCGCGACACAGGCCCCCAGTACTCCTTTCTCGTTGACGTACTCCACCGCTGCCTCCGGCCTACACTGCGGTCCAGTAGGTCACACATTTGGAACTGAGTCTTGATTATTCAATGGTAGAGTACATATGTTAATGGCAGATTTTAAATCATCGTACTCCCTTCGATGTGGTGCCACCAACTCTGTGCATAGCGATACAAAAGGGGATGATGGACGGAACGTTTGAGCCAATCAAACACTCACCCCCAGTCAACTGATCTGGGTTTAATCCATCATCATTCTTTAGCTCACTCCACCACCCCAGTTCAGACATGGCCATATGCAAATCAGTCTGACCCTGTGCCTCATGGGAACAGTCCAGCCCGAACTGCCAAGCCATGTCTTCCCTGGACCGGAAACAAGCATCCTAGGACCGGTTTCTGGCATTCCAGCCATCATCAGCCAGGCTTGCTTGAATCCAGTGGTAAAGTGAGCAAGGGACCCACGTCTGGGCATACCCCGCCAACTTAGGGCGAACAAAGCGATACAAAAGGGGATGATGGACGGAACGTTTGAGCCAATCAAACACTCACCCCCAGTCAACTGATCTGGGTTTAATCCATCATCATTCTTTAGCTCACTCCACCACCCCAGTTCAGACATGGCCATATGCAAATCAGTCTGACCCTGTGCCTCATGGGAACAGTCCAGCCCGAACTGCCAAGCCATGTCTTCCCTGGACCGGAAACAAGCATCCTAGGACCGGTTTCTGGCATTCCAGCCATCATCAGCCAGGCTTGCTTGAATCCAGTGGTAAAGTGAGCAAGGGACCCACGTCTGGGCATACCCCCGCCAACTTAGGGCGAACAAAGCGATACAAAAGGGGATGATGGACGGAACGTTTGAGCCAATCAAACACTCACCCCAGTCAACTGATCTGGGTTTAATCCATCATCATTCTTTAGCTCACTCCACCACCCCAGTTCAGACATGGCCATATGCAAATCAGTCTGACCCTGTGCCTCATGGGAACAGTCCAGCCCGAACTGCCAAGCCATGTCTTCCCTGGACCGGAAACAAGCATCCTAGGACCGGTTTCTGGCATTCCAGCCGTCATCAGCCAGGCTTGCTTGAATCCAGTGGTAAAGTGAGCAAGGGACCCACGTCTGGGCATACCCCCGCCAACTTGGGCTCACTTTGTGTGAAGACATGGCTTGGCAGTTCGGGCTGGACTGTTCCCATGAGGCACAGGGTCAGACTGATTTGCATATGGCCATGTCTGACCTGGGGTGGTGGAGTGAGCTAAAGAATGATGATGGATTAAACCCAGATCAGTTGACTGAGGGTGAGTGTTTGATTGGCTCAAACGTTCCGTCCATCATCCCCTTTTGTATCGCTTTGTTCGCCCTAAGTTGGCGGGGGTATGCCCAGACGTGTGTCCCTTGCTCACTTTGCCACTGGATTCAAGCAAGCCTGGCTGATGACGGCTGGAATGCCAGAAACCGGTCCTAGGATGCTTGTTTCCGGTCCAGTGAAGACATGGCTTGGCAGTTCGGGCTGGACTGTTCCCATGAGGCACAGGGTCAGACTGATTTGCATATGGCCATGTCTGAACTGGGGTGGTGGAGTGAGCTAAAGAATGATGATGGATTAAACCCAGATCAGTTGACTGGGGGTGAGTGTTTGATTGGCTCAAATGTTCCGTCCATCATCCCCTTTTGTATCGCTTTGTTCGCCCTAAGTTGGCGGGGTATGCCCAGACGTGGGTCCCTTGCTCACTTTGCCACTGGATTCAAGCAAGCCTGGCTGATGACGGCTGGAATGCCAGAAACCGGTCCTAGGATGCTTGTTTCCGGTCCAGTGAAGACATGGCTTGGCAGTTCGGGCTGGACTGTTCCCATGAAGCACAGGGTCAGACTGATTTGCATATGGCCATGTCTGAACTGGGGTGGTGGAGTGAGCTAAAGAATGATGATGGATTAAACCCAGATCAGTTGACTGGGGGTGAGTGTTTGATTGGCTCAAACGTTCCGTCCAACATCCCCTTTTGTATCGCTTTGTTCGCCCTAAGTTGGCGGGGGTATGCCCAGACGTGGGTCCCTTGCTCACTTTGCCACTGGATTCAAGCAAGCCTGGCTGATGATGGCTGGAATGCCAGAAACCGGTCCTAGGATGCTTGTTTCCGGTCCAGTGAAGACATGGCTTGGCAGTTCGGGCTGGACTGTTCCCATTAGGCACAGGGTCAGACTGATTTGCATATGGCCATGTCTGAACTGGGGTGGTGAAGTGAGCTAAAGAATGATGATGGATTAAACCCAGATCAGTTGACTGGGGGTGAGTGTTTGATTGGCTCAAACGTTCCGTCCATCATCCCCTTTTGTATCGCTTTGTTCGCCCTAAGTTGGCGGGGGTATGCCCAGCCGTGGGTCCCTTGCTCACTTTGCCACTGGATTCAAGCAAGCCTGGCTGATGATGGCTGGAATGCCAGAAACCGGTCCTAGGATGCTTGTTTCCGGTCCAGTGAAGACATGGCTTGGCAGTTCGGGCTGGACTGTTCCCATGAGGCACAGGGTCAGACTGATTTGCATATGGCCATGTCTGAACTGGGGTGGTGGAGTGAGCTAAAGAATGATGATGGATTAAACCCAGATCAGTTGACTGGGGGTGAGTGTTTGATTGGCTCAAACGTTCCATCCATCATCCCCTTTTGTATCACCAACTCTGTGCATAGCATTCCAACGACACGTGTCTGTGGGCCCTTGCTGACTACTGCCTTCGGCCTACACTGTGGTCCAGCACTGAGGGGTCACCTGTGTACTGCCTACACTGAGGTCCGGCAGGCCTCACAACAATCCAATCCAGTCTGGACCAGGCAGGACACGGCATCGTCGCAGGCTGCACACACGCTCAGCTCTGGTGCTTCTACCTCCGTCAACCACAAATCATCGCCACATGGCATTCCAACGTCGTGTGTGAGAGTACCAGGAGGAACTGCCTGAACAGCGGTTGGCCCGCGCTGACCGCTGCCTCCGGCCTACACTACGGTCAAGTAGGTCACACATTTGGAACTGAGTCTTGATTTATTTATGGCAGAGTTTATACCATTGTACGCAAGGAGAGGAGTAAGAGGAAGACGCGGTTCAGTCCGGATGAAAAAAGGATCCTCGTTACGGAGGTGACCGAATACTACCAACAACTGCTCTGGTGCCACTAACTCTGTGCATTGCAAGCCAAGGACACGTGGCTGGGGGCCCCTGCTGACCGCTGCCTCCGGCCTACACTACGGTCAAGTAGGTCGCACATTTGGAACTGAGTCTTGATTTATTTATGGCAGAGTTTATACCATTGTACAGGCCTCATCGCAGACTGCATCCCCTTTCAGCTCTGGTGCCACTGACTCCATGCCCCGAAATTCATGGACACTCTCTGGTTGAACTTTGGTGGCATCTGAGTCTATGGCCTGGGTGTTGTCTTCATCATCATGTAGCTGATACTGACTTGGTGTCAAAAATGAGTCTGTAGCATTCATCTCCTCCATATTGCCTGTGTCTGCTTGGTACTGCCCTCTGTATCATGCCCTGGAAGAACACCTTCCACTGTACCCCAAAACCCTCCGCGACATTCACCTTGGACATCGACGAGGACCCGCTCAGCTCTCGTGGCCCTACCTCAGTGCACCGGTAGTCACCGTCCCGTGGCGGTGTTCCATGTGCCGGCCGCTGTGCATCCGGGGCCACTAACTCTGTGCAGCTCAAGTCATGGGCCCTTGCTGTTTGAACTGTGAACTTCTGATTGTCTGATCACTGTTGTAGTTGTTGCCAGCACCAACCACTCCTGGAGGGCTGGCTCACACTCACCCCACACCCATCCAGCACAGGCGTCACTGGACATGTGACCCTGGAAATAAAAGGGGCCGGGCGCACGTGCCCGTAGCCAGTTCCACAAACTATCTAAGTGTGTCCGTGTGGTCATTGGGTATGCATGAGGGCCCCGGGCCCTACCACATTGCATTGTGCTGTGTACAGCGGACGCAACCATGTCACCTCATGCAGTGGGGGAGACCTGGGACATGTAGCTGTGTCGTACCCCCCTGTAGGCATTGCCGGAGTGGGCTGGCGTATGACAGTCTAGCTTAGGGGTGTGGTTAATCACCCCGGGGCTCTGGGTGTGGTTAAGTGTTGGGCTTGCCAATGAAGTACCTAATGCGTGTGTCTCTGTTGTAGTGTCGGCGCTACCCGTTCCGCAATGGACAAAGTTGCAATGTAACATGCCCCCGGAGTGCGGGCTCGGCCGAAGGGATAATTGAATGAGCGCAAGCACGCTCGGGGTCCGGGATCATGCATGCCAACTGTTGTGTGTGTATCGCTATTACCGCAGCATAAGCCAAAGGTCTTGCCTCGACCGCATCGCGAGTTCAGCCAGCCATGGACTCCACATCTGTGTCCGCCCTATCCTTACCATAGGCCTACACACACATGGCCGCCCACCTTCAACGCACAACTTCACAGTGGCGTTGTCAGGCTTGTGGACATGCGCAGACAGGCATGACAATGGTATGCCGTAGGAGTGCAAGTGATGCAACCGCGCAGCGCACACAAGTAAATAGGCTCGGGGGGAGGGAGGAGCAGCAGTGAGGCTACGTAATACACATTGATGGCGCTCATTTGCTACAAGCAGTATATGTCACACAGGAATCACTATGACACACATATCACACGCCAATCAACTAGTGAGCCTGCCAACACATCATGAAGAACCAACTATTGA
This sequence comes from Calotriton arnoldi, assembly GCA_963921515.1. Classification (NCBI taxonomy): domain Eukaryota; kingdom Metazoa; phylum Chordata; class Amphibia; order Caudata; family Salamandridae; genus Calotriton; species Calotriton arnoldi. The sequence continues at coordinate 574,341 of CAWUFW010011239.1, read as the reverse complement.
CTCATGTCTCTCTGCACTGTCACAGGTGATCAAGGATATGCACTCTGCCCTTGGATGATATCACACCTCCGAGCCACGAACACACAGGCCCAAAGGCAGTACAATGCGGCCCACAAATGCACCAGGGGCATCGTGGAACGCACATTTGGCGTGTTGAAGTCACTTTTCAGGTGCCTGGACATCACAGGTGGGAGGCTCCTGTACAGCCCAGACATCGTGTGCAAGATGATCGTTGCATGTTGTGTGTTGCACAACATATGTGTACGCACCAATGCCCCATGGTTACAAGTGCCAGATGCACCGGACGATGATGAGGAAGATGAGGCAGGTGGACCACACCCCACTGCAGCTGCAGCAGGAATAGCCCGTAGGAACAACATCATTGACAATTTCTTCACATGAGGATGTCACATTGTGACAGTCCTTAGCAATCATGAGACAGTACAAAATGACCACAGGCACAGCATGTGCAAATACATTCATTTCAACACACATTCCCTGAGTTTCTGTATGTGTGCTGCAGTGTGGCACGGGGATCAGGGACATGATCCAGAGTCATTGTGGGTGTGCAGTGTGCTCTACTTAATTATGCATGTGTGCCATTGTGCCCATCTCCCCCCTTCCCCCCAGTCCCTGGTCGGTACTCACCCTGTTGATGTTGTGTCAGGTCATGTTGAGCAGTGTCCCGATCCCCAACTCCTGGTACCGTATCCCGACTGATGACTGTGGCCACAATTTTCTCAATGTCATCCAGCTCCTGGTGTGCCGCTGGTCCCCCACCTCCAATCTGCGTTGCTGCTTTCATGTTGGCATCGAGTTTCTTCTTGGTTTTGCCCTTCACATCATTCCAGCACCTCTTGACCTCTTCCATTGTCCTCCTCAACACTCCGACTGCATTCACGTTGTTCACGATGTACTGCCATATTTCCGTTTGTGTTGCCGATGACACAGTGGAGGTGACGAACAGTTGTTGGTAGTGTTCTGTCGCCTCCGTGACAATGATCCGGTTTCCCTGCGGACTGAACCCCGTCTTCCTCTTCTCTTTGCCCTTCCCCGGTGTTCCTGGCTGGTCGTCTGTGGGGCTTGTGGGGTTCGCGTTGTCCTCTGCACTCGGTCCGGGTGCGTCCATGGTGCTACGCAGTTACATTTTTTTTTCTCTGCTTTTATAGTGCATTTTCCCACATGTCGCGTGGGAATTGCAGGCCTGTCGCTGGTTATCGCTGGTATTTGTTTCGCGAGTTGGGACATCGCAACTTTTTGGGCGTTCGTGTTTCGCATTTTTTCGGCGTCACGTTAATTTTAACGCGGGCATTTGTCGCGCTATCGTGAGACTATCGCATGGTGCCGCCGGGTTGAGAATACTGTGTTAACACAGTGTTATTTTCCCACGATAGACTGCGATGTGAGAAGTTGCGTTAGGCGAATTTGGCAATAGTTAACACACGTTCTTGAGAATATCCCCCAGAGAGTGCCAATTTGACCATTAACCCTTTAAGTGCGCCCGTCGGCCAACGGCCGTCGCGAGCACTACCTCGGTAGTGCTGCGCACGTCCGTTGGCCGACGTGGCCCCGCCCACATAATGGAACGCCCCTCACTGAGGCGAAATTATCGCCGCGGTAAACGGGTTAAGAGTTTGACTGTTCCCACACCACATAGCATGCTAAATTAGGCACCGGTGTCTTTGTGGATGTGATCAATAATAGTTGGCCACCTTCATTGGTCTTCTTTGGTATTTGCTACACTGAGGGGTATATTCAGAAGAACGTGTGCTAAACATCTCCAAAAAATGTTAACGCAACTTTACACATCGCAGCCTATCTTGGGAAAATAACCCCGTGTTAACGTGGAATTCACAACACGGCGGTACCATGCGATAGTCCGCCGAAAACGCGGCCAATGTCCGCGATACAACCACCTCGACGGAGATAAAAACACAAACCACAACACAACAAAACGTGCGATGAGCCCATTCGCGATGAGGAAAGCAGCGATAAGCACCGCCAGGCCCGCGACACACACACGGCAGGCGGGAATAAGCACAACAAAAGCCTGAAAAAGAAAGACAAACCAAACAGAAAACAACAGTCAAGCACAATGGAGGCAACCAGAGCCAGTATACAACCCCACAAGCCCCATTGGCAACAAAACATTGTACATGGCAGGCCATCGTGGACAAGGTGAATGCAGCCGGAGAGTGGAGGAGGACAATGGAAGAAAACCAGAACAGCCGGAATGATGCGAAACGCACAAACAAGCAGAAACACGCCAACAACAAGAAGGCAGCAATGCACAACGGAGGTGGGAGTTCAGCGCCACACCAGGAGCTGGATGACATGGAGGAAATAGTGTCCACCACATCAGTCTGGAGATGGTGGCAGGAACCGGGGACCGGAAACTCCCCAAAACAACAGACACAACAGCAACAGGGAGAGGAACGGCCAGGGACTGGGGGGACGTGGGGAGATGGGCACAATGGCACACATGCACAACTAAGCACAGCACAACTGCAGACAAACCATGCCCAAGAGTAACAACACCAACCAAGAGCACAAGTCACACAACCCGGCAATATCACACCACTGAACAAGCACAGAAGTGAAAACCACACTGCCTGAAAGGGAGAAGGGTGAGCCAAATCAGAGCTTAAGGGACATCTCACACACAATGCAGCACACACACATAGGAAGCAGAGCACCCCAACATCGAACACAATGTGGTACAAACACCAACATTTGCACAACAGAACACAGGACACAAGTGCACCCGCTTGTGGCCGACAAACGGCCATACGCATCTGGCAAAGCACAAAACAGGGACATGATAATGCACAAGTACAAACCCACAGCCCTGATGGGGGAGCAATGCACGTATGGCAGGGAGCCAGAGAGTCCGTGACACACACATTGGCATACAAATCAAGACACAACACAGTTGGAGACAAGTGAAAGTGCGGAAACTTAATCAACAAGTGCGTGTCAGTACGGCCAAGAGAAGTGCCATGATATGCAGACCAATGCAGCAGCATGCCTGAATGAGGAAGGTAGGAAAGCGCCCATGTCCACCCCGGGGGAGTCCATCACCAACACAAGTCAGTGCGAACCTGCGTTGGTTGTCCGCGCATCAATCAGGAGTCCAGGCCAATGCAGCCATGTCCACTGTCGTCTTTGGACATGTGACCAGATTCCCAACATGCAACCAGGCGTCGGGACACGTGCAATGGCTCACATCCAGTTGTGGCTGCAGATACCTTGTCACTCGTCCATGAATGCGAGTGCAGCAGCGTAGGCCAACATCTCCAATGAGAGATCGTTGTCCACCACATCTGACATGTCGTCGACGTAATCCATCAGCTGACCCGGACAGATGTGCTGACTCCAACCCCTGGCCCCAATGTGCACCAAAGCACAATCGGGTAGCGGCTCAATGTGCTCACTGCACACGATGACTCGTGCAATCTCCCAGGTCCAGTTGCCAGCATGCATGCCAAACATCCATGCTTGCCATAAACGGGCATCACAGTGACACTCCTGGTCATGGGCCAACAGGGGGCGCACACACACGTCGAAATCCAGGTCAGCTACAGTCACGTTGGAGAGGCAGACATCCATGGTCCACTCGAATATGCACGAGCGACAATGCAACACAGGCTGAACGCAGGTGACGTTCGCAAGGCAGAAGCTCAGCCGGTAACTGATCCGCAGCACTGCCAACGGCAGTGCCCCCTGTACTGGGGTGAATGTATGACATTGTTCTGCATTCTGTCCATCAACTGTTGTTTTTGCTATTGTCACCCCGAGTTGGACGGGTATGCCCAGACGTGGGTCCCGTGCTCTCCATGCCACTGGAATCAAGCTATCCTGGCTGAAGAGGGGTGAAACCCCGAAACCGGTCCTAGGATGCTTGTTTCCAGTCCAGGGAGGACCTCGCTTGGCAGTTCGGGCTGGACTGTTCCCATGGGGCACAGGGTCAAGACTGATTTGCATATGGCTGGGTTCAAACTGGAATGGCATGGTGAGCAAAAAACGATGGATTTAGGCCCAGATCTCTGTACTGGGGTGAATGTATGACATTGTTCTGCATTCTGTCCATCAACTGTTGTTTTTTGCATTTGTCACCCCGAGTGTACGGGTATGCCCAGACGTAGGTCCTGTGCTCTCCATGCCACTGGAATCAAGCTATCCTGGCTGAAGACGGGTGAAACCCCGAAACCGGTCCTAGGATGCTTGTTTCCAGTCCAGGGAGGACCTGGCTTGGCAGTTCGGGCTGGACTGTTCCCATGGGGCACAGGGTCAAGACTGATTTGCATATGGCTGGGTTCAAACTGGAATGGCATGGTGAGCAAAAAACGATGGATTTAGGCCCAGATCTCTGTACTGTGGTGAATGTATGACATTGTTCTGTATTCTGTCCATCAACTGTTGTTTTTGCATTTGTCACCCCGAGTGGGACGGGTATGCCCAGACGTGAGTCCTGTGCTCTCCATGCCACTGGAATCAAGCTATCCTGGCTGATTAGGGGTGAAACCCCGAAACTGGTCCTAGGATGCTTGTTTCCAGTCCAGGGAGAACCTGGCTTGGCAGTTCGGGCTGGACTGTTCCCATGGGGCACAGGGTCAAGACTGTTTTGCATATGGCTGGGTTCAAACTGGAATGGCATGGTGAGCAAAAAACGATGGATTTAGGCCCAGATCTCTGTACTGGGGTGAATGTATGACATTGTTCTGCATTCTGTTCATCAACTGTTGTTTTTGCATTTGTCACCCCGAGTGGGACGGGTATGCCCAGACGTGGGTCCCGTGCTCTCCATGCCACTGGAATCAAGCTATCCTGGCTGAAGAGGGGTGAAACCCCGAAACCGGTCCTAGGATGCTTGTTTCCAGTATAGGGAGGACCTGGCTTGGCAGTTCGGGCTGGACTGTTCCCATGGGGCACAGGGTCAAGACTGATTTGCATATGGCTGGGTTCAAACTGGAATGGCATGGTGAGCAAAAAACGATGGATTTAGGCCCAGATCTCTGTACTGGGGTGAATGTATGACATTGTTCTGCATTCTGTCCATCAACTGTTGTTTTTGCATTTGTCACCCCGAGTGGGACGGGTATGCCCAGACGTGGGTCCCGTGCTCTCCATGCCACTGGAATCAAGCTATCCTGGCTGAAGAGGGATGAAACCCCGAAACCGGTCCTAGGATGCTTGTTTCCAGTCCAGGGAGGACCTGGCTTGGCAGTTCGGGCTGCACTGTTCCCATGGGGCACAGGGTCAAGACTGATTTGCATATGGCTGGGTTCAAACTGGAATGGCATGGTGAGCAAAAAACGATGGATTTAGGCCCAGATCTCTGTACTGGGGTGAATGTATGACATTGTTCTGCATTCTGTCCATCAACTGTTGTTTTTGCATTTGTCACCCCGAGTGGGACGGGTATGCCCAGACGTGGGTCCCGTGCTCTCCATGCCACTGGAATCAAGCTATCCTGGCTGAAGAGGGGTGAAACCCTGAAACCGGTCCTAGGATGCTTGTTTCCAGTCCAGGGAGGACCTGGCTTGGCAGTTCGGGCTGGACTGTTCCCATGGGGCACAGGGTCAAGACTGATTTGCATATGGCTGGGTTCAAACTGGAATGGCATGGTGAGCAAAAACGATGGATTTAGGCCCAGATCTCTGTACTGGGGTGAATGTATGACATTGTTCTGCATTCTGTCCATCAAGTGTTGTTTTTGCATTTGTCACCCCGAGTGGGACGGGTATGCCCAGACGTGGGTCCCGTGCTCTCCATGCCACTGGAATCAAGCTATCCTGGCTGAAGAGGGGTGAAACCCCGAAAACGGTCCTAGGATGCTTGTTTCCAGTCCAGGGAGGACCTGGCTTGGCAGTTCGGGCTGGACTGTTCCCATGGGGCACAGGGTCAAGACTGATTTGCATATGGCTGGGTTCAAACTGGAATGGCATGGTGAGCAAAAAACGATGGATTTAGGCCCAGATCTCTGTACTGGGGTGAATGTATGACATTGTTCTGCATTCTGTCCATCAACTGTTGTTTTTGCATTTGTCACCCCGAGTGGGACGGGTATGCCCAGACGTGGGTCCTGTGCTCTCCATGCCACTGGAATCAAGCTATCCTGGCTGAAGAGGGGTGAAACCCCGAAACCGCTCCTAGGATGCTTGTTTCCAGTCCAGGGAGGACCTGGCTTGGCAGTTCGGGCTGGACTGGTCCCATGGGGCACAGGGTCAAGACTGATTTGCATATGGCTGGGTTCAAACTGGAATGGCATGGTGAGCAAAAAACGATGGATTTAGGCCCAGATCTCTGTACTGGGGTGAATGTATGACATTGTTCTGCATTCTGTCCATCAACTGTTGTTTTTGCATTTGTCACCCCGAGTGGGACGGGTATGCCCAGACGTGGGTCCCGTGCTCTCCATGCCACTGGAATCAAGCTATCCTGGCTGAAGAGGGGTGAAACCCCGAAACCGGTCCTAGGATGCTTGTTTCCAGTCCAGGGAGGACCTGGCTTGGCAGTTCGGGCTGGACTGTTCCCATGGGGCACAGGGTCAAGACTGATTTGCATATGGCTGGGTTCAAACTGGAATGGCATGGTGAGCAAAAAACGATGGATTTAGGCCCAGATCTCTGTACTGGAGTGAATGTATGACATTGTTCTGCATTCTGTTCATCAACTGTTGTTTTTGCATTTGTCACCCCGAGTGGGACGGGTATGCCCAGACGTGGGTCCCGTGCTCTCCATGCCACTGGAATCAAGCTATCCTGGCTGAAGAGGGTGAAACCCCGAAACCGGTCCTAGGATGCTTGTTTCCAGTACAGGGAGGACCTGGCTTGGCAGTTCGGGCTGGACTGTTCCCATGGGGCACAGGGTCAAGACTGATTTGCATATGGCTGGGTTCAAACTGGAATGGCATGGTGAGCAAAAAACGATGGATTTAGGCCCAGATCTCTGTACTGGGGTGAATGTATGACATTGTTCTGCATTCTGTCCATCAACTGTTGTTTTTGCATTTGTCACCCCGAGTGTGACTGGTATGCCCAGACGTGGGTCCCGTGCTCTCCATGCCACTGGAATCAAGCTATCCTGCCTGAAGAGGGATGAAACCCCGAAACCGGTCCTAGGATGCTTGTTTCCAGTCCAGGGAGGACCTGGCTTGGCAGTTCGGGCTGCACTGTTCCCATGGGGCACAGGGTCAAGACTGATTTGCATATGGCTGGGTTCAAACTGGAATGGCATGGTGAGCAAAAACGATGGATTTAGGCCCAGATCTCTGTACTGGGGTGAATGTATGACATTGTTCTGCATTCTGTCCATCAACTGTTGTTTTTGCATTTGTCACCCCGAGTGGGACGGGTATGCCCAGACGAGGGTCCCGTGCTCTCCATGCCACTGGAATCAAGCTATCCTGGCTGAAGAGGGGTAAAACCCTGAAACCGGTCCTAGGATGCTTGTTTCCAGTCCAGGGAGGACCTGGCTTGGCAGTTCGGGCTGGACTGTTCCCATGGGGCACAGGGTCAAGACTGATTTGCATATGGCTGGGTTCAAACTGGAATGGCATGGTGAGCAAAAAACGATGGATTTAGGCCCAGATCTCTGTACTGGGGTGAATGTATGACATTGTTCTGCATTCTGTCCATCAACTGTTGTTTTTGCATTTGTCACCCCGAGTGGGACGGGTATGCCCAGACGTGGGTCCCGTGCTCTCCATGCCACTGGAATCAAGCTATCCTGGCTGAAGAGGGGTGAAACCCCGAAAACGGTCCTAGGATGCTTGTTTCCAGTCCAGGGAGGACCTGGCTTGGCAGTTCTGGCTGGACTGTTCCCATGGGGCACAGGGTCAAGACTGATTTGCATATGGCTGGGTTCAAACTGGAATGGCATGGTGAGCAAAAAACGATGGATTTAGGCCCAGATCTCTGTACTGGGGTGAATGTATGACATTGTTCTGCATTCTGTGCATCAACTGTTGTTTTTGCATTTGTCACCCCGAGTGGGACGGGTATGCCCAGACGTGGGTCCTGTGCTCTCCATGCCACTGGAATCAAGCTATCCTGGCTGAAGAGGAGTGAAACCCCGAAACCGCTCGTAGGATGCTTGTTTCCAGTCCAGGGAGGACCTGGCTTGGCAGTTCGGGCTGGACTGGTCCCATGGGGCACAGGGTCAAGACTGATTTGCATATGGCTGGGTTCAAACTGGAATGGCATTGTGAGCAAAAAACGATGGATTTAGGCCCAGATCTCTGTACTGGGGTGAATGTATGACATTGTTCTGCATTCTGTCCATCAACTGTTGTTTTTGCATCTGTCACCCCGAGTGGGACCGGTATGCCCAGACGTGGGTCCCGTGCTCTCCATGCCACTGGAATCAAGCTATCCTGGCTGAAGAGGGGTGAAACCCCAAAACTGGTCCTAGGATGCTTGTTTCCAGTCCAGGGAAGACCTGGCTTGGCAGTTCGGGCTGGACTGTTCCCATGGGGCACAGGGTCAAGACTGATTTGCATATGGCTGGGTTCAAACTGGAATGGCATGGTGAGCAAAAAACGATGGATTTAGGCCCAGATCTCTGTACTGGGGTGAATGTATGACATTGTTCTGCATTCTGTCCATCAACTGTTGTTTTTGCATCTGTCACCCCGAGTGGAACGGGTATGCCCAGACGTGGGTCCCGTGTTCTCCATGCCACTGGAATCAAGCTATCCTGGCTGAAGAGGGGTGAAACCCCAAAACTGGTCCTAGGTTGCTTGTTTCCTGTCCAGGGAGGACCTGGCTTGGCAGTTCGGGCTGGACTGTTCCCATGGGGCACAGGGTCAAGGCTGATTTGCATATGGCTGGGTTCAAACTGGAATGGCATGGTGAGCAAAAAACGATGGATTTAGGCCCAGATCTCTGTACTGGGGTGAATGTATGACATTGTTCTACATTCTGTCCATCAACTGTTGTTTTTGCATTTGTCACCCCGAGTGGGACGGGTATGTCCAGACGTGGGTCCCGTGCTCTCCATGCCACTGGAATCAAGCTATCCTGGCTGAAGAGGGTGAAACCCCGAAACCGGTCCTAGGATGCTTGTTTCCAGTCCAGGGAGGACCTGGCTTGGCAGTTCGGGCTGGACTGTTCCCATGGGGCACAGGGTCAAGACTGATTTGCATATGGCTGGGTTCAAACTGGAATGGCATGGTGAGCAAAAAACGATGGATTTAGGCCCAGATCTCTGTACTGTGGTGAATGTATGACATTGTTCTGTATTCTGTCCATCAACTGTTGTTTTTGCATTTGTCACCCCGAGTGGGACGGGTATGCCCAGACGTGAGTCCTGTGCTCTCCATGCCACTGGAATCAAGCTATCCTGGCTGATTAGGGGTGAAACCCCGAAACTGCTCCTAGGATGCTTGTTTCCAGTCCAGGGAGGACCTGGCTTGGCAGTTCGGGCTGGACTGTTCCCATGGGGAACAGGGTCAAGGCTGATTTGCATATGGCTGGGTTCAAACTGGAATGGCATGGTGAGCAAAAAACGATAGATTTAGGCCCAGATCTCTGTACTGGGGTGAATGTATGACATTGTTCTGCATTCTGTCCATCAACTGTTGTTTTTGCATTTGTCACCCCGAGTGGGACGGGTATGCCCAGACGTGGGTCCCGTGCTCTCCATGCCACTGGAATCAAGCTATCCTGGCTGAAGAGGGGTGAAACCCCGAAACCGGTCCTAGGATGCTTGTTTCCAGTCCAGGGAGAACCTGGCTTGGCAGTTCGGGCTGGACTGTTCCCATGGGGCACAGGGTCAAGACTGTTTTGCATATGGCTGGGTTCAAACTGGAATGGCATGGTGAGCAAAAAACGATGGATTTAGGCCCAGATCTCTGTACTGGGGTGAATGTATGACATTGTTCTGCATTCTGTTCATCAACTGTTGTTTTTGCATTTGTCACCCCGAGTGGGACGGGTATGCCCAGACGTGGGTCCCGTGCTCTCCATGCCACTGGAATCAAGCTATCCTGGCTGAAGAGGGGTGAAACCCCGAAACCGGTCCTAGGATGCTTGTTTCCAGTATAGGGAGGACCTGGCTTGGCAGTTCGGGCTGGACTGTTCCCATGGGGCACAGGGTCAAGACTGATTTGCATATGGCTGGGTTCAAACTGGAATGGCATGGTGAGCAAAAAACGATGGATTTAGGCCCAGATCTCTGTACTGGGGTGAATGTATGACATTGTTCTGCATTCTGTCCATCAACTGTTGTTTTTGCATTTGTCACCCCGAGTGGGACGGGTATGCCCAGACGTGGGTCCCGTGCTCTCCATGCCACTGGAATCAAGCTATCCTGGCTGAAGAGGGATGAAACCCCGAAACCGGTCCTAGGATGCTTGTTTCCAGTCCAGGGAGGACCTGGCTTGGCAGTTCGGGCTGCACTGTTCCCATGGGGCACAGGGTCAAGACTGATTTGCATATGGCTGGGTTCAAACTGGAATGGCATGGTGAGCAAAAACGATGGATTTAGGCCCAGATCTCTGTACTGGGGTGAATGTATGACATTGTTCTGCATTCTGTCCATCAACTGTTGTTTTTGCATTTGTCACCCCGAGTGGGACGGGTATGCCCAGACGTGGGTCCCGTGCTTTCCATGCCACTGGAATCAAGCTATCCTGGCTGAAGAGGGTGAAACCCTGAAACCGGTCCTAGGATGCTTGTTTCCAGTCCAGGGAGGACCTGGCTTGGCAGTTCGGGCTGGACTGTTCCCATGGGGCACAGGGTCAAGACTGATTTGCATATGGATGGGTTCAAACTGGAATGGCATGGTGAGCAAAAAACGATGGATTTAGGCCCAGATCTCTGTACTGGGGTGAATGTATGACATTGTTCTGCATTCTGTCCATCAAGTGTTGTTTTTGCATTTGTCACCCCGAGTGGGACGGGTATGCCCAGACGTGGGTCCCGTGCTCTCCATGCCACTGGAATCAAGCTATCCTGGCTGAAGAGGGGTGAAACCCCGAAAACGGTCCTAGGATGCTTGTTTCCAGTCCAGGGAGGACCTGGCTTGGCAGTTCGGGCTGGACTGTTCCCATGGGGCACAGGGTCAAGACTGATTTGCATATGGCTGGGTTCAAACTGGAATGGCATGGTGAGCAAAAAACGATGGATTTAGGCCCAGATCTCTGTACTGGGGTGAATGTATGACATTGTTCTGCATTCTGTCCATCAACTGTTGTTTTTGCATTTGTCACCCCGAGTGGGACGGGTATGCCCAGACGTGGGTCCTGTGCTCTCCATGCCACTGGAATCAAGCTATCCTGGCTGAAGAGGGGTGAAACCCCGAAACCGCTCCTAGGATGCTTGTTTCCAGTCCAGGGAGGACCTGGCTTGGCAGTTCGGGCTGGACTGGTCCCATGGGGCACAGGGTCAAGACTGATTTGCATATGGCTGGGTTCAAACTGGAATGGCATGGTGAGCAAAAAACGATGGATTTAGGCCCAGATCTCTGTACTGTGGTGAATGTATGACATTGTTCTGCATTCTGTCCATCAACTGTTGTTTTTGCATTTGTCACCCCGAGTGGGACGGGTATGCCCAGACGTGGGTCCCGTGCTCTCCATGCCACTGGAATCAAGCTATCCTGGCTGAAGAGGGGTGAAACCCCGAAACCGGTCCTAGGATGCTTGTTTCCAGTCCAGGGAGGACCTGGCTTGGCAGTTCGGGCTGGACTGTTCCCATGGGGCACAGGGTCAAGACTGATTTGCATATGGCTGGGTTCAAACTGGAATGGCATGGTGAGCAAAAACGATGGATTTAGGCCCAGATCTCTGTACTGGAGTGAATGTATGACATTGTTCTGCATTCTGTTCATCAACTGTTGTTTTTGCATTTGTCACCCCGAGTGGGACGGGTATGCCCAGACGTGGGTCCCGTGCTCTCCATGCCACTGGAATCAAGCTATCCTGGCTGAAGAGGGGTGAAACCCCGAAACCGGTCCTAGGATGCTTGTTTCCAGTACAGGGAGGACCTGGCTTGGCAGTTCGGGCTGGACTGTTCCCATGGGGCACAGGGTCAAGACTGATTTGCATATGGCTGGGTTCAAACTGGAATGGCATGGTGAGCAAAAACGATGGATTTAGGCCCAGATCTCTGTACTGGGGTGAATGTATGACATTGTTCTGCATTCTGTCCATCAACTGTTGTTTTTGCATTTGTCACCCCGAGTGTGACTGGTATGCCCAGACGTGGGTCCCGTGCTCTCCATGCCACTGGAATCAAGCTATCCTGCCTGAAGAGGGATGAAACCCCGAAACCGGTCCTAGGATGCTTGTTTCCAGTCCAGGGAGGACCTGGCTTGGCAGTTCGGGCTGCACTGTTCCCATGGGGCACAGGGTCAAGACTGATTTGCATATGGCTGGGTTCAAACTGGAATGGCATGGTGAGCAAAAAACGATGGATTTAGGCCCAGATCTCTGTACTGGGGTGAATGTATGACATTGTTCTGCATTCTGTCCATCAACTGTTGTTTTTGCATTTGTCACCCCTAGTGGGACGGGTATGCCCAGACGAGGGTCCCGTGCTCTCCATGCCACTGGAATCAAGCTATCCTGGCTGAAGAGGGGTAAAACCCTGAAACCGGTCCTAGGATGCTTGTTTCCAGTCCAGGGAGGACCTGGCTTGGCAGTTCGGGCTGGACTGTTCCCATGGGGCACAGGGTCAAGACTGATTTGCATATGGCTGGGTTCAAACTGGAATGGCATGGTGAGCAAAAAACGATGGATTTAGGCCCAGATCTCTGTACTGGGGTGAATGTATGACATTGTTCTGCATTCTGTCCATCAACTGTTGTTTTTGCATTTGTCACCCCGAGTGGGACGGGTATGCCCAGACGTGGGTCCCGTGCTCTCCATGCCACTGGAATCAAGCTATCCTGGCTGAAGAGGGGTGAAACCCGAAAACGGTCCTAGGATGCTTGTTTCCAGTCCAGGGAGGACCTGGCTTGGCAGTTCTGGCTGGACTGTTCCCATGGGGCACAGGGTCAAGACTGATTTGCATATGGCTGGGTTCAAACTGGAATGGCATGGTGAGCAAAAACGATGGATTTAGGCCCAGATCTCTGTACTGGGGTGAATGTATGACATTGTTCTGCATTCTGTGCATCAACTGTTGTTTTTGCATTTGTCACCCCGAGTGGGACGGGTATGCCCAGACGTGGGTCCTGTGCTCTCCATGCCACTGGAATCAAGCTATCCTGGCTGAAGAGGAGTGAAACCCCGAAACCGCTCCTAGGATGCTTGTTTCCAGTCCAGGGAGGACCTGGCTTGGCAGTTCGGGCTGGACTGGTCCCATGGGGCACAGGGTCAAGACTGATTTGCATATGGCTGGGTTCAAACTGGAATGGCATTGTGAGCAAAAACGATGGATTTAGGCCCAGATCTCTGTACTGGGGTGAATGTATGACATTGTTCTGCATTCTGTCCATCAACTGTTGTTTTTGCATCTGTCACCCCGAGTGGGACCGGTATGCCCAGACGTGGGTCCCGTGCTCTCCATGCCACTGGAATCAAGCTATCCTGGCTGAAGAGGGGTGAAACCCCAAAACTGGTCCTAGGATGCTTGTTTCCAGTCCAGGGAAGACCTGGCTTGGCAGTTCGGGCTGGACTGTTCCCATGGGGCACAGGGTCAAGACTGATTTGCATATGGCTGGGTTCAAACTGGAATGGCATGGTGAGCAAAAAACGATGGATTTAGGCCCAGATCTCTGTACTGGGGTGAATGTATGACATTGTTCTGCATTCTGTCCATCAACTGTTGTTTTTGCATCTGTCACCCCGAGTGGAACGGGTATGCCCAGACGTGGGTCCCGTGTTCTCCATGCCACTGGAATCAAGCTATCCTGGCTGAAGAGGGGTGAAACCCCAAAACTGGTCCTAGGTTGCTTGTTTCCTGTCCAGGGAGGACCTGGCTTGGCAGTTCGGGCTGGACTGTTCCCATGGGGCACAGGGTCAAGGCTGATTTGCATATGGCTGGGTTCAAACTGGAATGGCATGGTGAGCAAAAAACGATGGATTTAGGCCCAGATCTCTGTACTGGGGTGAATGTATGACATTGTTCTACATTCTGTCCATCAACTGTTGTTTTTGCATTTGTCACCCCGAGTGGGACGGGTATGTCCAGACGTGGGTCCCGTGCTCTCCATGCCACTGGAATCAAGCTATCCTGGCTGAAGAGGGTGAAACCCCGAAACCGGTCCTAGGATGCTTGTTTCCAGTCCAGGGAGGACCTGGCTTGGCAGTTCGGGCTGGACTGTTCCCATGGGGCACAGGGTCAAGACTGATTTGCATATGGTTGGTTTCAAACTGGAATGGCATGGTGAGCAAAAAACGATGGATTTAGGCCCAGAACCTGTACTGGGGTGAATATATGACATTGTTCTGCATTCTGTCCATCAATGTTGTTTTTGCATTTGTCACCCCGAGTGGGACGGGTATGCCCAGACGTGGGTCCCGTGCTCTCCATGCCACTGGAATCAAGCTATCCTGGCTGAAGAGGGATGAAACCCCGAAACCGGTCCTAGGATGCTTGTTTCCAGTCCAGGGAGGACCTGGCTTGGCAGTTCGGGCTGGACTGTTCCCATGGGGCACAGGGTCAAGACTGATTTTCATATGGCTGGGTTCAAACTGGAATGGCATGGTGAGCAAAAAACGATGGATTTAGGCCCAGATCTCTTTACTGGGGTGAATGTATGACATTGTTCTGCATTCTGTCCATCAACTGTTGTTTTTGCATTTGTCACCCCGAGTGGGACGGGTATGCCCAGACGTGGGTCCCGTGCTCTCCATGCCACTGGAATCAAGCTATCCTGGCTGAAGAGGGGTGAAACCCTGCAACCGGTCCTAGGATGCTTGTTTCCAGTCCAGGGAGGACCTGGCTTGGCAGTTCGGGCTGGACTGTTCCCATGGGGCACAGGGTCAAGACTGATTTGCATATGGCTGGGTTCAAACTGGAATGGCATGGTGAGCAAAAACGATGGATTTAGGCCCAGATCTCTGTACTGGGGTGAATGTATGACATTGTTCTGCATTCTGTCCATCAACTGTTGTTTTTGCATTTGTCACCCCGAGTGGGACGGGCATGCCCAGACGTGGGTCCCGTGCTCTCCATGCCACTGGAACCAAGCTATCCTGGCTGAAGAGGGGTGAAACCCCGAAACCGGTCCTAGGATGCTTGTTTCCAGTCCAGGGAGGTCCTGGCTTGGCAGTTCGGGCTGGACTGTTCCCATGGGGCACAGGGTCAAGACTGATTTGCATATGGCTGGGTTCAAACTGGAATGGCATGGTGAGCAAAAAACGATGGATTTAGGCCCAGATCTCTGTACTGGGGTGAATGTATGACATTGTTCTGCATTCTGTCCATCAACTGTTGTTTTTGCATTTGTCACCCCGAGTGGGACGGGTATGCCCAGACGTGGGTCCCGTGCTCTCCATGCCACTGAAATCAAGCTATCCTGGCTGAAGAGAAACCGGTTCTAGGATGCTTGTTTCCAGTCCAGGTAGGACCTGGCTTGGCAGTTCGGGCTGGACTGTTCCCATGGGGCACAGGGTCAAGACTGATTTGCATATGGCTGGGTTCAAACTGGAATGGCATGGTGAGCAAAAAACGATGGATTTAGGACCAGATATCTGTACTGGGGTGAATGTATGACATTGTTCTGTATTCTGTCCATCAATGTTGTTTTTGCATTTGTCACCCCGAGTGGGACGGGTATGCCTAGACGTGGGTCCCGTGCTCTCCATGCCACTGGAATCAAGCTATCCTCGCTGAAGAGGGGTGAAACCCCGAAACCGGTCCTAGGATGCTTGTTTCCAGTCCAGGGAGGACCTGGTTTGTCAGTTCGGGCTGGACTGTTCCCATGGGGCACAGGGTCAAGACTGATTTGCATATGGCTGGGTTCAAACTGGAATGGCATGGTGAGCAAAAAACGATGGATTTAGGCCCAGATCTCTGTACTGTGGTGAATGTATGACATTGTTCTGCATTCTGTCCATCAACTGTTGTTTTTGCATTTGTCACCCCGAGTGGGACGGGTATGCCCAGACGTGGGTCCCGTGCTCTCCATGCCACTGGAATCAAGCTATTCTGGCTGAAGAGGGTAAAACCCCGAAACCGGTCCTAGGATGCTTGTTTCCAGTCCAGGGAGGACCTGGCTTGGCAGTTCGGGCTGGACTGTTCCCATGGGGCACAGGGTCAAGACTGATTTGCATATGGCTGGGTTCAAACTGGAATGGCATGGTGAGCAAAAAACGATGGATTTAGGCCCAGATCTCTGTACTGGGGTGAATGTATGACATTGTTTTGCATTCTGTCTATCAACTGTTGTTTTTGCATTTGTCACCCCCAGTACATGCAGCAGACGTGCACGGTACAGGTCCACGTGACTGGAGTCGAGCATGTGTCCGGGATGGTCTGCCATTGCGTCAGTGGCTCTGCTTGAAGCGGCACTGGCTTGCCCTGCGCCAGTCCTGTGGATGTAATGGCACAGCTCGGAGCAATGAGCAGTGTCTGTGTGCAACGGGTGCAGGCCTGGGGTGGGGGGGGAGTACGTGTGAAGGCCATCTCACGCACACTAACTACGACCAAGGACTTCTGCGTGTGGGATGTGTACACGTTGGTCTCACGTCGGGCAGTGCGTAGTGTGGGAGTCGCAAGTAAATGCTATTGTATCTGTCAGGGGGTGCTGGCCACATGCAAGTCCCAGCTCGGAGCTGCAGATGTGCCACCGCCTGATAGTACAGACAAAGTACCCTTCATCCCTACAGTAACTTCACCATCTGCATGCATTCAGGATATGTACAGAGGCCTGTTGTGGGTGTGGTGGGATGTCTGCGACCCTGGGAATCATGCATGACATGCCCAGCATGTGGCACATGAGCGGCCTCACTGTGTGTTACGTTGCCTCACAGCTGCTCCTCCCTCCCACGAGCCCCCACACTTGTGTGCGCTGCGCGGTTGTCTCACGTGCACTCCTACGGCACACCATTGTCATGCCTGTCCGCGCATGTCCAGCGGCATGCCAACAACACCGTGACGCTGGCCTTTGAAGGTGTGCGGCCACGTGAGTGTAGGCCAATGGTCCGGACAGGGCGGACACAGGTGTACAGTCCATGGCTGTCTGTGATCGCGCTGCGAATGAGGCTAGGCAACTGACTCATGCAGCCGCAGGACTCATACACATAACATCTGGCATGCATGTGCCAAGAGCCCGAGCGGTCTTGCGCTCCTACATTTCCCCGTCCATGCAGACCCGCCCTCCTGGTGCATGCTACAATGCAACATCGACTACTATGGCCCTGGTGGCGACAACACCCCACACAGAGACACACTTACCGCACATCCTGCCCAAGGCCAGGTCCGAGCCACGCCCTGCTCCCCCTGCCGAATCAGCACACCGCTGCGCTGACCTGACGTATGCCGGACCAGCACACGCCGCTTGTGCATGCAGCGGGGGGGATGCAAAGCTACATGTCCAGGGTCACTGCCAACGCTGAGGTGACATGGTATCGTCCGCTGAAGACAGCACACTGTGATGTTGCAGGGCCCGTGCCCATCATGCTGACACAATGACCACACGGACACACTTGCTCAGATGATGTTAATGGCTACGGGCACGTGCGCCCGGCCACATTTATTACCAGGCACACATATCGAGGGACACCTGTGTTGGATGTGTGTGGGGTGTGTGCACACCAGCCGGCAAGGGCTGCCTGGTGCAGTCAGAAATCGACAACAGTGTACATCGTAAAGGACACAACCATTCAACCATAAAGGCCACATGACTTGTGCTGCACAGAGTTAGTGGCCCCGGATGCACAGCGTCCTGCACGGGCCTACCGCCACAGGCTGCTGACTTGCGGGGCACTGGGGCAGGGTCACGAATGCAGAGCAGGTTACCGTAGATGACAAAGGGGCTTGTCGCGGAGTGTCTCGGTGGACAGTGGAAGGTGTACCCCCAGGGCATGATGCAGAGGGCAGAACCACGCTGAAACAGTCACTATGGTGGAGATGAATGGAACAGACACATGTCGGACACCAAGTCCGGTCTAGCCAGATGAAGATGCAGAAAACCATCAGGCCATGGACTCAGACGCCACCAAGGTCCAACCAGATAGTGCCTATGACTCATTGCGCACAGAGTTAGTGGCACCAGTGCTGTTAGGGGATGCCGCCTGCGATGAGGCGTGTCCAATGGTGTGGACTCCTCCACATCTTATCCAAGACACAGTTCCACATGTGTGACCTACTGGACCGCAGTGTAGGCCTGAGGCAGCGGTCAGCACGGGCCATTCACCGAGTGTCGCCGGCTTAGGTTGGATGGCCCCACCGGCCTGCGTAGTTCAGGTTCAGTGGCACCACGGGACGCGGACTTGCGGTGAACAGGGTTGATGGCACCAGGTCAGTTGTTGATAGTGTTCGATCACCTCCGTGACTCTGATCCGGCTTTCATCCGGACTGAGCCACATCTTCCTCTTACTCCTCTCTGTGCGTTCACTGGTGTGGACTCTGCCATTCATGATTCGCGACTAAGTGCTGGATGTGGGACCTACTGGTCCGCAGGGTAGGCCTGAGCCCTCATCCACGTGTCGCCGGCTTGCGTTGCACAGGGTTAGTGGCACCACATGTCGCCGGCTTGCGTTGCACAGGGTTAGTGGCACCACGTGTCGCCGGCTTGCGTTGAACAGGGTTAGTGGCACCACGTGTTGCTGGCTTGCGTTGAACAGGGTTAGTGGCACCAGGTGTCGCAGGCCTGCGATATGGAATTATGCCTCACTGATCAAAGGGAGTCTGGTGCTGTGGCCGCTGCCATGGACTTGGGGTCACTGCCATTCAGGACTCAGGACACAGTTCCACATGTGGGACCTACTGGGCAGAAGAGGACGCCGGTGGAGTATGTAAATGAGAAAGGAGTAATGTGGGCCAGCGTCGGGGGGCCAGCGATGGTCTGCGGAGGCTGCAGAGGTCGCGGGACTGGTGCTTGGAGCTTGCACCGGCACGTGGTGGGCCCTCTTTGACACACGCCGGTGTAGGCAGGTGAGCAGAGCCTCGTTGGTGCGCTGGGGCAGGCACGACGGGTCTGGGGACCAGCAGCCCGGGGTGCAGCAGGTGCACAGGGACGCAGGCCCCGCCGCGCTCGGTGCAGGACTCGTGGCGGGCTGAGAGGCGCCGCCCTGGCAGACGTGTTGTCCATTCCGAATAAGAACCACGCCCAGTGCGACAGTCTTTTTGTTCACACCCCTACACAGGCCTGGCGTACGCAGTTCCAGCCCACTACGCACGCGCATGCAGGGGGGGGACGTAACGTGCAACATTTCCGTGTTCTGCCCCACAGCCTGTGGGGACATGGTAGCGTCCACTGGCCACTACACTCCATGCACCAGCAGTTGGTCTCCACATGGCCATTTCCGTGGTTTGCACTCTGTGGTCTGTCCGGCATCTCCACGCCACACCTGGCATTGGGTAGGTTCACATTCCTTAGTCACTTGCCGCTCTCGCACATGCCTGCTCCATGCCTCTCCTCACATCCTGCTATTGTGTGTCTGTGGTGCCATGCCGTGGCTGGGTTGTGGGCATGGCAAGGCCAGATTCCCGATGGAGTCGTGTTGTCGTGTCTGGTCGGTTGGCATGTTGTGTGTCATGTTGAATGTAGTTGTGCTGCGTGCCCATTGCCAGTGTCGTGAGTTGCATGACTGTGGGCTGGAGGTGTGTGGTGTGTTTATTTTGGACTTACCAACGGGCACTGCATTTCCATGGGTGCCATCCTGGGAGCGCTGGGTGATGATGGACTGTCGGGAGATGTGAGAATCATGCACTCTGCCTGGGGAGTTGGCCACGACATTGTTGAGGAGTCCCGGGCGGTCCACTATTGCCTGCACATTCATGGTATGCGTGTGCTTTCTGTTGTGGTAGTTGTGTGCAGTGTCGGCAAGGGGCACGGGGGGTACATGTGTGCAGTTGATTGGCCCTGACACGTGAGGGAATCTAGCTATGGCGTAGGGGCCTTGCTTGGTCTCCAGCTGCTCCTGCGCAGTGTGGGTGACGTGGAGGTGCTGGGGTACCAGGCTGATGTTGGCATCCAGGACAGGTGTGATGACCTTGGATGGGGCTGGCTGAGTGACTCCTCCGACTCTGGCAGTTGTGGGTTGGATGGTACCAGAGGCCGACATGTGCTGCGCAGCCGGCAGCTTTGTCTGCGGAGGGATGTTGGTTGTCCGCTGGGTTGGTACCGTCAGCAGGTGGGGGATGTGGGTCAGGATGCGGGGGATGGTTGTCCTTTTGGGCCTGTAGTGGGCAATGTCCTCCTCTGGCATTGGGTCTGGGCGGCAGGTGCGTTTCAGGTGGGTCCGCTGAATTTGTGTACGCTGCCTCTGTGGTGTTCCCGGGGGGGCGGCGGGATGGGTCCTGGGGCTGGTGGCGGGCCTGGGGTGGGTGGGGGTGGGTGTTGTGGCCCTCATGGGTCTCAGAACTGCATGATCATTGTCTCCATGGCATCTGTGGGTCTTCAGATGTGGCTCTTGGCTGGGCTCCCTTTCATGCTGCAGGTAGTCGTCCTGCTTAACACCAGCAAAAGGCAGGTGTTAAATCCCTGCTGCTACCGCGGCTTATCGCCTGTTTTTGGTTCTCATCGCAGATCTGGCAGTTCGTTGTGTGAAAGTGGTGTGGTTTTTTCGTGTGTTTTTGCACGGGAACGCCTACTCTGCATCTCATTAGGGTTAGTTGGTTGTGTCCACCGTGGAGATGAATTTTGGGGCAGTTGTCGCGGGAATACTGGTGATGTCTGCAGTTTGCACCCGCTTGTGAATGGGGTGTTAAATCTATCTCCACTTTTGATGGGTTAAGGTGGAGATAAATCGGCGGTAGGTCCTTGTGAATATGCCCCTGAATCTATGCATTTGGTGGGTCTCCTGAAGCTCAGTGCGGAACTTTCGGACATGGTATTTCTAATGAGGCGGTCTGTTTTAAGAACAATTGCAGAAAAGGGACATGCAATGGTGCAAGTCAGGTCACAACTAGAAGCTAATTTGAGTACTGAGGATGACATTTAAATCTACGCCACATATACATTTTTTAAAAGGAAAGCAAAGCTAAAAAATGAAACACACTTTTTCACCTACATCTCTTTTGCTAGCATGTCGAAGCAGGATGTATTATTAATTAGTTAACTTTTTAAAAATTGTATTTGGTATGGGAATTCAAGACATAAAACGTGTAAAAAATCGTTATGCGCACTGTCATTCTGAATGTGCCGAGCTAGACAAACCATGTTAAATAACAATCTTTCCATTTTACAGAGTCTCTTTGAACAGTACTGAGCAATGTTTTATAATTTACATCTTATAGAAAATGGAGATATGAGAGAATTATTAAAACGCAGCTTTTACATTCCTCAGTAACCCCGTGCAGATTTATCTGGGACTTAATTTGAAGGCCTTCTATTATTCTCACAAACGCCGATATTTTAGAGTCAATAATGATTTCAACATTGCATGGATGCGACGTGGACCAAAAGCAAATTCCAAAATTAGTAAGCAAGTCAATTTATCTTTGAAATGTGTAAAAAATAATCCGCATTAGGAATGAAATAGCATATGTTTTTTTTTGCATCACCGGTGTTGCAGGTTATTCTTTTTCTTCAGTTGATTGACATTTTACAGCTGTATAAGCAGGCATGTTTATATTGCATGTTTAAAACTGTAATATTTTTGATGGTGGAGAACGGAGGACTATTTAATGTTTAGTCAAGGGTGAAACAGTGGGGGCGAGTGAGAAAACTTTGAATACAATCCAGTTTTCATGGCTCCAAAGTTAACAATTCAGGGGCATATCTACAAGGGCTTTATCTCTGCTTTTTTGGCTTCTAAAGCCAAAAAAGCGGAGATAAAATCATCGCCCTATTAACAAGAGGGTGCTAACATGCATTGGCGCATGTTAGCACCCTTTACTCGACGTCCCCCTTTGCATCTCTAATGAGATGCAAAGTGGGCGTCACTAGGCAGTACAACCTTGTAAATATCGCTGATGTGCACATCGCGATATTTACAAGGCTGCTAACGCATTTTAGCAGACGTTAGTTTTGGGCGAAAACCGCTGTTTTCGCCGAAAACTAACGTCTGCTAAAATGCAGACTTAGGCATACCTATTATGGGGGTGGATTGTGCTGATACGACCACAGGGTCGTATCAGCAAGGTTATCGCCGTTTTGCAGGGAACATCGCTGGAAAACCAGCGATGTTCCCTGCAAAACGGCGATTTCCCCCGCTATCGCTGGTAATTATATCGCCCTGGGGAAAAGCGTTGTAGATAACGCGCTACCAGGGCGATATAATCAAGCGATAGACGGCGATAAGTAGACGGCGATAAGTAGAAACGCTTTGCGTTGACTTATCGCCGTCCTCATAGATATGCCCCTCAGTAATTAGGGCAGGGTGTTCACTAAATATGCACTGTAGCGTTCCTAGTGCGGAACACGGGGCATATTATCAAGAACGGCATTAAAATTATCGCCGGTTTAGCGGCAGAAAACTGCCGCTAAAGCGGCAATAATGGGCCTGTAAATTTTCCCTGGAGAATTCCAATAGAAGCCCATGTTCACACCAGAACATGGACTTCTATTGGAATTCTCAAGGGCATATTATCAAGCCCATTATCGCCGCTTTAGCTGAAGTTTTCTGCCGCTAAATCGGTGATAATTTTTAACGCCGTTCTTGATAATATGCCCCGATATACTTTAATTTGTAATGCAAAAATTGATGTGGATTTTAACACGAATCAATGATTTTGTTTGCTCAGTTTGAACTTCAGCGTTTTCTTTGTTTCAATCAACAAACCTTACTTCCAATCTCTAATATCTGGCTTGTGGTCCTACCGTTTTTTTATCTACTAAACTCACAGGAAATGATTGAGAACAAAAGTTTGTGAAATAAAAAAATTATTTAAAAACTTGTGTTTAAAAAAATGTCATAACTTCGATATTCATAATGGAGACTGGCAAGTGTTTAGAATGGTCGGGCAGGTGGTACTAAAATAAAAAATAAATTAAAAAGGCCCTTACTTTCCTGATTTGCCGTCTCTCCTCGAAGCTCTGAGACCCAGGAAACTGCACCACCCAAACCTGGCCCTGCTTTGACAGCATGAGAGAAGTGTCAGGATTGGAGGGAGCAGCCTCTCTCAGTGCTCTTAAGAGCGCTGGAGGCCGGTGCTTTCTCTAACCTAGCTGTCTAAGACAGCTGGGTTAGAGAAGTTTTAAAATGTGCATTTCTGGCTGGCCATCACAAGGCGGATGGCCAAAGGGACATCCACACTTTAAACATAAGTGCACAGCTCCCTGCTGCCACTCAGCAGCAATTGCCCAGCCCCGTCCTGACACTCGGTTGAGGATGGGTTGCTGAAAATTAAAATGTCAATAAATACACTTCATTATCATTTTATTAGTCAGTTCTGGGGGCATTCTTTTAACGGGTTGACGCTCCTCCGCTTTCGTGGAGGAGCCACTCCTGTATTTACTGTAAAAAACTGAAAGTTGTTGCTTTACAGCAACATCCGGCAATAACCATATGCGAGCAACAGAAGCTTTGTCATCAAAACTTTCAGTTTATAAACAAGCAAATTAATTTTACAGCCTATATATACTTCAGTCTATTCAGTGGGGTACACATAGAGAATTATAATTGACACACAGACCTCAATCATTGTATAGTGACAACATGGCCATTAAAAATTTGAGTGTTCTCAGCCCACTTAGCAGGCTAATGAGCACCAGACAACATCAAGGATCCACAGCCACAGTTTTACGCTGAGACAACAGAAAATTATTCGCACCCACTGCTAACGGCTCTGTGCAGCATTGCAGTCCATTGGTCTATAGATTGTCTGTGCTATTACAGACAGTAACCAAACATATGCAAATCAGCCTTCTCTGCCCCAAAGGGGACAGTCAATCACAAACTTCTAGACCACGTTTCCCCTGAACATGATTGCTAGCACAGGCAGAACTGCTTTGGTATTTTTGAGGTTCATGAGTGAGTTGCAGCTTAAGATCGATGGCAATTAAGATCACAACCCAAATCTGTGCCTATTCCTTTGTTGTGTCTCTTGCAGGATGAGCCACAGAGACTTGTGAGTAGTCCTGATAATTTAATCGGTACAGCAGCAATGATCCACCTGAAGCAACTGGCCAGTCCCCCTCCTGTCAAGCAACTCCTCCAATCTGTTGAAACTCAAACATTCTGCATGTGAAACAGAACTCCGTACCACACAACATTCTTGCTACCCCACAAACACCTTAGTTACCTAGAGCACAACATTTAACCTTTTTTTCAACAAACATAGAACCCTATGAAATCAGGAAGAAATTATGTAAGTGGTTACACATGGGAAAATAATCAAAACAAAACTGAGACCAGAAAACCCCCCAAAAGAATAAATATCAATGTATAATTCCTCAAAGGAGGGATGAGGATAGAGCCACAAGCATTCTACGGCATTACTCAAAAAAATTCTTGAGTGGATGGCCTACACGCACACTACTACAAGGACATTCTTGCTTTTCCTCACCATCTTTCACACCACTATCACTTGTTCTACATGAATCACCGCTATGACTTTGGCACTCATCATTAGAATGGTTCCGAGCCACTTTGCCCAATCTCTCAACAACAGTAACATCCTTTGACTCTTATTGCATTGCACAAACTTTATGAATCACAAAATGGTCTTCCAATTTCTATTCACCTGCCCGGACAGGACCAGGCTCTTTGTTGTATACTGCATCTATGATGTTAAAAACTACACAATTTACCCTTTAAAAAAATTGAATTCACTCTGAAAGTTTACACGTGCCTCCACCACATTAGCTCTCACAATACCACCCAGTTCATCAATCATCACCTTTCTTTTTTTCTATTTAAATATTCGAGATGAGGTGGGGAGCATAATTTAGAACATAGTTTTCTTTCACTGGAATAGTTCAAACCGAGCACACTGTATATGTTGACCTTGAACTCTATTCATGTGCTGTACTTGCTCATTACTGTACGGGTGATAAAGTAAACTTTTCAAATGTTTAATCACTGTGGTTTGAAAAAATGAATTTCTGAACTCACAAATTGGAAACCATTGCCCGACACTGGGAATTTTGGAAGCCGATCCCTGGCAAACACTTCCTTCATAAATTCAATTATCTTATTTTGGTTAGGTTTCTTCAAAAATGTAACTTCTGGGTATTTGCTATCATAGTCAACTAACACTGCTGCAAAACCTGCTGGTCCAGAAAACTATGAAATGGACTGACCAGTTCAATCTCTACTTTAATCTGAGGGCCAGTGGGAACATAAGTAGACTGAAGAAGAAGGAAAATGATCTGTTAAATTCTGCAATTTCTCACTACCTCCTCCACCTCACTATTTATCACCAGCCACCAAGATCTATCTTGTACTCTCCTTTTTGGCATGGTGGAATCTAAGGGGCTTATTTACAAGTCCCTTGAACCAACAGTACATCACTTTTTCCCATATTAAAAGTGATGCACCAGCAGCACAAGAGGTTTGTAAATAAGCCCCTAAGTGTCATCAGATGTGATCATATTCCTTAGCTCCTGTGAAGGTATGAATCGGCTTTCTCTCCTCAGAATACCTTCTTCTACAGGCACCTTATCAGCTATCTATATAAAGTTTTATAACCATACTGTTAACACTTTTCTTTTGGCCAACCTACTAGTACTTTTGGTTGACCAATATTAATACAGGATCTCTCTCAGTTGCTTCTCTCCAAGATTACTCTGTGAGAGTGCTTGACTTTTCCACATCAATCACTGGAATCAAATATGATTCTAAATCATTTTTCAAATTACTTATCTTCCTTTTCCACTTCCTGTGGTACAGGAAACCTCAACAAAAATCTGCCGTGCTATTTTTCCCATCTCAGATGGGTTCTATATCGGATAGGTGATTCAACAATTTAGTCGGTAATCTTGCTATGTGAGGTGTAAATTCTTAACATCATTTCTGTTCTGATGGTGAATATTTATGTCCCTGCATCCATCCTTAATTTCTCCACAGCTCATCAACGCTAACAGCTCTCTCCCTGTTACTTAGCAGTGTAATTCACATCATCTCAACACATGTGAAACTATTCCTCAATCACTTACTCTGTGCCTTTTTTCATGACAATACATCTCCCAGGCCAACATTGCTTTTATCTACAGTTATCAGACAAGTCAAACTAGAATCGAAAACACTCAGTGCTTCAGTGCTTCTCAATTATACTTTGATCCACTCAATTCGTTTTAGGCAATCTTCACTCCATTCGAATTCCACATTCTTTTTTTAACATGTTTGTCAGATGTTTTATGCTATACGCATAGTTCAATATGCACAAGCATAACATTCACTCAGTCCCATAAAAGATTATACATAAGGCTCCCAGTTTTCCATTTTTACTGATTTTTTAAGATAAATACAGACAAACAATGATATGTTTTCTAGCTGTATAGAAAAGCAGCAGAAAATACAGAAAATTGAGATTCTTATGAGTAACTCTACATGCTGTCCTTCATGAATTCGAGGCCAACAGCTGAGCAGATACATGCATGAGGATTTAAAAAAACAGGATGAGATTCCCTTAAATACAGGCATATGTTAGCACATGTTTGCATATAATGCTAATATTTATCCGTGGGTGTAGTATTTTGTTATATTTGGCTGCTTAATTTGCTAAAACGTGGCAGGCATCAAAGTATGAGTGCATGCTTGCCAGTTGCATAAATATGGAAATATACCATTTTACAGCTCTATTTATCCTCAAAATGCAAAATAAACATGGATAAATGCAAATAAGATGTCCAAAAAATAAATGTGGATAAATACAGATGGAAATGTTTAAAAAAGAAATACCATAAAACCAGTTTTGTCATTAGGAGGAGGTGCATTGTGGACAACTTCCACCAGTTGTTGACGAGGTGCAATTCCTTTTTCAGCGATAACAATGTCCCAGTATTATGAAAGACACATTTATTGCTCTTCATCACCATTCCTCTGTCTTGTAAAATTCCCAATACTTTCCCTAGAATAGAGTCATGAGTAGACTTCTCTCTTGCAAAAATCCAAACATTATCTTGGAGTGCCATCACACTTTGGATACCTTTGAACAGGTGGGCCATGGTTCATTGAAAAACTGATTTAGCTCAATCTAGACCAAAAAGCATGCAGCAGTATTACAAAGAGCCAAATGGGGACACAAATGCAGCATGATGATGGGAATCAGATTCAAGCTTCACTCAGTGGTATGCTGATGCAACATCAGTCTTTAACAACCACTGTGGTCCTTCTAAAGTGGCTAAAATGTCTCTTGTATTTGGCAGAGAGTGACAATCAATCTTTATTTCTCTGAAATGAAGTTTGCCATTAGACTTACGTGCTACTGCTAATTGTGAAAGTTGTAGGGGATATTCCACTGGCTCAATGACTCCACTTTTGCAGAGACCCTCAAATTCTTTTTCCAAGCCATCTAGAATGCTAAAGGACACATTTCACAGCTTGTGTTTAATGGGTATGGATCCATCTTTTTTTTTGATTTTATGTTGGAATACCACAATATTCCCAGTTCCCCTGAAAATACTGTAGAGCCTTTATATAACATTTCTTCCAGCAGGCTAACTTCTCTGAATACCAAAATGTATTCCTTTGTTCCAGGTATCAAACTCATGTCAAAAATCCTTGGTGAGACCATAGTTAGATGTTGAGGCCTTTGACAGCCACACAGACCTTCCCTTGAAGTGTCCTTCCCCTGAACTCTAATACACCTTTGAAGTAACCAATTAAGACTATTCTATCTTCATATTATACTGGTGTTATGTCTGATGGATGTAATTCTTTTGTTATTCCAAATAGTATTAAAAGGTCCCTTGTGATTATTGTGATTTGTGCAGCAGAATCAAGTAAAAAGTGTAACACTCTCCAACTCCTTTGAACTTCACCACTAGAACAATGTCTTTAATTTCTACTTCTATTTTATTATCTTCTTCATTTTGATCATTAATCAATGCCACTTTATTAAAGATTTGTTTATTGCTCTGGTAAAAAAAAATGGCATAGTATCCCAGTTTGCCGCACAACCTGCATGTGAAAGATTTGGCAGGACACAGTTTCCCTCCTAAATTATGGGTCTGTTGTCCACATCACATGTTCTTTTGTTTAAAGAAGTTATTTTCGGTATCTTCAGCAAGTTTAACACTTTTTTATTGTAAGTACAAACTGGGCATAAATATGAGTTCTGACTTTTTTTCATCCAGTTCTTTGACTGAGTGACAAAAAATCACTATACTATATGATGGTGTCTACTAAAGCAGGATTTCCCATAGATAATAACTTTTGTTGTATACGTTTGTCCCTTTGTTATTACAATGCAAATTGGAAAGCCCTCTGACTAATTTATTTTAAACATTTCAAAACAACAGTCTTGAAATAACATGCGCAAAGCTGTATAGGAGTCTAGATCTTCTCCAGGATTTTGCACTCTTTTTAAACATTTGTAATGCAGTACCACTGAGCTTGGTGTTACATCGAATTGAATTTCTCATTTTTTGACTGTATCATGATATTCATCAACTAATTCTTCTTCAGGCATTACTTCTGGTAAATATTTGAAGAGGGCTCTTCCTTCAAAGCATAAGAAATACAAAAGAAGATATTTTGTCTGTTCAGGTCTGATACTGGGTGCCTCAATTGCACTCAAATATGTCTCAAAAGCATCATACAACTGTCTCCATAAAACTTGTGAATATCCTAGAGACTAAAGAAACAGTGGTGGTGGTTTGACTGATTGCATTCTGCCAGTTAAACTGCATAAAACTAAGGAACACATCTAAAATAGCAGATAAGATAAGGTAAACTTGAAAGATTATGTAGGGCAATGAAGTTAAAGAAAGAAAACACAGTAGCCTGTGCAAGACCAATGCTATACAGTATTGTGTGATTAGACCCTTCTTCTGCATGCATCTGTGAATATTGTTTGAGCATTTCTGAAATTTTGTTTCAAAGTGTTACTTTATTTTCCCATTGTAAGTGTGTGACAAGTCTATTGATGTGGCAAGTTTAAGGTGTGCATATTATCGTTACTACTGTCATAATAATAGCTGTAGTTGTTCCTCTGCTGTAAAGGTTTTACAATTGCACTTCAGTGAGGGTGTTCCTGCAACAGACACATGCTTTGTTGTTGGCTGTATTGTTTTAGGCATTGCTAAGCAACCAGCTGCAAGGTGTGCACAGTCAGTGTAGCATTGCTGAGCCAGACCGAGACTTGGATGATTGGCCTGCCTTCCACAGCTGTGTTTCACAGGAAATGTCAGTTAACACCCACATGTGATTAGGAGCTGCAGATATCAAAAAGAAATATGGCACTTACCATAAAACGTACTTACATGTCTTTGAAGTGCAGCATAGCAATGGAGAATTTTATCCCAGGAGGGTCAGAGCACCACAAGTTCTCAGTACGCAGCTCACTGTTGCTCCTTGCCAAAAACATGTTGTGTGTCTCTTGAAGGATGAGGAATGGAGACATGTAAGTAGTCCAAATAGTTTATGTGGCCATTCCACTTCCCGTTTAGTTTTCCCTGTAATCTATCCAACCTAAATATTCTGCATCGAATACAGAGCTCCACATCACACAACATTCTTGCTCTTTTCCTACAAACACCTTATTTATCAAGAACATAACACCCTCCTACTTTGACTTGGACAGCACAAAACTGATGGATAGACTGCTTGAATTTACCTCAGTCTCTGGTTATTACTTTGGCCACATTTCCAGTCTGCTGTACTTTAGTTCATCTGCGTCATCTCAGACAGGCACCATCCATATGCAAATTGGTCTTAACCCCACTGAAAAAGGGACAACCCAGCCTGAACTGCTGGACAACACTCCGTTTGAATTTGAGTACGGTTATAACCTAAAAGCCAGAAAAACACAGCACCAACACTCATGGGGTCATTCAAAGCTCACCTGAACCAGTGGTGCATAGTGTACCAGCAAAGACGCAGACCTCATGGCCCCTTCTGCACTATCATTGTCTATGTAGGATCACACACAGTCTGCCATAGAAGGGAAGGGCAGGTACCCTCGGTGGAATCTGTGACTCAAACTACCTATTAAGCACCATACAGCCTCTCTGTACTTTTCTGGGCTTGTGACAAAGACAAATTTCACCACAGGAATCATCTGAAGGATGTGAATTTTAAGGTTGGTAAAAGGGTGTATATTAAAAAAGGTGGATATGTGATGAAGGGTTATGAGAAATTCAGTGGGTCATTCGTGGTGGGCAGAGGGTGCGGAAATGCGGTAAGAGTCATTGGTGATAATTGTTGAAATGTGGCACGAGTGGCCAAGGCTAATTCTAACCAGGATATCATGGAAACAGTGTGGAGACATCAGGTGCGTCTGGTGAGGACAAAGTGGTTAAAACAAGGAATGAGGAATTTAGAAACATTGAAAGAAAGAATGGTGTGTGCAAAACATTGAAATCAAGAAATAACAATCCTGAGGTTTGTAGGTGCCGTTGTATCCAACATGTTCGCCTTAGGTTCAGGTTCTTTCTTTGGGATCTTGATCGTTTGGTTTGACCTGACTCGATTGATATTACTCCATATTGTGTTTCCATGCATATAATGATGTTTGCTGTTCTTCAATGTTTAAGCTTATATTGATGCTGTTTATGCTTTAATGCAGTTGCTTTATGACATTTAAGTATTTTATAGTTTGTAGTTGCTATTTTTGCTTGTGTTTAGTTATTTGTTTTTTTAAGGGAAAAAGTAAATGTAGTGTTCTGGGCTCATACCAATGATAGATATCTAGGCTTGTGCCAATGTTAGAATCTCCACATGTGAGACATGGAATGCACAGTGAGCATTCCATGTCAGTTGGAGAAACTTGCTCAAGGCTGTGCATCATTTCCTTGTCTAGCAGCTCCTTATCAACAATACATTAGAGTGAAAATGTACATTTGTGACACTTTATTTCCAGTTTTGAGAAATCACCACACTGTCTTATCCCACCCATCCTGCCAAAATGCACCCCTTGGTTCAAACCACACCCTAGATCACTTACAGGTAGCATGACCCTACAGAGCAGTGTGCCTACTTATTCCATAGGGATAGTAAAGCAATCTTTTGATCTCAAACATGTAATAGGAATGCTCTAGCTTTTCAATTTTTGCAAACACTTCTTTAGTTTGAGTATGTGAAATTTTCCTTTTCTTGGACACATAATTTATTATGAAATTGCGAGCCAAATCTTTGTAGGGATCCTAAATAGTGCCAAAGGCAACATCATCTGTTTGATTAATTAATGGGAAAAAGAGGTAACAGAGGAAGTAAAGGATTTGACTAGTAAAAGTGAATTATTAAATATCCATTTTTTTGGTGAGTTAAATTTTAGAAGTATATCTAATTGTACGAAAACAGGAGCATGATCAGAAAATAAAATAGAACCTATATCGCCGTATATGATCTGGAATAAGGCAGGTGAGATGAAAAAGTGGTCTATTCTTGATTAAGTGTGATGAACTGGGGAAAAGTATGTGTATTCTCGTCGGGTGAGATTGCATAAATGCAATGCATCAATTAAATAGCTCTTTTTGGGAGCCAGGAGAAATAGTTTTTGTGATTTGTTCAGAACGTACTCAGATGTGGAGTTTCTGTCAATAAACAGATCCACAATCTGGTTACGGTCACCAGCAAAAATAAAGTTATTATCCTAACATTTCATAAGATTTATGGCAACATCAGACCAAAATGGACAGTCAGTTGCAGTGGGTCCATAAACATTGAAAAGAGACAGTGGAACTTTATCAATCAATAATTTAAGGAGCAAACATCTTCCATCCTTATTAATTTGTAGGGAAACTAAATGAATAATAAGGGATAACTCTATTCTTTTTGCCTTTTCCTGGATAAAAGTAAACTTCACCAACCCATCCTCTTTTCAATTTCATATATTCAGCCTCAGTAAGGTGTGATTCTTGAATAAGTCCAATATCTGCAGCAAGCTTTGAGAGATAAGTCAAAACTCGTTGCCGTTTAATCAGAGAATTAAGACCTCTGGTGTTCCAGATACAATTTTCAAACAAATAACAAAGAAAATAAATTAAGAAATGTGTCAGATAAGATATTGAAAGGATTTACCAAGAAGCCTGTAATAATCAAAGGATATCATAATGCAAAATAAAACATTGAAGGAACATATATAAAAGAAAGGAGTAGTAAAATGAGAAGCTAGAATAATGAGTGAAGCGAAAAGAGAGAAGCGATAGCAGTTGCAGAACATGATTGTATGAAGAAAGAGACAAGAAATTTAGAGTAAAAAGAGAGAAAAACATACCTAGGAACATTTAAAAAAGGGTGGGGGATTGGAGCCACATAGAAGGGATGAGGCACCTGGACGTGGGGAAGAGACACAAGGTGTGTAGAACATGAAACGTAGTAGGAGCACAAGCTGAAACATGATAACAACACATGTAAGAGAGAAACAAATTAGTGGGGAAAAGTACTGAATTAAAGAAAGGTAAATGGCAAATCCAACAATATTACATTGCAACTTCAACAACTTTATATAATTAATAAAAAATGGGGAATTAAATCCCTATATAGACAAACATAACATGCAATGAGAACAAATGATTAATTATGCATTAGAAGATCTTGAATTGTCCCTGTTCTCAGCTCTGCCAGACTCTAGAAAAGTCTTCCATTGAATGGGACCCTCATAAATGGTTGTTTTATTTTTGTAAGTCACTTTAAATAGGCAAGGATGAAGTAAACCAAAACAAGCACCAAGAGAGCGAAGCCCTGGTCACATGTTTAGGAATGTTTTGTGCCTGTCTGTGGTAGTCTTAGCATAGTCATGTGAAAAGCAGATAGTGTTACCTGAACAGGAAATGTGTTTAATTATTTTAACTGCAATGAGGACTTTGAGAAACTTTGTATATTCAAGGCAATAAAGAATAACTCCTCTAGGTTTCTCGCAGTAAAAGCCACATTAGGTAGGTGACTGAATCGATGTGCTCGTTGGATATTGAGCGATGGTGTTGTTGGATTATTCAATCCTTTTGGAAGGGAAGACTTGAAGAAGGTAATAGGGTCGGTACTTTCAGTACCCTCAGGCAGATCATAAATCCGTAGATTGTTCCTCCTATTTCTATTTTCCAAATTCTCAACTTGCCTTTAGAGGATAGAAACCTGTGACTGAAGAGTGTCTATCTTACTCGTAGTCTCCGTAAAGACTGCGAGATGATGTTGCGCTGATGAGGGTTGCTCTTCCATTTGAGACGGCCTGTCACTAAAGGTTTGTAGTTTTGCATTTGTCTCTTTCATATAAGGATGCAAGACCCTGATTTCCTCCAATAAGATATTATTGAAGCTGGAGGAAGAGATTTTGTGGGTGAGGGAGGGTCTTTTTTAAGACTTTTGGTTAATGCTTTTCTCATAAATAGTGACGATGAAGCTGCAGTGAGAAATTAATTAGATGAGGAGGCATTGCCTCTACGTAATTGGGTGCATGGATCTTCCATCTCTGAAATCTGACATACTACTGAGGAAGGTCTAGAATATTTATGAGGAGGAGACTTCAAAGACACATTTATGGTTGCCAATCTACCGATAAATAAGGAGAGGGGCAGAGATGATAAACCTTCAAAGAGAAGTTTGAAGACAAATTGAATTGATAATAATATATGACTATCTGTAGTATTAAGGTCAGCCCAGGGTCACAAATTAAGGATTGAAATATTGGCAACACAGTTGTTAATAGCGGTTGGTTGCATATAGTGGTCAGTAAGAGGAAAAAGCAAAATACCAAGATATAAAAATTGTTGAGGAGATAACAAATGCCACTATGCTATAGAGAAACCTTATGCATAAATGAGGGTATGTGCAAGACTTCAGGTAACTGTTTAAATAAATATTCAGGCTGCCTAATTTTGCATAGAGTAAGATCCTCCTCCTAAGAAACAAACCTGGAACCTACTGCAGGGCAAACATGCTGAAGCGCCATCATTTTTCCATGCTGTGCCAACATTTTAAGATGTCAGGCACCTCTGAGGTGAGAGGAGTGTATGCTGTCACCTCCAAATCCTCAGCTACCAAGAGAAATGCATCACCAGGAAGACAAGCACTGTGCTCATTATGGACAGAGCTGCCGACAGGGGAAACCGCCGTAAAACTGCACTTTCATCACAACATCCCACGGAGAGTCAAACTGGTGCCGCCATCTTCCATGTGCGCCTAGCCATGCCCCCAAACCTTCATAATTATAAAGAGGGTTGCTACTTATCTACTGTCTCTGATACTGACTTGATAATGACACCCTGCTAATAAGTAAGCGATATCGAAATAGACACATAATCATCATAACTTTGTACTGTCCTGATTTCACTGCATTAGTGTTTACTGAGCTCCAAAATATTTTGACAGCCACTGTTGTATATAAATGCCTCACCTGCGGTTATCTACCTTTGTGTAAAATCACACCATCACTGTGCCACCTCACTGTTCTTACACGTATAACACCTTTTTTTATGATTGACTTTACAAAATTGGCAGTTTATTCTTGCAGCTCTTGCACTTAAATATTCATCCAGTATGTGTGTCTACATTTGGTAGCATCACCGGGGGGTGGTTCAGGTGGTGGCAGTGAACAAAGGTAAATGTCCTGCCTCCCCCTTTCCCCTGTACCCCACCACCAGCAACAACTGCAGCCAGCAGACCTGATTACGAACTTAGATGCTATTTATCGCACCTGGTAAATAATGATACCCACATGATTGGGTAAATACTGTACACATTTTTCTTGTTATATTTCAGCAGGTAAGACCTGCCAACATTTTACAAATGTTGGGTTATTTAATGCATCCGATAACTATCGTAATTCTGGCCTGTGCATCAATAGGAGTTTACGCATGGGGCTGCCCAACTTGTAATCAGGGCCAATGTCCTCTCAGCCTTGGAACAGCCATGTGTTCTGTTGCTTTTTTTCACTAAATATATTATTCATGTGTAGTGCATACCATCAAAAGATTTGCTTCTAGGTGTCTGTGTGAGCTATGGTTGTGGGTGATTGTTTATAATAAGCTGTGGAGTTCAGTCCAAAGGCAGTGTGAATTTCTTACAGTGCCTGCCAGTGGGCCGTAAGGGGTTGGAAATGCATGCTCGGCCTCTCTGGAGAGCGCACACAGCAATGGTCAGGCATGCCAATTGCAATTGTATTTTATGCAAAAGTACATGAACAAGGTACACAGCTATCACAATATTGACAGGGCGAACATTAAAGAAATGCAATGCTTACAGGTGGGTTGGCGTGTTGTGTGTGCAGTGGGATGATGAAGCGAAGGAGATGCAATGAAGTACAATTGTCAAACAAAATCACTAGGCAAACATGAGGTCAAATTAATAGAAACAGACCTAAATCCACTGAGCTGATGAAGAAACAACTTAATGTACCAATCAAATATATGATAACGTCTTTTTATTCTTATCAAAAGTGTTAAAAAAGGTGGCTAAAAAATGTCAGACAATACATAATACATACAGACAATGACAATTCTTTGTATATAAAGACAGTGACAATTTTTTGGGGGGAATGTCAATGGTTATTACTAGGAGATTTGATGCCTAAAGGTAGTCGTCCAGCTTACGGATACATTTACAAGTCTGGGTAACAATAAATATACAGAAACATGCACAATATTCACTAACAATATTAGTGCAACAAAACATGAAAACAATATATGTCAGTTTCTAGCCACACTGCGACACAAACAGTTAAAACACGAATAGACAATCAGAAACACATAATGAGGTGTTGGTTCATGAAGTACATGCAGGGGAGTGTGAAAAGAGAGTGTTAAAGAGGAAAGAAATGAGGTGTGAAATATGCAGATTGAGTGTTCTAGAGAGATATGAAGAGAAAAAGAGCAAAAATGTCTGACAAAGAAACTGCTGAAAAGAATGTTGTGAAGACGAGAATGGGAGTGATTGAGACAAGACCTTGCCCTTTACACAGGCGATAGTAGGAGCAGATTTACAAGCCCCTTGCGCCGCCGGTGCGCCCTTTTTTGTGACGCACTGGCAGCTTATTTTTCTGCCCCATATTTACAATGACAGGAAAAGCCACCCTGCGTGGCTTTTCCTGTCCTTTTAAATACGGCCCCTTTACCTGCAGCACTTCGCGTGAAAGGGGCGTTCCATGGGTGTTGCTGTGGGTGTTTCCATGCAAAAACCATGGAACCAGACACATTTCCAGATTTACAAGAAATCTTAAATCTGGAAATGGGTCTGAATGCTACGCCTCCCCAGGGGAGGCATAGTGAGGCGCAACAAGGAGAGATGTATTCATTTCTCCTCATTGTTTTCCTCTTTCTATGTGTGCTGCATTCTGCAGCACCCGTAGAACGAGGAAATAACCTCTAATGATTGTTTATGTACAGGAAGGTGTCCCTTCCTGCACATAAACAATCCTTTAAATAAACGACGTTTTACAAGTTCTATGTGTGCTAATGCAGCACACATAGAAGTTGGAAAATGCCATTTCTGATTGTTTATGAGCAGGAAGGGAACCCTTCCTGCACAGAAACAATCATCCCCATGATGCAGGCATCCTTGCACTGTGGTGCAAGGGTGCCTGTTTCGGCGCATGGCAGCAGTTTGTGTGCCAGCGCAGAGGAAGCACAGAGATGCAACATATTATTGTAAATATGTTGCATCCCTCTGCTTACAAACATACACAGTGCGGCGCAGCAAAATGACTTGCTGCACAGCACTGCGTTATTTTATTGTAAATCTGCCCCAGTAATGTTTAATTCACAGTCTGCATAAGAAAAGCTCCATGGTCGTCCAATGCAAGTGGCCTGCTAGTTTTATCTGTGGCCCATTTATCTATCTAACTATCTATCCATCCATCCATCCACATATACACATAAATATAAAATAAAACCCACATGCACAAAAGCCTCATGATCTTCCATTGTAAGTGGCCAGCTAGTTTCATCTGTGGCCCCTTGTCTGCGCCCAAAAATTCTTGTCAAGATATACAACTCTTTACATTTGTATGTAAGATTGCTAATATTGGTTAAAAATATTACAATCCCATTCAGTATGTGAGACAAATTATTATAACACCAGATGCTTACTAATTATTAGTTGAATGTAACCGAAAGAACCATTCTTATCTTGACATTAAGTGAAATAAAACCAGATGACAAAAAAAGGTAAATAAAGGTGGAATATTGCATGATTTTATGGTTGCTTTTGTTTTAACAGCTACACTGGAGGCAAATATGCCAAGTACTATATTACAAGGTCTAGCTCCCCCTCCCTGTTAAGCAATACCCTTTTTGTTGCGGGTGAATCACTACTCGAGGTTTGGACCTTCTATGGCTCTGTATCAGAATTTGTAAAGGGGATGAGTGCATCCTCCCATTCGTATTGAGATTATCATTATTCCATTCTGAAAGGTGTTCCGCACTGTAATGAGTATAGACACCACTTCTTGTATATTGTCTCAGTTATAGGAGTATTCCACAGTATGGCAGATGCCAAGGCATCTGGCACGTGTTTCGCCCCCAGCTATAGGGCTATACCCCAAAGTCAGTGTGCACTGGCAACTGACTTCAGGGATATAGCACGAGGCAAAACAAGAGCCTCTGACATAATGTGAAATAAATTTAACGCATCAAGCTGATTTAGTCCACTGCCATATTTGATTTTCATGGGACATTTTAACAAGGAATTTTGACTGTTGATGTCCGGTCTTACCTATGAGTCTTGAGAAAGCCCCAGGGGAATGGGCCATCAGGGGGTGAAACACGTGTTGGCTGCCTTGGAATCTGTCGTATTGTGGAAGGATGAAAAAATCTCCACTGTGAATAAAACTTATAACTGAGATAGAAGTGGCACCTATACTTATTACAGTGTGGAACACCTTTGGAAATGATAATGATAAGCGCAATACGAATGGGAGGACGCACTCATCCCCTTTACAAATATGCCAAGTACAAATGCACTGCAATACAGTGCTGGGTTGCTTTTGCACTTTAGTATACTAGTTATTGTCAGACTAAAGAAGCTTCTCAGCACGATCATGGCTGATCACATCACCGGCATGCTACTCTTAGTAAAGATAATGCTGCACATTGTTTTAGCACTCACAACATGCAACACTGATGAATTTCACATAGTATTGCATGACGTTTAGTAAATCTGGGCGAGAAAATGTGCACTCTACAAGTACGGATAAATAGCAAGTGAACCATGGGCAGCAATGGGGAGATTGGGTAGTAAGTACTATCGAAGTAGAGTTCTAGATCTTCAAGGTGCGTTTTGTGAAGGATTGTGAGAAGCCCTTCAGCTATGTGCTTATATCAATCATGTCCCCATGTAAATACACCTGCTGTGCTGTGTATTAAAGTATAATGGGGCAAATTTATCAAACTTTCATGCAGCGCATCAAGCCACCTTTCTGCGCTGTGTGAAAGGGCACATTATATGGTGCATTTCAGTCCTTTTCTTGCGCTAGTTTACAAACTGCTGCCTAGCGCCACCATAGGTACTCTTGCGCCGTGGTGCAAGGGTGTCTGCGTTGCAGACAGTATTGTTTTATGTGCGGGAAGAATCCTCTTCCTGCACAAAAACAATCCTCTGAGGTATTTTCCTCTTTCCATGAGTGCTGCAGAATGCAGCACCCATGAAAAGAGGAAAAAACTAGGAGAAAAATTGAGATAGTTCTCCTCGTTACGTCATTCCTGAGGAGGCATATTATTTTGATGAATTCCCAGGTCTACCAGTAATGTAAATCTGGGAATGTGCCAAAATACAAGGATGG
The DNA here is from genome assembly GCA_963921515.1 of Calotriton arnoldi. Taxonomy (NCBI): domain Eukaryota; kingdom Metazoa; phylum Chordata; class Amphibia; order Caudata; family Salamandridae; genus Calotriton; species Calotriton arnoldi. The sequence goes on along the minus strand of CAWUFW010011239.1, from coordinate 535,459 downwards.
ATGCTTGGGAATACCCATGCTCCTCCCATGAACGCCTCCCTGGGGCAAAGTAAGCAACGCAGTGATTCGTGCTGTATTGCGTTGCTCTACATTTATCAAGCCACGCAAGGCCACACAAGGTGGCCTTGCGTGGCTTGATAAATATAATTTAGTAGTTGTATCACCCTTGCGTCCATTGCATAATGCCAAGGGTGACACAACTGAATGATAACCAATTCGAGTAGCATTCTATTTATGTTGCCGAATACATTTTATTTTCTAATTATGTACCACAAAGCCTTTTACTATGTATGGCATTCCTTGCTGAAATACTCTTCGTATGCCTTTATAAATAAAAATTATAAAATGTCAAATTACCAAAACCTATCTGCGAACCTTATGTAAGTAAAGTCTTGTTTTACTTAAAAAAAATCCTCTCTTCTTTGGACATCATTAACAACAAAGTCATCAATCACAGCTTCCCAGCACACATGCCAATCAACACAAGCTTAATCAATGCCTCCCTATTCAGTGGAGCCGTTCCCATGATCTTAAAAAAGCAATCATCGCGCCTCTTCGTAAAATTATCCACTGCAGACACTGACAATTTAGCAACATATAAATCTATCTTCAGTCTTTACTGTGTCACAAAGGTGTTTGAAACTATTGTCACCCCCAACTATCCCCCCACTTAGGGTCAAACAGCTTTTAAGTGGCTTTCGGTCAGGCTTCTGACTCCATGGGGCATGGAGACCACTTTATTATACACCAGTGAAGAAATTGTGAATTATTGTTGCAAGGGCCACCACTGTGAAATGAACCTACAAGAACTATCAGCCATCTTTGAAAGCATTGTTGGTCAATTTTTAATTGAAAGATTGTCTAAACTGGCTCTCAATCAGTGGTACTTCTTTTTATGGTTCACTCGCTTCCTGCAAATCTGTACTCACCAAGTCAAAGTAGTCCCTATCCTTTCCTGAATAAGAGGACTTCCAGGATCAGCCCTATTATAAATGCTTTTAAAATTTTAAATGGCCACCTGGCTGATGTCTTGGACTCATACAAGATATCATCTCACATGCAGGCAGATAATAGATGATAACATCTCAAGCTCTACAGCTCTCATTGTCTTCATCACATTCACCAGTAGATTATGAATAATCTGCTGTGCCTGAACTGTGAAAAATGAAACCCTGCTTCTAGGCACTGCCAATGCTGCCCCTGTCACTCTACAATGGCAACATGTACTGGGCACTCCTGTGTCAGCTGAAATGAGTTCTGCTGCTGCTCCACTGATCTCAGAAAATTACCTTAATCCTCCCCAAGGTATTTTCATGTCTCGATTATTACAATACAATATTTACTGTTCTCACCAACAGATCTCTTTCAAATGCTAGAGAGTTCAATACTATGTAGTCTGCCTGCTGTTTGAACTGACAGACTCACATCACACTGCCACTAGAAAACCCTGCCTGCCTCCCAATAAATAAAAGTGTCACCTTTAAAGCATGTCCACTTGCTGAACTACCATTATCAACTGACCAAAAGCCTTACAGAAGCAAACCAATGCTTATTGGTGACCCAACTGTTCCTATAACCTCTACACTTTCAGGGCTCCTCTCTATTAAATTTTGCTACTGGAAAATGACATGCCTAAATTAAGAAGATCCGTAAAATCTAAATCACCACTCCACCTTGACATTTAAATAGTTATACCCTCTCCACAAGAGCTCATCCAGGATCTTGGAACTCACGCTCATGCAAGGCTTTGTCATCTTGCTGGGAGACATGTTTATTAGTGGGTTGCCCCCAGGCACTGTCAATAGCTGGTGGAAAAGCAATGGTTCTTTGCCACCGGTTCTCAGACAGCATAGTAGTACATTACAAACTTCTCAAATAAAATACTATGAAATGTCACTAAAGCAAGATGGTGGCACTCAGCTAGCTATGGTGGGGTCTCCCCTACCAGTCTTGCAGAATCTGCTTGGGAAGGCATAGACTGTAGGGATCTTCAAGATGCAATGCTGCTGTGGAAGCATGCAGCAATCGCTAAGGAGAGAGATGCAAGTAGCCTAGAGCTGAGAGACCTTAGTTTTGTGAGCTCCTAATGTGAGATAATGGCCATCAGATATCACACTGGCAATGGCCGTCATACGGCACACAGGAAACAGAAAAGGTAACAGCGGGCAGGGTGTGAGTCAGCCCCTTATCTTATGGAGAGGAGCGACAGCTCTCAATGGAGTGGTTTCCCGCCAAGAGGCAATTCGACCGGCAGCAGGGGGGGTCACACGTACTTCCCCTAGTGGCACTGACGAGGAGGCACGATGAGGAGACCCTTTAGGTGAAGATTCAAGGTCAGCATGTTGTGCTACGGGAATTGTGCAGCTTGGGCTACTATGGAGGCTTGGGCAGTTTGTGCCTTTTGGGCTTCACCGTTGGATTGATCACTGGCTGGAGGAGGTCAGCACTTTAGTGGCTCCTGCTGGGCCAGATAGAGGATGTCATTGCAAAGCACCCGTGCTGCATGGTGCTCTGCAGGTGGCACTAATACTATGAAAGCTGGGGCCGTTTTAGAGAAGCAAGCGCTCCCCAACTTTGCCCCTGCAGGGGCAATCCAACGGTAAAAGACTATTGGGAAGGGGTCAGCCTTACAGACTATGTTAAGAAGTGACAAATCAAAATGATTCCGAGAACCAGTGTTCAAATCACAGTTTTCCACAATGAGTTGATGTAGATATGTTCTTTTTATTTTTTTTATCTTCATATGCATCCAATACAACAAATGTGATAAGTAGCCAACACGTATTTCGTCTATGGTAGGTAAACCAATTACTTCATCAGGGCTACAAGATAAATCATAACCATCCTTAGTTTTATACACAATTATTTTAGTCCAAAATTATCACCACAGTGAAAGTGTATATAGACCCCAAGCCAAAAAGTAGTATTTGAGTATTGCCATAGGTATCCAGTGTGAATGTGTTCTAGTACCAAGGCTGTACCCAAGAACAGTCCCGTAATATGCGAAATATGTCATTAAAGATATATATTAGTCCATACTGAACGAAACATAAAGAAAAGAAGATTAGAAGAAGGAGACTCCAGAGACTCAATTATTAAAAGCATGTCATGCCTCACTCCACAATAATGTGTTCAAGATCACCTATTAGCTGAATGATCCCATATCAAACCTACTCACCTAATGGTTCTATTGTAAACGTCGTGTTTTTATAAATACACAGAATTATATAGTGCCTTCCCATATCATAAATGGAAAAAGTCGTACCATTAATGGTCTCATATTCGATCAGATTCCAAAATTCACTATAAGCCCCATAAGGCTCAGCTTCTTACCATATAAATCAATGTGGCTGCCAACCCATATCACAATCATTACCAAAGAAGCCCCTACCTCTCATAAGTCCTATAGAGACCATGCCATTGTAGACACACTACAAGAGGGGGCTAGGCAGTGTAATAGTAGTAATTCTCACCTAATCTCTGAATCCAATGACCTACTCCTTTGAATAGCCAAAAGGAAGACAGATATAAGGTGATTAGTGCAACTGCCAGTATATCAGGAATGGACATTGTAGATTTGGGGACTGCATTTTTGAAAGGGTACAATGTCTATGGCGAATTATCATGTCAGCAGGGGAGATCCTCTGAAGAAGACACAAAAGTAATTTTAGCTAGCACTGTGGCAGACAGAAGTAATAAAAGCAGGCAGCAGATACTAGAGAAAGTTTTACAGCAGCTTTATAAAACTCAAGAATCTCCCAAAGCCTTCTTTTCACTTTCTGAGGTTGGTACGCAATCTGATTTGGATGAAGAATATGACGATCTGAGAAGTGTGAATCAAGGACCGCCCAGAGTGGGGTCATTATTGTCTACCAGAACCCCTACCCCTCAGGAAGCACTTTTTAAAAGAGATACAGCTGGAGCATCTGCTGTGCTATCCACTGTGCAAATGGAGGAACTGCTGATACGTGCATTTGAAGATGGGACTTTAGATTCAGGCCAGGGGAGTAGGAGCTTTTATGGGATCCCAAAGGAGTCAAGCTCACTCCGACTAGTGAGCATCATAACAAGTCACCTAAAACAGTATACTCCGATCATCTAAAGCTGAAGTGAAGAACACAGAGGGGACAATATCACTGGCTAATAAAGTATCTGATGAGTTGACCTGTATTAATCAGCCTGAGCCTTCTCTATCAGACAAATGAGCTCATACAGACCCTCAGGGATCAGAATCACAAGGATAATATTTAATTGAAAACCGTACACATCAAAACACAAGTCGTACTTCATAAGTTTTCAATGAATATGGCCAATTTACTGACTAGATTACAGACACTGAAATCAAACAGAGCATTCTGATTGAGCTGACCCGTAGTAATCAATTCCAAATGGAACTCCAAAGAACTAACCTTGCCCATCTCACATCCAGAGAAGAGGATGTGGAAAATAGCCTACATAGGAATAACCTGAGGATTTTAGAGATACTAGGAGTGGAAGGATGGGGATGACAGTAGATCTTTTGTGGTCAATTTGTTACAATCAGCGTTCCCTCAGATGGCTGGCTGGGACATGGATAGTGCTATACAGCGGGCACACAGATTTCTGCAAACTTGTTTAATGTCGAGGGACCCAATATGCATAGGCCATCCTGATTTATGTTGGTAATTTTACTTTACAATATCTTATCCATCAAGCTGCCTGCCATAGATCACCGGTTAGAGCACTGGGCACTAAATTCCTTGTGAGATCTGACTTTTGCAAAGAAACTGTGGTCCAGAAAAGGTGACTTGCAAACTAATTCCTGACCTTCTGAGGGTTGGAGCAATTTTGTTTCTACTTGAACCGGCTATGCTGAAGATTACCTGTAAGAACAAAAACTATTTTTGCAATTATGTGGCCCGTTACGGGTCTGATAGATCAATGGTCAAGGTCGACCTCTACAGGAGGTGATGGAGAGATGGCCCAAGAATCAGTATAAAGGAATGAATATGTTCCTAATCTGTAATGTAGAATCTCTCCTTACCTCTAATGGGGAAAATGTTGCCTCTTTCTCTATGTTGGCATATCCTGTTCTTTTTTCTTGGTCCAATTCTGCGCTCACATTCATTAGTTTACCCATTCCAGTTTTGGTGAACGGTGGTGTAGGCTGGTGGGGGAATCCTATCATTTCGGCAGCTGATGCTACTGGGCAAATGTGTGGGGGGATTTGGTTGATATTGCCATCGGTGTGGACAGTATTTTGGTTGGCGGAAGTAGACAGGTCTATTGTGTGTTAGTGGATCTTGAGTGGGGGTGTTCAGATAGGAAAAAGGAGTCAAAAGATTTTTCATTATCACAGTATGGTACCTGAACAGCGGGTGTGGGGATTGATTGCAGGAAAATAAAAAAAAGCTTAAATCATGACAAGAGAATACAATACCCAGGTGTAAGGTTTCGTGGCATCAGATATATGTTATATGTCATTGGTGACTAATAAAGTAAGGCTGTTACCCAAGATATTCACATAGTGAGTTGGAATATTAATGGCTTACGATCTAGTCAGAAAATTGCTCTGATTAGGGAAGAACGTCTAACAATCAATCCTCATATGTCTACAGGAGACTCATTTCTCAGCAAAAGATAAACATAAATTACACAGAGTAGGGTATGAACTGATCATGATGGCAGGGATTGAAAACCAACAGTGTAGGGTAACTCTTTTGTCTTCTGGTACTGAGTGGAAGGTTGAGGATTGCAGGACTGATAAAGGGGGGTAATCGTTTATTGCCCAGATATGTAAAAGCAGAATGCAGCTCACTATGGAGCACACCCAGCTCATCCTCTCCCTCACCAATGACCCCACCACCGCCAGACTCAACTTCCAGAAAGGAATGCAGGACGTCGCAGTCTGGATGACCAACAGGTGCCTCAAGCTCAATGCCAAGAAGACAGAAGTCCTCATTCTCGGAACCACCCCCTCAGCGTGGGACAACACCTGGTGGCCGATCGCCCTCGGAAGCCCACTGACCCCCTGGGACCACGCCAGAAACCTCGGCATCATACTCGTCCCATCCCTCACCATGAACCGACACGTCAACGCCATCACCTCCAGCTGCTTCAACACCCTCCGCATCCTCCGCAAGACTTTCAAATGGATCCCCCCGAGTAAAGGAAGGCGGTCGCCCACGCACTCATCACCAGCAGACTGGACTATGGAAACGCACTCTACGCCGGCATAAACAAGTCACTGCTCCGCAAGCTCCAGACGATACAGAACACCGCCGCCAGACTCGTCCTAGGCATCCCCCGGCACAAACACATCAGCCCACACCTACGAAGGCTCCACTGGCTCCCCGCGGAGAAAAGAGTCACCTTCAAAATCCTCACCCACGCCTACAAATGCCTACAGAACACCGGACCCAAAAACCTCAATGATAGAATCAACTTCCACGTACCCAAAAGACACCTCCGATCCTCCATCCTCGCACTAGCCGAAACCCCACATATCCACAGAGCCAGAGCAGGCAGAAGATCCTTCTCTCACATTGCGGCCAAAACCTGGAACGCGCTCCCGGCAGACATCAGACACGCCCCCTCCCTGAACACCTTCAGGAAAACCCTCAAGACCTGGCACTTTGGCTAAACAGATCTGTGGACCCCTCCCCCCCCCTCAGCGCCTTGAGACCCTCACGGGTGAGTAGCGCGCTTACAATCCCCTGGATTGATTGATTGATTATGGAGCAGATGTATCAAGCATTTTTGAGTTCGCATAAGGGCCAATTCGTAGAATCGGCCCTTTTGCGAACAAAAAAATGCTTTTCCAATGTAGCAAACCCTATTTTGCGATTTGGTAACCTGTTACCGAATCACAAAATGGGTTTGCGAGTCGGTATTAGGAAGGGGCTTGTTTAAGGCGTCCCTTCCTAATGCCGAATCACATCGGTATGTATGAATGTTTTGCGACCGAAATGCGGTCGCAAAACATTCGCATTTTATCACCTACTTCAAGTAGGTGGTAACCCATTCACAAATGGAAAGGGGTCCCCAAGGGACCCCTTCCCCTTTGTGAATGTTTGTAAAAGCATTATTTAAGAGCAGGCAGTGGCCCCACGGACCACTGCCTGCTCTTAAAAAATGAAAGGAAAACTTTTCATTTTATTTTTGTAAAGCATCCCATTTTCCCTTAAGGAAAACGGGCTGCTTTACCAAAAAAAGATTGCTTTATTTAAAAGGAATCACAGATATGGTGGTTTGCTAACCCCAGCAGACCACCATCCCTGTGATTTCTGCGATTCCTAGGGGTCTGCAAATTGTGACCTACCTCATGAGGTAGGTCATTTGCGATCCCCTAGGAATCGCAGAAAGTGTTCAACACACTTTCATGCATGCCGTTATGCGATTTCCTAATTGCGAATCACAAGGATTCGCAATTAGGAAATCGCAAAGTGTGGTCTTCATACATCTGGCCCTATATATATTATTTATGGCTTTAATACAGATGAGCCTAGTATATATAAACGATTGCTTACGGAACTTCATTGATGGCCTGAACCGCTTCTAATGTATGGCAAATTTAACATGATTATGAAGTCTGGAACTGACTCCTTTCCAGCAGAATTTGATGAAGGTAATCGAAGTTATAAAATAAGAGGTTTGGTTACTCAGCTAATGAATATCTATGGGTTAGTAGATGCTTGGAGATATTGCTATCTGAAGGTAACATGGCTTTACATCTTATTCGGTCCCACACAAATTGATCTCATGACGAGATATGTTCTTGGTAGATAACTCTTTGGCCTCTAGCATTACGATTCATCTCAACCCGTGGGTGGTAACTGATCATAATTTACTATCCGTATTTACAAAGGGGGGGATTTTATACACTCCACTGGATCCACCCGGGTGGACACTTGACAGGAAACACCTATTAGATAAACAATTTATAGACAGTATGGAGAGCAAGCTTAAGGACTTTATAGGTATATATTTGGGATCAACATCAATTTTGAATTTTTGGGTTGCATTGAAGGCCTAAATTCATGGACAGACAATGAATTATGTGATGGGCAAGAGATAGGAAGAGAAACAAATGAAGATGGACATGACCAGGTGCCTCTCTTTACTGGTTTGTATTGGGCAATATTCAATGGAGCGAGCAATGATGGTTTATGAACAGATGATCGCTATAGAGACTTTGACCAAGAAAGGGATTTGGGATAGGGCCAATAAAAAGATCTGAGCATATCAGCTGGACTGGTTTGAGAATAGTGATGAAATCGGGCAGACATTAGCACTTCAGAAAAAGGCAAATAAAAATAAAAATCTGATTGCTAAAATTGAAGCTAGGGGTGGGAACATTGCCTTCAGCCCCTGGAGGGATCAGGGATACCTTTCGGGACTACTATGCTAATCTGTATTCAGAGGCATGCAACTCATCAGTTAAGCAGATTTACACTTGTATTGAACACTTCTCCCTGCGGGTCCTTATGCATTCACAGCAATTACACTGATCAGTTTGGAGCTGGTGTGATATTGGCTACAAAAAGAGCCACCTCACCCTTTATCTGGTGGGCAGAGTTTATTACCGTTTGTGGTCTGAAAATTTCAATACTACAAAGAGATAATCATAGGTCAAATATTCTTTGTATTTAGGATCCCATAAAAGCATGGCTTTATAAATTATATTTCAGACACTATCCTGTATCTATGATTGGGTTGATAAAGCTTTGTATTATATTATTTTACTCTTGGAGGACAGTCACAGAAATATATGTATATTTTGTTCAGGAGATAGTTATCTTCCATATGTGAATTTATTGTTCTGACACGCTAAGGGCCTTATTACGATGTCGGGTGGATGCCGTTTCAGTGTTGGAACCAACGGCCGTAGGTCGGCAGTTCTGACCACCAGATTACAATGCGACCGCACACGGTGCGGTCAAAACTCCCATTTCTCTATGGGAGCTTGTGCTGCGGGTGGCTTCCGACCGCAGAACAAGCTCCCATAGATTAATTGGAGTTTGTGAAAATCCCTGCACCGTGTGGCAGGCACCATGGTGCAGTGATTTACAGGCCCCCAACCGGAGGCTGCAGGGAGGAGGGGGCCTGCTAGAGGCCCCCAACGTCACTTTCTGAAACGCCTTTCATGTCGGAAAGCCCAACATTAAAAGCCTGTGGGAAACCGGCATCGTAATCCTGCTGGTGGAAAGCCGTCCTTAAGGGATTACGTGCCGGTGCCTACTCCACGATGGGAAGTAGGAACCAGCATGCAGACCGGCCGGTTTTACTTCCGACTGCCGTCATTGTCATACGGCAGTCAAAAGTGAAACCAAAGATGTCAGTTGGGAAGCCTCCGACCAACATCAAAATGAGGCCCTAAGTATTTCTGTACATACATTTACTATTCTCTTGCTTGCTTACTGTGGCTATTTATTTGTTTGACTTTATTTGACAATAAAAAAATCAACTATTCTGTTCCTCAGTTTTATGTACATTACAGTAATGTTACTAGGTAAGATTTGTGAGTGATACAACGTATGCCTACAAATGCCTTACACATATGTGCTATATATCTGTAATCTACATAGGTTTTACTGGTTTGTTTTCACCATCCAAGTGATGCTGTCTTTTGAATTACTATCCATAGGCTGAACATTTTTCAAATTTGCAATTAGCATAGCTCATTTGTGGTTCTTTGCATATCTGCAACCATTAGAACTGTCAAGGATCGAGTACTAACCTGTACTCTGTACCCTGGAAGAGCGACACACATCCCGTGGAGAATCCTAGCCACCCTCTCCTCCACTTCTCTAGACCAGCCCCACTTCACAACACATAAGCTGATGCGAGGAACATAAGGGAAAGGGGGTAAGAAAACAAGGAGAAGTGAGAAGAATGAAAAGTACTGAGCACATTTGGTCAGGATGTGGGATAAATATGGCCTGTGCTCGGGTGTTGCTGAATATGCATTGTCTCTGTAATATGAAACAAGAAATTGAAATCCTACCCCTCGAGGTCTGTGTCCTAGAGTTTCACTGTACTGAGGAACAATAAAGCTTATTGCCCCACCTTGCAATCACCCTTTCCCCACATTAACGTCTGTGGGGTGAAGCTTGTATGCACAGTTTGTTCTGTAAGAGATAACAAACAATGTAAGATGTCATTACTTCTTCCTGTGTATCAAATAACTTTCTGCCCATACTTTTTATGCACTCTGAGATACCTGTTCTCCCTTCAGTGTTAGGCCTGACACGTTCCTTAATCCTCAAAGAATACTCATGCATGTGTTACTATCAAGCAAGGATTTAATGAAGTTTGAACAAATGGATATTATACTTGTAACAGGGATATAGTTGAATAATGAAGGAGGGGGTTGAAAATGCAGTTGTGATCTTGACATGTTAGAGTATGAAATTCATATTTTTTTCTTTAACCTAAAGTGATAAATGTGAAATATATATAGAGGGGCTCATTACCATGTCGGTCGGAGTTGCCTCCGACCGACATCGTTTCGGTGGAGGAACCGCCTGACCATAGGTCGGCAGTTCCGCACACCGGATTACGATCCGACCGCTGAAACTCCCATTGCTCAATGGGAGCTTGTGCGGTGAGCAAAAACTGCCTGCAGCACAAGCTCCCATTTAAAAATGGGAGTTTATGAACATCCCTGCACCGTGTGGCAAGCACAGATGTGGAGGCCTATGGGAGAAGGGGGGACTGGCTAGGGGCCCCCAATGTGGCTTTCCAACGGCCTTTCCATATCGGGAAGGCCAACATGGAAAGGCTGTCGAAAACCGACATCATAATCATGACAGCGGAAATGCCGTTCTTAATGGACTATGGTGAGTTTCTGACCGACCAACGGGCTTCCTAAGTCAGTCGGAAAGCATCGGGCGGTCCCTCTAACTGCTGCCTACGACCACACGCATCATAATTCGTTGGTCAGACCGCAGCAGTAGATGTGGTTCGGATCGCAACTGACAACCTGTCAGTTGTGGTCCGAACCGCATCGTAATTAGGCCCTAAAAGTTTGAAATCATGAATTGGATTTTTTTTTAGTATTGACGAATTTAATATTTCTCATGCAGTGGATGTGTTTTTATGAAGTTCGTGGACACTTAAAAATGTGGTGTAGAAAGAGTAATTGTTATAAAGTTTTATGTACTTACAATTTCCGGCTTGGCGGTGTCAATTTGAGAACTCTGATTTAACAAATGTGACATTACTTCCCAAATTGATTAAGTGTATTTAGAGGAAACGTTCATGGTGACTAAGTGGGAGATTAAATGTGAAAGGGGCACGCAGTTGTTATTGTTATTTTTTGTGGCATAAAATGTGTACAGCCTATCAAACTGTAATGAGCAGAAGTTATTGATTTCAATGTAAATGGAAGACATTATTTACAGCTCCACACCATTTTGCATGAACATTTTGTTCTTTTCTGAGAACATCACATCTAATTAAGACTACCACTCGCTTCAAGGTAGATACCTTACAGTGAAATTGACAGAGTCACTGAAATGTGACGGAGAATGACAAACCTAGTGTATAATTGCAGTCTGAACAGCATTTAAGGACAGATGTGCCTTTGCCTTCTCTCGATTCATTGTCGCCTTGTCAGCTTCACACACCTAATGAACAGCTCTAAAAAGAAAACAATGTCTAACAGCAGCATTGTGTTTTAATTTACACCTTCACACAGCTTTCTCCACAATATAAAACATGTCATTTCTAACGTCCCTGCAGTTCTTTTGTTTCCTGTTAATTTACCATAATGTGAAATTCTGGGTGCTCTGAAGTAAGCAAGTATCTTTTGTGAATGACAATTTGACTATAAAAACTTCAGGCTTACAAAATGAGTTCACAGGAAACAGTAAGTCTACGGCAGCACAGTTTGCATCAACTTCTGTAGAATATGGTAGTGCATTTGTCTATTGGAATTTGCAACAGGAAACTTCATCAAAAGTAATCATTACTATTGACAATTAAAAAGAAGCATTCGGTTTTAGAAGAAACATCCCGTAATCCACCCATCTCAAGCTGACAGAATGTTTTTAAGGTCTGAAAAAGTACATTTTCTCATCTGTATTAAGTCACTGAATTCACTCCATACAGGTTTTTTTGATGTTTTATTTTGCTTTGCACCTGTTTGGTCATGTTAAGCAGCTTTATTCTGATTTTACACAATGCAATTAACGCGAAAAGCAGCAGATCGTTGCCTCAGTGGTTCACAGAAAGCACTGACGGGCAGATTTACTCAAATATAGAGCAACCAGCATTGTAACCAAAGTTGCTGCACTGCATTTCCAAAGGCAATGCAGTGACATATTTACTAAACATAGACTGCTGTGTCTCTCTTACACTAGATACAGGCTGCGTAGTACCACTTGCGCACCTTTGCAACATGATGCTATAAATGCCACATTTTGCATATATAAAAAAACAATGTCTAGACAATTTTGAATCGTTTTACACAGTGGATGTGTGCTTTATAAAGCAACAATGTATATACAAAGGGGACCCCCTGCACTAATGGCAGGCAAAATAACAACTGTAATGTAAATCCTCTGGCAACCTATCTCTTTACTTACAAATACAATATTGCATGGTTGACAGAGCTCAAGAACACATGAATATTAGAAAAACTAAAAAATTATTTTATTTTCAGTGTTCAGGTATTGTACACACATTTAACATATACCCAAATACATATAAAATACAGTTCTAAAACACACCAATGTAATCATCCACATCTGTCATAACACATACACAATCATAAATAGCACTTAATGAACAAATGATGAAGTTCAAAATGTTTCTAGATCACTATCCTGTCAATATACAGATCCTAATCTGGAAGATGACCCTTCAAGCCTAGGTTATCTTATATAAATCAGGATATAGCACATGACAGAAATTCCAATGCCCTAATATCATCAACAATTGATGGATATAATGCAGCTGAAGTAAATTGTACACTCAGAAGATCTTTCTACGCACGTTTCGGCTCACAGGCCTTCATCAGGAGAGCCATATTTCTTAGGTTTGGATAATACCTACTTCCTCCTTGTAGTCGATGCTGCGAGATTAGAAAAGAGTAACGATCTTTCCTCAAATTGTAGTATAGAGTTTGTTTCTGTGACAAATTGCTGGAAAACGTGCCTGACACAGGGTTTAGATAGCACGCATAGCTTGAAAGAGGTTACAAATCAAGCAAACGGTTCCTGATGCCTCTGCGCCATGATAAGAAAATGTCCCAGTCTCTGTTTAATAGTTTTCACCGTTAAACAGGGGCTTAAGTACTTAAAGGGACACCTACCTCACAAACTTTATTCCTTCCATGTGCAATTCAGTCTTAAAACCCATAAGTACTTATGTGCGCATCTAAAATTCAGACAGACAAGCTGGCCGATGCCGTCTTGCGTACACATCTAGGTTCAAACAAGGGGGATGACCAATGTCTGTGTGGTGCAGTCAAGTTCTCCACACTATCTGAAACTATGAACTATAGAGCAACACACATACTAGGTGTATTTTTTTACGTAAAGCCTGGCCTGACAATTTTAGTAGGTAGGACTTTCCATTAAAAACATGGGTATTTGTGCTGGACGGCCCAAGTACCACCCATGTAAAGGCTCCATTGATTCAAAGTGACATAAAGAAGCCCAAAGTGTTTTTTGTGCTGAAAAATCAGCACTTTTCCAGCACAAAAGAAAGGTTTGCATGGGAAAGTAAATACCATTTCAAGGTGCTAAAGAGATGCTAAATGTTGAATGTTGTGAGCTTAGCAGACAAAGAAAAGAGAGGCGTGGAGCAGTGGAACCAGGCTCAGTTTTGCTCAGTAAACTGGAGGGACCAAGGAGTGATGGAGTTAAGTGACGGTGCGTGTGATTGATCTCACAGTCATCACTGTCTGCTCAGAAACATGCCTTCTGCCAGGAGCAATGCAAATATTTTTTCAGAGCCTGTCGAGATTTGTGTTACGTCTGCTGCTACGACCCATCTGGGACAGAGACAGTGTCTGGCCCCTTGTTCTCACTTGTGCTAATAGTAGCAGGGCTGGAGAATGAATGTGGAGAGAGCTGTGAACATACATGTGGTGTCATAAACACTATGGGCCTCATTTATGAGAAGTGTTGCATCGCTGCGTGAAAGCAGCAATGCGAAACTTCTCAGTGTGCCCTCCTTGCGACACCAATGATGCGTCATATTTACAGTATGACGCATCACGTTACAAGAAATGACACATACATCAATATTACTGACGTATCTGTCAGCGCAATAGTGGCGCATTGCTGGAGTTGTGTTGGAAGCGTGACAGAACTCCAGCAATGTTCCTTTCACATGGGGCAAGCCCCATGTGAAAGGGCCTGCGTCACCCTTTCGCCTGCCATGAGGCAGGCATAAGGTTGTGACGCTCTGGCGTCCTAGAAGTGGCGCAGTGAAATCTCATAGATTTCACTGCACCACTCTTACGACCCTTTCTTGTGGGGGAACGCCCATCCTGCATACTTCATACCTGATGCAGGTATAATGTAGGGCAGGGGTTTACGAAGTGACTAATCTGCCTAGATGAGTCACTTCGTCAATATGGCGCAACATGGCGCAATATTTACACCGCCGCTGAGTCACTAAAAGTGACGTACCGACAGTGCAAAAGGGATGCAGGCCTTCATAAATAAGGCCCCATGTGCGTTAGGACCCTTGCGGTTCTGGGCGGACTCTAAATGAAATTACATAATCTGTTGGGAGATGTTAAGGTATTGTTATGAAAGGTTATTATGTAATGCGTGCAGAGCGTAGTCATATGTTAAAAAATAAACATATTTGTTACCGAGCCACATGAGGGGCATACTAATTCTCATGTTCCTGGGCTGGGGAGAATGAGCACCTGGTGACAAGGGTGAGATACATGCCCCGAAGTTCCAACACTGCTCTCCTTGAGAGTTTGCAAAGGTACAGCAAACTGATTGCGCGTTCCAAGTACACCTAAATCGATGCAAAGTAACCTGTAGTTGGCGTATGTGGAGTCGGAGCTGCACTCCAGCCAATACACTGCCATTGAAGAAGTTGAGGGCCCTGCAGAGGAGCACATTGGAAAGCCCACCAGAATTTGCCGGTAATGCTGAAAGAAGAGATACTGCGCTGCGCCATAACACAGAACCATAATCCATACAAAGCGAACGCTAAAGGCAGAGACAACCAGGTACAAAAGCAGACATTTACTTACTGCCACAAGAAATTAAAGTGCCATACAACCTCAAATTAAAGCAAGGCGACCAGGCCCAAACAGTGAGGAGTTGCACGGAGATGTTGCCAGTCCTGCTGTGTGCGAAGACTGCTGTCTGAACAGCACCTGCTCTAAAAAGCAGCAGAAGGAAGCACAAAGTATGATGCAGCTACATTCCTGAAGCTACCACCTCCATTTGACACCACAAAGAAACACAATGTCGGTGCTAGATGGGCTGCATGGATTAAAACATTCTATGATTTCATAGATGCGCTTGAAGAGACAATGAGAAAATAGTTAAATACTTGAAACACCTTGCCGGCGATGGAATGAAAGAAGTGATAAAGAAAGTTTCACAAACTGATTCAATATCGCACCAAAAGATAAAAGAATCGTTGGAGGCCAAATTCAATCTGATGCTAAATCTCAACTATTAAAGGTACATCTTCAACCAAGCACGACAACATGTTGGTGTAATGATGGAATCGTTCTTTTGAGAGACTTGATGCACTTATCAAACACTGTAAGTTCTGTGTCTTTAATGATGAAGAAGCCATGCGCCTTAGGATCATTGATGGTTATCTTTCAGGTTCCTTCAGGAGATGCATGTTGAAAGAGCGCTCAGTTTAGAGAAAATGCAAATGGCTGCGAAAACAGAAGAATGAGCAGATTGACAAGCCGCTGACATGGAAGGAGGAGGAACAGCACGTGATGAATCTTCAAATCCAAAGAGAAACTAAATGCTTTACAGCAAGAAGAGAAAATGGAAGCCAGAAGGCTCCATAAGCATTCTTCCCATGCCAAAAAGGCCAAAAGGCAACATTAGTTGTGACAAGTGGAAACCAAGCACAGTCAATCATAGTCCAAGTCGTCATATAAAGACTCTTCAATGTCATTATCAAGCACTAGCCAAGAAGACCGATGTGCATTAACAATATAGACCAAGAAACAACATGCACATTTAGGATTGGCTGCTTGCAAAGAAGATCAAAAGTCAAAGAAAAATCACCAAACGAAGTGACTAAACTAATTTTGAAGTTGTCCTAAAACTACATTATGGGCAGGGATCCGACGGGCTCCTGAGTGGATGCTCTTCATGGTCTTGAGTGTGTCCTCTGTTGTGAGCGGGGTCCAGCAGAGCACGGTATGTTGGGGGGGTGGCGTGGTTGCATGCAATGGTGTCGGGTGTAGTGGTAGGGTCTAGGGTGCCAAAGCTGTGGTAGATCTGCCTGATCTTTTGGTGGAAGAAGGTGCCAAGTTTGTTGTAGAGGTATTGGGAGGCAGTTAGGCCTGGTAAACTCCTTGACAATGACAAAGAGTTCTTTGCTGTTGTGTGCATTGACACCGATTCTGTCTTGGAGGGCTGTTTTCTTCGTGGTTTTGAGGAGGAGGTGGTGTGCGTTGATGGCAGATTTGAAGGTAGCATGGATTTCCAGGGTTCTGTTGTTACTCCATCTCTTCTTGAGTCATCTGCAGGTGCGTCTGGACTCATGGAGGGTGGGAGTGAACCTGCTGGCTTTCTTGGAGTGTTGCTTGTCTGGTTTTTCCGTAAGGGGTGCCAGAGTGTTGGCGCAGTTGGAGATCCATTGGTGGAGGTTGCCTGCTGTGGTGTTGGCGTCCGTTGGTGTTGGCGGACTGGTTGTGCTGAGGGAGTCAACGAGAAGTTCTTCGGTGGCCTTGATCCAGCTGCGATGAGGGGTGGTGGTGTACGGTGCGCGTGGCGAAGGCGAGATGCATGCAGCGGTGGTCGGTCCAGGAGTGTTCAGTGGTGTGGCTGATGTTCCCGCTGGCAGAGAAGACTGGGTCAAGCGTGTGGCTAGCTGTGTGAGTAGGTAGGGTGACTAGCTGCTTGAGTCCGATGTTGGCGAGGTTTTCCAGTAGGGAGGTGGTGTTCTGGTTGCTGGGGTTGTATATGTGGAAGTTGAGGTCTCCGAGTAGGATGTAGTCGGTGGATGCGAGAGCCTGGGGTGCGATGAGGTCTATGATGGTGACGGTAAAGGGCGGGCGTGGGCTGAGGGCATTTAGACGAGGGTGCCGTGGAGGGTGGTATTGGGACTGGTCTGGATCTGGAAGTGGAGGTGTTCCATGGTTATTGTTTGGTCATTTAGAGTGCGTGGTCAGACGGAGGGTGTTCTTGTGGACAATGGTGATGCCTCCCTGTTAGATTTGGGGGTCTCTGCTCGTTGACGGAGTCGGTGAGAACAGGGCCGTGCGTTGCAGGGCGAGACGGTGCTTCAATGCGGTGCTTACAGGACACCGAGTCGGTCGTGAGAGTCGGTCACAGCTCCCTACCTCTGTAGCCACTGAAACAGAGTTTCCAGCAGCAATTCACAAAGGGGGTGAAGTCCAATGGTCCTGGGACTTCGGTCAGGGGGCAAGCTCTCTTCCAAGCCCTTGGAGATCCTTCACAAGTTGATGAAAGTCACAGCAAAGCAAAAGTTCCTTTCTCCTTTCTTTGGCAGTCAGGCAAACCACTGCAGGCCAATCCCCCAAGCAGCACTTCAGGCTTAGGGATAGTCTCTCCTCAGTTTCTTCTTGGTTCCGCTCCTCAGCAAAGGTTTCTTCTTGTTCCCAAAAGTGATCTAATTTCCTAGGGGTCTGGGTCCCCTTTTTATACACAGTTTCTCTTTGTTCTCTGAAGGCAGAGAGGCCTCTGCCTAGCCCAAAACCAGTTCTGGTCAGTCCTGGAGCACTTTGTTTTTCTGACTCCTTCTTTCCTTTCAGAATGTGGGGCAGAGTGCTCAGCCGCCCGGCAGGAGGTGGAGCCAGCATTGTGGAAGGCAGGCACAGCCCTATTCAGACCCAGGTGCAACTCCTCCCTCCACTCTGGATGCAGATCTTTCTATTCAGCCCTGTGCTGACTCACCCTGTCTCCTGTAGCCACCCCCAGCCCCTGTCACTCAATCTCCAGACAAGGAATACACAACCTAGCAGAGGCAGGCTTGGATAGTTAGGCAAGAAAATACCCACTTTCTAAAAGTGGTATTTTCAAACACAGAATGTTAAAACCAACTTCACTAAAAGATGTATTTTATCACCCTGAGTTCAGGCATACTAAATTCGTTTTTCTACCATGTTCCCGGGGTCAGTTCTGACTATAAGGTGTAATAGTCAGTCTGCCCATTCTGGCCTATGGGGAGCAGGTAGCCTTGCAATAGTGAAAAACGAAAATGGCTGTAATTCACTATTAGGACATGCCACACACACCAGGGCATGTCCTACCTTATACTTACAATGCACCCTGCCCTAGGGCCTACTTTAGGGGTGACCAACATGCAGTAAAGGGAAGGTTTAGGGACTGGTAAGTGGGTGCACTCACCAAGTCGACATGGCAGCCCTAGGCTGCACACAGGCTCTGCAATGGCAGGCCTGAGACACACTTTACAAGCTGCTTCTGTGGGTGGCACAACCTGTGCTGCAAGCCCACCAGCAGCATTGGATTTACAAGCCCTGGGCACACTCAGTGCACGGTACTAGGGACTGACAAGTAAACCAATCATCCAATCATGGAGTCACTAATACATACATCAATTTACGATAGGGAGCACTGGCACTTTGGCACTGATTAGCAGCGGCAAAGTGCCCATGAGCATCTAGTCCAGCAAAAACATATCGGCAACAGTGGAGGCATTACGAAAAAATGGAAGGGAGACCCACGCCAAGGATGCCAGGTCTAACACTCCCCCTGTGTGGTCAGGGTGGCCCTTGCAGGTGATTTTGTAGCCGTTGGGAATGGAGATGTCCGGTCCAGAGTAGGCATTAGTCCAGGTTTCTGTGAAGAAAGAGATGTCAGGAGAGGTGGCGTTGAGGAGGTCTCAGATTTCTGTGGCGTGTTTGAGGAGGGATCGCACATTGAGGATGCAGTTGAGCTGGTTGGGTGTGCTGTTGGTCAGCTGGGTGGCAGCGAGAGGAACTGGCGTGTTGGTGAAGGCACGGTTGCAGTTCAGGCAGGTGAAGGGTCCATGGGTCTTCTTCGGTGATGGTAGATGGCAGGCGGCGTGGCGTCCAGGGTTGAGGGTGAGTAGGGTGCAGGCGTTGTGGTGGTGGAGCATCCAAGAACCAGGGTCCCTGGCACTGGGCATGGACCAGGCGCAGACAGGCGCAGATGGGCTTGCCTTTGGCACACCAGCAACACGGCCACCATTAAGTAGTGCTGCGGGGAGCTGGACAGCTGGATGACAGGAAAACATGGAAAAGTACACTTGAGGGGGCGGGGCCGTGGGGCAGGGGTGACGAGGGGGGAAACAGGGGGAAAAAGGAAGAAAAGTAAAGCCAAAAGGCAGCAGCAGGGATGACGAGGGAGAAAACAGGAGGAAAAAGGAAAAAGGAAGAAAAGTAAAGCCAAAAGGCAGAGGCACAATAAAAGAGAAAGAGAAAAGCAGAGAGAGAGAGAGAGAGAGACAAAAACGCAGAAAGAGAGACAGAAGGGCAGTCAAGCAGCAGGGCAGTGACACTCTACCACTGGGCCACCAGGGATGAGGTGCAGGCAGGAGCCTGCGGGTGGAGGAGGGCCTCGAACTCTTGACCTCCGGGTCAGCAGCAGCAAACGGGGACAGCAGCAGCTACCAGATGGAGCTGCGCTGTGAAAGGAGCCAGTCCACTAAAGTATAGTGGACTGCACTTTTACTGCACAGCAGCCACCATTAAGTAGTGCTGTAGGGGGGCTGGACAGCTGGGAGGTGGGAAAATGTGGGAAGGGACACTGTAGGGGGCCGGGGCCACAGGGGATCTCAGCGACAGGGACTAAGAGGGTAAAAACAGGGGGAAAAAGGAAGAAAGTAAAGCCAAAAGGCAGTGGCAGAGACGGAATAAAAGAGAAAGAGAGAGACAGAAAAAGCATAAAGAGAGATCGAAGGGCAGTCAAGCAGCAGAGCATTGACGCTCTACCACTGGACCACCAGGGATGAGGTGCAGGCAGGAGCCTGCGGGTGAAGGAGGGCCTCAAACTACTGACATCTGTGTCAGCAGCAGCAAATGGGGAGAGCAGCAGCTACCAGACGGAGCTGCGCTGTGAAAGGAGCAAGTCCACTAAAGGATAGTGTCTAAAATTAACACCAAGACTACCTAGGAAATAAACAAACTCATATCTGTTATTTCTTCAATCAAAGTTCTGAGGATTATTTGTAGATAAGGACTGGTGTACAGTATTTTTGTTAAAGCATTTATGGTTTGTTAGACATTATTCAACCTATTGGGGGTAATGTCTTCAAAATATTGGAAACGGAACAGTACTTTCACGTTTTACAAAAGACTTTATATAACATCTAATCACTATGGGGCATATTATCAATGGCCAGCGATAATTATCGCTGGCCGTGCTTAGCGATAATATTGTTATCGCAGGCTATCTCTGGAATTTATCGCCCTGGTAGCGCGTTATTAACAACGCGTTTCTCCAGGGCGATAAAAATTCCAGAGATAGCGAGGTTATCGCCATTTTGCAGGGAACATCGCTGGTTTTCCAGCGATGTTCCCTGCAAAACGGCGATAACCTTGCTGATACGACCCACAGGGTCGTATCAGCATAATCCACCCCAATGTTAGGGATAGGTAAGTCTGCATTTTAGCAGACGTTAGTTTTTGGAGAAAACAGCGGTTTTCTCCAAAAACGAACGTGTGCTAAACTGCTGGGGCAGCCTTGTAAATATCGCAATGTGAACATCAGCGATATTTGCAAGGTAGTCCATCCGGGGTGCGCCCACTTTGCATCTCATTAGAGATGCAAAGGGAGGCGTTGGGAAAAAGGGTGCTAACATGCGATTATGCATGTTAGCACCCTCTTGTAAATAGGGCGTTAGTTTTATCTCCGCTTTTTTGGCTTAAAAAGCCCTTGTAAATATGCCCCTATATTCTCTTATTACACTTAGATTCTAAGTGGATATACTATATTAAGAGCAGTCTTAATTTCTACCTAAAGGTATCTTGAAAAGTAAAATAACCCTTTTGTTTCTCCAACAAGAACTTCTCCAAAATACTTAAGATATTCCATGTATATGGACCATCTCCATTTTTCATATTATTTAATTACAGGAAACAATGTTTTCAACAGTGTCTGCTTCACAATAATATGTTATATTGTACCAGATATAACAATATAAGAAACAATTAAAATCAACGTTTCTTGAGATTATTGCAGTAACTTTAGAAAAAGCCAGTAATTAGTGAATGGGAGTGGAAGTATTATATATTTTAGAATGTACTATGCAACATTGTTTTTTTTACAATCCATTGATTGTTTGTTCCCCACTGTTCATTGATGATGTTTCATACAGAGCACTGTTTATAGTGAACAATTATGAAAGCTGAGAACAGTAAAAAGGAGAACACAATGTTTATGCTATATTGTATTAAAATGTTATGTTATAAGAATTGTATGGTGGTATATTTTTGTAATATTCAAGATCAAATACTAACATATTTTTTCTTTTTGCTTTTTACAGAGTGGATGGAGTTCAGCGAGATTCTAATACCTCACATCACTTTTCTATCATAGACAGATTCATTAGTCATAAGTAAAATAATAGAACTATTCACTCATTCATACACGCCCTCATACATACCTTTTTGAAACATCCATGTACCACTCATGAACTCATACAATATCCATACACCAATCATGCAGTAATTCAATTATTCATCCATGGGTCATGTAATTATTCTAACAAATATACACCACTGCAGCACCAATTCAATTCTACATTCACCACTCATACACAAATTCAATCATGCATGCACCACTTGTGCACTTATTCAATCATCCATGCAGCACTCATGCACTTATTCAATCATCCATGCACCACTCATGCACTAATTCTATCATAGATGCACCACTCATGCACTCATTCAATCATCCGTGCACCTCTTGTGCACTCATTCTAACATGCAAGCACCACTCATGCACTCATTCTAAGATCAATTGACCACTCATGCAATGATCCATGCACCAGCCATGTACTCATTGAACCATCTATGCACCACTCAAGCAGTCATGCAATCATGTATTCAGCACTCATGAAGCCATTCTAACATCCATGCAAATATAATGCGCTCATTCTAACATCCATGCACCACTCATACACAGATTCAAACATTCATGCAACACTCATGCACTTATTCAATCATTCATGCACCAGTCATGCACTCATTCAATCATCCATGCACCTCTCATGCAGTTGTTCCAACATCCATGCACATCTGATGCACTCATTCTAACATCCATGTGCCATTCATGCACTCATTCATGCATTCATGTACCTCTCATGCGCTCATTCTAACATCCATGCACTACTCATGCACTCATACTAACATTCATACACCACTCATGAACTTATTCAATCTTCCATGCACCATTCATGCACTCATTCAATCATCCAAGCACCTCTGATGTACTCATTCTAACATCCATTAACCACTTTTGCACTTATTCTAACATCCATGCACTACTCATGCACTCATACTAATATCCATGCACCACTCATGCACTCATTCAATTATCCATGCACCACTCATGCACTCATTCAATCATCCATGCACCTCTGATGCACTCATGCTAACATCCATTTACCACTTATGCACTCATTTTAACAACCATTCACCACTCATGCACTCATTCTAACATCCATGCACCACTCATGTACTCATTCAAACATCCTTGCCCCTCCCATGCACTCATTATAACATCCATACACCACTCATGTACTCATACTAACATCCATGACCACTCATGCACTCATTGAATAATCCATACACCACTTATGCACTCATTCTAACATCCATGCACCACTCATGCACTTATTCAATTACCCATGCACCACTCATGCAGTCATACAAGCACCATGCATGCACTCATTGAATCATCTATGCTCCACTCGTGCACTAATTCATTCATCCATGCACCACTCATGCACTCATTCAATCATGCATATACCACTCATACACTCATTCAAATATCCATGCAACACCCATGCACTCATTCAATCATCCATGCACCATTCATGCACTCATTCAATCATCCATGCACCTTTCAAACACTCATTCTAGCATCCATGCACCACTCATGCATTCATTCAATGATTCATATGCTACTCATGTACTCATATGATCATCCCTGCACCTCAGATGTACTCATTCTAATATCCACGCACCACTGATGCACTCATACTAACATCCATGCACCACTTACAGACAAATTAAATCATCCATGCACCCCTCATGCTAACATCCATGCACCACTCATACTAACATCCATGCACCACTCATGCACTCATACTTTCATTCATGCAGCACTCATGCAGTCATTCGATCATCAATGCAATTGTCCATGCACCACTCATGCACTCATTCTAACATCCATGTACCATTCATGTACTCATACTAACATCCATGCACCACTTATACTCATTAAATCATCAACCCAGAATTCATGCACTCATTCTGACATCTTTGCACCACTCATACACTCATACTAACATCCATATACAACGCATGCACTCGTTCAATCATCCATGCACCAGTCATGCACTCATTTAATCATCCATGTACCTCTCATGCACTCATTCTAACATGCATGCACCACTCATGCACTCCTATTAAGCTCTATTAAACTTCAACTTGTAAAGCTAAGTGCCACTGCTAACTGACAGCTTCAAGCTGACCCCAAAGAAAGGTGCTAATAAGAATGTGACAAAAATGGGGAGGGGGGACAAGGAGCTGGATCTAGATCCAGTGACTCGTGCTCCTGAAAATTAGAATCGTTGCTCGGGGGAGTCACAGTTCCTATGGAAATAGTATGGTACAGTGCCTGGGGACAGTGTGTCCTTATCTTGGTGCCCTCACACACCCCGAAGGATATATGCTTCATCATTGGGTGGTGCACCTCGTTGGACTGGCGCTGCAATACCCTCAAGCAGCACAACCTTCTGGTTTTTATTGATGACAGAGAAGTTATTCCCTATTAAATCTACTAGTTCCACCTCCAGCCATATTTTAACTTCACACTAGGACACCACTCCCACTCAGATCTTTGTCTAGCATATAAGGCTCTGAACAACACAGGACCTCTCTCTCTCAGAAATCTCTTTGCCTGGTATCAACTGTCCAGACAGCTGTGCTCTACAGGTGCGAAACTCATGAAAGTGCCACCTCCCCGAAGCTTTATGTTTAAACAATGCGGGGGCCCCACAGACTCTCCCGAAGCCCCAAGGGTGCCCACCCCCCCAAGGGCTTTAATTTAACTTAACACGAGGGGCTGCAACGACAAACCCCGCAGCCCTTGAGACTGCCACCTCCTTGGGGTTTTGTTAAATTGGTGGGGGGTCCACCCCCGTAGCTCCAGGGACCACCACCTCCCCGGGGCAAAATCAAACAAAGGAGGGGAACCGCACGGTCATGGAGTCAATGATGGCCCTGGGGACTGCCACACCCCAGGGCAGGCTCCTGCAATGGCCCAAGGTGCTCATCCCTGGGACATCACAGTTTGCTATGGCTTGGCGGAAGCATTACCGCTACTGCCAAGCCATAGCCAACATTCCTCCGCTTTCAGCAAGCGAGAGCATTCAAAATGCTCTTGTTTGCTGAAAGAGGATCAGAATTGCTATTGGACAGCGGGAGCCGCATGTTCAGCAGCTGCCTATGTCCAAAAGCAATGCCGGCTCCTGCAGGATGCAGGGAGACGGCAGGGTCTGTGGGGGCCTTCAGGCTTCCCCCACAGTCAACAACAAAGTGGCTGGGTGCCCTGGGTGGGACCAGGGCACCCAGACTAGAGACTAGGGCCTGGGGGATGAGGTCCCGGGGGCTGATATTAGCCCAGAAGGAGGGCACTGTGCCCCCCTTTATTTAAAAAAAAAGAAAGGCTGGGCCCTGGGGTATGGGGTCTCTCCCAGGGCCAGTATTAGCCCAGGGAGGGGAATGACCCGGCCCCCCTCTCCATTCCAAAAATGCCTGGCCCCAGGGTATTGAGCCCACCTTCCCTAAAAAAAGCAAATACAAAAAAACACATGGCAACTCACTGGACGCCCCGTCCCCTTTCTCCACCACTCTGAAAATGTGCCTCCTAGTGTGCTGCTAGTCGGGGATGAAGTCCCCTTGGCTCCAGAGGGTCCTTGGGGGCCAACAAGCCCTGCTGTTACCTCCAGCAAGTCCCACACAGTGGGATTGCTGTGAGGTCTTTGGAGGTTGTGTCCCCTTTTTAAACCACTCTGCAAATGCACCTCCTGGCACACTGCTATTTGGGGGATAAAGTCCTCTTGGCTCTAGAGTGTTCTTAAGGGCCAACAAGCCCTCCTGTTACCTCCAGTAAGTTCCACACAGTGGAATTGCTGAGAGGTCTTTGGAGGCCACAACCCTCCCTCTGCCACTCTACAACTGCGCCTCCTAGTGCACTACTGGTTGGGGGATGAAGCCCTCTTGGTTGCTCAGTGTTCTTGGGGCTCCAGAAGACCTCCTGTTACCTCCACTAAGTCCTACACAGCAGGATTCCTTAGAGCTGGTCAGAGGCCCTGCCCCCTTTCTCCACCACTCTGCAAATGCAACTACTACTTGAAAAACCATAGAAATTCACGGAAAAAAACAAAGGTTAAAGGGACATTATAGCTAGGAATTAGCAGTTAACAAACCATAGAAATTATCTGAAAAAACAAAGGTTACAGGGATTTTATAGTTAGGAATTAGCATTTAAAAAACCTTAGACATTCACTGAAAAAACTAAAGGTTACAGGGACTTTATAGTTAGGAAATGAAATAAGAAAAAAACTCTGAAATTCACTGGAAAAAACAAAGGTTACAGGGGTGTTAAAGATAGGCTCAGGTTTCACTCGTACAAAACCAGTGAAATTCAGCACTTATTGCCCCGCAATGGACTGCTTATGACCTCACATATTACATCAATCATAACATGGTCAGTGACATCACTGCTTACATTACTGATGATATCTCAAATGATATCACTGATTACATTATCTACAAAATCACTAGCACACTCACTTACACCCAATAGAACCTTTCATTCACCTACTCCTACTCTCACACAACCATTCACAAACTCATTCACAGACCCATACCAGTAATTACACACCTACTCACTGATTCATAGATCTACACACACATCCACTTACTTATCTATATAGCCACCCATATACCCACTCACTCATTAATACAGCCACTGGCATATCCACATATCCACTCATACACCAATACAGCCACTCAGACACTGAGTCAGTCACACATGGGCTATTCACACGCCTACTCACTCACCAATACAGGAATCACACAGCAAATTTCTCACTCATAGAGTTACACCTACACACACTTCCTTAGTCATACAGATACTAACACGTACTCACTCACCTACACAGTCACTAACACAAGAACACACTTACCCATACAGCCACTCTCACATTCACTTTATCACGCATACAGTCACTCATATACCCTATCACCAACATATACTGCCTTTCACATATTCAGTTACTCACCCATGTACCACTGACAGCCACTCACTCACCCACACAGCCATTTGTACATACACTCACTAACCCCTACAGCCACTGACTGACTCACTCACTTTTCCATACATGCAGTCACATACTCAGACACCCATACAGGTACTCAGACAACCAATCATTCATCCATACAGCCACTCACATAATCACTCATACACCCATACAGCCACTTAGACCCCAACTGACAGACTGATGCAGACATTCACAAAATCAATCAATCCCCCATACATTCCCTAAGACACCTAATCACTTACTTATACAGTCAGTCACACACCCACTGAATCGAACATACAGGCCCTCATACACCCACTGCTTCACCAATATACGTTGTTATATATATTTAACACTCATAAACCTTTTCAAAACACTCACAGTCGCTGGATGATATCATCAGTGATGTCACTGACCATGTCATGAGTGATGTAATATGTGAGGACACAAGCAGGGCATTGCGGGGGTGTGAGTTATAGTTAGCTCAGCTAACTATAACTGCTGAATTACACTGGTTTTGTATGAGTGAAGCCTAAGCCTAACTGTAACGTTTTAGTAAACTTTGTTTTTTTAGTGAATATATAAATATATATTTATTTATTACCTACTGGCGGTCATCAGTAGGTAGTTATAGTTAGGAGCTAGTTTCCATTGGAAAAGTGTTTTTTGATTTGCTAATATCTGTGGCGCCGTTTGATGAATCTTCGAATATTTTTAAAACTAATGGTCCACTCACTTTAGCTGCTGTGTTGAAAGTTTCAGGGTGATTCATCAAGCGGGGGCTGAGAAGAAAGGGGGTCCCAAAACGTGTTTTCTCCATGTTCATTTTCATGGGAAGCTTTAGACACGGTTTCAGCCCAAAGTGCTGAAGGGAATTACACCAAATTTGGCAAAAAGGTAGCTCTTGGTTCAAAAGCATTCTTTTTGTTAAATGGTGTACATCCCTTCAATAGATCCTGAGAAATATAAATATTTACAGAGATACATATATCCTTGCGAAGGATCCGTGAACCCTCCCGATCTCTAGCCTGAGATCTGATTCGCTGGCAACACTTCAAACCACGAAGTGTTAGCAGCCATCTTGTGACTCGGTTCATCCGAGTCACAAGAAAAAATGTTAAAAAAAGAAAAGGGGGCAGGGTAGAAACACCCTGACCCCCTAGGCCTGCTCAGGGGGTCCCACAAGGAACCCGAGGGCCAAAAAAAGCATTGGGTGCTCGAATCCTGCCGAAAATTTAAAAAAATGAAGCGTGGGTGGGCCAGGTCCGGGGGCAATGAGGAATTATGGTGCAGGGGCCCATGAGGTCCCCAGCTGCCCCGGGGACTGCCACCTCCCCGGGGCGATACTGATTGACTACAGGGGGCACGGGGCCCCCCGCAGCCCCAGGGACTGCCACCTCTTTGGAGTGAACTTTAAAAATATGATGTGGGGGGTTGGAGCCCCCACACACTGCCCCAGGGACCACCACCTCCCCGGGAAGATACTGATCAAATGCAGGGCTCCCGCCATCCCATAGCAAACTAGTGCTCCACTGTGTTCATAGTGGAGCACTTTGCTTTTTATCTTCAGGGAGCTGCATGTCAGCAGCTCCCTGGGGGTAAAAAGCAATGCCGGCTCCCGCAGGAGGTGGGAGCTGTCCGGGAATGCAGTCCCTAAAGAGATGGCCATGCCCCAGGGGATGGTGTCCCAGGGTAGAAAATGGCCGGGAAAGAGGCCCCACTCCCTTTAAAAAAAAAAAAAAGGAATGGTCAGGGATGGGGTCCCTAGGGCCGTAATCGTGGCTGTATGGGTGAGTGAGTGGATGTGTGTGTAGACCTATGAATCAGTCAGTGAGTATGTACTAACTGGTATTAGTGTGTCTATGGTTTCGAGAATGGTAGTCTGTATTTTAGTGTGGGTGTATGATAGGTTATATTAGGGTATGAGTAGGTGCATCAGAGATTAAGTGGATTATGTAATCAGTAATGTCATCAGTGAGGCAGTTGCACACACAGTTCCATACCCAAACACTCACTAACAGAGCCAATAGGAAATCCATACAGTGACTTGCGTACACATTTACACCCGTTGAGTTGCAAAAAGAGCCAGTCATATACTGACATAGTTACTTACACATCCATTGACACACCCACAGAGGGACTAACACACTCACTCACATATACTTAAGTTCTGACACAACAAAGTCACCCATCCAGACAAGTAGCCCTTTAAACATGTCTCTGGAGTGTCACTGTAGAGCCTCTGTGTGCAGTTTCACTGCCAGGCCTACTTGGCATTTTAAAGTCTTTGGCAAGCCTTAAACTCCCCTTCAGCTACATGTAATTCATCCTTAAGGTAGGGTGCCATGTTCTTAAAATGTAAGAGAGGTACTTTTCAGTTTAGTGAGTTTTGTGTGGTAAGACATGCTCTTTGAAGTTTTAGTGAGTTATATATGTACTTCCAGACCACATGCCCAGTTAAACATTCAGTCTGCCATTCATACTGCAAGTCACAAACATATTCACGTATGAATAGAGGCACTCACCCACCCAGTCAGACAGAGGCACTAACACATTCCGTCATATGCCCATACAGCACTTATATATCCAGCACAATTATAAACCTCAACACTCAGCAATAGAGCCACTAAGTAATATATACAGCAGTTACATATAAAGAGGTATACAGATAGTAAGACCACCAGTCATAGAGTGAGGGACTTACTTTCACATCCACTGGCATACCCGGAGAAGGCCAAAAGCACTTATTCACATATATAGAGAAATGTTGACACTACTAGTGACTCATCCAGACAAGTAGATATTTAAATATGTGTTGGGCCTCCTACTACAGAAGTCTTGTGTGCAGTTTTACTGCCAGGTCGAGTTGTCATTTGAAACTGCTGGCTAAGTCTTAAAGCCTTAAAGTTTGTTTCTACTACATATAAGTCACCTGTAAGTTACAGTGTAGGTACGCTATAGGGCAGGCTGCTATGTACTTAGAGTGTAAGACATGCACTATGATGTTTTTGTGAGTTACATGTACACTTGCAGACCTATATGCCAGGTTAAACATTCAATGTTCCACCAATACTGCAAGTCAAATATGTATTTACAAAGGCATAGAGGCACTCACCCACCGAGTCAAACAGAAACACTTACACATTCAGCCCCATACCCATACAGTTCTTGTGTATCCAGCAGTAACAGAGCCAGTTGCACACACAGTTATATATTTCAACACTCAGTAATAGAGCTAACAAATAATATATGCAGGGAGTTACATACACATAGAGAGACCCATAGAGATACTACAACAGCTAGTCATGTAGGAAGTTAGTTAGTTATACATTCAGTAACACAGCCAGAGAGAGGCTGATACACTTATTTAGATATGTAGTGAAGTAGTGATACTGCTAGTCACTCATCCAGACTAGTTGCTTTTAAACATGTCTTTGGCCTGCTACTGTAGACGCTGTATGTGCACTTTTACTTCCAGGTTGAGGTCATATTTAAAACTACTTGCCAAGCTTTAAACTTCTGTTCTGCTACATCTAAGTCACCCCTAAGGTAGGCTACAGGTAGGCCATAGGGCAGGGTAGTATGTGCTTAGAAGGTAAGACAAGTAGGTTGAAGTTTTAGTGAGTCACAAGTGCATTTCCAGACTAATATTCCCAGTTAAACATCCAGTCTACCACCATACTGCAACTAACATTCAAATAAATAAAAGCATAGAGGCACTCACCCACCCAGTCAGAGAGAGAGGAACTTACACATTTAGTCACATGCTCGTACAGCCTTCATGTATCCAGAAGTAACAGAGACACTTGCACACACATGTATATATCCCAGCACTCCGTAATAGAGCCAGTAAGTAATATATACAGACTTATAGAGATACTAGGTGAGTCAGTGACACTCCTACATAGTTACTTGCACATCCAGTGACACATCTTGTCAGGAACTGATACACCTATTTAGGTATGTACTCAAGTACTGATAGTTTAAGTCAAGTATGCAGATAAGTACCCTTTAAACATGTGTTGGACCTGCTGCTGCATAGCCTGTGTGTACAGTTTTATTACCAGGTAGAGTAGGTGTTTAAAACTCCTTGTCAAGTGTTAAACACCATTCTTTCTACATATAAGTCACCTCTAATGTAGTTCATAGGTAGACATATACTGATGCATACAGACAGACTATACAGCATATAGTAGCACACCAAGGCACACATTAATGCATACATTAACACATTCAACCAGTCACAGATGTGGGCACACACACATCCAGAGACACACTGAGGCATGCAGTAACATATGTACGAACACACTGATACATACACTAACACACCCAGGCAGATTCTGATGTATGCAGTCACATATCCAGACACACACTGATGCATACACTGACACACCCATGCACACACTCATGCATACACTATCACATCCAGGTTTACTCATGCATATAGTAACACAGCTACACATGCACTAATACATAGATTGACATACTCAGGCACACATTTATTTTAACATCGAAAGTAAGAGACTTGGAATGCCTATAACATAATGCTGTGACTGATTGTATTAGAACTTAAATGCTTAAGATACATAATTTAATAGCATATAATGGAAACCTTAATATTTTTTTTTCCAGAAATCTACTTGTATATAAAAACAGATAGTCATAATGCCGAAAAAAATCAGAAAGAAGAAAGAAATAGAGGAAAGAATACTATTTACTCACAACTGAGAAACAAAAGGGACATAATGTGGACAATATTTACGTACAACTGAGAAACAAAAGGGACATAATGTGGACAATGTGGTTAAAGAGAAAAGAGCTGCTGGTAGGAAAACTAAGAAGTTTCCTAAAATAGTATGTGGAAAACTGTCTCAAATCAGCTAGGAAAGAAAAAAAGGAACTGACAGCAAGAGAAATAAATTGTATAAGGAAGGAGATACTTTAACAAGGAGACAGAGGCTTTTTAAAGAAATTAGAGTTAGACTATTCCATGGTAGGGTAAGTAAAAATTTCATATGAACTATGAAACAGTATAAAAGGAGAAGAGAAGCAGTCAAACAAAAGGAATGTGTTGAGGCTGTAGTTGATAAGGCATTTCACAACTCTGGCCCTTTGCTTCTAAGGCAGAAGGTTGAATTCTACCAACCTTCAAGAAATTTAAGATCAACAAACCCTGCCCTGGCCAAAACTAAAAGAATTAAGAGAGCCAGAGCAGGTGGTCGCTCATTTACCCACTTGTCAGGGACTCACTGGAATTCTCTCCCTATGGATCTCTGCCTTACTGAGGATTACCCATATTTGAGAAAAAAATGAAAACATGGATTTTACCTGTCTGATGCACCCACACCTTCTGCTCCTCGCTGCTTTCTTGCTGACTAGACATATGGCAGTCTCAGCGTGGTGATATCCCTTTGGGATGATTGCTAGCACTCTATAAATACTTTAAATAAATAAATACATTTGCCATAAAGAGGAAGCTATTTACTTTGATTCTTAGTGGAATGAGAACACAGGATTAAAAACAGTGTTGTCTGTGAGGAGAAGAAGCCAAAAGAAAAGGCTTGTGAATAAAAGTTATTTTTGCAACTTTTGTTGTGTTTATTGGAAGCATACTTCCAGTACTGAACCTTTTTTTAAAATGAAGAAACCTACTTACAGAAGAACATATTAGTGCATGCAGTTGAAACAACTAGTCGATGTTATGTGGTGAAGGATGGTACTCCCATTGCGAAAGCGATAGCCGAAGAGGTACAAATGGAACTGTAGCTGTATTTGCATTGTTTCGCAAGAATCTTTTGATATATTGCGAAGTTTCCTACGTAACTTTCTACGCAAATATCTGAAACAGAAGATAGGGTTGTTCAAAGGATTAGATCCATGCAAAGTAAGGAAGCATACAAATTTACAGGGACATTCACTAGCATGTCTATCAAAGAAAGTGTGCCAAAGCAGCTTTCATCACTTCAGAATTATAGCTGTTCACCACTCTGAAATATTAAATTTAGTTAGGAGGATTTAATATGTCAAAACTCCTGACCTATGTTTAGGAGAAATCAAGAGAGCTCTTTTGCATGGCACAGTGGCAGAGGTATAAAAGTTTATGAAGATGTTCAGTTTTGTTTCTTTGGTCCTGAACAGGAGTCTAGGGAAAATGAGGAGTTGGAATGTGCAGGTGTTGATAACTTTACAAAAGAGATTAGGAAGTTTAACACTGTTTCTTCTGAGAAACCAAACTGTGTTTGTATGTGTTGTCGACGCACTCACTACAAAAGCCAAACTTGCAATGTAGTATTCTCAAAAACTGAACAGGAGAACAGAGATAAGTAGCAAGAATTTGCTGTTTATTTATTTGTAGAGCAATGGTTTGAGTTATCCACACAGCAACTTATATGCAAGTACTGCTATGATAAGTTAGAAGATAACAACATGCCAGCTAGAGCAGTAAATAACAAGTTAGAAGTAGTATCTGTTCAACAAGAACTACAAGATTGAAATGTTTATAAATCAATTCTCATACAATGTGTACGCTCATTTGAGGCTATAGTTCATATGGAGCCAAAGAATGGGAAGCTGCCACCAACTAAGCTTCAGAAAGGCCTTAAGGAAGAGTAGTCTACTTACCTTTAGATTTTAAACAGAATATTGAAACTGTTGGTGTGCACAGGGATGCTCATTAACCACTTATCATTCTAATAAATGGTGTGCCTACGAACAATAAAAAAAACTGGCAAGAGTTAATGCATCAATGATGCTATTGATCTCTTTTAAATGAAGCATGCAAAAGGAGCTCCCATGAGTGTGTGGGAAAAAGTTTAAAAGCTCACTGTTTTCCACAACTGTTTCCCACTGGAAGAAGTGGCTGCTGTGATGACCGCCCCATACAGATACCAGCAGCTGAATACCGGTCAACCAGATTATACTCAGAGGATCCAAGATTTCGGAAGTGTATTACCTATATATGCCATCTTCTGTTTGAGAGTGACTTGTCTGGACTTTCATATGCTATAAACCACATACTCGCGCGCAGACAACTTGCTGCTGCTGATGTTTTTAGCTCTTCATTTACTGCCTCATTACTTTTAAAATACCAATCTGTTTTTATCTCGTTTTTAGTGTTGTACAGTGTTTTGTGTTGGTACTTTTGGCTGCTCTTACCCTGCCTTCTTGCATTTTGCACATTTCTCTGGAGTTGTCCCCTTCCTCCTCTTCTCTCGGGAGACTGTCTCTCTCGTGGTGCTTTTTTCTCACTTCGCCAGCGCCCGTTCCACCGCGGGTGTTCCCGTTTGTTGTGGAGGGCGCCGGCGTACATTTTAGCTTCTTCCGGTCTCTGGGGGGGTGGAGCCAAGGCTGTTAGCACTCTAGCTCTGCTCCTCTACTTAACCAGCATGGCAGGCTCGTCGCGCAGCGGACGCGCGCAGACAACTTGCTGCTGCTGATGTTTTTAGCTCTTCATTTACTGCCTCATTACTTTTAAAATACCAATCTGTTTTTATCTCGTTTTTAGTTGTACAGTGTTTTGTGTTGGTACTTTTGGCTGCTCTTACCCTGCCTTCTTGCATTTTGCACATTTCTCTGGAGTTGTCCCCTTCCTCCTCTTCTCTCGGGAGACTGTCTCTCTCGTGGTGCTTTTTTTCTCACTTCGCCAGCGCCCCGTTCCACCGCGGGTGTTCCCGTTTGTTGTGGAGGGCGCCGGCGTACATTTTAGCTTCTTCCGGTCTCTGGGGGGTGGAGCCAAGGCTGTTAGCACTCTAGCTCTGCTCCTCTACTTAACCAGCATGGCAGGCTCGTCGCGCAGCGGACGCGCGCAGACAACTTGCTGCTGCTGATGTTTTTAGCTCTTCATTTACTGCCTCATTACTTTTAAAATACCAATCTGTTTTTATCTCGTTTTTAGTGTTGTACAGTGTTTTGTGTTGGTACTTTTGGCTGCTCTTACCCTGCCTTCTTGCATTTTGCACATTTCTCTGGAGTTGTCCCCTTCCTCCTCTTCTCTCGGGAGACTGTCTCTCTCGTGGTGCTTTTTTCTCACTTCGCCAGCGCCCCGTTCCACCGCGGGTGTTCCCGTTTGTTGTGGAGGGCGCCGGCGCACATTTTAGCTTCTTCCGGTCTCTGGGGGGTGGAGCCAAGGCTGTTAGCACTCTAGCTCTGCTCCTCTACTTAACCAGCATGGCAGGCTCGTCGCGCAGCGGACGCGCGCAGCGGGCGCGCCGCCGGCGCGCCGAAGGCGCGCCAAAGGTAAGCCCGTCTGCGCCCGTCCGCGCTAAGATCGCGCCTTGCGCAGGAGATGCTGTCCTGTCCATTGCTGGTCAACGGGAACGGATTTTCCTTTCCCGTGAGTCATTGTTGGCTTTGCGGGCAGCCTGGGCTCCCTGCCATCACTCCCTGGACCCGGATATTTTAGCTAAAAAGCGAATATTGGTTTGTACAGGATGTAATGTCCCTCTTAAACAGGCTTGTAACACTCCCTCGAATAATAAAAGTACTAGGACCAGTTCTACAGTACAGACTGCACAGGGCTTTCTCATTAATGCCAGATCTCTGATCAAAAATAAGGTTGCCTTTAGAGATTTTGTATCAGCCAGGAAACCTACATGGGTTTTCATTACCGAAACTTGGGCTACGGACGCCTCTGGTCCTGACTTAGTAGATGCTATTCCTACTGGTTATACCCTGGCTAGAATGGACAGGGTAGATCGGCGGGGAGGGGTGTGGGCATTCTATATAGAGAAACCCTGATCTGTCGCACTCAGGCTCTGTCCGCTCCTCCTGATCTCTACCAGGCTTTCTATTTTTCTCTTAATCTTCATTCCACGGAAAGTTTCTCTGGCATTCTCTGCTATAGGCCACCTGGCTCTAGGGCTGCCTTTAGTCAGGATTTTAGTAGGCTCTTGGAGCCCTACTGTGAAAGATCTAATCTCACTCTCCTGGGGGATTTTAATTTCCATTTTGATAACCCCGACTGCAGGGATGCCCTGGGTCTTTTGGACACCCTGAATGGATGTGGTTTTTCTCAGCTGGTCAAGAAGCCTACCCATCTAGCGGGACACATACTTGATGGGGTCTTTTCGAATGGCCCACGTGTAACGGTGGGGGAACCTATCCCCCTAGCCTGGTCTGATCATTTTGCTGTTCCTTTTGACCTACATTTTATGTCTCCGGCGCTGATTATCTCTGGTGATATGAACTCAGACGAGAGGAGGAATCTTAGCCTCATAAGTAATGAGTCTCTCTCAAAAATTTTTAACAATCTTGAGTTCACTAAGTTCAATGATGCTAATTTGGCAGCGGTAGAATTATCGCAACATTTGCTAACAGCTATGGATACTTTTGCACCTCTCAGTAGATACTATTCAGCAAGGAAAAAACCCTCTGCTCCTTGGTTTACGGAGAGGCTCAGAATGATGAGACAGGGCTGCCGCAGACAGGAGCGGCATTGGCGCCTAGATCTAAACCCGCTGAATAGGACACTACATAAGCAAGGCCTCAAAGAATATAAAATTGCCGTCATGGAGGAAAAGAGATTATATTTCTCTAAAACCACCGACTCTATGAGATCCTCTAGAGATCTCTTCAAGGTAATAAATTCTCTCACCTCTCCCCCTGCCTTTGACCCTTCAATTTTTCACAGGAGCGTTGTGATAAAATATCTGATTTTTTCCACACTAAGATTGCAGATATCTATTCCCTGCTTGAAGCCTCCAACCCCTCACCGGGGGCATCTGTTCGATCCACCTTCCACTCTATTGGTGCCGTACCCACTGAAGGGTCGCCCAGTTTGTTCATTTTCCCTAATATGTCTTATGAGGTGACCGATCGGATCCTTGAAGGGGTTAAATCAGGCTCCCCTCTGGATCCTTGTCCCCTCAAGGTGCTAAAACTTGGTCGTGAAGCTATTGTCCCTCATTTGACGGATGTTTTTAATATTGCCATCTCAGAGGGGCTATTTCCCACTTTGTGGAAGACGGCTGTAGTGAAGCCTCTCTTGAAGAAACCTTCTCTGGATCCTGATGAATTGAAGAACTATCGCCCTATCTCCCTGCTTCCTGTTCCAGCTAAGATTCTGGAAACATATCTCAATTCCCATCTCAGTATCTATCTTAAGGATTTTCATTTACTGGATGGCTCGCAACATGGATTCAGAGGCCTTCATAGTACAGAGACTGCTTTGACAGCTGTATTTGACAATATTCGAGTTCAAGTGGATGCAGGTCATACCACCCTCCTTGTTCTACTGGATCTCACCGCAGCCTTTGACACCCTGTCTCCCTGTAGACTGATTGATCGTCTCAGAGAGATAGGTATTGG
The DNA here is from genome assembly GCA_963921515.1 of Calotriton arnoldi. NCBI lineage: Eukaryota > Metazoa > Chordata > Amphibia > Caudata > Salamandridae > Calotriton > Calotriton arnoldi. The sequence continues at coordinate 498,457 of CAWUFW010011239.1, read as the reverse complement.
GGGCACTGCTTTGGGGCTTCTTGCTTCCTTTCTTAGCGAGCGAGCACAGATGGTTAAGCTTGGCCGTTTTTACTCAGCCCCCAAACCTCTGCTGTGTGGTGTTCCTCAGGGCTCCTCCCTGAGCCCTACTCTTTTTAATATTTATGTCGCCCCTCTTGCGAAGGTTGTGAGATCTTTTGGGCTGGAAGTATTGTCCTATGCGGACGACACCCAAATTATGGTGTCTATCTCGCATAACATAAAGGATTCGGCCCTTAATTTTAGGAACTGTATGCAGGCAGTATCCTCCTGGATGGTGGAGAATTTTTAAAACTGAATGGAGAGAAGACGGAGGTCTTGGTCTTTGGGAGTAAGCAGGAGGTATGGTCCAGTGACTGGTGGCCGGATGCCCTTGGCGTCTGCCCCTCTCCGGTCTCCCATGGCAAAAACCTGGGGGTAATCGTGGATAACTCATTGTCCTTGAACCTTCAGGTTAGTAGGACAGTTTCCACGTGTTTTGGGATCATTAGGATCCTACGGAAAATCTCCCACTATCTCTCCTTCGATGCACGTAAGCAGGCTGTCATTGCACTGGTTATATCCAGATTGGATTATTGCAATGCACTTTATCTGGGCATTAGCAAGGGCCTGATACGGCGTCTGCAGATGGTGCAGAATGCCGCTGCCAGGCTGGTGATGAATTTGTCTAAATATGATTCAGTCTCAGATGCTATTAGGTTGCTGCATTGGCTGCCTGTGGACCGTAGGATCCTTTTCAAGACCCTGTGCATGACTCACAATGCTTATTATGGGTCAGGCCCTGAAGCGATTAAGTCCATTTTCCATCATTATGTTCCCAACAGGCGGCTCCGTTCTGCAGATAAGAATCTGCTTACGGTACAGAGATTTAAGAAGGTCACATGGGGTGGTCGAGCTTTCTCCACTGCTGCTGTTAAACTGTGGAACTCCCTCCCGGAACATCTCTCAAGTCAGGTGTCCCATTCTCTTTTCCGTAGGGCCTTAAAGACCTGGTTTTTCTCTCAGACCTCGGTATGAGCATGTCTTTCTGTTTGCATCCTTAGGTTCGTTTATAGCGCCTTGACGCCCTTGGGCTTAGTTCGCGCGTTACAAGTTTTATATTCATTCATTCATTCATTCATACTGAAGACAGAAATTAATCTTCAAAATGTCTCTGCAAAGGAATTCATTGACAAAGTTCATGGAAAGGATGAAAACTTAGAATACAGCTTGATTAATTTGAAGACGCGCCAACACAGCACCAACGAGTATTGGTATCATCGTCATGGATAACTCAAATGTATGTTGAGAAATCTAGGTGCACCTTCTTGGTTCCTAACACACAGTTGTGCTTAGTACGCCTGGATGACCTGCTTGAATTTTTGAGAGAAGCAAACTCTACCATTACGGACAACAAAGTGAAACAGACGGAAAACGTTGCTCCTTGGATCCCGCTAATATTTGCAGATATTGTAACCACAAGCTTCAAGCTATGATGCCTTTCATCTGCAACAAAATGAATCCTCTGATTTCTATTGGCATAAAGAGTACCAAGCAAGAGGTGCACCTCATATTCACATGCCGTTATGGATTAAAAATGCACCGATGCAGTGATGTCTGTCTGTCCTGTCTTTCATAGAACAGTATGTGACATGCACCATCCAAAAACAAGGTGGTGACAAAGGCTTGAGACAACAAGTTCTGCGTTTTCAAACTCATAGATGTGGGAAGTACTGTAGTTGAAAATACAGATGCAAAGGTACATTTTATACAAGATGTTGTTTTGGATTCCCACGACCCGTCATTTCACAAGGAAGAGTAAACAGCTTTTTATCTGTAGTCAGACATAAACTGACATGAAAATTACCAAAATACACCTATAACCTGAGAAGAACATAGGCCTTAAAGTATATTAATGACTATAATACAGTCATTCTGAAAATGTGGAATACGAACATGGATATACAGCTTGTTGCAGACAACACCATCACTGTTGCTCGTTATGTCACTTCATATATTACAAAATCAGAGAAGACAGAGATGAAGGAGATGTGGGAGATTTCTGCAGAAAAGAGACTTACCAAGAAATTGTACAGCTTCAGCTTGAAAATGCTCTCCCAAAGAGAGATAGTGTCCTATGAGTGCTTGGATTGGTTGAGCTTGGCTAGTTTGTTCTCAAAGTCAAGGGGAATGGTTTAGGTAAGTCTATGTCTTGCAAGCACATGAAATAGAGTATTGAAGTGTTTTCAGGAAATTCAGTATCTAGCAGAGTTTGATCCTGAAAGCACAAATATTGTGAAATCAAAAATGTTGGACAGGACATGTACTATCCAAGAAGGAGTCCAAACCTTGAAAACATGTACCTTTATGAAGTATTCAACATTACAGATACAAAAACAATGCAACTGAAAACATAGAAGAAGGGAAATATGCAGTGGTTGGATGTGACAGTTGTTTGGTGAGACACCCAAAAGGAAATTTAATTAACCATAGAGCAACTTAGTTGCCAAACTCCAGACAGAAATAATGTTTTCTATTTGGCACTTCTACAACTCTTCAAGCCTTTGCGTGCTGAATCAGAACTAATTGGAGACTATGACTGCTATGAAGATTCTTTCAATGTTGTGAAAGACAGAATTCAGTGTTCAGGCTTCGTGAACTATTTGCAAATGTTAAATGATGAGATTGAACAGGAAGAAATGATTGCTGCTGAGGTAGCTAATGAAAGTTCTCAAAGCAGTCAAAGTTCAGTACCAATGAGTCAAGATACTCTTGGACAACCCATTATTGAAAATGAAGCTGCAATAGCCATGAATGAGGTGGAAACTACAATGGAAAATGCAAGACAGGAAACTGTTGATTTCGAACAGTTAGTTGGACAACTGACCGACGAACAAAATGAAATGTATATAAAGGTAAAACAGAAAATAGAGCACAGATTCCTTTACGAGAAGAATGAATGCAAATGTTCATAATTTAAGCCAATTCTATTATACATCAGTGGTTTAGCTGGTACTGGGAAAAGCTTTTTCTATAGAGAGTCCTACAGAAGACTAAAGAATCAAATTTATTGTGTGTAGTAACAGCGCTGACTGGATTTGCTGTACACAACATTAAAGGAATTATTCTACTTCGACTACTAATGCTACCTGTTGAACATGACATTGACCTGGAATACCATAAGTTATCCGGTGAAGCTTGTCATGAGGTGTCAAGAGTGTAGGAGAGTAGGATCTGCTTCACATGGGTACCCCCACTTTTTGCTGATGCTTCACTGTTTTTCGACATTAGTCTGGCTGGGGCCCTGCTAATCAGAACCCCAGCCTAGCTGCTTCCTCTCTAAAATGGTTTCCATGTGCCTTAGGCACATCACTGATTGGGATCTGGAGTGCCCTTATAAGTCCCTAGTATATGGTATACTATGTACCAAGGGCATAGGTACCTCAGAGGCCTGCCAGGGGCTGCAGCATGTATTATGCCACCCCTGGAAGGCCATCAAAACTGACACCACAGGTCTGCTACTGCAGCCTGGGTAAGGTGGTGCATGCACTCCTTACTGTGATATAGGTTACCTATATCACGAAATACATACACACATATAAACCTATAAGTCACTCCTAAGGCAGGCCTTATCAATCCTAAAGGCAGAGTGCGTGGTTCCTATGTGAGAGGGTGCCCCTGCATGAGCAGGGCCCCTCTGCAGCGTTCGGAGACCATCTCTGATGCTGTTTGTAGTGCAGCCTGACCATATACTCTTAAGCGCATTATATCCTCGCGGTAAAATGCTAACTTTGGAATGGCTGCACCTAAACATGTCGTGTTTGGTGTCAAACATCTTGGAATACTACCCCCTGCCAATCCTGGCGGTGGGGGTAGCATTCCACCCTTCTAGAGGGAAAGACATGTTAACTCTGACTAGTCCGGTAACTTCTTTCCAGAGCCCTGGCATCACAAAATGGATGCTGCTGCCACAGACACGAGTCTGGCCTCCTGCTGCTGGACGAAACTCCGGCAGGGGAGGCCTGGACACAGGTTTCCTGTCCCAGGGAGGTGTGACCACCTCCCCAGACAGGATAATGTGTATTGGGGCTGGGCGGGAGCACTTTCGGGTGCTTTGAAGTCCTGCACTGGGGGCACATTTGGTGTCCCTAGTGCATACCCCAGTTCAAACCGGATCAGGGGCTTGCAGCCCCTGCTTTGGCGTGAACTGGACAAAGGGAAAGGGGTGTAGCCACCCCTCTGCCCTAACCCACCCATAGGTGGGGCCACAGAGTAGTCCAACCCCTATCTTTAGAATAAAGGTAGGAACCCAGTCCTTAGGACTTTAGATTATCCCTGGACGAAACTCTGAAACTGAATCCTGGACCTTCGACGCTCTACTCACGATTAGAGGACTGAAGAATCTCCCTTGGGGTCAAGGAGTGACTCCCTGCTTGGCAGGCACCAAAGAAGCATCTGTCCGGTTCGCATTTCTGAAGCTCCCGTTGGACGCCGAAGTCATCGCATCACCAGAGGTGGATTCTCAGACTTCCCCGAGGCTACCCTGAGTCCCCAGCAAAGCTGAGGCCCGTGGCTATCGTGGGTGACTTGAGACCATGACCCCTGGACACCGAGCACATTTGCAAGTGCATCCTCTTCTGGGTCTCCCAAGAAGTCGTACTTTGGGCTTCCAGTAGCCATAGCCTCCTGCACCACCTGCACCGAAGATCACTGGCCTCCACTCCACGAGTGTCCTGTAAGTCAGATCCACGTGCGGCGTCACGAGGCTCCTTTGCGGTCGCTAGCCCGTTGGCTAGTAGCCCTTAACGAAGGCCAATCCTTTTCTTACTTGGCATCCTGGTTGCTGCAGGCCTGCCCTCACTTACCCTCGCTGGGTGAGCTCCACAAACCTTGCTGGTCTGCACCATCGACGATCTACATCTTCACCGAGACTTGCCGTTGCCAAGGTTTGTTGAGTCCAATCCGGTCGCCCATACCTCAGCACTCGACAGACATCGTGTACCAGCCCGAATCCTGCTCCTGGTCGCCAACAACGCCTCCTGGACCTCGTGGCTGAAGAGTCAAGACGACTGTCAACGCACCTGAAGCACTCGACATCGGTGGGCATCTGTCCATCGCCTTCCTGGTCACTGGCTAGTGACCCAGACTCTGTCCCCTCTGCTTTCAGGTTCTTCAGAACTCCGATCCACTCTTGGATCCACCCAGACACTTTTCTCTTGGCCGCCAGCAGCACTTTTCAGCAGATCGCCATTCGAATCGACGACGAAACCCGACCCCGAAAGGCACCTATGCACCCGGCTTCCCTGGGTGAGGTAACACAAGTACTCCGGTGCTCCCGTGGGTAGAGACTCTTCAAAGTCCTAGATCTCAAAGGGTTTTGTCCTAGTCCTCTTTTAAGTGTCCCTTTTCTCTATTTTCCCGATCCCGACTTTCTCCATTGAAGTCAACGGCGTATCGCGGTTGTGTATTTACACTGCACGCGTCTCCCGTAGGTCCCCTGGGTCACTACCTTGGGTGGTTCCTTGTGGTCCAAGCACTTCTAGAGGCTCTAGGCCTAGTGTCTAGTTCAGTCGTGGTTCGCATACCACTTTATTGGTATATGGTTTGGTACGCCCCTAGGGCCCAAACGTGTATTTGTGCTATTACTGTGATTTAATAACTTATAACTTATGTATTTCGAACTCTAGCCTCATAAAGAGACTAGAGGGGTGTGTTTAGCAATAAATACATATATTTTGAATATATACCTGGTGTGGTGCTCTTTCATTTGGTCACTCAAGAGATTATAGACTGGTAAAACAAGCTGCTTTACATTCCTTCAAGACTTAGCCTGAAGGCTGCTCTCCATAGCTCCCACTAGGATAGCTTTCAATAAGGTTGTCTTTAACCTATCTCCAATAAGGGGTTGTTTGGACTGGTGCAAGGTGCCCACTATAATTAGTGGACAGCATATACCAGGCCAACTTCTCACATTGGTGTGCAGCGTGTGGGATTCCAGCTTGCTATTGTTTTACCAGATAATCTCAATTGAATTGATCAACTGAAAACCACTAAAGGTACCTAAGGTACATATAATTTAAGCTTAGAATACAGTAAGTTCTACTGAACTTAGAGTTGTGTGTTAAGGGATAGCACAACCCTTTCTACAACTCAAGAGAGTTTAGTAGGCCACACTAGAGTAGGTAGTGCATACACCACACCACACTAGTAATGTCTTTAAGGGCAGGATCCAAAGAATCCTTGCAGGAAGCCATTGAGCTTCCACCCTCCAAGTATGATACACTCCCATTCTTGGAATTGAGAGCTTTATGTAACTTGAGAAAAATAAGGACAGGCCAAAGCCCCACCACCCAACACCTCAAGGAGTTGTTGGTGGCTTATGACCTTAGTAAGCCTGTAGGGACTGAAGGGGTAGGAGCTGAGGGTGGGGCAGAAGAAGAGGACGAGGCCAGGGGTACCAATACCCCCAGCCCCCTCTGAAACTGGCCAGGAGGGTGACAATGACCCTGACCTGGAAAACCCAATCCCTCCTGTGGATGATGATGATCAAGATGACACCCTCTTTGTCCCCCGAGGAAGGATTAAGAGTGTGCCCAGGAAGTCTAGATCTCCTTCTCAGGAGTCTAACCACTCTGGCACCTCTATAGGGAGCTCTGTCTCCTCTCACAGGAGGGAATCCTCTCATGAGAGGAGAACCAGACTGGTCCAGTATGAGGAAACTCAGCTGGAAATCAGAAAAAAGCAATTGGCTTTAGATAGGGAATCCCTAGATCTCCTTAGAGAGAGAAGAAAGTTGGGACTAGAGTCCCATGGTGGCAGCCATGTCCCTAGAGACAGGGAAAGGTCCTATGACCATAGGAACCTGAGCAAGATTGTCCCTCCCTACCAGAGTGGGGATGATATCCACAAATGGATAACTGCATTAGAGAGGGCCTGTAAAGTACAGAAGGTCCCTCAGGAGCAGTGGGCAGCAATCTTGTGGCTCTCCTTTGCTGACAAAGGTAGAGATAATCTCCTCACTGTTAGAGAGGAGGATGCTGATAATTACAAGGTCTTGAAGAGTGCTCTTATTGATGGGTTTGGCCTAACCACTGAACAGTACAGGTTGAAGTTCAGAGACACCCAAAAAGCACAGACTCAAGACTGGGTAGACTATGTGGATTGTTCTGCCAAGGCTCTGGAAGGCTGGTTGATGGGCAGTAAGGTGTGTGACTTCTCAGGATTGTACAATCTGATAATGAGGGAGCAGATTCTTAATAACTGTCAAAATCAGCTGTTGCATCAATACCTGGTAGACTCTGATCTGACCTCTCCCCAAGAATTGGGAAAGAAGGCAGACAAATGGGTCAGAACCAGGGTGAAGCAGAAGGTACAGAACCAAGGTGGGGAAACCAAGAAGCAAGATGCTAAGAACTCTGACAAGGGTGGGGAGAAGGGTAAAGATCAAATGTCTTCATCAGGCCCCCAAAAATCTTCTTCTGGTGGGGATTCACAGTCTACAAAAGGGAAAGGCCAAAGAAAACCATGGTGCAAGGTCTGTAAGCAAAAGACCCACTGGACCAGTGATTGCACCAAGTCCAAAGACTCCAGTCCAGCACCCACCAATGCCCCTAAGGCACCTGTTCCCCCTAGTACAGTTGGTGGAAGTGCTCCAGCAAAGGGTTTAGTAGGGTTCACCCTGGGAACTGAGTTGGGCTCTGACTTAGTCAGAGAACTGACTCAGGCTGTGTTAGTCTGTGATGGAGGCATGGATGTGACCTCCACTGTGAGTCCCAGTAATCTGGGCAAGTACAGACAACAGCCTTTAATCAATGGACGTGAGGCTTTGGCATTTAGGGACACAGGGGCAAGTGTCACAATGGTGACACAAGACCTTGTACTTCCTGGGCAAGTTATGCTTGGTGAGATGTACCAAGTGACCAATGCTAGCAATGTCAGAACAGACTATACTCTGGCAGTTGTTAACTTCTCCTGGGGAGGGGTAACTGGCCTTAAGAAGGTTGTGGTAAGTGCAAACCTACCAGTCGAATGCTTGCTTGGCAATGACTTAGAGACTTCTGCTTGGGCAGAAGTGGAGCTCAGGACCCATGCAGAAATGATGGGGATCCCTGCAGATGTGTTTGCTGTGACCAGGTCACAAGCCAAAATGTCTAGCACTGAACAGGCCTTGGATTCTGGAAGAATGGACCAAGTGCCTTCCAAGAGGAGGAGTAGTAGGGTTAAGGCAGTGCCTTCCCCCTTGGCTCAGGAGGAAGATCAGTCCCTTGAGGGGGATGATCTCAGCCCTGAAGAAGGAACTGTCCCAGAGGAACTTGAACCTGACCAGGTTGAGTTCTTGGGGACAGGGGGACCTTCTAGGGCAGATCTGAGCCAGGAGCAGCAGAGCTGCCCCTCCCTTGAACCCCTCAGACAGCAAGCTGCTGCTGAGGCTGCTGGGAAAGCTAGTGGTCCCCATACAGTGTATTGGGATGATGGACTCCTGTACTCAGAGAGTAGAGACCCCAAGCCTGGTGCTACCAGGAGGTTGGTAATACCTTTGAAGTTCAGGGGCTTCCTATTGACCCTAGCCCATGATATTCCCTTAGCAGGTCACCTGGGCCAGAACAAGACTTGGGACAGAATTGTCCCTCACTTTCACTGGCCCCACATGTCTGAAGACAGTAAGGAGTTTTGTCGCTCCTGTGTAACCTGCCAAGCCAGTGGCAAAGCAGGTGGCACTACAAAGGCCCCCCTGATACCACTACCTGTGGTGGGGGTGCCCTTTGAAAGGGTAGGGATTGACATTGTTGGTCCCATGGATCCCCAAACAGCCTCTGGGCACAGGTTTATCCTGGTGGTAGTGGATCATGCCACCAGGTACCCAGAAGCTATTCCCCTCAGGACCACTACAGCACCTGTGGTGGCAAGGGCCCTCCTGGGAATCTTCTCAAGAGTGGGCTTTCCTAAGGAGGTAGTATCAGACAGGGGTGCTAACTTCATGTCTGGGTACTTAAAAGCAATGTGGAAGGAGTGTGGAGTGACTTATAAGTTCACCACACCCTATCACCCACAATGCAATGGTTTAGTTGAGAGATTCAACAAAACCTTGAAGGGCATGATTAAAGGGCTCCCAGAAAAGCTTAGGCGTAGATGGGACATACTCTTGCCCTGCCTTTTATTCGCATATAGGGAGGTGCCTCAGAAGGGGGTTGGTTACAGCCCTTTTGAACTTCTGTTTGGCCACCCTGTGAGGGGTCCACTGTGCTTGGTGAAGGAAGGATGGGAGTTACCTCTCAAGCCCCCAAAGCAAGATATAGTGGACTATGTACTTGGTCTCCGCTCCATGATGGCTGAGTACATGAAAAAGGCAACCAAAAACCTTGAGGCTAGCCAGGAACTTCAGAAGGCCTGGCATGACCAAAAGGCTGTTCTGACTGTTTACCAGCCAGGACAGAAGGTGTGGGTGTTGGAGCCAGTGGCCCCAGCAGCTCTCCAAGATAAATGGAGTGGACCCCACACTATTGTTGAGCAGAAGGGTGAGGTCACTTACTTAGTGGACCTAGGAACACCCAGGAGTCCCCACAGGGTTCTCCATGTCAACAGGTTAAAACCATATGTGGACAGGGCAGACATGGGCTTGCTCATGGCTACTGATGAAGGGCAGGAGGAAGAGAGTGACCCACTCCCTGACCTGCTCTCACAGAACCCTGACGATGGGTCAGTTGATGGTGTAGCCTTGGCAGGCAGCCTCACTACCCAGCAACAAACTGATTGCAGGCAAGTCCTCAATCAGTTTAGACATATGTTTTCACTGACACCCAGTCAGACCACCTGGTGCACTCATGAAGTGGACACTGGGGACAGTCTGCCTATTAAAAACAAGATTTATAGGCAACCTGACCATGTCAGGGACTGTATCAGGACTGAAGTCCAGAAAATGTTGGAATTGGGAGTTATTGAACCCTCAGATAGCCCTTGGGCTAGTCCAGTAGTCCTTGTACCGAAACCTCACACCAGTGGTGGAAAAAGAGAGATGAGGTTTTGTGTGGACTACAGGAGTCTCAATGCAGTCACTAGGACTGATGCCCATCCAATACCCAGGGCAGATGAGCTCATAGATACTTTGGCCTCTGCCAAATATCTCAGCACATTTGACCTAACAGCTGGCTACTGGCAGATCAGACTAGCTGATACTGCAAAGCCCAAAACAGCATTCTCGACCCCTAGTGGACATTATCAATTTGTGGTAATGCCCTTTGGTCTGAAGAATGCACCTGCCACTTTCCAGAGGTTGGTGAATACAGTTCTCACAGGACTGGAGGCCTATAGTGCAGCTTATCTAGATGATATTGCTGTCTTTAGCTCCACCTGGGAGGATCACCTGGTCCACCTCAGGAATGTTTTACAGGCCCTGCAAAAGGCAGGCCTGACTATCAAGGCCACTAAGTGCCAGATAGGGCAGAGTCAGGTTGTGTACCTGGGCCACCTTGTGGGTGGAGGCCAGGTTCAACCTTTGAAGAGCAAGATCCAGACCATCATGGACTGGACTGCTCCCACTACCCAGACTCAGGTGAGAGCCTTCTTAGGCCTGACTGGGTACTATAGGAGATTTGTCAAGGGGTATGGATCAATAGTGACACCCCTGAATGACTTAACTTCTAAGAAAATGCCCAAAAAGGTTCAGTGGACAGTTAGCTGTCAAAAGGCATTTGATGACCTCAAGCAGGCCATGTGCGCTGCTCCAATTCTGCAGAGTCCTGATTACTCCAAGAAGTTCATTGTTCAAACTGATGCATCTGAATTGGGGGTAGGGGCTGTACTGTCACAATTGAATGAAGAAGGTCAGGATCAGCCAGTAGCTTTTATTAGCAGAAGGCTGACCCCTAGAGAGAAACGTTGTTCAGCCATAGAGAGGGAGGCCTTTGCTGTGGTCTGGGCTCTGAAGAAGTTGAGGCCATACTTGTTTGGTACACACTTCCTGGTTCAGACAGACCATAAGTCCCTCTTATGGCTAAAACAAATGAAGGGTGAAAACCCCAAACTGCTTAGGTGGTCCATTTCCCTACAGGGGATGGACTTTACAGTGGAACATAGGCCTGGGAGTAACCATGCGAATGCAGATGGACTCTCTAGGTATTTCCACTTAGAACATGAAGACTTAACTGGGCAAGGTTAGTTTAATGTCCCTATGTTTGGGGGGTTGTGTAGGAGAGTAGGATCTGCTTCACATGGGTACCCCCACTTTTTGCTGATGCTTCACTGTTTTTCGACATTAGTCTGGCTGGGGCCCTGCTAATCAGAACCCCAGCCTAGCTGCTTCCTCTCTAAAATGGTTTCCATGTGCCTTAGGCACATCACTGATTGGGATCTGGAGTGCCCTTATAAGTCCCTAGTATATGGTATACTATGTACCAAGGGCATAGGTACCTCAGAGGCCTGCCAGGGGCTGCAGCATGTATTATGCCACCCCTGGAAGGCCATCCAAACTGACACCACAGGTCTGCTACTGCAGCCTGGGTAAGGTGGTGCATGCACCCCTTACTGTGATATAGGTTACCTATATCACGAAATACATACACACATATAAACCTATAAGTCACTCCTAAGGCAGGCCTTATCAATCCTAAAGGCAGAGTGCGTGGTTCCTGTGTGAGAGGGTGCCTCTGCATGAGCAGGGCCCCTCTGCAGCATTCGGAGACCATCTCTGATGCTGTTTGTAGTGCAGCCTGACCATATACTCTTAAGCGCATTATATCCTCGCGGTAAAATGCTAACTTTGGAATGGCTGCACCTAAACATGTCGTGTTTGGTGTCAAACATCTTGGAATACTACCCCCCGCCAATGCTGGCGGCGGGGGTAGCATTCCACCCTTCTAGAGGGAAAGACATGTTAACTCTGACTAGTCCGGTAACTTCTTTTCAGAGCCCTGGCATCACAAAATGGATGCTGCTGCCACAGACACGAGTCTGGCCTCCTGCTCCTGGATGAAACTCCGGCAGGGGAGGCCTGGACAATAGGTTTCCTGTCCCAGGGAGGTGTGACCACCTCCCCAGACAGGATAATGTGTATTGGGGCTGGGCGGGAGCACTTTCGGGTGCTTTGAAGTCCTGCACTGGGGGCACATTTGGTGTCCCTGTGCATACCCCAGTTCAAACCGGATCAGGGGCTTGCAGCCCCTGCTTTGGCGTGAACTGGACAAAGGGAAAGGGGTGTAGCCACCCCTCTGCCCTGACCCACCCATAGGTGGGGCCACAGAGTAGTCCAACCCCTATCTTTAGAATAAAGGTAGGAACCCAGTCCTTAGGACTTTAGATTATCCCTGGACGAAACTCTGAAACTGAATCCTGGACCTTCGATGCTCTACTCACGATTAGAGGACTGAAGAATCTCCCTTGGGGTCAAGGAGTGACTCCCCTGCTTGGCAGGCACCAAAGAAGCATCTGTCCGGTTCGCATTTCTGAAGCTCCCGTTGGACGCCGAAGTCATCGCATCACCAGAGGTGGATTTTCAGACTTCCCCGAGGCTATCCTGAGTCTCCAGCAAAGCTGAGGCCCGTGGCTATCGTGGGTGACTTGAGACCATGACCCCTGGACACCGAGCACATTTGCAAGTGCATCCTCTTCTGGGTCTCCCAAGAAGTCGTGCTTTGGGCTCCGAGTAGCCCTAGCCTCCAGCACCACCTGCACCGAAGATCACTGGCCCCCACTCCACGAGTGTCCTGTAAGCCAGATCCACGTGCGGCGTCACGAGGCTCCTTCGCGGTCGCTAGCCCGTTGGCTAGTAGCCCTTAATGAAGGCCAATCCTTTTCTTACTTGGCATCCTGGTTGCTCCAGGCCTGCCCTCACTTACCCTCGCTGGGTGAGTTCCACAGACCTTGCTGGTCTGCACCATCGACGATCTACATCTTCACCAAGACTTGCCGTTGCCAAGGCTTGTTCGGTCCAATCCGGTCGCCGACACCTCAGCACACGACAGACATCGTGTACCAGCCCGAATCCTGCCTCTGGTCACCGACAACACCTCCTGGACCTCGTGGCTGAAGAGTCAAGATGACCATCATTGCACCTGAAGCACTCGACATCGGTGGGCATCTGTCCATCGCCTTCCTGGTCACTGGCTAGTGACCCAGACTCTGTCCCCTCTGCTTTCAGGTTCTTCAGAACTCCGATCCACTCTTGGATCCACCCGGACACTTTTCTCTTGGCCGCCAGCAGCACTTTGCAGCAGATCGCCATTCGAATCGACGACGAAACCCGACACCGAAAGACCCGGCTTCCTGGGTGAGGTAACACGAGTACTCCGGTGCTCCCGTGGGTAGAGACTCTTCAAAGTCCTAGATCTCAAAGGGTTTTGTCCTAGTCCTCTTTTAAGTGTCCCTTTTCTCTATTTTCCCGATCCCGACTTTCTCCATAGAAGTCAACGGCGTATCGCGGTTGTGTATTTACACTGCATGCGTCTCCCGTAGGTCCCCTGTGTCACTACCTTGGGTGGTTCCTTGTGGTCCAAGCACTTCTAGAGGCTCTAGGCCTAGTGTCTAGTTCAGTCGTGGTTCGCATACCACTTTATTGTTATATGGTTTGGTACGCCCCTAGGGCCCAAACGTGTATTTGTGCTATTACTGTGATTTAATAACTTATAACTTATGTACTTCGAACTCTAGCCTCATAAAGAGACTAGAGGGGTGTGTTTAGCAATAAATACATATATTTTGAATATATACCTGGTGTGGTGCTCTTTCATTTGGTCACTCAAGAGATTATAGACTGGTAAAACAAGCTGCTTTACATTCCTTCAAGACTTAGCCTGAAGGCTGCTCTCCATAGCTACCACTAGGATAGCTTTCAATAAGGTTGTCTTTAACCTATCTCCAATAAGGGGTTGTTTGGACTGGTGCAAGGTGCCCACTATAATTAGTGGACAGCATATACCAGGCCAACTTCTCACAAAGAGTATTGAAGAAACTGAAGGTGTTAATCATTGATGAGGTAAGCATGGTCTCGAACTTAATGCTTACCTTCATACACATAAGAATGCAACATATTTTAAAAACGGAGCATGATGTGCTGTTTGGAGGAAAGCATTTAATTGTCTTTGGTGACCTAATGCAACTTACCCCCATCAAAAGATAGCCTGTTTTCAAGACAGTTCTCTATGAAGAAACTCAGAATTCTTTGGGAAGTATTGACAATGTAAACATTTGGCTAAACTTCAAATGCAAGGAACTACTGAGGAATATGCATCAAGCATCTGACATGGAATGCGGAAATATTCTGAAGGACATTAGAGTAGGAGTTCTGACACAGGAGGGCAAAAGTACATTAGAAAGTCAATTTATTAACAAACTTTCCTCCTCTAAGAACACAGCAGCACAGCTAATGTTCAATTTCATTGAAGAAGGCAAATCTATACTCTGTTTAATGCCTACATTTCAAGAGTGCTCCAATTTTAATGAACAATTACTAAAACTGGAGAAAGAAGACATTTTGAAAATTACAGCTATTGACAAAATGAAACACCAGGGAGTAACAGTACTGCTAAGTGGGAAGCTACAAACAAATTTAGATTAACAGGACTGTATAATTGAAAATATGTTTACACGTGAAAAAACTGTAGAGTTATCTTGTGGCGAAATTTAAGTGTTGAACAATGAACAAGAAAATGGCAAAATAGGTAAAGTTTTTGATTTAATTATTTTCCAAATAGGGATTAGGAGAGTACAATAGATTAAGAAGTGTATATGCTCATCATTTAGGACAGTATCCCATTTATGAAAAATGGATAATCTGTCCAAAGTGGAAGCTCACAAAGAATCTACTGATGCTGCTGAAAAGAAGGAAAACAGGGAGAGCAAAGAAGGTGTTAAGAAAAGAAAACTGGAGAATGAGTGACAGATTGTAGGTTACCAGTTCTCAAACCCTTCTGGTGTCAACTACTATGCAAATGTTGTTCTCAATTGACTGTTTTATTTACCACATCAGTTGGAAAATGAATATTTATACAGTACATCAATTATAATATACAAGTACGAACCTGAAAAAGGGAAAAAAGGGAAAAGAAATGTAATTACTGTAATGTGAAATACTATTACAGTATTGGGAATGTCTACTGTTTTTTAGACATATGAACCTATCCATTGCAAAAGCTAAAGGTTTAACATAGAATAGTGCAAAAAGCAATACTAACATATTTATATTTTTTATGTTTTAAACCAAATGAATGACACCATCTATTGATGTAAAGTAATTTTCTAATTACATCTTTTTGTGTAGTTCTTCAAAGTAACAATGCCAAGATATACAGCAAGGTAGTCTCAGAGGCACTGATACAGAGAGAAATACACAGATAAACCTACTCATACACCCAGCCAGTCACCCACTTAGCCACTCTCACATCCACTCACTCACCAACACAGTCAATAACAGACCAAGACACTTACACATACATCTACAACAACATACACTCACTTGCTCATATATATTCTCACACACCCACTCACTCACTCCTACAGATACTCATGTACCCACTCAGTCCTGCATGAAGTCAATCATTCATCCACTCAGTCAGACATATGCTCACTAATACACCCAGTCACTCTCCCGTGTAAACACTGACACACCCAATCAATCACCCATATAGCTAAAACAACATGCACTGATATACCCACACAGCCACTTACACACACACTTACTTACCCATATACCACTAATGCACTCACTCACTCATACAACCTCTCATTCACCATTTATCTTACCTGTAGAGATATTCACTCACTCCCTGATACAGCAACTCAGACACTCTCTCACTCATACAGCCACTGGCACACCCTGTTACTAACTCATGCAACTAGTTACACTCACTAACTCATAGAACCACTCATACACCCATTCTTTCACCCATACAGTACTCATACACCCAGTTACCTACTCATACTCAGACTCACACACACACTGACACACCTATTTATCACACATGCAGTCACTCACTTATTCATACAGGTTCTCACACACCAACTTTTTCATTCATCCATACAACCACTCACACATTGTCTCACTCATCAAAACAGCACTCATACACCCATTCACACACCCATGCAGGCTCTCATGCACCAACTAACACACCCATACACCGATGATGCATGCACTCACTCTCCCATACAACACTGATGCACCCAGTAAGTCACTCATATACCACTCACATACCCTTTCACTCACACACACACACATATATATATATATCTTACCCATGCTGCACTCATGCACCCACTTACGCACCAATACAGCCACTAAGACAACTGCTTACACCAATACTCTTGTTACATACCCACTCACTCATCCACACAGCCAGTGACAAACTAACTCCCTTACCAGTACAGGAAGTAACACATGTGCTCACTCACCTATGCAATCACTGACACAACTCCTCACTCAACTATATAGCCACTCATGCACCCAGCCTTATCCATACAGCCAGTGACACACTCAGTCACTTTCCCATGTAACAACAGACACACCCAAACACTTGCCTATTAAGCTACTAACACATCCACTCACTCACTCACCTATATAGTCAGTGACACAACCATTCACTCATCTATGCAACCACTCATGTAGCCACTTACTCACCCGTACAATCACTGACACACCTAGTCATTCTCCCATGTATCCACTCACATACCCAGTCACTCACTCATGCAAGTACTAACACACTCACTAACTCACCCATACAGCCACTCACAGTCACTCACTCACCCATACAGCCACTTACACACCCACTTACCCATCCATACAGTCACTCACACACCCACTCGCTCACCCATACACACACTCACACAGGTACTCAGTCACACATACAACCACTCAAATACCCACTCACCAACCCACACAGGCACTCACATGCCACTCACACACCTATAAAGGAACTTACACAGTCAGTCACCTACCAACACACCCACTCACACACCCACTTAGTGAGTCATACAGCCACTTAGTCACTCACTCACTCATACAGCTACTCACACACCCATACAATGACTTTGTGGGAGTGGTAATGCTCCCGCTAAGCCATAGCAAACTGCAATGTCCTGGGGGTGGTCACCAGGATGTACCAGGAGGGCTTCTTGGCCCGGGAACCCCATCTCCCGGGACCAGGCCTCTAATGTGGGTGCCCTGGTCCCACCCACTCTCATCTGTTGGGGACCGTGGGGGTGCCTCAAGGCCCTCATAGTCCCTGCCGGCTCCCTGCGTCCTGCAGGAGCTGGCATTGCTTTTGGACAGATGGAGCTGCTAACATGCAGCTCCCTCTGTCCAAAAACCATTCTGCTCTGCTTCGAATAGATGAAAGCATTTTACATACTCTTGCTTACTTGAAGCAGAGCAGAGTTTGCAATGGCTTGGTGGGAGCAGTAATGCTTCAGCCAAGCCATAGCGAACTGCAATGTCCCGGGGGTGGTCAACCCAGGACATTGCTGGAGCCGGGGTGGTCCCCAGGACCATTTATGGCTCCAGGAGGAGGACAGAGCAACCCCCATCCCATCTTCTCATTAGCCCCAGAGACGTGGTGGTCCCCTGGGCCGGAGGTCTTCGACTGACCATTTGTATTATTTTGTTATATTTGCCCCGGGGAGGTAATGGCCCCCAGGGCTAGGGGGCGCACAGCCCCCCTTCATTTCTTTTAATCTTTTTCCTTGGGGAGAGGGCAGTCCCCAGGGGCTGCGGGGGGTCCATGCAGTACCCCACACTGTTATAAATTAAAGCCCCAGGGAGGTGCTAGTCCTCGGGGGTGCAGTGGGCTGGGGGGTCCCCTGCATTTGTATAATTAAGTGCCCTGGGGAGTTGGAGGTCTCCAGGCCTTTTCTAATGATGGTAACATGCCCCCGGTATTTGGCGCATCCAGGGGCTTCTCATAGATGCAGATGTGGATGCTGTCTACCTGCAAATTTGCAGCACAATAAAATGCTTTTAACCCCTGCAAGGTTCACTGTGGGACCCCCCCATCATATCTGGGGGGTCAGAGTATTCCTACCCTGCCCTCTTTTCATTTTTCTAACTTTTCTTTGTGGGATTCCACTTCTAGCCAAGTCCCAAGATGGCTGGCAACACTTCCTGGTTGAAGTGTTGGCAGCCAATCAAATTTTAGCAGGATCTAGTCCCCAGATATTTTTTTTTTTTAAAGATAAATATCTTTGAAACTACTGAATGGAATTACACCAAATCAGAAAAAGCACACTTTCTGGATCATCATCTAGCTTTCTTCCAAATTTGGTGTGATTCTGTTCAGAGGTTCGGGCAGTAATCATGTTCAAAAAATGAAATATCGCCATAGAAATAACATGGGGAAAACGTGTTTTGGCACCCCCCATTTTTCTTGCAACACAGCAACTGAACCAAAAAGGGGACGTTTTTTAAAAAGGTAGTGACGATTCATCAAGCAGCTCCAAATGGCAAAAGAAAAAAACTATTTTCCTAAGGAAACTGTGGTCCCAACTATAACTACCTACTGCCCTGTATATGGCAAAACATATGCCCACACATCAGGATTACAATTGGCAACAAATGAAGTATTGGGGCTTAGCATCAGTTCCCACCAGTGAGAGGGGTGGGGACAGAACAATGAAACTGCGACGACTGGAATCCAGATTGATAATTCGTTTCCAAACTAAACAACCACATGGATTGAATGGAGATGAAGAACTACATGTTCATCTTTAAATCCTGAATGAAACCTCGAGAAGCATATTCAGTGTTCAGTGTTACATTGAAAAACCGAATCTAAAGAAAATTGACTGATTTCTGCATTAAGACAATCGAGGAGCAATCAAACTGCCAAAAGAACACGTACATAAGTTCACTAGAGACATAACCTTGTGGTCCTTTATGAAGCTGTAGTTTAGACTAGACCAAACCAAAGGTTAAAGTAACATTATAGTTAGGTGTGATAAATAGATGTGTTTTGTTTTAAAAAAAACCTTAGAAATTCACTGAAAAAACAAAGGGTAAAGTAACGGCATAGTTGGGTGAATACGACAGTGATAACATTCATGTTTTGAACTAAAAAAAACACAGAAGCCCACCAGATATACTTAGCAGAGCTAACTATAATTTGCACCCACGCCATGTGCTACTTATGTCCTCACATATTACAGAACTAATGATATGTTCTTTGATATAATTTATGACATCACTGATGACATTGCAAATGACATCATTGATGACATCGCTGAATGAATTACATATTTAACAATAAAACAATAAAAAATATTTTCCCATCAAATTCCCTTATTTTCTTACAAACCCAGTGTCCAACTACTGCAATATAATTTACTAATTTATGTAAAACATTCAATTAAACATTTTAAATTGCAAACTATACTTTAAAAAATAATAACAATTGGACTAACAGTACTAACACCTACAGTTTTATAGTTTAGCTAATATATACTATATTTAAAAACATATTTCGCAACTATATGTAGGTAAAAAATATCAATGAAAACTATATTATTTAAAACATTATTATGTTCCAAAAAATGTATATTCTTGATTACGATATTCTGTGAAATGATATTTTTGTACTAATGAAATTAAATACTCATGTAGATTACTACTAAGAAAACAGTAGCAAGTCCAGCTCTACACATGGCGAACCACTGGTACCGTAACACCCTCCCATAGAAAATTATGGAGGTAGGGACTGAACCCAATAGGAAATAATGGTAAAATAAATGTTTTTAAAAATTAAAATAGTAAACAATATAAATAAACATAAATGAATATTAGAGCATATAAAAATAGGACAAATGTATTATTTAGTTCAAAAATATTTTGATAACATATTAAAAAATATTGCAACAATATATAATATTACAAATAATTACATTAATTTGTATTAATTCTATAGACTTCTAATAATTCATAATGGATATTAATATTTGTTTTAGGTAGGAATTTATTTTTTAATTCAAACTTCAGAAAATAAATGTTAATTTAGTGTAATATATTTCCATTATTGAAAGTGTTGGTTCAAAATTAATTTAACACAACATTTGATTCACTCACTCACTGTGACCACATAGCAGAATGCTTCTTTTAGAACCGAATGATTTTGCAAACTAGATGTGAAGCATTTCTCAATTACACAAAGTCTTCAGAACTTGATTGTTTTGGTACACTCTCAATGTATATTTGGATTTAAAATCTGTTGAAATGTGAAATGTTTGCATATTAAATATGCTGTAAACGGGCTGAAAGATACTTTACTTAAAACTAAACAGTCTAACAAGTACATAATTTAGCAAAAATAACATATTGTAGCATTCACCAATGATTGTACCATACAATTTATTTTTCGTTTCATATTGAACAGCCACCAAATCAGAAAACATTTAACGGGTACAGTAATACACCCAGGTGTTAATCATTTGATGTTCCATCTTTCATATGGAGTGAATGGAAACAATTCAAATTCATGTACCGAGACCAAATTGTGAATAATGTTTCATTTACTAAAGATTCTCTGATGTGAGACAATACATAATGTTAAAATATTATGGAGTCCTTGAAAAGGTTCCATTGTATGTGCAGCAAAAAAATGTCCTACTCATTTTTAATTTCTAGTGGTTCTTTTGTAGATGATGTCAGACAGATTATATCTTTTCTTTCAGCATTTTTAATCTCCATGCATTATTCTGAGCACACCTTTAATATTTTCTTTATCATCTTCTCTGCTTCATCTGGCTGACTCTCTAGCAGAATTTTGTTGTATCATAACTGCTAGTGCTGTTAATTCCCTTTTTGGTCAAATTTTTCAAATGTGGTTCCTCAAGAAAAACACTTCCATAACTTTCATATTCTCATTAAATGATTCAATATGTTGCTTGATTATGGCTAAAGGATGGTAATTAGACAGTTTTTCGACACAACTTTCAAATACCATACATTGTGACATGAACCTTACCATACCCAGGATTTGCTTTATTTGATAGTGGTTCTTCAACTCCTTTGGTAAATATAGGGTGACATTCATTTCCATGTAATTTCCAAATACATAGCCCCCTATAATCATCGGGAGAATACTTTAAAGGGTTATTCACATGTAAAGTTTGTATTTTATAACTGCTTAACAGGCTTTTCCACTTCCAACCCGGGGATATGAATAATTCAGCCATGTAACTATATGAATTAATAATTCCTCTGGAAAACATGTTTATTTTACAGAATGTTATCAATGTGACATGTAACATCTTTAGGATAATAGCCTGCTGGAAAGAGACTACCTGCTCATTGAATCAATCACTCACACAAACCTTGTGTCCTCTGTGAAGAAATAGTTTTGTTCTGTTTAATAAACCTCTGTTCAGCATACTGAATTAAAACTGCATGCGAATAAATCATTTTACTTCTAGAAAGAAATGCAAAGTGAAATTTGTGTAATTCTAGTTAAAGAAATATGTGCCTGGATCCAAATGAAAATTGGAAGGTGAATTTAGACTGGGGGCCTGATTTTGATCTTGATGGTCTTACCCATGTCCTGCTGAGGCAGTGGTCCCTGATACTCCGCCGAGTCAAAGGTCTTTCACCCGCCATATTTAGATGCATGCAGGCAGCCTCTCCATCTGCATCAATCAACAGAGTGTTTCCTGCCATGGTAGACTCAAATGCTGGCAAATACTACTCCATCACTGTCAGGGCAGCTGGTTCCTGCCAAGCTGATTTAGATTTTACAGTTGTGCTGGTGGTCTATTAGTGGTGGTTCCCAGACGGAGGGAGTCCATCACGGTATGTGTTCAACAATTCACCATCACTGTGGCCATTGGATGGATGCTAGTATTAAACACTTAAGGCCTGATTACAATGTTGGGTCGACTTATGTCCGCCCGACACCGTTGCGGTCTCGTAACCGACCGACCTCCGGTTGGAGGTCCCGACACAGCTATTACAATGCGACCACACATGGTGCGGTTGCATACTCCCATTTCTTTATGAGAGCTTGTGCTACGGACAGTTTACGGCCATAGCACATGCTCCCATAGAGAAATTGGTGTTTCTGTTAATCCCTGCACTGTGTGGCAGGTGCAGGAATTAACAGGGGGCACCATAGGTGCTCCCTCGGCCCCCAACCGGAGGCCGCAGGGAGAACAGGGCCCTGCTAGGAACCCCCAAAGTCACTTTCCGACAGGCTATACTTGTAGGAAAGCCTGAGATGGAAAGCCTGTCAGAAACTGATATCATAATCCTGACGGCAGAAACGCCGTCCTTAGGGATTACAGTGAGGTGTTCGACTGGCCAGCAGGCTCCTTGAGCCCACCGGAATCCAGCCAGAATGGCCGGCCGGTTTCACTTTCGACCGCCTGCATTGTAATGCGGTTGTTGGAAGTAGAAACCTACGATGTGACTCGGAAAGCCTCCGAACTGCGGTCGGAGGCTTTCTGAGTCACATCGTAATCAGGCCCACAATGTCCATTGGCCAAATGTAAATACCTGAATACCACAGTATAAAACACACCCCTTTCAGATCATGATCCTTTGCCATTCCAGCTCCACCATGACTTTTGATACCAGAGGGTTTGCCAGTGAAGAGAGTTTTTTTTCGTTTTTCATTCACCCTGTCTCCTGTCCCTTTATCTCCTTTCTTTTAGTACCTAGTGGTCGATGATTTAATTTAATCTTATTTTTTGCACAATGCCAGTCCTCAAAAATCCACTTTTTTTCTAAGGGAGCATTTTCAGTCAAGGTGGATGGAATCTTAAGAGTAGACACACAATTGTTTGGGGCCCATCTCCAAAATACACCCCTATCACAGAAAAGGCAAATATGGGTCAGAATAGTTGACTGAGTAAATGCTGTAGCAAACAACCTGCGCACACAGGAGGAAATTAGGAAGAGTTGGAACGACCTGTAGGGGAGGGTGTGTTCCCTGGCCTCCAAGCACCACATGGAGGCCAACAAGACTGGTGGTGGTACTCCCAGGTCCTCAATACCATTCATGCCCTGGGAGGAGAAGGTCTTGCAGATCCGATATATTGAAGACTTGACATGAATACCTGGTGGAGTGGAGTCTGGTAAGTTACACTTTGCAAAGTCACAATACAGTGTCCTGTTCATTCTCAACTCAGCTGTTGCCAATGTGTCCTGCACATATTTTCATAACATACAAGCCTCAAAGTATCAGTATCAGATCATTTGTTTTGTTTGTGTGAATGTATTGTTTTGCATCTAAGATTACAGGTGTAAATCTCCATTACATGTCACATGAAAGTATGATGCCTGTAAGTGTTAAAACTCCAAAATAACAATTACCCATATGTGTGTCAAAATATAAGTGTCTGGCCTATTTCCACTGTATATTTCCCACAGGTATGTTCCACTAACCATTTTACAAGTGTTGGGAGGTTGTCTTTGAAATGACTACAACTACCATGATGCCCTGTTTCTCTAAAGAATATTGCTATGTATTTTTGCTCATTCTCTCTTTCCTGACAGATTTCAACACATGGTAAAGTGCCATGTAGTGATCAATACCTGATCAATACTCTCTTTTGAAAATGTTTGTGTTGTTTTGTGAATGTTGTCCTGTTCGAATCAACCTATTGTATTGCTATCATGAGTTTCATTAATCAAACTGTGTTGACACAAAATTTGTCAGGTATGCAGATGACTATGCTGAATATAAGTGATACTTGCAAAGATTGACACTTCACTGTTCACATGATAACTTATGCCAAACATCCGTCAGGGAGCGCAACCGTGGACTGCATATACCGATTTGCACTCAGGGAGCACAAATCGTGGACTGCATGTACCATGATGCAAAGGAGTAAACTTTTCTGGGATATGATGTAGTGTCCTGCCACACCCTTTTCCCTGCCCAAACTGATTTTCATGACCTCCTCAACCATTTATCACATGTTCCTAATGTTCCTTTTTGTAAAAAATTGTATTCCAGCCCATTGATTACACTTCATCCGGCTGGAGAGTAAGGCCCCAGCTGGAGAGTACGACCCCAGTCGGAGAGTACGGCCCGGGTGCGGAGATTCCGGCCCGACTGCGGACGTAAAGATACACCTCGTAAATGACCTCAGTGAATACCAAAAGTCGTAAAGTCAGATTTTTGTCTTAAATTGCCTTTGTGAATTGGGCCCAATCAATTTAGGGTTTAAGGGTATGTCAACAACCGCAGCTACTAAGGAGACCAAGTTTCTGTCCAACTTCATGATAGAGGTGAAAGTGGTACAGAATCTTATAGAATAGTGAAGTTCTTTAGTGAGTTTCAAAACAACAGAGAGATTTATTTGTTTAATAATTATGTACTCAGTGGTCTGAGTGTAAATACCATTATATCTCAAACTAATGTCGTTCCAGATAAAAAATAATGGAACGACAGCCTGAGGCGATTAGTGCCAAAAGCCTCATACGTACTCCCCAGTTCGAAGTGTCACTAGTGCCCAAAATGATGAAAAAGTGGTAGAAAACAGTGGGCGCAACCAATCAAACCATCCAAAGTTCCCGAGTAATGGGAGGAATGGAGGTCCGGTCCATGTTATTACTAACCTGGGGCAAAGTGACGGATTATAAATTGCCATGGAGAAAGGATGCCGGAAAACCAAAACCAACAGATAGAAACAGTCAAGGACACAATATGTCCGTTATAGACGCGCTGCTGGATCAAGAACCAGACAGGTTTCTAAAAACAGAGAGGTTATCTCCCTTACATATAGGTGAGTTTGTGATATAATAGCTGTTTCACAATACACCTCAGTGTATCATGTATCATAGGCTGAAGTGTGACAGGATTAACACTAGTTTGCTAAACACTCTGAACTTCCAGTATTATCTTTTTATGTCTTCTAACAGGTACCACCAGTGAATCTACAATTCTGCAAACCATTGGATAACTGGTTTTGTATATGAAGAATATGTATAGTTGCTTTTGCACACATCACTTTTATAGTAGTAGCACTTACTAGATCCTGAAGAAGGCAACAACACTGACAAGGTCATTGGCAGAAACATGTCCATCTCTAAATAATACGACTGGGTCTAATGTCTCCCGTCGTACTTTATGTTTTTAATCCTAGCACATGGTAGCCTGAATAAAGTTATGCGGCGAACCCTTTAGCTAGTTATAACTCACCTCACCACGTGCACTGCATCCCTCATCACATCATCCAGCTCTCATTGGGTATTTAGTAACTACCCCATAGCATATAAAACATCCCTGAGCTCCTCCCTCTCAGTGAGAGGATGTAGCCCGCACCTTGACTAGGCTTCATCATACAAGGAGGTTTCTAAATGATGAAGCATGCCACCTTTGGTGGGTGAGGAAAACCGTCCTTTAAAGGGACGCCTGTCCGATCTAGTGTTCAGATATTCAGCCTATTTTTCACTTTTTAGACCCAAGGGCTCTTGTGTGTTCTGTCGAATGAATTAGGGGTGTTTGCCCTCAATGATCTTTAAACCTCCTCTGGCCCCTTTTTGTGTACAGCAGCTCTATGGGTCACCAGAGGTACAGGTACATGTCTGGCATACATGTCTGAATCTGCCAAACTGGACTTTTCCATTTGCACAATATACAATGTTTCTTTGAGTTCTAGCATGAAATTTAGTGATTGATGTTAAGTGTCACTTAATGTGGTCCTTACATAGGACAATGATGTTAGGGATTTATATGCACTCTCCAGTGTCAAATACACAACACCATCAATATGTGTTGTGTGTTTAAAGCCCTAGATTCAGATTGGTGCATATGTAGAGATCTATGCATGGTATGTGGATATATATTTTAGATGTGCTTGTGATAAGTTGCCAAATAATATAATGGCAAATGGTAAACACATCATAAACTATTTATACCTGGAGATGTACAGTGTAAAAAACAATAACAAATTAGCTATTTGTATAGTCCCACAAACCATTCAGCCTAGATCAGGGCTCTTCAAAATGTAGTTTGGGAGCTACCAGTAGCTTCCAGACCCCTTCAGAGTACCACACAACCTTGAGGTCACTAATTGGATGGGCACAAGTTAGCCCTTGCAATGTAAAAGTTGAGGAAAGGAGGTGTTCATGTGATATCATGGTCATCAGGCTGCAGATAGCAAGGCCTGTCGTTGACAGTGGTCATTCAGAATCATGGGCCAGGCTTGGCCTCAGGCATAGGGTCATACAACTAATGCATTGAGGTACAGCTGTCAAGAACATATATCCTTTGCAGGACAAAACTTGCAGGTGTGCTTAAAACATGCCCCTGAATGCTTTTAAATGGACAACAGTTGAAAGGGAGTGTTCCCTGACTTCTTGAGCTAACAATTCTTTTTATTTGACTCACATTTCAAATAATGTGATGTCCAAACCCCAGGCCCCTTATTCACAGTGGCCACTATTCACTGAACCATAATCATTAATGTTTAGCCTTCAGTAGCTCACAATCTTTAGCACTGATCAGAAGTAGGTCACATCACAGATTATGTAGGGGCCCCTGGGCTAAATGATGCCACAGGCCTGGATTTGTGTGTTTAGACCATGACATGGGAGGGGGATGGACAACATGTCACTATTAAAGTATGTATGAGGATATTAGTTTATAGTTTAGGTCAGCATGTGACAATACACATGTTGTATAGTAACTTATGAATAATGCTATTGATAGCTGTAGACAATTTTTGTGAAAGCAATACAGACCAATAAAAAAGTCTCAATACCATTCATTGTTTGTTCCTTCCTTTCATATACCCATACAGACCAACGCACATCAGAAGGGCTTCAAATGGAAGACCATCACCAGAAAGGTGCGGACCCTGGGGGTCTACAGACAGGGCAGCATCTATCGCCCCAAGAGGTGGAAGGACCTAAGATGTTGAACCCTTAAGATTGCAGAAGTCTAGCTCTGGAAGCCCTCCCAACATGTGAGGGGCACGTTCCACACACTGACACCCCCCCATGGCCTGCATTTTTCCGGTCGCCTATCTGGAGCTTGATGGGCATTTGGAGGCCCACCAGCAGCACCAAGGGGATAGGTTTTTATCAGAGTTACACATGTTATATGACCCTTTTTTGTTACAGCCAGGATTTCTGCCTTCAACATTCAGGGTGACCCATGTCCAACACACAAGCAGAGTTCTTGGAGGTGTATGGTTTGTACAAGGTGTATGATGATGTTCTTTGTCTATTGTTTTTGGATAATGATCCCACCTGATTCCTAGCCAGAACGAATGGACTGTTCTGAGCAGACACATGGCTGTCTAAACTCCACATATACGTTATGTTGTTTGATGTAATGAGGGACAGATGTAACAAACAGACAACTGGTCTTTACTGTGCAGGTGTGATGCTCTTTCTCTGATGTAGATGATGTCATGTTAGCCCTGTTACAGGTCACATAGCATAATATGCATTTATGATACAGTGGATGTACCAACTGTCACATTGGTAAGTTGAGATTCTATACAAACCAGAGTGAGCACGCGGTACAACATGACTAGTGACTGAAGAACTTATTGCTTCATATTTATTTCAAGACATATCCAAGATGTGTTCAGCACCAGAAACACAGTGACAGATTTGCATGACGTCTTATTGCTTCACAAATGTGTGTGTGGGGTAGCCTGCTTTTGGCTAAATAATTGAGATAGGCATACAATTTATGATGAAACACAGAAGGGAATGTGTACACAATGGTGACAAATGCCCCACACCATTCCTCAATGTCCCATGCCATGTTCAGATGAACAATCAATGATGGAGCAAAATGGGAACCTGGAAGGTATTGTGGAAGATGGAATGTTCCATCACATATATGTATGAGTATCCCATGAGGAAAACTCAGATTCAGGCTAAACACATGACTCATTAGGTAAAGGTTTAAATGCATAAAGGTGTACTATGTTGCTTAGTGTTATTAACATTTCAATCTTTGAAGTACATATCATATATGAATCATTGTATGTAATGATTAGTGTGATGTTCTACAATGTTTTGACTTCAGTAAAAGCCAGCATATTTGGTGAAACCTTTTCACAAAGATACAACAAGGTTCAAATAAGTATAGCTATTTAGGAGTCAAATGTGAAGATGCTTTTGCTCTGTACTGAAGTGTATTAGAAAGGTTTCAAGGGCTATGTATTTCATTGTGTTGTAGTAGTCATTTGTTGATCCCCACAATCATTAGTTTCAGACTGTCTTCAAGAGCATAGGTATGTAGACTGTATGTGATACATTGCTAAGCTACTTCAGTACAGAATTCATGTAAGAATTTTGACACTTAAATTTTTCAATTTATATTTTATTATATGTGATTTAAAAAAACCTTTTACAAATTCATTATAAAAAACTCAAAATTCATAATCAGATCAATTTTTATAAATAGGTAAAACGTTAAAGGTTTAAAATTAGAATTTAAATGATAAGAGATTAATGGAAACGTCTTGTTCTAGTGGCCTTGGGTTGCATAGTTCTTCCTTCCCCGCTGACCGTGAGGGTCCCCAATGCACTGCTTCTTCCATTTTACTGTCTACAATGGTTAAAAACTTCACTAGTTTGCAATTCAGTTGCGGATCGTTGAAGTTGAAGCACGCTATCACGGCTTGCCGTCGTGCGGGGATCCCACGGAAGTTAAAATCTGGCTTGAATAATCTGACCCTTTCTTGCTTTAAATGCATACAAGTGCAAATCAAGTGCGCCATGTCCTCCGTTCCCTTTTTGCGTAGACGACAGTTTGTTGTAGTTTGCCCCCTCTGCCAAGGTGGTAGATAGAGGATAGATGGCAAATTCCCTAGTCGATGGTTGAGAAATTTTTCTTTTATGCACTGTGCATACCCCAAGCTGAAATAGGTTTGTGGGCTGAGTGTTTTATAGCTATTAATAGTCAGCCATGCATGGCTCTGTTTTGCGAAGGTAGATTTATCATCTATTAGTGAAAGAGTCCTGATTGTCCTTCATACTGCTTTTTTTTAAAAGTGTATGCGAGGTTGGTGTCTTCCAAAGCGCGGAAAGCCCTGTAGTTGCTAGGCTGCTTTTTAAATAGTTCCTGGCCGGCCACTGTGAGCTGAGCTGCTGCTTGTAGGAAAGTAGGATCTGCTTCGTATGGTTACCCCCACTTTTTGCTTCATGTGATACTGTTTTTGACTAGTCTGACTGGGACCCTGCTAATCAGGACCCCAGTCTATCTGCTTTCTCCCTAAACTGTTATGTCATGAACTTAGGTACACTCCAGATTGGATACTGGGGTACCCTTGTCAGCCCCTAGTATATGGGACCCATGTACCCAGGGCATAGATACCCCAGAGGCCTCCCATGGGCTGAAGCATGTATTATGCCACCCATGAGAGGCCATGCAAAATGGAACCTACAGGCCTGCCATTGCAGCCTGTGTAAGCTGGTGCATGCACCACTTACTTAAGATATAGGTTTACTATATCTAAGGGTCACTACACTTAAAACCTATAAGTCACCCCTATAGCAGGCCTTGACAATCCTGAAGGCAGGGTGCTTGGTTCTAAGTGAGAGGATGCCACTGCATGAGCACGACACCCTGGCAGCCTACGGAGTCCATTCTCCTGGGTTGTTAGTGCTACAGCCATTTACGACATATAGAGTGGCATTATGCGACCGCGTGATGACCAACTCTAAAACGGCTGAAAGTAACCCCATCGTGTTTGGTGTCAAACATTGTGCAATCAGACCCCCACACCAGTAACCGGTGTGGGAGGTATGACTCAACCCCTCAGAAACAAGCTTTGTGAGGTCCCTGGTGTTCCTGGTACCAGCCTTCTAGTCCCGGGCAGCCCAAAATGGTTGCTGCCCACCATAGACATGTTTCTGCCCTCCTGCTGCTGAGCCAACCTCAAGCAGGGGAAGGCAGAACAATAGGCATCCTGTCACAGGGAGGTGTGACCACCTCCCAGACAGGATTTAGTGTATTAGGCCTGGGTGGGTATGCTTGCCAGCAACCAAAAGTCTGCATGAGGAGCACATTTGGTGTCCCTGTGCATAGCCCAGTTCAAACCAGTCCTGGACGGCGTTGGCTCCTGCTCTGGCATGAAACTGGACACAGGATATGAGAGTAACCTCCTCACTGTTCAGACCCTCCCCTGGGAGGGTCCCCTGAATCTGGCCAACCCTCTCCAGTGGGTACAAACGGGCTTACCTGGCTGTAGGACCCTGGATTCAATGTGGACAAGATTCTGAACCCGAAACCACTGAACTTCGACCGTCTGTACACTCTGGACTTCGCTGGACTTCGTTTGGGCCCGACTTCGTCTCCCTCTCAGTCTGAAGCATCGTCTGTGCCTGTGCACCATACAGGCTCCATGCAGGACCCATGGAGCATCAAGGACAACTGAAGATAGCTCCCTTGGAGTGAAGGAGTCACTCCCCTGCAACCGCAGGCACCATATCTAAACTGACCGGTCTGCTGCTCCTGAGCTCCTACAGACTCCGAAGGATCCAGCAACACAGGAGGTAAGATTCCAAGTCCCTCGAGGTCCGAGCTGCCCTCTTACCAAGTTTGAGGTCAGAATCCCTCGTGGGGGCTGCAATACCCGTACCCCTGTGCACTCCATACTTTTGCAAGTGCATATGCTTGTTGGCATTTGCAAAACAAGTGCTCTGGGATCAGAGTAGCCCCAACCTATGGCACCATTTTCTACAAAGAATTCCGGCCTCCTCGGACCGAGTGCTCTGTGGGCTGCTGCTTTGTAAAACTGCTTGAGGTCCCCTCGCGACTTCTGTGCCTCCAGCCTGTGGGTCCTCTTGAGGGTCAGCACTGCCTTTCTTAGGCTCCCCTGGTTGCTCCAGGCCTGCGCTGACTCCCCTGTGTTAGGTGAGGCTCCTGGACCTTGCTGGTCCGAACCGTAACCTTTCTTGATCTTCTTCGTGGGTTGCCATTACCAAGGATTGTTGGTGCTCCAGCCAGACACTGACATCTCAGCACTCAACATCCTTTGTGGGACAGCTTACATCCGGCTCCTGGTCATCCTCGACATCTCCTGGTCCCTATGGCTGCAGAGTCAAGAACCCCCTCAAAGCACCTGAAGCACCCAACATCGGTGGGCATTCGTCTACCGAGCCCCTGATCACTCCTGAGTGACCCAGACTCTGTCTCCTCTGCTTTCAGGTACTCTTCATCAAGAATCCACCTTTGGATTTCGACGGACACTTTTCTTCTTCCCAGCAGTGGCTCTCCTTCGAAGTCCTCCATAGAGATCGACGGCGTTTTCCGATGCCACTTCAGACCTATACGCCCGGGTTCTCTAGGATAGGTAACTCTGGTACTACGGTATCCACAGGTGGAGTGGCTCTCCAACCTTCCACGGGGTTTCTTCGAAGTCCACTTAGAAGAGTCCTTAAACTTTAAAACTGCAACTGCAACTCTCCCATAGAATTGTGCGGTGCACGCGGTTGTGTTTTTACACTGCACCCATCCTCCGTGGGGTCCCTACTTACTCCCCTTGGGTAGTTCCTTGGGGTCCCAGCAATTCTACAACCTCTAGACACTGTTTTGACTCGAGTCGTGGTTCTTATACCACTATTTTAGTATATGGTTTGGTCTCCCCCTGGAGCCCACTGTCTATTAGTTCTATTTACTTTTGCTTCTGTGCTACAGTATTGTGTGCTTTGTGAGTATCTTCATGTAGAAGATACTGTGTTGTACTTAGAGTGTGTTATAGTAATAAATAAAAAAAATTTATAACTACTGTGTGGTTCTCCTTTTATTTAACCAATACTATAAGGTTGCATTCTGGTAAAACAAGCTGCTTAACATTCCTTCAAGACTAAGCCTGAAGGCTGTTCTCCACAGCTACCAAATGGATAGCTTTCTAAGGTTATCTTTGACCTCTTAAAGCACCATAAGGGTTGTTTGGACTGGTACAGGGTGTGTTGGAATACAAATTATGATTTTATATTGTTTTACATAAATTAGAATTCGCGGCGCCATTTTGTGGACAGGCGCCATTTTGTATCATGTTCAAAACTAATTCTTCGCCATTTCTGAGAAATGGCCTTCTCTAGGTTATGTTTCTTCGGAGTTGAGTTTTGCCACACTAATGAATGCACTGTTCTTATTAGCACATACGTTTCTTCTGAGATGTAAGCCTTCTCCCACTTGTCTAGTGGCTGGCACAGGCAGAGTAACCTCGAAAGATAGATAATGTGTGCCCGGCCTCAGAATCGAAACTTACTCCTTTCTAATTTACTGTCCAGCTGCATCTCTCTGGAAAATTCCATGATGGGCGTGTTTACCTTGGTTTTGAAAATGTACATAATGCATCGTTATGCTTGCTGATGTCAGTCCCTCTGCAGCACTCCTTAGTGGCTGGGCAGATTGAGCTCCGCTCTGAGTGTATTCTGAATAAACAATTATTGGTTTGTATTCTCTACTGTCTGTCCGACTCTTCATTTTAGTGGAGGGCTGAGAGGTGGTCATTAGTGACCCGATTCGGGCCACTTCCTTCACTTGGCACCCGAACAGGGACTCCTTCGGGTGAGTGACCCATCCCCTTCCGCGGACAGGGGGGGAGGGGGTCGAGGCCATCAGCGGGTCAGACGGACGATTCAGGGATCCCTGCACGAAGAGTTCCTGATACTCGCAGCTGCTCCTTCTGTCCTGCCGGACGGTTCCTCGCCCAGTGGTCATCCCGACTGGAGTCCTGAACGGGGAAACCCTTGGATCTGACCGTTTGGTCTGAAGAGTTGGCAGTGGAGAATAGATTTGTTTGACCTGTATTTATCA
This sequence comes from Calotriton arnoldi, assembly GCA_963921515.1. Lineage (NCBI taxonomy): Eukaryota > Metazoa > Chordata > Amphibia > Caudata > Salamandridae > Calotriton > Calotriton arnoldi. The sequence continues at coordinate 465,758 of CAWUFW010011239.1, read as the reverse complement.
GGTGAGTTTGTTTTGGTTCTTTGTGGATATGGTACCATTTTGGTTTGTATTTGGTACGGTCTAAAGGCCGTCTTTGGGACAAAAACAATTGCAATTGTTTTGCTAGGCATAAAAAAGTGAACTTGTTTTCTTTTAACAATGCCTAGTCTTAGTAAACTGTTTGCCTTGTGCTGTCGTTGTTGTTCTATTAATGCTCGACTGGAAAGTCAGCCGGTGCCTCCAGAAGGCACTCCGATTTTTGATATATATGTGAAGCATGGTCTTGGCCCTATTATGTTTAGTACATTATGGCACAAATATATGAGGGACAATGCCGAGTTGCAGTAGCCATTAACGGGCACTTTTGATGAACAAAAGATTGAGTATTTACAGGAACAGTTGTTTAAGAAAATAAGTAGGCAGTCTATGTTTGATTCCCTCAGAATGTGGCAAAAGGCAGCTAAGCAGAGATGAATGAAGGCAGAGAAGGAGGCTCGGAAAGGGAGAATGCAGACGTTGACTCAGAAGGCTGTACTCAATCCCAATCATTTTATTTGCATAGTTAATTAAAACCGTTGCAATACAAAAGAATTTCAATTAAAACAAAAGTGTACATGCGTTAAACTACCTTCATCATATTTCTTGTATTTATAAAGTATTACTAATAACATTGCTCTACTCCGGCGAGTAAAGCTACAGGGTATATATTCGCTTTTTATAGCTGCATTACTGGCATTTTCTGCTCACATAACCTCAGGTATTTTACTAGGCAACAGTTCAGTTGTGGATCGGTGGATGCGAAGCATGCCAGTACTGCTTGCCTCCTGGTGTGAACCCCTCGTAAATTAAATTGTCGTTTTAGGAGTTGTTTCCGTTCTTTTAAAAGTTCTTTGCAGGAGCATAATATATGCAGCAGGTCTTCTGTCGCTGATCCACATAAGCGGCATGTAGAACCTACTTTCTCCCTTAGCCAAGGTGGTAAGTGCTGTGTGCAGGGTAACAAGCCGAGCCTATATTTCATGAAGCTGATCTTTATGTTTTTTGCATAGCGCAGGTTGAAATAGTTTTGCACTATAGGCTTCGCATAGGAGTTCAAAGTCATCCATCCATGGGCCCTTTTTGATAAGGAAGCCTTGTCATCCAGCCATGACAGGTGTTTCACTGACTTCTATACCAGTTTTTTAAAAGTGGTGGCTGTTGTAGGTGTTTCTCAAAGCTGGTTTAGCCCCATGTTGTATAAACTACTATTGAGATACTCCGCGGCAGGGGTTGCAGTGTGTAGTTGTATCTCCTTCCATAACTGTTCATTTAGAGTTCCCTGGGGGGCTTTCCGCACTTTGTCCCAGGCGATGATGTAAGCCCCTTGTCTTGCAAGCGATTGTTTCTGTAAACCAAACTCAAGTCTGATTTGTACAGGCGAGGTGTATTTAGGTAGCCCGAAGATAACCCTATGAGCAGTTGTTACTGTGGCATCAAGTGTTTTGGCATCTCTTCCTTTCTGTGCCTCGCTGCCGTAGGTGATTGTTGGTAGCAACTTTGCGCGGACAACCTGTGCCAAGGGCAGGATCGATGGTCCTTTTAGTTTGATGTTTAAAGTTTTTAAGGAGGCAGCTAGCGCATGGCCTTTGTGCCTAATGCTGTGCTTCTGAGCCAGGAATCGGCCACCTTTATCTAGCTTCACTCCCAGGTATTTATATTCCCTTGTGTCCTCAATTCTGGTCTCTCCCCAGAACCAAGCGGGAGGCTGTCTCCTTTTTTTCCCGACCATCATGGTTCTAGTTTTATCCACATTTATCAATAAATCGTTTGCTTTGGAAAAATCATGTGTAGCATTTAAAAGATGTTGAAGCCCTACTTTTGTTTGACTGATCAGGACTATATTGTCCTCGTATAGGAGACAGGGTAGCAATATGTCTCCTATTTTTGGGGCGTGTGAGTTGCAACTGGTTAATTTCGGGACTAGGTCAGCTATAAACAAGTTAAAAAGTGTGGGCGCCAGGACACATCCTTGTTTCAGCCCTTTTTCCCTTGGGATGCGCCTTGACAGGAATGACCCATTGCCCAGCTTTAGCTGTACCCATGTGTCGGTGTGCAGATTTATCAGCAGATTTAGTAGGGACTGTGGCAGCCCCCAGCTTTGTAGTTTAAGCCAGAGTCTGTTGCGGTTGACGTGGTCGAAGGCGGCCTTGTAGTCCATGAAACATAAGAAAAGGGGTCTCCTTGCAGATTCTGCCTTGTCCATAAGCATAGCCATGCTGAGTATGTTTGTAGTTGTCCCAACTGATTTCGCGAATCCAGTCTGATGTAATAGGATTGCAGATTTTTCTGTGGCCCATGCCTGGAGCTCCTCTAGTAGTGTTCCAGCAAAGAATTTAGCCTCGTTATCTATTAGGGCCACTAGTCGATAATTTTGTGGTTTAGACTTATCTCCGGATTTGTGAATTGGTGAAATAATTGATCCTCTCCAAGAGGATGGCAGGGTGTTCAGTTCCCTTATTTCTCCAAATAGAGGTTCCAGCGCTTCTGCCCAAAACTTTGGCTCTTGTTTATAGAGAACTGGAGGTATACCATTTGGGCCAGGTGCGCCTTCTCTCCTTCCCTTTCCTATTTGCCGTTTAATGGAATTAGTATGGTTTGTGTACAGATCCTCTGTAGGTGTGTCTCCTCCTGATTTCCACGACGCCATGAGGTTATTTGCGGCCCAGGCCTTGGTGGTGATTTGAATTTCTGACATATTTTGTTGTTCCTGACCATTGGCGCTTTAGTCCATGTCTTGATGGAAATGAGACCTCAGGTATTTTACCCATGCGTCCTCTGAGATGTTTGAAGAGGTTCCGTCATGGTTGGGATGGATACATTGATTTATGGTGCTCCAAAATCTGGCACTATTGTTGTGCTTAGTGTCGTCGTGTAATTTTGCCCAAAGGTCATTCTCCGTGTCTCTAATTGCGTCCCTTTTCAGTTTTTTCAGTTGCATTTTTTGCTTCTTCAGTAGTTGCAATTGTGTTTTGTCGTTTGGCTGGTGGCAGAGTTGTCTCAGTAGGCGATAAATGGAGTTTTTTATGATCTTGATTTCTTGCTTCGCAGTTTGTAATATGGGCTTCGCGCCACTGAATCTCTGATGGGTTGATGGTTTAATCTTAGTTGCATATGCTTTCATATTTGTGGTAAAGCTTTCCCATTTCTCGACTTCTCCTTGTCCGCTCCTCAGGTCAAAGTGTTGTTTTGCAATTTCCAACATGTTGCTTTCTGCTGCTACCTTGAACTTGATTCTTTTAAGATTGATGGTGAGTTCTGATCCTTGAGGTGCCCGGCAGCGTTCGAGTGTAGGCACAGTTGTTCTAAGCTCTATTCCCTGGGGCCGGTGGTCACTTTCACCATTGTCACCCAGCTGGAATGATGTAACTTGATGGAACAGATCTAGGGAGACAAAGGTGTAGTCCAGTATTGCACTCGTTCTCGCTGAGCTGTGAGTTGTTACTGGAGGATTATCTTTGGCTGTTCTGCTGTTGGTTGCTCTTAGGTTGAGATGTTCCAGTTCCTCCAGGATCAGCTGTCCTACTTTAGTTTGTTTGCATGACTGTGGCATCCCTTGCGTTGGTATGTTCCAGATTGTCTTTTTGAGTAGCACTTCTTCGTCCGAGGAGGAGCCCATTAAATTTAGATTTAAGTCCCCAGTTAGTATGAATTCAGTTGTGGGTCCTTCTCTTATGCCAATTTCCACAAAATTGCACATTTCCTTAGCGGCTTTGGTTTTCCGTTTTGGTTGAATATAGGCATTTATTATCATGATGTTGGTGTCCCTTGTATTTGTTGTAGTTGAGGAAGCAAATACGTTTACTGCTAATAATGCCGGATTTGTTGGACCAAAAGCGCGGGCAGTGTGTGCAATTGTGTCCACAACATATGTGACCAAACCTCCTTGCAAGTGACCATAGTTTGCCCCTTTAGTTGCGCTTGTAAAGAACCGTAGAAATCCCTGTAGGTGAGGGGGATCAATTAGCCAGGTTTCTTGAAATGCTACTATATTGAACGCCCTGATATAGGTGACAAAGTCGAGATCTGCTATCTTGTTTGCAAGCCCATTCACGTTCCATGAGCATATCCGGACAAGCCCTTTGGCTGTTATCGTCGGTGACGGGCAGCGGGGTTGTCAGTCTTTTTTGTTATTTATGGTTCTGGAGATCCATCTTATGTCGAAATCCTGATTTTGCAGCGTTAGGGGAGCGCAACGGCTGCTAGGTTCCTCTAATGCTTGCACCCTATCCCTTTGGCAGTACCCCACTGCTCCTTTCAGCACGGACGTTGTTAGTCCATTTGTAGTCTTCTGGTTGTCCTTTGTGTTCGCCGGGATTAACAGATCCGGATATCCTGGTTTGATGTATGGAGCAATGGTTATCCCCCAGTATTTTAGAGTGTCACTTTCTAGGAGTATTTTGTGCGCAGTTATTGGAGAAGTCCATGTTGCTCTAGTTTTTTCTCCTGCGAGAGAATCCCTGCATTTGATAAATTCTATAGACTCCAGGTCCGCCGGTTTTACCTCTTTCAATGATTGTATGTGGGATAACAGCCGCAGTATGTTGCCGCGATTCATGATGTCATGCGGTCCTTTAGAGGTATATTCTGGGATGAACCATAAGGCACTTGTTTCCCTCCCACCTAGCCATTGATGGTCTTGTTTTCCATTGCTTGTGGGTGGGAGGTCAGCCTCCTTCCGTAAGCGTCCTGTTTCCATATGGCTCCCGTCTTTATGTTCTTGTTGTGCATTGCGTTCTGATCCTAGCCGTCGTTCTGTGCTTCCTGGGGAGATTGATCCCTGGCCGGTTTGGTTGTGTTCTCTAATTGTTTCAAGGAGCTGCTCCTGGTGATGCTCTGTATTTATTGACGTTGTTTGTGTCTCGGGCAAACCTTTCTGGAGATGTTGACTAGTCCTTGTGTGTTTTCTCCTTCCCTTATGTTGTTGCTTTCCATTTTTTGATTTCCCAGTTTCCCCAGGTTTGCTTTTCTCCCCTCGGGGGCTTTTTCAGTTGTTTTTAATGTGCGCGTGTTTCCGATGAGGCTTTGGTCCTGATTTAGCTCTGGTTTTTGGATTCTCGTCACAGTTTTTGCTGCAGTTTTAGGATGATTTCCAGTAGTGTTCCCAGTTAGATCGGGCTGTGATAACGCTTCGTCTACTGTCTTCCAAACTTGATCAGACCCACTTGCTTTTTGCATTCCACTTGGAGGGCTTTGACTCAAGCCTGTTATTTTTTCTGTACTCCTTGTGTTAGTTGTTTCCAGCGTTGCAGTATTTTGTCGATTGGATTCTTTTCGCTCTGGTGTAGCCCCAAAAAGACGCAAAAACCCGTTCATGTTTTGGCTTTGTTTTTGATTTCGCCTTTTTCTTTTTTGTGCACGTCTTTCTTTTGCGTTCATTTTCTTTACCCCTTTCTCATCTCCTTGAGTTTCTGGCACTTGTCTAAATTTTGTTATCTTGTCACTGTTCTCATTTTTTGTTGTGTTTAGTGTTTGGTCGGTTATTGCGAGTAAGTGGTGTTCCTCAGCAGTCTGGTTCCGTTGAGTTGCTAAGACCATTTGTTTAACATGCGCTGTTTGATTGTCCGTATGTTGATTAAAGGCATCATTCGCGGCCTTTTTGAGTTGTGAGCATAAGTCGCTCAGCATTGACGGCAGGGTAGCTAATTTATCAACAATCGGGCTGCATCCACAGGTTCGATAGTTGGCTAGCGCGTGTTCCTGTATCCTTTGTAGAGAAGTATTTAGCGTGCCTAGCTGTCGGGTCAGCATTGTCGGCATTATTTACCCTGGGGACTCAGAAGGCTGTAGCATATGATAGAGAAAAGCAGGAAAAGGGTGTTGAATGTGAAGATAAAAGGTTTCGACTGCACTTTGATAAGTCGTATGTGGTTCAGGAAGAAGATGACGCTTTTGTTGAAGAATTATTAGATACCCAACCCCCGCCTCCATATGCCCTGCAAAGAATACATCCCACTGTTCCAGTGCTTTCACAGCCGCCCATTACAGTTGCTTCCACTGTTTCTGTTCCTGCTTCTACCGTTGTTATTTCAACGGCTATGGCTTTGGCTCCTCCTCCTCCTCTCCCTTCTGTTTCTTTGCCGCATGTGGCAACTGCAACTGTTAGTACCCCTGTTACACCTATTGTCTCGACATCGCTCTTGCCTGCTCTTTCTCCTACGACCCAACCTTCAGCATCAATAGTACCTGACATTTCTTTCGTGCTGGGACGCCAGTGCGCTAGTTTGGTGATGGAGATTGGACAAAGTTTAAAGAGCGCATGGGCCCGTATGTAAGGTCTGAAGTGGGAGATGAAGAGAAAAAGGTAGTAGCTAATCAGGCTGCGCTGTGGGGTCGTAATCCTATTTACAGTGTTGAAAATGTTTGGAGTGTGATGAAAGATTATGAGCCCTTTGTACATGAGCATGCCCTTAAGCATATGTCTGCTACGTTGATTAGTCTTTGGGAGCAGTGTTTCAAGGATGCTGCGCCACAGGTTTTATATGATATTAAAGATTGTGTATATGCTAGTAATATGGAGCCTGGCCAAGTTTTTAGTAGCGTTACGACATTGATTGCTTACAGGGATAGGCTGCTTGAGAAGAGTCCCAGATGAGAGAGGTCCATCCCATCTATCATCCCGAGATACCTGAATTAACAGATGGTCGTGGTAATGTTACTCGAGCGGTGGTGGTGGCCAGGTTTCAGGAGCAATGGGTTTATACTCCATGGAAAAGAAGTGAGGTTTTATCTCTTAAGACTCATTTACCAGATCCTAGGAAGAATCCCACTGCTTATTATAAAGAACTGACTGAAGTTGCTTCTTCCACGGTGATGACTCTTGCTGATATCGAAATGTTCTTTGGTCTGCTTGTTCCGGTTGATATTTGGAGGCAGGTCCATACTCAAGATCATGTTTTGGAGTAGGGTGGTATGTGGGATCAAATTAAGGCATGGGATCAGGAAAGGAAGCCTGGTGATAAGCCTTGAGTGTAGATTTTAGCGTTGCCAAGTCGCATAATTACGTATATGCATTCTCTTATTCCGCCAAGAAAGGTGGATTGGGATAAATTGTCGGCCTGTCGGCAGAAGAAAGATGAAAGTGTGTCTGATTTTTTAACTCGATTTGAAGGCACATTTTTAGATTATAGTGGACAGGATTTGTCTGTCGAAGGAGGGGTTCGGTTGTTTGTCAACAGTTTTGTTTCTAATTTGCTTCCTGAAATTGCGACTCAATTGCCAGCTTCTGAGAGTACTTGGTCCAACTCCTTTCCCTCTGTTATTTTGAATATGGCACAGTATTATGAGCATAGGGATTGTTAGACCTGGCACCATTGGCGTGGGTCTCCCTTCCATTTTTTACTGTTACCTCTTATGTTTTTGCTGGTTTTAGATGCTTTTGGACACTGTGCCACTGCTGTTCAGTGCCACAGTGCAAGTGCCCCCTATGGTAAATTGATGTATGGATTAGTGACTCCCTGATTGGCTTGATTGGTCTACTTGTCAGACCCTAGTACAGTGCACTGCGTGTGCCCAGGGCTTGTAAATCCAATACTGCTGGTGGGCTTGCAGCACTGGTTGTGCCACCCACCGGAGCAGCTTGTAAAGTGTGCCTCAGGCCTGCCATTGCAGGGCCTGTGTGCAGTCTGGTACTGCCATGTTGACTGGGCAAGTGCACCCACTTGCCAGTCACTAAACCTTCCCTTTTATACATATTAGTCACCCCTATGGTAGGCCCAAGGGCAGGGTGCATTGTAGGTAAAAGGTAGGACATGCCCTGATGTGTGTGGCATGTCCTAATAGTGAATTACAGCCATTTTCGTTTTTCACTATTGCAAGGCTACCTGTTCCCCATAGACCAGAATGGGCAGTTAGATTATTACATTTTATAATCCTAACTGACTCAGGGAACCAGGTAGAAATTCGAGTGTAGTATGCCTGAACTCAGAATGATAAAATACATCTTTTAGTGAAGTTGGTTTTAACATTCTGTGTTTGAAAATACCACTTTTAGAAAGTAGGTATTTTCTTGCCTAACTATCCAAGCCTGCCTCTGCTAGGTTGTGTATTCCTTGTCTGGAGTTTGAGTGACAGGGGCTGGGGGATTCCAGGAGACAGGGTGAGTCAGCACAGAGCTGAATAGAGAGATCTGCATGCAGATGGGAGGGAGGAGTTGCACCTGGGACCTGAATAGGGCTGTGCCTTTCCTCCACAATGCTGGCTCCACCTCCTGTGGTGTGTCTGATGTCCCTGGCCTGCACTGTCAAAGGAAGAGAAGGAGTCCTGTAAACAAAGTGCTCCAGGACTGACCAGAACTGGTTTGGACTAGGCAAAGGCCTCTCTGCCTTCAGAGAACAAAGAGAAAAGTAGTATAAATATTGGGACCCAGACCCAAGAACTTTAGATCACTTCTGGGAATCAAGACGAACCTTTGCTGAGGAGAAGAACCAGGAAGCTGAAGGAGGAGACTACTCCTGTGCTGTGTGTTTGGGGGTTGGCCTGCAGTGGTTGCTTCATTACCAAAGAGAGGAGAAAAGGACTGAGTGTGCTTTCTATCAACTTGAAGAAGAATCTCCAAGGGCTTGAACTAGAGCTTGCCTCCTGCCTGAAGTCTCAGGGACACAAGACTTCACCAACCAGCTCCCCCCTGAATTCCCTTGCTGGGAATTGAAGTGCCTGCTGTTGTGCTGGGCCTTCTGAGAGACTGCGTGTCGCTGGGAGCTGGAAGCGCGACGCAGCGATGAGAAGCGTGTTGCCGCCGCAGCCGCTGTCATCTACCTATAAATTCCCGTAAAACTCTTGTTCAAGCTATGGTGATTGGCAAAATGGATTACGGAAATGCCCTACTGGCAGAGGCGGATGAGTCATCGCTAGCCAAATTACAAGTGATCCAAAACACGGCTGTAAGGTTAATTTTGAATCCCCCTTCAGGCTCCTCGTCCGGTCCTCTGCTGAGAGAATTACATTGGTTACCAGTAAAGAAGCGATCCGTCTTTAAAATCTGTTGCCTCACGTACAACGCTCTCAGAGGCAAAGGGCCTAGGTACTTGCAGAGGAAACTATTAAAATATGTTCCCAGCCGAACTCTTAGATCTAGTTCACTCGGCCTCTTACAGGTGCCCCGAATACGCCTCAAGCGTACGGGGGGGAAAGCTTTCTCCTACCTCGCTCCTAAATATTGGAACAAGCTGCCCCTGGCTCTTCGTGAGTCCCCTTTCTATAGCACCTTCAGAAAAAAAATTAAAGCCTTTTTGTTTTAGGACTCCAGGCAGTCCCTCTGGTATGTCTCAACACAAGCACCGAGATGCCCCCGGGTGAGTTGTGCGCTATAGAAGTGGTTTTAACATAACATAACATAACATCGCATCGCCGAGGAAGCGAGACGCCGCTGCCACTGTCATCATCTCATCGCCGAAGCGCGGCGCATCACCTGAGAAGCGGGACGCTGCCACAGAGGTCATCGTCGCATCACCGGAGAAGCGCGTCGCAGGGCCTGTCGCAGCTCCAAAGATCATCGAGTCGCCGCACGGCCGTCGGGCGTGCACACATCACGCCAACGTTGTCGCATCGCAACCAAGACGCCATTTTGTCGCATCGCACCGGAGAAGAGTATCGCATCGAGGTGCCATCTTGTCGCATCGTACCGGAGAGCAGTAAGAAACCGACGCATCAACTCCCCACACAGTAAGGAAGCGAGCATCAACTCCCCTGCGCAGCAGTAAGGAACCGACGCATCCACTCCCCTGCGTGTAAGGAACTGACGCATCACCTTCCCTGCGACCCTTTTGTTTTCTTTGCGTTCAAGGTACATTGAGAGTAAAGTGTCGCATTTACAACTTGAGAGAACCGAGCTATTTTATAACATTTTAAAGTCTATTTTTGAGTACAGTATTGTGGATTTTTGTCGTTTGGTCTTGTGTTAAGTCTATATAAAAATTCTATTTTTATAATGCAACCTGTGTGGTGTCCATCTGTAGTGTTGTCACTGTATTACTGTATGTGTTCACAAATGCTTTACACACTGCCTCTGAGATAAGCCTGCCTGCTCGTGCCAAGCTACCAAGGGGGTGAGCAGGGGTTATTTTAGGAGTGTAGCCCCTTACCCTGACTAGACGCAAAGGTCCCTATTTGTCACAGGTACCTACCTATGCCAACTAGAGACCCCCAAATCTAACAGGAATAATGAGGAAAAAGAGAGGACAGAGAAGAGACATAAGGATTTAAAGACGAAGGTGTAGTTACAGCAGGCTTTTAGAGGGAATGCGAGAGGATGTGGTGATCCTGCCCGACAGCTTCCACGCACTAGTAGGCAGCCAACAACTACGCCTTTGGGTCCGAATCAGTGTGTGTATTGTAAAGAGGAGGGACATTGGCGTAGTGAGTGTCCTGTGCTCCTGCAGAAGGTGGCGGTCCCTAGAGGACGAGGTTCTCGTGGAAGGGGTCGTGGAGCTGGTGGGGCAGACAGGGTTCAAAATGATGCGGCCTCACAAGGTCGTTCTGATAATAATTATTTTGATGACCCTCGGGATGGACAGTACTATCATGATGATTATGATATGGAGGAAGTGGCAGGGATGTCTTACAGCTAGGACAGCCAGGGGCAGAGTGAGGGACCAGTTCTGATACCTGTAGACCAGCGTGGTCCTTATGTAACAGCAGAACTGCAAGGTTGGACAAAGGAATTTTTGGTGGATACAGGTGCAACAAAAAGTTCAGTTTCTCGAAATATGGTCCCTGGGGTGGCTCTGTCTGGCCATAATAATGTGTCGGTTGGTTTCTCTGGTGTACCGGTTGTAAGCCCCATTTCAAAACCTCTTGCGTTGACTATTGGTCCTTTCACTGTGGATTCGCCATTTTTGTTGACATCTAATTGTGGGGAGAAGTTGATGGGTTTGGATTTGTTGAAGAAATTGCATGCTATGATTTACTGTTCTCCGGGAGGTGTCTATATGACCATGGGTCCATATGTAGCACGTGCTAAGCAGTGTTTGTCCAAAGATGCACCCCTGCCTGTTGAGTTTAAAGATCTGCCACCCACTCTGCGGGCGACCGGCGACACAGATGTGGGATTATTGCAGATATCGCTGGTTTCGATACAGGTTAAGGATGGTACTCTTTTGCCCCATATCCCTCAGTATAAAATACTGCAGGCAGGTGAGCGAGCCTTATTGCAAAATATACAGGATTTGATTAAGAAGGGAGTGGTTGAGGAGACAACTGGTAATATTTGTAATAGCCCTATACTTCCAATTCTTAAAAGGACGCCCTCAGGCTCTACTGATGACCATGAAGATGTTTATCGTTTTGTGAGTGATTTGCGCGAGGTTAATAAAATAGTAGTCCCTCAGTTTCCAGTGGTTCCTGACATCACCACTCTTCTGACAATGATTCCCTCTACTGCTAAATTTTTCTCTTTCATTGATCTGAAAAATGCTTTCTTTAGTATCCCTATTCATCCAGATTTCAGGTATTTGTTCAGGTTTAAACTAGCTGGTAGGAGTTTTAGGTTCTGTCGAGCTCCTCAAGGCCATACTGAAAGCCCAAGTATTTATAGTCAGGCTTTGAAAAGTCAGTTGGATTCCCTATCTCTTCCCTCAGGTAATGTATTGGTGCAGTATGTTGATGACTTGCTTATCGCTTCTGACACAGAACAAGGTTGCAAAGACAGTACAGTTAAATTATTGTTGCATTTGACCCAACATGGACATACGGTGTCCCTTTAAAAATTTCAATATTGTCGACAGGAGGTTAGCTATCTAGGTCACCTACTGTCAAAGGAGGGTAGGAGATTGACTCCGGAGCGCATCAGTACCATTGTTAAAATGCCTATTCCACAAACTCATAAAGATGTGCATGCTTTTATAGGTATCACTTCCTACTGTCGGCAGTGGATACCTAACTATTCGTTACTAATTCAGCCTCTGCTTTCACTAACACTGAAGGATGTGCATGAACCCCTGCCTTGGACGCCAGAATGTCAGCAGTCTTTTGAGCAATTGAAAACTGCGCTTTGTTCGGCTCAGGTACTTGGCACCCCAAACTACACTAAACCGTTTGTGCTGTACGTCCATGACATGGACGGTTGTGTGCTTTCTGTTTTAACACAAACATTTGGAGATAAGCAACGGCCGTGTGCTTATTTCTCTGCTGTTCTTGACCCTGTCGCAAGAGCCCTCCCGAGCTGTCTAAGAGCGGTCGCGGCTGTGGCCGTATCTATTAGACAATCGGCTGGACTCGTACTTGATACTGACCTCACAGTTATGGTACCCCATGCTGTGAATACACTTTTGAATAAGACCAAGACACAGCACCTCACCAGTGCACGTCTGACTGGTTATGAATTAACTTTGTTTGCCAAACACATCACGATTAAAAGATGTGCCACTCTGAATCCAGCCACGTTACTACCCCTCCCTTCTGAGAATGATGCAGTTGATACACATGTTTGCATCTTCCGGACGGAAGAAGAGACGAAAGGACGGGTAGACTTGACTGATGTTCCCTTATCTGACCCACAAGGGGAACTATATGTTGATGGCTCTTGTTTTAAATTACCAGATGGCACAACAACTGCTGCGTATGCTGTCACTACGCTGCGTACAGTAGTTGAGACATCACGAGTCCCCTATCAGTCAGACCAAGCTCCGAGCTTGTTGCCCTAATCTGAGCTTGTGAATTAAGTGAGGGACTGGTTGTCAATATTTATACTGACAGCCAGTAAGCCTTTGGAGTCGCCCATAATTTCGGGCAACTCTGGGCTAAAAGAGGGTTTCATACTTCCCATGGCACCAAATTCCAGCACGGGCACCTCATATTGAGGCTTTTGTCTGCTTTGACCCCCCCTAAGAAGTTGGCTATAGTGAAGTGTAGTGCTCATCAAAAATTCACTGACGATGTAGGTAGGGGAAACACTTTTGCAGATCAGACAGCTAAGGAAACAGCTAAGGAAACAGCTTGGACCAAAATGAAAAGAATGTTTGTAGCAGGTCCCGCTAGGTGGGTGGCTGAAATCACCATGTTTGAGGATACACTTGAGAACGTGAAAGAGATACAGAGTGAAGCTACAGTAGAGGAGTTGGCAATGTGGAAGGAAAGTACAGCACAATTGAATGATGAGGGATGTTGGATTGACAAGTCTGGGAAGCAAAGATGGATGTTGCCAGATGCATATGTACTTCCTGTAGTTACGATGGCGCATGGCCCAGCCCATATTAGTACAAAAGGTATTTGCAAACTGTTAGACCCTGCATGGCAGAATGATAACATTGCAAAAACGGCTGCACATTTAGTGAAGTACTGTATGGTGTGCATGATGCATTTGCACTGCCCGCTCTCCCTTTCGTAGTCCTTCAAATGGACTATATCGAATTGGAAAGGTGCAACAATTTGAAGTATGTTTTGGTGGTGGTTTGTGCATTCAGTAAATGGGTTGAGGCTTATCCCACTAAAGATAATACAGCCATTATGACTGCAAAGGTGCTCCTGAAGGAGTTCTTTCCTTGTTTCGGCTTGCCTCGTTTGATTTAGAATGATAACGGAAATCATTTCAATGCCAAGGTTATTCAGTTAATTTGTGATGGTCTGCACATAAGGCAAAAGTTTCATGCTGCAAACCACCCGCAGTCAGCAGGTTTGGTTGAGAAGCACAATGGTACTCTCAAACTGAAAATGGCAAAGATTCAGGAGACAACAGGGTTACAGGGGTCAGATGCCCTGCCATTAGCACTCTTGTCAACAAGAACTACAGCACATTCTAGTACAGGACTGTTACCGTATGAGGTCGTGTTTGGACGCCCGGCAAATGTCTGGGGTGTCCCGCGCCCTCGACGGTTCTCTGACATTGATTACCCCTTGTTGATTGATTACCTTTGCCAGTTAACTGAAAGTTTACATTCTATTCACCAACAGGTCCGTGAGTCCCTGCCAGCTATCCCAGAGGGGCCCGGACTTGATATTCAGCCTGGTGATTTCATCTTGGTTCAGAATTTTCAGCGGAAGAAGAGTCTGGAACTGCCCTGGAAGGGGTCGCTCCAGGTCTTGATGGCAACCCACACCGCCATTAAAGTTTCTGGACACAAGAACTGGATTCACGCCTCCCATTGTAGGAGGGTGCCCCTGCCGTTATCCTATGACCAATGCGTTAAGGAGGGGGTAGCTGACCAGGAGTGTGAACAGATTCCTCGTTTTGTTCCATTTCAGCGACACTGTCCTTCCATGGACGCAAAGTTATAAAGAGAATGATGACATCCTGAACGAGGCTGTCCCACCAGAAATAAGAGCTATTCAGGAACCCCTTTTTGTTGATCCTTCCGTGCCTGGAGTCACCAGGTACAATCTGCGTCCTCGGCTGAGGAATAGTGCACCGAAAGAGAAGTCAGATTAGTCAGGGATGGACTGTGTAAGTTAGGGTGTACTTTGCCATAGTACCAACGGAGTTAGTTTGAGGTGATGTGAGATTTGTGCACTGTCTGAACATTGGACAGGATAGATCAAGCGTATTCCCTTGGGGGTACATTATCCTGATTGACGTGGGATACATCAAGAGCTTAGGACTGAGCAAGCTCCACCGCCGGTGCTCAAGAGCGCTAACGTTTGATGGACAATAGGAGCCTGTACCAGTGAGACTCTGACGGACACTGGGAACTTGTATGCTTCACTTGCTGGCAATTCGCTCCCTTGCTTTATTAGTTGCAATGCACCCCTTTGGCAGAATAGTTGCTGATGAAGAGCAGCCAGTATTTCCCCTTGTTCATGTACGGAAAATTGGGTCTACTACGCAAAAAATACTCTGTATTGTTCTTGTGTTATTGTTGTTGTTGATCTTGGGCGGGGTGTCTTGGGTTTTGGAATGTGATCAAAATGCACCATCATGTACTAGACGTAAGATTGTTTCTCAAGTTCGTACAAAAAGGGCAGTCCCGAGTAATGTATTCCTAGACACACATAAAATATTCTTTGGAGGAGGTACAGCTTGTTATCCTACCGAATCTGTTACAAGTTTATGGACTGCTTACCCGTTGTTGTTGATCAATTATATGTATACCCGCCCAGCCCACTTTGTAGAGGTAAGGGGTGAGTTTGGACTATGGTATCCCGGTCCTTGTCTATATTATAGGAAGCCTCGAGGAAAGGGATATCCGGGTTGTGATAATAATACCTACTGTGATAATTTGTATATGAGAGAGCAAAATATTACCTTGGTAGGATGGCATTATCAAGATTTGACAGTTACTCGAAAAGTCGGATATTATCCCGCTTGTTGTCCAATAGTAAACAGCACTGATGCCTTTCTGTATGTCAATTGTTCCGGGATAATATTGTTCAAAAATACGATGTCTCTAGAAAAAAGGAAGGATCCAAGTACGGTAGGATTGAACACTAGATATGCCCCGGTAGATTATCAAAGTCCACTTTATGCACACCCAGGATTTTATTTTCTTTCTAATGGTACTTATTCAAATGTTCATAATGGTGCAGTTGATGTTGCTTTAGGAATGGTGCTCCCTTTAGGTGTGCCTTGTAAATATGGTAAACCAAACAGACGGTGGGTAAAAAGGACGTTGACAGCTGAATTTTGTGATGGAGTGACAGATTTGGAAGTTAATAACTATAGTAATGGTATCACCTTTGGATATATTCTCTCTTCCATTATTACCTTTGGTGGTACTGCCATGGCTAGAGGTGAGAGGGCTAGAGAATATTTTGGATGTAAGTTACAGATATTGTCGAATTCTACAGTGGCAGCCCTGCATGACATCACCTCCCAATTGGAAAGCATGCGAATATATTCTGAGCAAACCAGATATGCCGTTGACTTCATTTTAGCTAAGAGTGGTGGTTTGTGTGCAGTAGTAGGAGACCAGTGTGTAGTCGGGATAACTAATATGGAAAAAGATATATCCCAAAACATTCTAGACATCATAGAAAATGTAAAAGGAATGGAGAGTGGCAATTGGAGTTGGTCATTGTTCGGTGGGTGGGGTTGAATCCTCGAAAAGGTGATCTATTTTATTGTGATTTT
This sequence comes from Calotriton arnoldi, assembly GCA_963921515.1. Taxonomy (NCBI): domain Eukaryota; kingdom Metazoa; phylum Chordata; class Amphibia; order Caudata; family Salamandridae; genus Calotriton; species Calotriton arnoldi. The sequence goes on along the minus strand of CAWUFW010011239.1, from coordinate 449,743 downwards.
GATCTCTTGTTGTGTCTTTGTTCAGTGTCTTTCTTTATGCTGTTCATACTGCACCACTTTTCTCTCTCCTAAAAGAATATCAGTTCATGATACTAACGCAACCATAATGCTCCAGAAAGAGCTTGATGATCTTTTGCAGATATACGAGGGTATTTTTGAAATGTCTTCCCTCCTTACCGTTTCTCCCCCGGATGCTGAAGCTATGGAATGCTCTTAAATGTATTTCTGATTTGCTGAATTATACGTGTTCTTATTATTGCGCCAAAACGGCTTAACTTATGCTAAAAGGAGGGTCTGTTGGGATAAAAATGATGTTTTTATATTGCTTTACGTAAGTTAGCATTCGCGGAGCCATTTTGTGTACAGGCGCCATTTTGTATCATGTTCAAAACTAATTCTTCGTCATTTCTGAGAAATGGCCTTTTCTAGGTTATGTTTCATCGGAGCTGAGTTTTGCCACACTAATGAATGCACTGTTATTATTAGCACATACCTTTCTTCTGAGATGTAAGCCTTCTCCCACTTGTCTAGTGGCGGGCACAGGCAGAGTAACCTTGAAAGATAGATAATGTGTGCCCGGCCTCAGAATCGAAACTTACTCCTTTATAATTTACTGTCCAGCTGCATATCTCTGGAAAATTCCATGATGGGCGTGTTTACCTTGGTTTTGAAAATGTACATAATGCATCGTCATGCTTGCTGATGTCAGTCCCTCTGCAGCACTCCTTAGCGGCTGGGCAGATTGGGCTCCGCTCTGAGTTTATTCTGAATAAACAATTATTGTTTTGTAGTCTCTACTGTCTGTCCGACTCTTCATTTTAGTGGAAGGCTGAGAGGTGGTCAATAGTGACCCGATTTGGGCCACTTCCTTCAGGTGCCCACTTTAATTAGTGGACAGCACGTACCAGGCCAACTTCTCACATTGTTGTGCAGCGGTTGGGATTCAAGCCTGCATTGTTTTACGAGATAAATCTTTGTACTGATTAACTGAAAACCACTAAGTACTAGGTACATATAATACTAGCTTAGAATAAGTAAGTTCTACTGAACTTAGGGTTGGGTAAGTCAAGGGTCTAGCACACCCTTTCGCCAACCTCAGAGATTTTAGGTCTCACTAGGTTAGGTAGGTACAACCCCTCAGCACACTTAGTATGTCTACTAAAGGAGATGGCAGTGGCTCTCTGCCCTCTAGATACAGTGAGATTTCATTCCAAGAATTGAAAGCCCTGTGTGCCACTAGAAAGCTGAAGACAGGGAGAAGTGCCAACACTCAACATCTAATTGAGATGTTACTGTTAGATGACCTAAGGAAGTCCCCTGGGTCAGATGAACAGGACAGAGTGGGTGGGACAGGGAATGAGGACAGGTCAGGAGGTGATACCTTTTATGACCTGGAATCTAACCCTGACCAGGGGGACCAAGATGGGTCCCACCTGGATAACTCAGATCTTCCAGAAGGCAGTGGAGAAGGCCATGATGGCCCCCTCTTCTCCCCTCATGGCAGAGTGCAGAGTTTACCAAGGCGATATAGATCTCCCTCTGCAGAGTCTAATCACTCAGGACAGTCTGTAGGGACCTCTGTATCTAGCAAGCGGGACCACTCTTTTGCCATGGAGTACCAAATGCTTGAACCTGAGAAAGCTAGGCTTAGGCTCAGGCAAGAGCAATTGCCCCTAGATAAAGAGTCCCTAGAAGTCCAGAGAGCTAGAAAACTGTTGGGACTAGAGTCCCATGGTGGCAGCAACAGTGTCCCTAGAATTAAGGAACATTCCTTTGATATTAGGAACCTGAGCAAGATTGTCCCTCCCTACCATGTTGGGGATGACATCCATAAATGGATAACTGCTTTGGAGAGGGCCTGTAAAGTTCAGAGGGTCCCTCAAGAGCAGTATGCAGCTATATTGTGGCGCTCCTTTGCTGACAAAGGTAGAGATACGCTCCTCACTGTTAGAGAAGAGGATGCTGACAACTATTCAATCTTGAAGAGTGCTCTCATTGATGGGTTTGGCTTAACCACTGAACAGTACAGGATTAAATTCAGAGATACCCAGAACACACAGAATCAGGATTGGGTAGACTTTGTGGATAGTGCCATTAAGGCTCTGTAAGGCTGGTTGTTTGGCAGCAAAGTGAATGATTTCAAGGGATTGTACAATTTGATCATGAGGGAGCAGATCCTTAATAATCGCCCAAATCAGTTATTGCATCAGTACCTGGTTGACTCTGATCTGACTTCTCCCCAAGAATTGGGAAAGAAGGCAGACAAATGGGTCAGAACCAGAGTAAAAACTAGAAATCAGGGTGGTGACCAGAAGAAAGATTCTACTAAGTCCCAAGAGAAAGGTGGGGATAAATCTAAGGATAAGTCCCCTACAGGGCCCCAAAATTCCTCTTCTGGGGGTGGGTCCCAAACTCCTTCCTCTCCTGAAAAGAAACCCTATTGCCATGTCTGTAAAAAGCCTGGGCACTGGAAAACTGATCCCAGTTGCCCCAGGATTGGCAATAAAGAAAATGTTCCTCCCACAACTACTACCACCCCTCCTGGTACTACCAGTAGTAATCCTCCAGTTGGGAGTAGTGCACCCAAAAAGTTGGGTGCTTTTGCAAGAGGAACAGAGGTGGGCCCTAGTTTAGACAGGGACCCCTCAACAGACTCCTCTGACTCTGATGGTGGTATAGGATTTGCCACCTTTACCATGGGTCCCATAGCATTGGGCAGGTACAGATTGGAGCCAATAATTAATGGTCAGAAAGCTGTGGCATTTAGGGACACAGGGGCTAGTGTCACCATGGTGGCAAGGAAACTAGTCCCCCTCACCAGCTTTTACCTGAGTTTAAATACCAGGTGACCAACATTGATGGTGTCAGAACAGATCACCCCATGGCCATAGTCAATCTCAGCTGGGAGGGGGTCACAGGCCCAAAAGAGTGGCAGTGTCCCCAACCCTACCTGTAGATTGCCTGATGGGCAATGATTTGGAAATTTCAGCCTGGGCTGAAGTTGAACACCAAACCCATCTTAGGATGTTGGGCGTCCCTGCAAAGGTTAGTGGGGCTGTGATGGCCACAGCCCCAGCCCAAGAATTTGGAGAGATGGAGCCTGAAAGAATGGCCCACTCTCCCCAAAAGAGAGCACAAGGGTTGAAGAAAAGTCTTCTTCCCTCCAGACAGTAGGTAAGGGTCAGCCTCCTCAGGGAACTGACCCTACCCCTAGTGAAGGAACTGCCCCAGAGGTAGTCAGGCCTGGCCTGGCCACACTCCTGATGGCAGAGGACCCTTCCAAGGTGGTACCCAGTCTGGAGCAGGTAACCTGCCCCTCTCTACCCTGCCTCAGCCAGCCCAGGGCTGCAGAGGTCAGGGAGGTCAGTGGACCCCCCAGGGCCCCCTGTCCAGAGGAACCCCCCCATCAGCAGATTAGGGGCACCCAGTCTAGTAGCCATAGCCAGGTGAAAACTCCTCTACACACTGAGGGATCCCCCATGCCTTTATGTAGGGACCTCCCCCAGAAGGACTCTGGTAGGCAAGGGCAAACCTGGGACCTGAAGGTTCCAAACCTGCCCTGTCCCTCCAGTAGTCCATCCAAAGGGACCCAACCCCCAGCTGTAGGCAGCCAAAGGTTGACCCTTAGAGCAAAGTGCAACTCAGTTATGGAAAGACAGGCATACATGGTGACCAGTGATCTGAGGAAGCTGAGGCCAACATTCCTAGGGCCTCACTTCCCTACTCAGCCACCTCACCAGCCTTGTACTTTACCTAAGCACACCACAGGTAGTGGTTCCCCATGGTGGAGACCCTCTCATACCCTTAGGGTGAGGGATTGCTTAGTGGACCATAAGACAGGGGGCAACCATGCTAGTGCAGGTGCTTCCTTATATGACCACTTAGTCAATGAAGGCTCAACTGGCCAAGGTTAGCCTTATCTCCTTTCGTTTGGGGGGTTATGTAGGAAGGTGGAATCTGACTATATGGTTGCCCCCACTTTTTTATGGTGTTTTGCTGGTTTATGACTTAGTTGGACTGGGATCCTGCTATTCAGGGCCCCAGTCTATCTGCTTTCTCTGTAAAAGGTTTCCATGTGCCTTAGGCACATCTCTGATTGGAATCTGGAGTGCCCTTATAAGTCCCTAGTATATGGTATACTATGTACCAAGGGCATAGGTACCTCAGAGGCCTACCAGGGGCTGCAGCATGTATTGTGCCACCCCTGGAAGGCCATCCAAACTGACACCCCAGGTCTGCTACTGCAGCCTGGGTAAGGGGGTGCATGCACCCCTTACTGTGATATAGGTTACCTATATCACTAAATACATACACACATATAAACCTATAAGTCACTCCTAAGGCAGGCCTTATCAATCCTAAAGGCAGAGTGCATGGTTCCTATGTGAGAAGGTGCCCCTGCATGAGCAGGGCCCCTCTGCAGCGTTCGGAGACCATCTCTGATGCTGTTTGTAGTGCAGCCTGACCATATACTCTTAAGCGCATTATATCCTCGCGGTAAAATGCTAACTTTGGAATGGCTGCACCTAAACATGTCGTGTTTGGTGTCAAACATCTTGGAATACTACCCCCCCCGCCAATGCTGGCGGTGGGGGTAGCATTCCACCCTTCTAGAGGGAAAGACATGTTAACTCTGACTAGTCCGGTAACTTCTTTCCAGAGCCCTGGCATCACAAAATGGATGCTGCTGCCACGGACACGAGTCTGGCCTCCTGCTGCTGGAGGAAACTCCGGCAGGGGAGGCCTGGACAATAGGTTTCCTGTCCCAGGGAGGTGTGACCACCTCCCCAAACAGGATAATGTGTATTGGGGCTGGGCGGGAGCACTTTCGGGTGCTTTGAAGTCCTGCACTGGGGGCACATTTGGTGTCCCTGTGCATACCCCAGTTCAAACCGGATCAGGGGCTTGCAGCCCCTGCTTTGGTGCGAACTGGACAAAGGGAAAGGGGTGTAGCCACCCCTCTGCCCTGACCCACCCATAGGTGGGGCCACAGAGTAGTCCAACCCCTATCTTTAGTATAAAGGTAGGAACCCAGTCCTTAGGACTTTAGATTATCCCTGGACGAAACTCTGAAACTGAATCCTGGACCTTCGATGCTCTACTCACGATTAGAGGACAGAAGAATCTCCCTTGGGGTCAAGGAGTGACTCCCCTGCTTGGCAGGCACCAAAGAAGCATCTGTCCGGTTCGCATTTCTGAAGCTCCCGTCGGACGCCGAAGTTATCGCATCACCAGAGGTGGATTCTCAGACTTCCCCGAGGCTAGCCTGAGTCCCCAGCAAAGCTGAGGCCCATGGCTATCGTGGGTGACTTGAGACCGTGACCCCTGGACACCGAGCACATTTGCAAGTGCATCCTCTTCTGGGTCTTCCAAGAAGTCGTGCTTTGGGCTCCGAGTAGCCCTAGCCTCCAGCACCACCTGCACCGAAGATCACTGGCTCCCACTCCACGAGTGTCCTGTAAGCCAGATCCACGTGCGGCATCACGAGGCTCCTTCGCAGTCGCTAGCCCGTTGGCTAGTAGCCCTTAACGAAGGCCAACCCTTTTCTTACTTGGCATCCTGGTTGCTCCAGGCCTGCCCTCACTTACCCTCGCTGGGTGAGTTCCACAGACCTTGCTGGTCTGCACCATTGACGATCTACATCTTCACCGAGACTTGCCGTTGCCAAGGCTTGTTGGGTCCAATCCGGTCGCCGACACCTCAGCACTCGACAAACATCGTGTACCAGCCCGAATCCTGCTCCTGGTCGCCGATAACGCCTCCTGGACCTCGTGGCTGAAGAGTCAAGACGACCGTCAATGCACCTGAAGCACTCAACATCGGTGGGCATCTGTCCATCGCCTTCCTGGTCACTGGCTAGTGACCCAGACTCTGTCCCCTCTGCTTTCAGGTTCTTCAGAACTCCGATCCACTCTTGGATCCACCCGGACACTTTTCTCTTGGCCGCCAGCAGCACTTTGCAGCAGATCGCCATTCGAATCGACGACGAAACCCGACCCCGAAAGGCACCTATGCACCCGGCTTCCCTGGGTGAGGTAACACGAGTACTCCGGTGCTCCCGTGGGTAGAGACTCTTCAAAGTCCTAGATCTCAAAGGGTTTTGTCCTAGTCCTCTTTTAAGTGTCCCTTTTCTCTAATTTCCCGATCCCGACTTTCTCCATAGAAGTCAACGGCGTATCGCGGTTGTGTATTTACACTGCACGCGTCTCCCGTAGGTCCCCTGTGTCACTACCTTGGGTGGTTCCTTGTGGTCCAAGCACTTCTAGAGGCTCTAGGCCTAGTGTCTAGTTCAGTCGTGGTTCGCATACCACTTTATTGGTATATGGTTTGGTACGCCCTAGGGCCCAAACGTGTATTTGTGCTATTACTGTGATTTAATAACTTATAACTTATGTACTTCGAACTCTAGCCTCATAAAGAGACTAGAGGGGTGTGTTTAGCAATAAATACATATATTTTGAATATATCCCTGGTGTGGTGCTCTTTCATTTGGTCACTCAAGAGATTATAGACTGGTAAAACAAGCTGCCTTACATTCCTTCAAGACTTAGCCTGAAGGCTGCTCTCCATAGCTACCACTAGGATAGCTTTCAATAAGGTTATCTTTAACCTATCTCCAATAAGGGGTTGTTTGGACTGGTGCAAGGTGCCCACTATAATTAGTGGACAGCATATACCAGGCCAACTTCTCACACTATAAGCTCTAATCATAGTGCTGTCAAGAGTCTTAGAGTCCCTCCCTCTCAGAGCAACGCTTCCATATGAGATGGTTGGTAGAATTTTTGCTTGAGCGACCTTAAGCAGGGGGAAGAGCATGGGACCTTTCAGCTTAGTTTTAGTTGTTTCAGCGAAATTGCTAGGCCCACACCTCTCCTTCTAATTGATTCGAGCTGGTTGGAAAATAGCCCACCGTTACCAATGGTTATGCCTAGATATTTATAGTTTGTGACATTCTGAATTCCGATGCTGCCCAGGTGCCATGCATAGGAGCCTTTTGCGGATCTTTTCATGGACATAGTTTTTGTTTTCTCAAGATTTACTTCCAAGACGTTTTCTGTAGCATAGCCATCTAGTGCGTTCAGGAGGTGCTGCAATCCTACTTTCGTGTGGCTGATCAGGACCTCATCGTCCGCATATAGAATGCTGGACAAGGCCTTACCGCCTAGCTTGGGGGCGTGTGTGTTGGGTAAATTTAGAGTTTGCGTCAAGTCTGTAACATACAAATTGAATAGAGTTGGGGTGAGCACACAGCCCTGTTTGAGCCTGTTAGTCGTAGGGATACGCATCAATAGATGTGTGCCATTGCCCAACTTAACCTGCACCCAGGTATCAGTGTGTAGTTGTATTATCATTTTGAGGACAGAATTCGGAATATTCCAGCCGGCCATTTTTATCCACAGCCTTTCTCAGTCAATATTATCAAAAGCGGCTTTAAAATCTATAAAACAGAAATGTAAAGCCTGTTCTGTTGCTTTGGCTTGATCGATAAGGAGTGACATTGCTAGGATGTTAGTGGTTGCGTTGGTTGCTTTGCAGAACCCTGTCTGGTTGTACGGAATAATACCCTGGTCCTCGGCCCATTCCTGTAACTCCACTAGTAGGGTGCCTGCAAAGTACTTAGCATCTATATCAAGCAAGGCAATACGACGATAATTTTTTGGAGAGGCTTTGTCGCCTGATTTATGAATTGGTGAAATAATGGAGCCCTTCCATGAAGCTGCCAGCTTGCTAGTTTGCCTGATATCGCAAAAGATTGGGTCTAACGTATCTACCCAAAATGTTGCATCCTGTTTGAAAAGGGCTGGTGGTATTCCGTTGGGTCCTGGGGTTCCCTCTTTCCTTCCTTTTGATATTTGTCGTTTAATTCTATCTGAGTGGATTGCCTTAACATCCTCCTGATGACGTAAGATAGTACCCTCGGTGCTTTTATTCTGCTGTTTGCTGGTTGTAGTGGGGCCCAGAGTAGTGGTCACCTGTGGGTTGGCTGGTGGGAGATTGAAATGAGATTCCAGGTACTGTGCCCATATCTCCTCAGGAATGTGTGAGGACACCCCTCCATGTAAGGGATGCATTACTTTGTTCACAAGCGACCAAAAGCATTTGCTGTTATTAGTTTTGGAGTCGTGAAGTAGCCTGGCCCAAAGATCTTCTTCCCTGGCTCTCTTAATATCCCATTTGATTTTTTTCAGCTTTGATCTATGCTGGCATAATGAGAGGATTAGAGTTGAACCTCCAGGGTTATATCTCAGTAGTCTGAGGGCCTTGTTAATTGCTTTTTGTTGTTGTCCTTATGGAACTCTGATGTCTGGTTTGTATCCTTCCTATTGAACACCCATCATTGGTCGATCTCTGCTTAATTTTTGTAGAGTATTCATTTGATAGCTAGGCGATTAAGTCTTCTCATTTGCTGACCGGGCTCTGTTTTTGATCATTGCAGTCATGTAAGAGAAACCTTGCTGCCTCCAGAAATTCCTCAGTATGTGCAGTGAAAATTTAACTCTTTTAAGTTTAGTTGTGTAAATGGAATTGCATCCCCCAGGTACAGATTCAAAAAGGGGAGCGCTGGCCTGCATAAGTACTTCTTGTGGCCGATGATCACTATCCACCTTATCGCCCAGAGTAAACAAGGTCACGTAATGAAAAGGGGCAAGAGAAAACAGAGTGTAGTCAAGAGTCGGCGCTTTAGTCTGGTGTAAAATGAGGCTGCTGGTGGAGAATCTTCTGCAAACCTGCCATTTAATACTCGAAGGTCGAAGTACTCTAGGTCCTCCAAGAATTCCCTGGAAATTTTACTTGCTCTGTCATGTATGCTCTTCTTTTGGTCGGAGATGCTCCAAGCCAATGACTGGGCAAGGATTTCTTTCGATGCTGAATAGCCCAAAAGTTGGAGATTCAAATCCCCTGAGAGAATATAGTTGGAAGTCTCTTGTTACCTCATAATTTCCGAGAGGTTGTCCAGCAGGTGCTTGGTATCTCTGGTTTTACATTTCGGGTTTATGTATGAGTTGAAGATTATAACTTCGTCATTTTTTCCTTCAATGTAAAGTGAGATTTTGACTGCCTTGACCGACGAGGAGGCAGAAGGAATTTCCACGGCATTAAATGATCTTGTAACCAAAAGTTAGGTTGCCAGCCCACCTGAAAGCCGCCCACATTTTGCTTTCCTAGTTGCCGGTGTATGGAACCCTATGTACCCCTCTAGGTGGTATGGTTTGCACACCCAGGTTTCCTGAAACAGCACTATGTCATAAGATCTTATCAATAATAAGAAATCCGGCTCCATAATTTTGCCTCTAAGGCCGCTGATGTTCCAGGAGCAGAGGCGGTCAGGTGGTATCAGTGTAGCAGACCGTTCCATACTGACGAACCATTTGCCAATGTGTACTGCTATTGAAAGTTCTATAAATCTGTTGGTTACCAATTGTTGACGGAGTGGTTGCCTGGAGTAAACGGAATAGGCTGCGTCCCTCTGTTACTTGGTCAGTGACTGACTGGAGCTCCCCTTAGGACTGAGTGAGTGGTACCTCTATTGTTGCTTTTGTGCTTTTGTTGATTTTATTGTTCCTGTTGCTAAGAAGAGGAAGGGGGTATCTTTCTTTGCATTAAGATTAAATAGTTATCCCCCAAGACTTGAATGTTTCACTTTCCCTTAGCTCCTGGTTAGCTAAGAGGGAAGATTGTCATGTAGCTTTGATGACCTCTTCCTAAATGTGAGACCGGCCTGATGAACTCTATTGCAAGTAGAGCGGATGATTTTATATCCCTTAGAGCTGGGATTGATGCAAATAGATGAAGAATATTACCTCTATTTAGAGTATCACAATTCCCCTTTGATTCAAACTATGGTGTAAAGAGGAGAGCGCAGGACTCAGGCTGCCAGTCAGAGAAATTTCCCTGTTGATGTACTTCCTCATCTTGGTGCCGATTAGATGGTTGAAGATTCTGCAGCCTATCATCTCCGATTGATTGGACAGGAGCTGGGCTGTGATTATTGGCGTGTGGTGAACTGATAGACAGACAGCTGGGGCCTTCTAAGCCGTACTCTCCTTGTTTTTGTCTTAGTACAGTGTCATGGACATGTGGCGGGCCGGAGCTGGTGACTGGGGTATCTGCTGGGTTATCTGCCGTTAAGTTCACCCAGTTCCTTTGTTTTAACACCTGCAGGATTGAGACTGAATTTTTTATGTCTGCTGTGATATTATCAGATCGCTGGATTCTATTTTGATCCTTTGCTAAGGGTTGTGCTTGTGCTACAGCGAATTAGTTCAAAGAAGTGTTGTTTAGACTTAGCAGGATCTGTGGGTTCTCTTGGAGTTGCGTGTAGCCCGCTTCTCTTATGGGATTGATGAGATCTTCTGCATTGGTGGTTGTTGTTTCCAAAGCTCCCTTTAGTGCATTGTTAGGTTCTCCGTCTTCCTGACCATTTTTCTCACCCACGAGAGTGGGCTTTTCTACTGTTTGGATAGTTGAACTATGATGGGCTGCATCTGCTGCTCCCAGTTTGTGGCAAAACAGGAGAAAGACTCCGGCCACGCTGGCTGCTGATTTTTTATAGCACCCCTTCCTCTTCAGTTGACGCCTTTGTTTGGCGTTCTGGGGTTGGGCACCCTCATTCAAAGCCCCTGTTTGAAGGGGAGAGGAGGGGTCACCATGTGTGCTGCTGTTCTCTTTGCTTTTGATGGTTTTGTTCTCGGCTTCTGCTTCCGCATTGATTATCCTCATATTCAGCTCACTATTTGCAATTTCTGGAGCCTCCTCCTTACTGCCTACAATCTCCTTTTTTAGATAGTTGCGTAGGGTAGACAGCATTAAAGGGAGGGACGACTTCTTCCCCGCTAGGGGGCCACACGTGCACGTTAGGTTTGCCCTTGTTTGGGCTCGAATTATTAAGGAGTTAAGGTTCCCCAATTTCTCATCAATCCCACCAACATACAAGGTCAGGGTGTTAAGAAGATTCAGCTGTAAATCCATCTTGTTGGACCGGTATTGAAGCGTGTCAACCATCCGTTGCATGGTGCTTAACAGGGAGTCCCACACATTTGTGCATCCCGACGTAATTTGTGCATGTTTAACATGCCAGTGAGCCCTACTGCATGATTCCTCCACCTCCATTGAGCATTCTTTTTCTCGCCCAAGACTCAATGGGGTGGGCCCGTGGTTGGCATCCGAAGTGTAGAAAAATTCGGAATAGATTTTCGGTTGTGAGAGATGGGTAGCAGGGCTCTTAGCTAGGGACATTTCGCCACCAGACTCCACATGAGCAGAGCCCTGTTCCGATTGTTTGTAGTGGACAGGTAGAGTCTCCTCTTTTGAGTTATGTCCGGTTGGTGGCGTTTTCCTCTTAACGCGCTTAGCCGCCCTTGGGTTAGTTTTTCCCAATCTCATGTTGTTTTAAAGTTTGCAGCCTAGTGGATCCAGTCAGGCCGATTAAGTCAGCTCCGAGCCTTCCCTACCGATTGCTGCGTTGTTTGTGGAAATATATGGTAGTATGTTTAGTAGCTCTGTTGTTATTCCTGGGTTCCTGCTTTACCTTTACCATGTGTTATTTTATCCCCACTGACCTCTGACTTCCCTCTTCCCGCTTCCTTGACATATTCTTTACTGAATTGAAGTGAGTGTTACCATCGTGAAATATCCAAAGGTAACCTGCTTTCAGGTTATGCTAATATTGGTACAACATTGCAGTATATGTTGAGAGACATTAATTCATATTTTACTTATTGAGAATGATAAGTATGCAGATTTTAGGGCCTAGTGAATGCACAGTACAAAGGTATTGTTGGCATATATCCTTTTTGGTAACACCAGTTCACTATTATGTACAACAAAAGCCAACCATTCTGAGGTGTGAATCAGTTCCTGAAGATACATAATAATGTATAAGAGACAACATCATACATGATATAGGAGCTAATGTGGGGAACGACATAGCTGTGACCAAGTGTCTTCTGAAAATGTTGCCTACATGCATGTGCTTATGCTAATGTAGAACCAAAGTTTAAAAGACTTGAAGCTGGTGAAGTCAGAAAACTTGGTAACTGTTTGGTGGTCAAAGTTCATAATCTGTTCTGTTTACAGAGATCCAATAAAACTATTGTGTATGTAATTTCAGCATCAACCGTGGCAGGCAAAGGAAAAGTTGCCAAAGTAGGTGGGGAAGCATCTGGCCTTAATGGTTTTGGTTCTGACACCATAGGACACATTGGCCCAGAGGGTGAGTGCAATGGAGGTCACCAGTCACTCAACAGCTTCTTCTGAGGCCTCCTCCAGAGAGCACTCTGTAGTGGTGACAGGTCCTACTGCTCTAGTTCCATATACATCCTTGTCTGCCACCCAGAGTACCATCTCCACCCTCCCTCTTGCTCCCCCTCAGTTGACCTACCCAGGCACGCTGAAAGACTCCTTCGCTTGAGGCACCTCACCCCCTGCATCTGTCCCAAGGCTGCGTTGAGTGAGGAGGTTATTGACCTCCTCCATAACATCTATGTAGGCCAGCCTGCACTACTAAATGCCATCCAGTGACTTCACAGCCAAATGAAACAAATAGCTTACCTGGAAGGCATTCACAGTGCTATGTCAGGCCTACAGAAGTCTTTTCAAGGTCTAGCCTCCTCACTGACTGCAGCCTCCCAAACTATCTCAACCTTGTGGCCCACCTCCGACCCCACCCCATTCCTATCCAAATTCCCTATTCACAGACCTGTCCCAAGCACACTCATGCCTTTGCACGCACCTACTCAGAAAAAAGCAGCACACACAAACAACACAAAAAGAAAAAGAGGTATGTATCCAAACACACAGACACCACCCCAACCCCTAGCACAACCACAGACACTACCCTCACCACCACAGACACATCCACCACCCCAGCACACATACATACACTGCATCCACCATAACAGACACAGACATCACCCCAGCATAACCTCGTACAATGCACCCACCACCACAGACACATCCACCACCACCATCACACCTACATATACTGCAGCTACCACCACAGCCACATTCACCATGAACACACTCAGCACCTCCACAGCACACACACCTAAAAAACAGAAATGTGCACACTCACCCATACAACACACACCAACAAAGCAAGACACACCAAACGTTCACAACATGCACCAGACCCACAGACACCTGCACCATCCACATACACAAGTATTACAGGCATTTCCACTCCCTCTACCTCCTAACCCACACTCCCTCCTGACCATCCTACCCATTTTCCTTGTGAAAGTCTTCTGTTTGCCCTTGCCATGCCACACCCACAGCTACCCCACCTAAACCCACACCTACCCCTTCCGCTCCCCAACCCATCCCTTCCACATCCCAAACCACCCCTCAAAAGACTGTACCCTTTCCTACTGCCCCCAAGGTACTCCTAAAAAAGGGAAAGGCCCTCATCCCAAGAGCAAAACTACCCCTGCCAAACCTCCTATCCCAAACCCAAGACAACCCCTCTAAAACTAGCCCCCCCCCCTCTCAAACCCAAGGGCACCGCACCCAAACCAAACGATCCCCCCCAAGTAACATGTTTGAGGTCCCTGCTCTGCCCACTGGATGCCCCTTCCCAGGGAGGTTCCCCTGGCAGTAGAGTTGGAGGCAAGTTGAGGCACACCTGTGCACAGCACACCATTTGGACTGGCATTTTCCTTGTTACAAACTATTTGAGAGACTTATCTCATAGTGATTAAATCACTATTTCCTGTTCATCTAGTTTTTCTGGCATTATTTTACCTTTGCAAATGTTAGATTCCTAGCAATGTTTCAGTGTAACATGTTTAGTACCTATTTTTCTTTAGCATGATAGCATGAACTACTGCATACTTTTTAATTGCCTACTTTGTGAAATGCATACACTGGTTCACATGGTATGTGATGGTGATTTGAATTAGGTGCACCCATTCACCATAGTAGTGGATACTTGCACCTACAAATAGATGTTGAGACATAATATAAGGACATTTTACTACAGGTGTGTTAGTTTCATCTTGATTAATGATACATATGTACATATATGCATTTCACCTGGTAATATGATGTGCAAAATGAAATTGTATACAATACAGGACTTGCACTAGACAAGGGGAAATGTTACATGGACGAATATGTAGAGTGCTTCAGATTTGGAACTGCCATTGATTTTCCAGGTAATCTACGAGGTGAGGGTTACAGCTTGTCTAGTGCAATTCCTACATGAGATTACATTGCACTTATACCAATGATGTGTGATGTATGTGTTTTTTATGTGACAATTTCCACACTTTATTTCCACACACCTGTATGGTGAGTTTCTGTTATGATATCCTTTTTTGTGCATGTGTCCCTTTTTGTAAGTCAGCTGGCACATGATTTATGAGCACAATGTAGTAATAGTGGTGTGTACCTTTAAATTCCTTCAACGTCAACATTAGAGACATATGGAATGCACATTGCTATGCTATAGCTTGTGTGAGTAATTTCAAAATGCATGAGTCCTGAGCATATGTGAGCAGCCAAGTAAAAACAGGCAACAGGTAAAGGGGGAGGTTACCTTCGGTTCCGGCAATGACGGTGTTGATATGCATCGTGATCAACCAGCAGCAGCGAAGCAGGACATTTAGGATGGGGTCCATGGCGAAACAAGAAGTGGGAAGATGTGTAAAGGTGAGTTTTTGCTTTATATGCATTCCATTCTGCCAACTCAGGTGTGCAGTCTTCCCTGCCACAGTTGCATCGGCGGGAAGGCACATGGCGATAGGTCCGGCGGAGAAACTTTCAGTTCTCCACCCCCAACAGCCGCTTTTGCATATCCCGCCGTCAACGCAGTTGAGATTAACTGGCAGTGATGGTGGGACCGTGGTCGTCTTTTGTCTATGCAATCTCTAACATCTAAATAGGGCAGGCGGACCACCAAGTTGGCGGGCGGGAAGACCACTGAGAAAGCGGCAGCGGGACTAATTTCACCAACATCTAAATATGGCCCTCAAACTCAGGTTTACTCCCCCCAGCAGTATTTTAACTGTGGGTACACCATCACTGTGGCATCTGAAATATTTAAGAACCTGTTAGCATACTTATTAAAGCAATATAGGTCTACATAGTTTGTGTTGAGATGGGGATCTGCATCCTTCAAGCAATTACAGGACTGTTGATCAGCAATTAATTTATTTATGGTATCTTTATTCCAGTCATGAGGAGCTGGCAATAAGATGGCATACCAGCTGAGACGAAAGGTGTGTGTCATTTCCACAGTCTCTGTGGGTCACAGAATCTGATAGCCCAACTCCTCCCACTTCATATAATCTTGGAACATGGTAGCTATTAGCTTGGCTATAGACAATCTACAGGTAGAGCTGTGTAACTCATATTTGTTCCCTAATTTAATTGTAGCTGATCTGGGTCCTTCAATTTCTGGAAAACACTTGCCATGCACCATGTGAATTATAAATGCCACCATAGTCAGATAATTTTCAAATGCTATTATTATTCACACTAACTAAGCATTTTTCCAGGAATTCTTGTGTATTTCTCCATTCCACTCTACAATTGGCCAATCTATTCTGCCAGTTGAGATTTCAATCTTGAGTTAAGATGTATTTAATCTACAGCTTTGCTAATTTTCAATCAATTGATCTGTAATGAACTTTGCAACTTCCAACAGTTCTAATTCAGAATTTGGTGGTTTTCTGATGCTTTCAGCATTTTATACGAGAGGGTCAATGTTAGGGTGGATGGTATTAGAACAGAATTCATTCTCAGTCTACTGCTACCAATATGTACTTATAGTGCTGATATGATTGAAATAGTTTATTTGGTGAAATTGAGATGCTTTACTGTGAGGCATTTGAGGTGGTTTCAATGTAATTGAAGATTTTATCAAAGGACTGTTTCAGCAATATAGCACATACTGTCTGGTAATATTTTACATTAATGGCTTTCAATAACCGTCTTTCAATATACCTTTAGTTGTGAAAATCCTGTATGTGCTGAACCAATTCCCTCCTGCACTTCTTGCAGTGCCCTTTTTAGTTTAGATACAGATCTAGCTAAGTCATTCAATATATGTCAATCTGCTATTCCAGGTACTGTAACTTTGCATAGTGCACCCTGTCCCAGGATATAGTTCTAATTCAAAGGAAACCTGTAGTCAGGGCTGTCAGTGTTAGTAGTGACTGTACTGCCAAGCGCATTTTTTGGTCAATTCTTGCTGCTATTTTGTATCACTAATTTCACAGCTTGATCATAAGCAAAGTTGCCTTTCAAGTGCATTCCCTCACTCTGGCATGCCATTATGTGATGTAAGTCCACATGTGGAAGCTATATCTTGAAGCAAGCTATTCGAAATTAGAGCTCCTTTGTTCTTATTATGTTCCCTTGGGAGTTTTTTAATCTATTGGATTGGCAATATGCTAAAATTACACTGTTACCCTGTAATCAAAATTATGTCAAGATTGAACTATTTATTTTTTGTTTGAGGATAGAAGAAGTTCAATCGATGGTGCAGTTGACTTTCCTAGGGGTTTCACATTTATATGATTTATTTTAAATTCAAAATCCTCAAATACTCCTACTGCTTCACATGCGGCAGAGTATCACATTATCTTTTCAACTTCAGGGTGTCCTGTTCGCCTGTACATAAAACGGTATGGTATTAATGTAATGATTTTACTGATGTTATCTTTGGAATTACATGCTAATATTGAAGACAGTTGTTTGTTCTTAAGGTAGTCTGATTTTCATATTTAATGTCCAAACTCATCAGGCTCATGGCTCATTGCAGCTAGTGCACATGCAGGGCTAAAGAAGGAAGAATGCTGGTTTTAGTTGATGCCTCTAGCTTCTGTATAGGTGAAACTATAATTAATTCCTTACAATTTATGATGATTTCCTTGTAGATTGTTGTCTGGTAGGCAGTAAGGACTTGGAGTGAGATGCCCCTCTTCAGTGCAAGTGTGACTTTCTATAGAATGATAGCCTCGGGCCTTTGTCTTATAATTTGTATGTGGACCCAACTTGACTCAGAGCTATCCTAATCACTAAATTACATATATTGTCCTGTGTTTGTAAATGTGCGGTTGTTATCATGTCTTCTTTGTAGGTCTCGGAGTACAAGTGTTTCTTCCATTTTTATTTTGCGAACAAAAGAGTAATTAACAGGGGTAGTGGTTTCCTTCTCTTGCAAAATATGAGAGGTATGTTCAGTCAGAAATTAAAAATGCTATCAATACTTTTTGAGAGTGTTTGGAAGCTCAAGTATTTCACATTTATCTTGGAACTGAGGTACTCAGGTGCGAGGACCAGGTTTCTATAGGAAATTGATTTTATGGTTTGCTAATAACTTTAGTATCGTTTTAGGAATGTTCACAAAACTTTCCAAAAAACAGGTTCATCCCACTCAGCTCTATCCCGGGAAGTTTTGATCCATAAACAAGGGTCTAATAAAAAATGGGCGCCCTAAAACACAAGTTCTCAATGCAATATCAAAAGGGATTTTTCAATAGTGCTACCGCCAAAATGGCCAGATTTGGCATAAAGCTAGATATATGCCCAGCTCTTTGTGATTGGTGTAAATTTATATATATCTGGGTACTTGGGTTTGCAGGAGTCTTATGGACCTCACGCGAGCATTCAAATTCAAATAATAGAGCAATCTGATTGGCCGAGTGGCCTTTTTTTCTTGTCTGCTGCCTCGCTCCCACGCTCTGACTGGCTGGCCACAACATGAAGAGAAATGTTGCACCCGTGATTACATGGCTTGGAGACTCGGTGCTCATGTCCTGAAAATTAAAAAGAAAATAAGGTATAAGGGGGAAGGGGGAAGGGGGAAGGGGGAAGGGTAAGGGCACCCCTGTGTGCTGTATGTATACCAAAGGGGCTAAATATTGGTCTGCATATTGATATGTTCATTCAAATAGTGATTCAGTCATCAGAAGTCACTGATAAACAATACCCCATGATTCAAGCTTCCTAGACTCAGAAGTACCTGCTCGGAGGACTCTGAATTTGAAAAAAACTGTGTAGTAGCCAAACAGCAATTAACGACATGAGGTTATAGCAAAAGAACAAACATGCAGGGTGTGACAATCAAAATCAAAATCGGCTATGTAAATAGCACCCAAAGAACAGAAAAAGGTATCATCAAACTATAAAAACCAATTAATACTAGCATACAGTGAGGAACACTACCAAAAACACAGGCATCTAATAGAGATGATTCAGACATCAGCACTTACTTGGATGATTATCCAACAATATCTTGTAAAAAAGCACCAATATTAGCAGACAAAATTGTACAGAGTCATTATGAGGAAATCAATGAAGAGCAAATGTGCCTTTAAAATAGACGAAATGGATTCATATAGTGCAAAAAATGCAAAACATGCAAAATAGCTGAGAATGTGAAGCAGTAGAAAGACTAGACAACCCGGATTATGTACATCACAAAAACAATACCATGCAACACGCATTATGTGGTGTACATAGTAGAGTGTGGATGTGGACTGAGAAACATAGGAATTTACAACTTGCCCTCTTAAGAAAATATTTTTAGAACACAATAAATACACAACATATACAATGGCCAAGCACTCAAATAAGGAACATGTAGAATACTAGAAATCCCTAAGCTACGAAGTGGCCTGACCACGAGGGCTGAAACATGTCAACACATTGGGGTATAGGAAACTATAAGGCCCATTACGATACCCGGCGTAAAAAAATCCGCCAGGCATGAAAGCGGCAAAAATCCGCCCGCACACACCGTCTGAACACCGACCACGCCATTACGATTACACAAACCGAAAACCGCCATCGGCGGAAAAACCACACAAGATACCGCCCGCCCTCGTCCGAGTCGGAGTCAAACCGCCCGCCACGGACGGAAACATGCACGACAACACAAAACCGCCCGACACACCGCACGTGAAATTACGATCGCACCGCCATGAGCGCGGGTAAACCACAAATATACCGCCCGCCAGCGCAAACAACGCCGATGAGAATTGACACGGCAGAAGCCATGGCGCCCACGTCCCTGCACAGAAACCATCCGCTGACCAAAACAATCGCACACAACATGGCCAACAAGTCCACACAGCAGGGCACGCACAAATACACAAGCACAGTACACATCACGAAAACACCCCCCCCCTGGACAAACAAAAAATACAAAGGCCAGAACACCAGACACAACACACCTGAAAACAACAGACCATGAGGACACACCCACATAGGTAAGTACAAAAGCAGCACTCCCACAGACCACAACCCCTTGCAACATTGCAAAGCAGAGAGGAGAGGAGAGGACACAGTGACACAGCAAGGACAGCAGCACACCACAGAAACGCACACATCACCACCACCACCACCACCACCACCACCACCAAACACCGGCACCACAAACCCCTGCACATTACACAACACACACCGCACCAGCACCACAAACACCATGGCACCACAAAGAATGCCCAAGTTCACGCCCATTGAGCTGACGGTCATGGTCGACGAGATT
This sequence comes from Calotriton arnoldi, assembly GCA_963921515.1. Lineage (NCBI taxonomy): Eukaryota > Metazoa > Chordata > Amphibia > Caudata > Salamandridae > Calotriton > Calotriton arnoldi. The sequence goes on along the minus strand of CAWUFW010011239.1, from coordinate 430,245 downwards.
ATCAAGGTGCACCCACAAATCTATGGGAACCTGGTCCAGCACACACCACTAGCCACCAGAAACAGAATGTGGAACCGGATCGTAGACCAGGTCAATGCAGTCGGGACCCTGCCCAGGAACAGAGTTGAAATCAACAAACGGTGGAATGACGTCAAGAGCCTGGTCAAGAAGAAGGAGAGCAAGAACAGAGAGCTGGCTGCCATCACTGGCGGAGGGAATCCCGCGCTCTTCAAGACCTTCAAAGCGTGGGAGGAGAAGGTGCGAGTCATTATACATCCGGAGATCCTCGCCGGATTACCAGGGGGAGTGGAGGCTGGTAAGTACAAACTAATGTATACCAGCACACCGCTATGTACTCACATGCACTACCACCATGCCACAGCTCCCAGGGACAAACACCCCCATGTCCAGCACACAATACACAACACATCACACACACATGCAACAGACACCACCACACACAGCCCAAACCTAACAACTGTAAGATACGTGGGGGCATGTGTACACTCAGCCATCCACGTAACCACCAACAGGTCCCCAACTATGCCAGAAGCGCCACAACGAGCACCCACCACACCCATGTGTCCGCCATAGCTGCACTAACCGACAAGTAACAGGTAAGTGGCAGGAACACAAAGTGCAGTGGGTGGGAGGGTGGACAGCTCAAGTACAACACACACCAGGCCCCTAGTCCCACAGCACAGCAAGGAGGAGCATCCCCCACACCCCACACCCACGTGTCAGCCACCGCAGTGCACACAGACAGCTGAAAGGCAGACATCACGGTCCACAACAATCGGTGTCAGTGGGTGTCCAGCCATCACCACGACCCACAACACCGCCCCCACCCCCACAGACCTGCAACATGGAGCACCCCCGCTAGAACCATGTGGCATCCAGTACAGTGCACGCACGAACAACCTGCAGGTGGGAAACTGGACAGGGCTGGATTACTGGAGGCATGAGGACCGTAACACGACCAACACATGGGACATGTTACGTAGCAGACGAACACGCAGCACCGCCCACTGTCACGAACAAGTGAACAATGTGCACACGGACATGAACCACAGACTCACACCCCACATGACCCATCACAGACACAGCAACACCCAAGGAGCCACGTCTGCATGCACAAGCCACACTGAATATAGTACCACACGACAGCCACTGTGCAACCCATCACACACAACCGAAACACCATTGAAGTCCTGTCCATGTAGCCCCTACTGCCTGTCAACCACACACCCCACAACTACGCCTATGTAAGACAAACAACACTAGACGCAACAGAGCGGAACAACATAAATGCACACGAACACCACTGAACCCATCAAACACACAGACACACCATGCACATACAACATACCATCCATCCCATCCGTCAGCCCCAGTCTCATGAAAGGCATGTCATCCGCACAGCTGCCACACATACAGCAGTCACGCTAAGATACATGCCCATGACCAACCATGTGCCAGAAGTCAATGAAGCGCACGCCACACTGTGAGCAACAACACACAACATGGGCCACACCCTCGAGCACTGCAGTGATGCACATGGCACAGGGCAGCACGCACACCAAGGAGATGGGACAACTGCAATACATCGGGTGGCACACAACCATCACACACTCATAACGATGCGTCCAATGCCATGTCCAGTAATCACAACAGACAGCAAATATGCAGGGTATGTCAGGCATGCACACACCTCAGACCATGCACTGTCATGCTGCCACAACACATGTCACGTTCGGCACCCATGGCTCACAGCATGTAGCCCAAAAGCATATTCCATCCCAAATGCGTTTCTGGGGCATGACCCCCATGTTGCCATATGCGTTCCTAAGCGTTCCATTTGCACCCCAAAAGCATATTCCATCCCAAATGCGTTCCTGGGGCATGACCCCCATGTTGCCAAATGCGTTCCTAAGCGTTCCCTATGCACCCCAAAAGCAAAGTACAAACCAGACCCAGGATGGGCCTGGAGCCCGCATACACCAGAGTCACAATAAGTAGGAGCACAGCAACACACCCATCGGCATAGCCAATCCGTCCCATGCCACATGTGCACAGCACACAGTCCCATTGCCAAGTACACACAACAACAGATTGTACAGCCACACACCCGCCTCCGGGACACACGTGCACGAGAGTGCACGAACGGAGAATGTCAGACAACCAATACAGACTTCGCCAGGTGCAACACAATAACAAATCTCATTCTCTCCACAGGTGACGAACTGCTGGATGCTGGGGATGGAGACAGCAGCCAGCACAGCCAGCCTACAAGCCCCCAACGAGGACACACGGATGTGGAGGATCTGTCCTCCTCTTCGGACACGGACCACCAAGCAGGCCCATCTAGTGTGGCAGGGCCCAGCCGCTCCCCAGGACCCCTCCTACCCACCAACCCATCATCCAGGGCTGCTGAACATTCCCAGCCCCCTGCTGCCACTGTCGTTGCGGCCACACCCACGGTCATTGCGGCCACACCCACGGGCATTGCGGCCACACCCACGGTCATTGCGGCCACACCCACGGTCATTGCGGCCACTACCACTGCCGCAACCGCCACCACGTCTTCGCTGGCCCCAGCCCCAGCGCAGGTGGTGGCCCGGACGACTGGATCCACCCTGGGATCCAGGGCGAGGACCGTGGTGAGCAATGTGGCTAGTGGGCAGGCCGGTGGCAGCAGGACTGGTAGGAGGAGCAGGGTCAGGGAAACGCCAGCCTCCCTGGGAGCCATGCCCTGCCTCAAATGGCCAGAGTCCTTGGGGCCTATGAAGAGGCCCAAGGACAATGGGCCAGGTCAGCTACAGACACGCGTGAGGTGCTGGGGGTGCTGAGGTCCATGGACGCCCGTATGGGCCAACTCGTGGACCTCATGGGCCAGCTGGTGGTGGCGGTGAGGACACAGCCAGGGACAGCAGCTCCCCTCCGCCACCACCTGCCGGGGCACAGGGTCGAGCAACAGTGTCCAGTTCCCCTGCGTCCACAGCCAGTGAGCACACCTCAACCACCAGCAGGTCGCAAGCAGGCACCCCCTCGCAAACGTGGAAGGGGCCGTCCGAAGTGGAAACAGATCTCCCGGGAGGACTTCGCACGCTCCAGACGCAAGTGAGGCAGCCAGCCAGCCTTCCTTGACCACCCACTGCATTGACTTGGACTACGATCCCACTCCACACAGCCATCTGGATGGCATGTGTGTGTTGGACTTTGGACATAGAACCAGTGGGTACACCCTGAGCATCACGCAGCCATGACCGACAGCTCATTGTCACTGCACGCACCACTTTTGTCATCACCTTACACACAATCACATGTCACAGTTTGAAATAAATGCACCTCTTCCACAAACTGCTGTCCGTGCCCTGTGTTTTAATTGTACGGAATACAACGGCCACCTTGAGCGGAACGGCACCTGATGCGTGGCATGGCAATGGAACCGGAGGGCCTGTAGGGACCTAGGGGTGGGAGACAGAACAGGAGCACATTCAATGAGTGTGTCACACACCCATCACACAGTACATGTCAACAACTACAAGCAATGTACACACATCGCACAGAGCAATAGGGCACAATGCCACAGCCACCATCAGTGGCATACTAACCTGGGCATGGAGCGTTGACACACAGCACGCAGTGAACAAAAGGCCACCCTGACACAGCACACACACACCTGCACAAATACAGACACATCAGCCGTCGTACATGGACACTCACCGTCAAGTGAAGTAGCGGGCGATGAGCTGCTGGCGCACATTCCCAGCTTCCTCCTCTCCGCTGTCCTCCTCACTCGAGCTGTCCTGGTCTGCGGGCTGGGGCCCTGGTTGATCTCCGTCATCCACAATGAGGGGATCTGCTTCCGAATGGCCAGATTGTGCAGCATGCAGCATGCCACCACTATCTGGCACACCTTCTGTGGGGAGTACGCCAGCGCACTCCCGGTGCGGTCCAGGCACCTGAACCTGGACTTGAGGAGGCCAAAGGTACGCTCGACCACACGTCTGGTCCTCCCATGTGCCTCATTGTAGCGATCGTCTGCTGGGGTGCGAGGATTCCTCAATGGACTGAGCAGCCATGCCCCATTCGGGTACGCAGAGTCACCTGGGTGTGAGGGACACAGAGAACCGTTGCTATTCCAACTGGACAGGGGACAGCATCGCACAACCAGCACGCTACACCACTCCACATACTCACCGACAATACAGCCACGATCCTGTTGCAGATTGGACATCAGTCGTGGCAAGATGCTGTTGCGCATTACGTGTGCGTCATGGGCCGAGCCTGGGAACTTTGCACACACGTGGGTTATCACCATGTCCGCAAGGCACACCACTTGCACATTCAGGGAGTGCGTGGGCTTCCTGTTGCGGTACAGGTGCTCAGTGGCCTGTGGTGGAACAAGGCCAACATGTGTGCAATCAATGGCACCAACGACGTGTGGGATCCTGCCAAGGGCATAGAATGCACCCTTCACTGCCGCCAATTCACGAGCCCTGGGGAATCTGATGTACCTGTTTCGGTACAGCAACATGGCTGCCAGTACATCCCTCAGCACCTTGCTGAACATGGGCTGGGACATCCCTCCTCCACTGCCCACTGTGTGCTGGAATCACCCAGTGGCGAAGAAATGCATGGCGGCCATCACCTTAGCCGTGGGGGTGAATGCTGTCGGATACACCCTGCGGGGACGGAGATGGGGTTCCAACATGGCACACAGTCGATGCAGGGTTGGCCTGTCCAGCCGAAACTTCCTTATGACCTCAGTATCCTCCATGTCCGCCAGCAATTGGTATGGGCGGTCAATGTTCGGTCTCCGCCTAGGGAAGATGGCAGTGGACACATGTCAAAGCAACACAACACATAGCAATTTCGCATTCACATCACTGACATGACTGAGCAAGCACATGAGTCACAGCCCAGCTGTCAAGCAGGGACGGCACGGCCACAATACACTTACACAGGTCTCCCACCAATGGCAATGGCTAGTGATGCAAACCACTGCCATGGTCATGCACATGGGGATCTAGGCCCCAATGACTTGCGGGCGTGCTGATGGGGACTGACTGCATATTCGTCAGCGGCAACGCCACGGCAACATGAATGTCTGCTGAGCATGGCACTGCTTCCGAGGCTGGATGAGTATGGCACACGACGACGACGATGTGGGCACAGGCTGAGCGGCCAAAACAAGTGGGACCTGTGGCACGAGGGGATATGAGACAGTAGTAGGTGTCAGCACTGCACCCTATGTACAGCACTGTATGGATCACACCTCCCGAAACATTGACAGGTGTCCACATTGACAGCCCCATGCCAAGACGGCTGTGTGCTTGCAGTCACACGTCACAGGTGAGAGGTTACATTGCACGTGCCAGGTGGCAGACGTACATAGTGGGAGCTATCATGTGTGTGCATGTGTCTCCTGTTCAGGATCCACCAGATGGGCGCTGACTCTGTACTGACCATTGGACACAGCATGTTCCGTGGAAGGCTTGTGTGTGTGGGATGGTGGCACTGGATGTGCCTCCGTTGGGTGGGGGCCATGCACAGGGCGGGTAAGTCGATGATTGCGCATTGTTGGTCATGGTGGGTGCACCCACTAAGATGTGTTGCCCTGTGTACAATTCCTATGTCCGCATGATGATGGACTGTAGATGTGGGCAGACTACACATTGGTCGATGTGCTGTCTATGTGCATGTGCCTTCACACCAGGCACAGCTGCCCCTGCACATGTGACCCCTGCTGGACTCGCTGCTGGGTCTGTGGAGCTGATGCACCTTCTGTGTGTGGGGCGGACAGCTCACCTCACTACCCTCATTGCGCATTTCATGACTTTGCCGCAGGTGACATGGATCATGGAGGGCCCACATGTACGCGTGGGTAGGCTACACATGTTTGTTCACTGGTCGCCACCCCCAGTCAGTGTTTCGAATGGGAAGGTTGTTGTGCTGGTGGTATATTCGATGTGGCGGATGGGCGGGCCTAGGTGCGGGCTTACATTCCGGACATGGGGGTAGTTGGATTGGCGACTAGTTGCAGTACACACGGGACACGTCTCTTCCTTTCCACATCTGGGTCATCCCTTGTACTCACTGACAGTGATACAGTCATCTTCGCCCCAGCCCTCATGTCCTCCCCTCGCTCCCCCAATATGCATGTGCACCTGCGAGGCTAGCGCTTGCACAGGCAGCCCCAAGCTCGCACCAGAGAGGGCAAGGAGTGTATGTGTGGGTCCAGTTGCACGTGTGGGCTGTCTCAGGGTATGATGTGTGGCGGGACGCCGTCCACCTGCGTGGTGCCCCAAATGGAGACCCGGCCTGCATGGACTATGCATCACAGTCTTCGCCTTCCGGATCCGCCACCTGCGACACCCTGTGGCTGTGGCTGCCCTTGCGGCCAGGCCGCGTCCGTCTGTGACTGATGGCCCACACATTCACTCTTTGGCCTCTCTGGGGAGGGCTCGGGGTGGTGGCGCACGCGCTTGCACTTAGTCGCAATGGCATGTGGCGTGGTTGGTATAATGGGCAATGGATGGGATGGTGCGAGCCACCTCCCGTGACGTCAGTGCTGCTCGTGCTGAGGTGCGTCCCCCTACACTTCCATTTGACTTGTGCCATGCTACACGTTGAGGTTCTATTGCCTGCGTGATATGACCAGGAGGAGCGCGAGGAGACCTCTCACACACCATGCTCCACTGCCATCCCGTGCCCTGTATCGCCTGTGCGGATTGACTATGTTGGGGTTACACCTGGTCGACTGGGGCTGTGTGTGCCTTGTCAAGGGGCATGGCGGGCGCACAACAGGATCCAGCTAGTCCACGGAGGGTGGGCTGACGTGTGCGCCTGGTTCCGCATTGTTCGTGTGCCCGGCTGCTGTGCACACACGTGTTCACTTTCCCCCGACAGGTGTCCTCTCACAATGCCCAGGGAAGCGGTGGTGTACTGTTCATGACCCCTCCCAACACGGCGTGCTCCAACTTGGCATGTGCGCATCTACCCGTCGCACCCACCCACCTGAGCACTGCGTCCATACGACTTCACACGACACATGTGTGTCTTCCACAGTTGTGCTACTCATTTGCGTTGACATCCAATACCAGTGGACTACATGGTCATGTCACGACTGCCGTGTACTTCACATACTCTCATCCTCTCTCATTCGTACTTGTGAAATGAGTCAGCGGAGACAGTTTTGGTTTCAAACATTATATTGAGTCTTCTGTCCTCTGTGATGCAGTATAGTGGACACTACTGGCAGCGGAATACATGTTGAGGATATACTGAGCATGATTACAAATGGGATAGGGTGTGGGGTTACATGTGATTGGCTGTTGCATGTGGGATGTGGGCTTCAGAGTTACATCTGCTTGGCCAAGGCTGTGCTAATGTACATTTACGTATAGCTGCGGAGCTGCGGACTTTGACACAGACGTATACAAGTAGCCTACCAGACCGCTTGGCATCATGGGCACAGTCCATCTCAGTTCCACGTGACAGGTTTGCTGCGGTTGTTCCTCATACACGCGTGCATGTGAGATGACATCAGGGCATGTGCTTGCGTGCATGCAGCGGCGTGCCACTTGTTGTTGCAATGTGGTGGTTACTGGACATGTCACAGTCACTGGGGTCGTGTTGTTGTTGTTTGCACTTGTCGTCCGTGCAAGGGTCCTGGTATGGGATTCCCGGGCGGGGGTGGAGGGGTGCAGCACCCACAGACTCCAGGCGACCTATTCATGTCCACTGAGCGGTGTGTGTGTCCATGGGCGCTGGATCCATGTCGTGTCCTGGTTGTTCATGCAGTTCCGTCCATGTGGGTGCGATGCACAGACCCCATGCCACTGCCTCCCACGATGCATGCGGTGTTCCTGGATGTGATGGGGAACAGTGTGCATGTCCCGGTCATATCCGATGTCATGGCGATGTCGTTGATGGTGTGGTTATTGTTGCCGGTCGTTTGGTATGGCTGTTGTGGTGGTGACTGGCCAGTCCGTGCGGAAGCTAAGCATGGGTGCGGGGTTGGACATCATAGGTCAATCGGGGAACCTGCGTTGGGGTCCGACGAATTTACAGGTTGTCAGGTATGCGATGCCGTCCAGCAGGGCTTCCATGTCATTGGTGGTGTTTATGTTTGCCAGCCAATGTAGCGGATGGTGGCTGTCAAGGTGTTGTTCGTAAGTTGTCCCTTGGAGGACCATGATGGGGCATGCTGGGTGACATTCGATGTAGCTGTGCTCGATGATCCGTCGTGTGGAGGCACAGTGGTCCCATTTCAGTGCGGGTGCGATGTTGGCCACATACGCCATGCCCCCATAGGCAGAGCAGGCCCTGTCGTGTGCGTCCAGAGGGAGGAATAGTGCTAGCAGGTCCGCCTTTAGACATGCCGGGTTGGAGAGACACATCTCCACGGGATGCTGGTAGGGACACCTCCGACAGTAGAAGACGGGTATGACACAGCTGAACAATGTGATGCGGTAAGTCAGTCGGTAACTTACGTTCAGCAGGGACAGGAGTTCGCATCCCAATATATGTATCAGGTTGGTTTTGTACAGCTTGACCTGTCCGGCGTAGTTGGGTAGGTGTGTTGCGGTTGCCATTTTGCAGCGGTGCGTTGTGGTGGCGTGCTCCGGCTGTGTGTGCAGTCTGCAATGTGCACGCTCCGAGGTTGCTGTGAGCTCTGTGTAGTCGTAGGGAGACAGGACTTGTGTTCTGTTGGCTTGTGCGGAGGACACGGGCCCTCATCCCACATGCTTCTCAGACAGTTCAAGGTCAGTGATGTGTGACTCCTTCCAATTAACTTGCATGGGGCCGACATGGGGAGTGTTTTCTTTATTCTTTCCCGTCCGTTGTGTTCTTCTGTGATATGCGCTATCTGCCCTGTGGTCGGTCTCCTCTGCATGCCTGTGTTGGTCTTTTATTGGACAATGGCTGTATTCACCGGCTTCTTTCGTAGGGCTATGGTTTCGGAGTTGGAATGGAAGGTCATTCAGTGCTGTCTGCTCTCCCTTGTGTGGGCGGCAGGCTGCCTTTCCGCTCTGCGTTGGGCCTTGTGTGTGAGTGTTATTCTTGGGCCACCTGTTGTCGGTCCCCGGGCTCTTTGGTGTTCCGTTTTGTATGTCTTGTTCATATGTGCAGGGTGGTATGGGTGTTTCAGTGTGGTACTGGCGTTCCTCTTCCCGAAGGAGCCCTGCTTCTCCTAGTTGGTGTTGCCGCCGCTGTGTGCTTCGCCATGTTTGTTGCACTGGGGTGTGTCCTGCTGTTGCGTGACTTCACTGACATGTGTGCGTCGGTTGTGTGACGTTGGGTGTTGTCCGTGAATTGGGCGTTGGGGACATGTCTGTGGCAGGCCTGTCACGTGTCATGTGCATTCGGGGTGGGGCTGGTGTGTGTGCTGCTTGGTTGTGTCCCTGTGTCTGTGTGCGACGCATGCATGGCGCTGCGGTTGGCATCTGCGTTGTGCGCATGTGTGGCAGCGTCATCGCCGCTTTGGGGCCGTGACGGGGTGGTTGGTTCCTAGTCCCAGGTGGTGTGTACACATGTGTTACGAGATGTTACAATTTGGCCTGTGTGTCATATGTGGATGCTATGGTAGATGTGTCGTGTACACGCGGGGTGGGGGTTGTCCGCTTTTTCCGCCCTTGCACTGTGTGCGCTGTTTGCGTGCACTTGTTGTATGTGTGCCTACCTGCGTCTTCGCGGTACGTTGCGTCCTTGGTGGTGCATCAGATAGAGCATAGGGAGGGCCTGCAGTGCTGGATTCATGCTCGGGGTGCTGCTTCTTCGGTGTCCATGCTCGGCGTTCGTGTTACCGCTTCGGTTTGACGTACGGTGTCTCTTAGCCGTGGGTTCAGTTTGTGTGCGGCATCGTAATTTGTACGCCGGGCGGTACGTGTTTCGTCGGGCGGTGTGTGTCAATTGTGCTGCGCCGCTACGTGTACGGGCGCACTTTGATGGCGGACGGTGTCGCTGGCTTGCCGGCGGTGTTTGGCTGACTTTTCGCATCGTAATCGGGCGGGCGTGTGGACTGCTGCGTGCAGGCGGTAACTGGTGGTTTTTGCATCCGCCAGCACGGCGGTAGTGCTTCCGCCCGACATCCTAATGGGCCCCTAAATTCCTTTAAAAACATCTGCCTAATATTTGTAACTATAATAGTGCCACCCAGTATTGAAAAGATAAAGTGGTGTCCTGAGTAATTTTTAACTTTTCACTAGGAAAATCTGACAGATGTAATATCACAACTGCTCCCTTGAATATGGTTGAGCCCACCCAGGTTTATAGGGACCAGGATGCGACCCAATGAGGGAGCATGATACCAATATCATGACAGTCAACAACATGTAAGCTAGGTCTTATCTTATTGAGTTTTGAGTCTAGCCAAACGGTGACCAGTTAAAACAAGGTTATAGGATATTGCAAGAGTGATATGGTTAATTTGAATGAGGAGCTCTGTGGACAGTGAAGTTAATCAAGTTATTCAATCTTCAAATTTCCAACTTAAAATTGTTGAGGAAGATTTGACCCTTACTATCACCAAAAGATTAATCTACAGTTGTCAGAGCCATTATATGTGTCATTTTAGACTATGGCAATGCCCTGTTAGCTACGACCTGCATAAGGACTGTACACTAGCTTCATGTAGTGCAGAACTCTGCAGTAAGAGCAATATTTAATTATCACAAAATCACGCATGTATCCGCAGCTCATCAAAGCTTTCAGTGCATCCCAGTTGTTGCTTGCATTCAATTTAAAGTACTCACCATGCCACTAAAAGTGAAGTTTGGTAATACCCCAAGCTACCCTAAAGAAGGTTGAGATTTTATGGCAAACATTTGCTGGTTTAAGGAAAAGGAACAAACAATTATAGTGTGGGACGGGAGACAGGAATTTCGTAGTGGGGACCATAGGATACTATTATCTTACAAACAGTATCAACTAAGGATCCTGCCACACTGAGATCAGTGGTTATTCTAAAAATGAAGCTCACCAGATGAATACTAAATATTTTTAGTTATGACCCTCACACACCCTATTGGTGTCATGCTTCATCATCAGTTTGCACGCAGGTACCTAAAAACAAAAGTGGGCTCAACAATCTTCCAAGGAGCACCCCAAAGAACCCTCACCGGGTCCAGCATGTCAATAGGTTGAAACCCCACCAAGACAGGGCATACATGACCATGTTGACGGTCACAGATGAGGGAGGAGAGGAGGAGACTGAGCCAGTGCCAGACCTCCTCTCGAACCATATGCATGAAGGGTCAGTGGAGGGAGTGGTACTCTCTCCCAAATTGACAGACCAACAGCACAGAGACTGCAAGCAAGTGCTGGAGCAGTTTGCTGGTCTGTTTTCTCTGACCCCAGGTATCACCAGCTGGTGTATACATGACATTGACACTGGTGATAGCCTACCTGTCAAGAGCAAGTTTTACCGGTTGTCTGACCAGGTCAGCGCCAGCATCAAGGCTGAAGTAGCTCAGATGCTGGAGTTGGCAGTAATTGAGCCCTCTGACAGTCCATGGGCCAGACCAGTGGTGCTGGCTCCCAAACCTAATGCCCAGGGGGAAAAGAAGGATTGGAGGTTCTTTGTGGACTACAGAGGACTGAATGCAGTCACAAACACTGATGCTCACCCTATACCTAGGGCGGATGAGCTCATTGATAGGTTTGGGGCTTCTAAGTACTTGAGTACATTTGATTTAACCTCAGGCTACTGACAGATTGCCCTCAGTTAAGGAGCAAAGGAGAAGTCAGCATTCTCCACACCAGAGGGACATTATCGATTCAAAGTGATGCCTTTTGGCTTAAAGAATGCCCCTGCAACCTTCCAAAGGTTGGTGAACAGAGTCCTGTCTGGACTGGAGCAGCTCAGTGCAGCTTATCTGGATGATATAGCTGTGTACAGTTACACCTGGGAGGATCACTTAAGCCACCTGAAGGAAGTGCTTCCGGCCCTGCAGCAGGCAGGTTGTGTTTGCTATGTTTTCCCTAAGCAGCCATCAGTATGTCCAAACCTGGGTCCCTTGCTCGCTGTGCCACTGGATTCAACCTAGTCTGGCTGATGAGGAGCAATACTCCGAAACCGGTCCCAGGATGCTTGTTTCCGGTCTAGGGAGGACCTGGCATGGGAGTTTGGGCTGGACTATTCCCATGATGAACAGGGTCAAGACTGATTTGCATATGGTTGGGTCCAACTTGGAGTGGCATAGTGAGCAAAAGAACGATGGATTAAAACCAGATCTGTGACTTAGGGTGAGTGGTTGAAAGGTTTCAGCATTCCGTCCATCATCTTGTTGTGCCTGCAGCAAACAGGCCTGACTATTAATGCTAGTAAATACCAAATAGGGCACAGGTCAGTTGTGTGCCTGTGCAACCTTGTCAGTGGAGGCCATGTCCAACCTCTCCAGGCCAAAATCCAAACCATTTTGAATTGGACAGCTCCTACAATCCACACACAGGTCAGGGACTTCCTTGGTCTGACTGGGTATTATAGAACATTTGTTCAGAACTATGGGACCATTGTGGCTCCCCTGTCAGAACACACTTTTAAGAAGTGGCCAAAAAAGTCATGTGGACCCCAGAGTGTCAGAAGGCCTTCAACACTCTGAAAAAGGCAAAATGTTCAGCACCGGTGTTACTGGCCCCAGACTAGACAAAGGAATTTGTGGTGCAGATAGATGCTTCAGAACAAGGGATTGGTGCAGTGTTGGCACAAGTGAGTGAGGAGGGCCTTGATCAGCCAGTTGCCTATATTAGCAGGCAACTTCTCACTAGAGAATAAAGGTGAAGTGCCATTGAGGGGGAAGCTTTTGCTGTGGTTTGGTCCATGAAAAAGCTAAGACAATACCTGTTTGTCACTGACTTCCATGTTCAAACTGACCAAAGACCTCTCAGATGGCTCATGCAGATGAGGAGGGAGTTACTCAAAGTTACTGAGGTGGTCCATTTCTCTACAGGGGATGGACTTCACAGTGGAACACAGACCGGGGACTGCCCACGCCAATGCGGATGGACTTTCAAGGTTTTTCCACTTTGCTGAGGAGGACTACCAGGGTGTAGGTTAGTTACCCATAATTTTTCATTTGGTGGGCATGTGAGAAAGTCATCTTTTTTGCCCTGATCTTCCCCATTTTTTGACTGATACTGGTGGTAACTGACTCTGCGCCCTGGGCTCTCCTAACCAGGCCCCCGGTCAGTGCTCTGGTTAAACAGGTATATGGTAGTTAGGTGTAATAACAATTGGCAATGACAACCTACCTGTAAGTCCCTAGTATATAGTAGGGCATGTAGGTTTAGAGGCTTAGCTGCTATGAAACACTTAAGTGTGCACTGCTGTGTTGCCTACTGTCGTTTTAAAAGTCGACCCTGCTTTGCAAGCTGCTTTTAAATTGAAATTACATGCAAATTTGACTTTGGATTTAAAGGTACTTCCAAAGTATTAAACTACCTTATTTTTTACATAAAGGTCACCCATAAGGCCTACCCTAGGTGCCTCCATGGTAGGGTGCCAAGTAGAAATAAGCAGGGATATTTAAAAAGATATTTTATATGCCCTAGTCAGGGAAAAACTACCAATTTCCTTTTCCCCATTGTAGCACTTTTAGCTCCATAGGCTAACATGGGAATACTGGAATACAGTGTAACTATTGACTGGAGTGAGTTAAAATAATATTCCAAGGACTTTAAAGATCAGTAATGATAACTCCAACAGCTTTCCACTGTTGAATTTTTCATAACCAATACAGAAATGAAGTTATAGAACTTTCTTTTCTGAGAGCCAAAATCCTGCCTTCTAGCAGCCTCTCCTGATTGGTCAGCCCTTAACAGGCTTAGCCAAACTGCTTTGATGAGATGAGAAGTGGACTGCACAGAGACAGAGGTTATCTGGTGGGGGGAGCTCTGCAGCTGTAGAGGACGGGGGCAGGGTAAATCAAACTGGGTTTCAAAGGGAGCAGGACAGTAAGGAATGCCAGCCAAGCCTACCCAATCTTCCTGTACTCCCCAGCCAGATGGCAGCCCCAAGAGTGGAAGTTACAGGAGGTCTAGAAAGGGAGTGTTAAGGGAAATGAGCCATGCCAGTATGTTGGCTTAGCCAGCTCTTGCTCCTACAGAGAGGGATCCTCCATCTTGAATCCTAAAGTGCAGTGCTTTGTGGGACAAGAAAATGCCACACTTTGGAGGAAGCTGTTATGCTTTTGGGTGGCACCCTGGACCCCATTGGTCAGGGTGCCCCCCTACTTATCGCTCCGGAACATTGAATAACTATGTGAGAGCTGCATAGCAACTCAGATCTGCTGCCTGAAACAAGGAGAAGAAGGACTGCCCTGCTGGAACCCTGGTCTGCACCCCAAAGGATTGCACCTGCTGCACACTTGGAACTACAGCCCTGAGGACTTTGCCTTGCTTCAAAAAGGATTATTGAGTGGATTCCCTGAAGGCAACAGGTTAACAGATGCACCCCCCCCCCCAAGAAGTCCCCAGCCTGGAGTGCGTCCAGTGGACGTTTAAGAATTTGGCCAGGTGAATTGTGGGAACTGTAGTCCTAGCTTCTGAGGAGCAATTTAGAGACTCTGGAACCTTGGATTTGTGTTGTGGACACTTTGAACCCTCAAGAGGAACTTTAGGAAGAAGTTTCAGAAGTTTTGAGAAGTTTTGAGCAACTTTTTGAAAAAGCTCCTTAAGATGACCGATTCGACATCGAGAGTCAAGCCGACTACCTCGCACCGCGACCCAGCCTGGATTTCAGTTTAGTCTAATTGAAAGCTTCAGAGCTTGAGAATTCCAGGAGTTGACCAGGGGCTCCTGCTGAACCAAGCAGACAAAGCCGCTATAAATATGACCTGCTGGAGAGGCCCAAGCGATGTGGAGAGAAACTCCTCCAGAAAGGTTTCTAAGTGTGAAGTTAAACTTTTGACCGAGGTCTCCCGCTTAGTATATCCAACTAGGGCTCTATCGTGGTCAGCCTCAAACTTTGACTTTGTCCCGGGTTAGCACGACCAGATGTCCCAAGTTAGCGCTACTTGTATTTAAGCACTAGATATTCTTTAAAAATTCATATCTCCGGTTCCCTATATTGGTGTTTTGTCATTCTGGCGTCATTTTAATCATAAAAATATTTCCTATTTTTATAAATTGGTTGTGGATTTCTATTATATAATGTGTCTTACTTATGTAATGTATTGGTGTTTTTAAACACTTCGCACACTTGTCTCCTAAGTTAACCTTGCCTGCTCGTCGCCAGCTAACAAGGGTTTATTTATTTATTTGAGATGTTTTATATAGCGCTGACTAGACCCGGGGGTATCAGAGCGCTTTACATGAGCATTGGTCGTTACAGTAAAAAACAGTTGTTCAATAGGACAGAAACACAGATAGGCAAGATTAAAAAAAAACATTATTAAATTGAACAAAAAGGTAAAAAGCTATTAACATGAAGAGAGATTTTCAGGAAAGACTAATTAACACGAAAACAATAATAAATTGGCAAGAAGGCTATTTACATGGGAAGAGGCTATCATGAAAAGCAATTTATACGATGACAAGAACACAAAGAACAGCTCATTGTTGAGTGAGGTGGGAACAAAAGTTCAAGGCTGGTTGGTGGGAAAAAATAGGTTGAGTAATATAGAAGGGAGAGAACAAATTGTGGAGACCGGAAGTAACGTTGAGAGCGATTCAAGGAGGAGCTGGGGTCGTAGATGTGGGGGCAGGGGGTGATTAGAGGGTGATAAATCAAAAAGAGGGAGAGGGAAATGAGTCAGGAAGAAAGGAAAGTGGAACCGGGGCGGGGGAAGTTGAACAAAGGGTCAGAGGCGAGGTTATGGGCCCCAATATTTATTGAGAAGGTGAAATTTGAGGTCTTTTTTAAAGCTGAGGTAGGAGGAGTTACAGCGCAAGTCCCTAGGGAGAGCATTCCAGATGATCGGGGCATTTCCGGAGAAGGAGCAAGATTGTGTGGTTTTCTTTTTTAACGGGGGGGGACGAGGAGTAGAGCATTAGTGCTTCTCATCGGTCGGGAGCAGCCAGCATTTTTGAGTTTGTTAGTAAGGTACAATGGGGTTTGTTGGTGAAGGGCTTTGTGAGTTATGCATGCAGTCTTGTAGGCGGATCTTCCTTCAATGGGTAACCAATTGAGTGCCTTGAGGGCTGGGGAGATGTGGTCAAAACGTTTACAGTCGGTGATTAGCCTGGCTGCTAGGTTGAGCACAGATTTGAGGGGGGCAAGATGTATTTTGGTGGTTCTGGTGAGGATAGCGTTACCATAGTCGATTTTGGAGAGAACTAGAGATTGGACAACCCATTTAAAGTCGTGAGAAGGCATGAAGGGTTTGATTTTTTTAAGATGTCGGAGAGTGAAAAGAGCTCCTTTAGCCGAGTTTTTTATGTGGTCGTTAAGAGTGAGTTTGTTATCAATAGTGAAACCAAGTGATTTCACTGAGTTTGATAAGGAGAGCGTGCAGTTAAGGGCATTAAGGTCAGAGAGCCAGCCTTGGATGGGGAGCTTGTTGTTTTTAGGCGAGCAGAGAATGATTTCGGTTTTTTTAGGGTTAAGTTTGAGGTGGTTGGAGAAGAACCAGGATTGGATCTTGCTCAGGGAATTGTTTAGATGAAGTATATCAGAGTGGGATCTAATCTTATAGTAAAGTTGGGTGTCGTCGGCATAGAGATGATAGTTGATTCCTGCTTGTTTCAGAATAAGGGTAAGGGGTTCCATAAAGAGGTTGAAGAGAGAGGGGGGGGAGAATAGAGCCCTGAGGGACACCAAGGGAGACAGGTGTAGGGTTAGAGAGGCAGTCATTGATTTTGATTTGTTGTGTTCTGTGTTGAAGATAAGAGGAGAACCATTTGAGGACCAGACAATGAAAGCCAAAGCGAGTTTTAAGTGAGTAAGGAAGAATGGTTAACTGTATCAAAGGCCGCAGAGAGGTCAAGGAGAATAAGAAGGCAGGACTCACCATTGTCGAGGGACCGGTGGAGGTCATCGACAATATTTAGCATGGCGGATTCTGTGCTGCATCCTTTTCGGAAGCCGGATTGCAAGGAGTCAAGTAGGTTGAAATTGCAGATGTGATTATCCATTTGTCGGCGAGCACATTTTTCAAGGGCTTTAGATAGGAGTGGGAGGTTTGAGATAGGGCGGAGATTGTTAGGGTCATTAGGGTTAGCAGATAGGTTTTTAAGGATGGGAGTGATTTGACCGAGCTGGAGAGAGTCAGGGACACAACCCGTGGCAAAGGAGGTGTTAATGATAGAAGTCCAATAAGGGGCAATGATGTGTTTAAGATCTTGGACAAGGTTAGAAGGGAGAGGATCTTTGGTGTGTGAAGTGTGCTTAAGTTTGGAAATGATGTTGAGGACTTCGTGTTCAGTCACAAGTTGGAAATTATGCCAGGAGGCATTATATTTCAGATGTACTTTGGAAGGGCTGGATTCAGGAGAAATTTGAACGGTTCGGTGAGTTGAGGGATTGGGATGTGAGGGTGGGGTCAACAAGGGAGGTAAATCTATGGAAACGTCAACAGCAAGTTGATGGGAGGGCGGGGCTTGAGTTGGATGGAAGGATTGATCTATTTTGGCGATTTTATCCGAGAGGAAGTTAGCAATTTCCTCGCATCTCTCTGTTGAGGCCATCAGCTCTGGGGAGTTGAAGATGTTTGTTTTCTTACAATATTAAACAGTTCTCTGGGCCTATTTTTGGCACGATCAAGTTGAGCTCGAAAGAAGATTGCCTTTTCATTGAAGATGTGTTTCTTGTATTTTGATCTAGCGGATCTGAGGAGGGCGAGATGGGAGGGAGAGGGGTGTTGTCTCCATGTTCTTTCAGTCAGTCTAAGAGACCGTCTTTCATTGTTAAGATCAGGGTTGAACCAAGATTTGGATGGAATATTTCTTTGTTTTTTTAGTTTAGGAGGGGCTAATTGGTCCAAGACATCCTTACCGGTCTTATTGAAATGTTCGGTGAGCTTGTTGGCATTGTGGGAGAGAGGGGTGAGAAGGAGTTGGGTTTGGAGTTTAGACTCGAGTACATCGGGGGGATTTGACTAAGATTTCTGGTCCATTTCAAGGGTTTGGTGATTCGTGTAGGGGGGAGAGGGGAATTGGTTGCGATCTTAAACAGAATGAGGTGATGGTCCGACCAGTCAATGGGGATGATGTTGGAAAGGGAGGTTAAGTCATTGTTGGAAATGATGGCGTCAAGGGTGGTTCCTGTGATGTGGGTTGGATTTTGGCATAGTTGTTTAAGGTCGTTAATCTCTAGGAGGTTAATGAGGCGCATGACTGTGGGATTCTCAACATTATTCCAATGAATGTTAAAATCTCCTAAGAAGAGATTTTTGGAGTCGGAAAGTGAGGATTGTGTAAGGAAGTTGGAAAATTCGTCAGCGAAGAGAAGAGGTTCACCCGGAGGGTGGTAGATGTTATGTAGTCGGATAGGGGGAAAGCCCTGTGCCATGAGTTCGGCGCCAACGTATTCAAAGGTTAGGTGGTCTGAGTCTTTTAAAAGGGAGAGTTGAAGTTCATTTTTATAGATTATAGCTAGACCACCCCCTTTTCTGATGGGTCTGTCTTTCCTAATGATAGAGAAACCGGGGGGGGGGGGGTTGAGTAAGTCAAGAAAAGCCGTCGGGTGGTCATTGAGCCAGGTTTCCGTAAGGAAGGCGATGTCAATAGCTTCAGAGAGGATGGTTTCTGATATTTCCGTTGCATGTCGGACAGCCGATCGGCATTTCACGAGCATGCAAGAGAGGGGATTAGGTTCGTCTTTGGTAAGATTACAAGGTTGGATAGTGGTAAATTGAGCTGGGGGTCTAGGGGAGATGTGAGCGGAAGGGATTCTGTTAGTGCCCACAATCACTGGGATATTGGCGTAAGGGAGGGGAAGGTCTGAAATCGAAGGTTTAGGAAGGTAGGATTTGCAAAGGTCAATGACGTCAGAAGTGGATAGGTAGTTCACAGCGCGTAGAGGCCTATGAGATCGTTTGCATAGGGGTGTAGGTCTCCGTCTGTTATATCGGGGGATATTTTGGGAGCAGGCACAGAGGGAGTCTGTGTGATTAAGGAAGGACAAGGATTTAAGGGTGTTGTAATCCTCTCTAAGCCGTGCAAGTTCAGTCGTCAGGGTTGAGAGATTGCGCTCTCTGTTTGTAAGAGTCTGATTTAGAAAATTGAAGGGGGGTTCAGTTGCAAAGGAGGGGGGAATGAAGTGGGTTCCGTATTTGTCAGGGAGGGGAGTCTGATGAGTGGAGGGGGGGAGAGGCCAGGGGGGGTCAGAAAAGTGTTGCGGCTGTTTGGGAAAGTGTTAGGCGTGGAGCAAAGTGTGTCAGTCATAGAGTCCGTCCAGGTGGAAGGAGATGATAAGTGGGAGTGAGGGATGTAGGGATAAACTACTTCAGGTTGAGGGGGAGGAGTACAGTTAGGAGAGGGAGAGATTGGGAAAGGGGAGGGTAAAGTAGGAAATTCAAGTTGAGGAGGTAGGGAAATAGGAGTGGGGTTAGAGGTAGGGAGAGGGGTTGGAGGTGGTTGGTCGTTAGAGGGAGTGAGAGTTGGCATGACGGCATGTGCGGCTTTGACGTGTAGGGGAGGGTGGGACAGATCCGGAGGGGTAGGAGGCAACATAAGGGCGTCAGGCAGTTGGGTTGAGGAAGGGTTTAGAACAGGTAGAGAGAGTTGGTAGGTCAAGGTACTAAAATGGTTCTCAAAGAGGTTAAGGTGGTAATCAGAGGATGAGAATATTGCCAGATTTGAAGATGGAAATGTCAATTTCACCGGGAAAGACTGCTGATGGTGTAGTAGACAATTTGAATCCATATGGAATGTTACTTGATTTAGAGATTGTAAGGTGGTGAAGGAAAGTGTTTTTCCATTTGGAGGGGCGTTTGCAAAAGAAAATGTAGGTGGATTTAAGGATTTAATGGGAGAGGTGAGACTGAGGTAGGTATCAGCTATTAATGTTTCTGGGTGACGAATCAGTAATTTATGTTTTAAATTTTTCTTGGCATTTTTAGAGAGGTTGGAAGGGTATAAGATGTTCCATGAGTTGGGGCCATGTCTGGTGAGAGCAGGATCGGAAGGAGAGAGGAGGGGATGGGGGACATGATTGGGTCGTATGATGAAGACTAGGAGGAGAGAAGGAGGGGGAGAGATATATAGAAAATAAGAAGGAGGGGAAGTAAAAGAACTGGAGGTTAAAATAGTAAGAGAGAGATGGAGCGTCACTGTTGGGGGGAAGGGAGGCTGAGTTAGTCAGCGAAAGATACGCAGTAAAAAAGAGAATTATAATGAGGGGAGTATCAATGATGTGAAGTCTGGCAATTTTAAGACGATAGATTATGGGTGGGGGAGGGGAAAAAGGAAGCATAGAGGATGTAAAAAGGGGAGGGGTGAATACTATATGAAGAGTTACTTGGGGAGAGGGGAGATAGAGAGTGAGGAGGAAAGAGGGGCTAATAGTTCAATGAAGAGACAGAGCAGAGTTAACGAGGTAAAAGGTCAAAAAATTGCGATAAATATAGTATCTTAGAGGTTCACGAGTGCAACCTTGGAGGTTAAATTAAAAATACCAGGAGTGAAATTGTCTGGAAGTTAATTGAACATAATCGTTTGAGCACAAATTATAGTCATCAGTCCAGTGTTATTAAAAGGGGGGCTCAGGACGGCATAGAACAGGGCCTTGGGGTCAGGCACCAGGGGGTACGTCCCAAACACGACAGCAGCAGGAAAGGTAACCTGTGAGGCTATAGGGCCACCAAGGTGAGGGAAAGCCAAGTTTAAAAGTGGAGCAGGGTGAAAACACCTAATCACATATTCATTTAAACGCAGATAGTTTAGCATCAGACCAGGGTGTGGAAGGGGGCTCAGGACGACATAGAACAAGGCCTCAATGTCAAGCACAAGGGGGGTATGACCAAAAAGTCTCATTGGGGAGAGCCAGGGGTCACAACAGCAGGCAGGAATCGTCTTCAGGGAGGAAAAAGCCGCTCTGGAATCAGGCTAGGACGTAGGCAAAAAACGGGATCAGGGGGCACAGACTCAGCCTTCCGGTCCGGCTGAGGATTAGTGATAGTGGGCCCCAGAATGGCACAGGGAACAGCGTCAGACGGGCCGCAAGGAGTGCGGCAAGAGGGCACGGCCACAGGCTTCAGGGGGGGCCGGGACCAGCTGGGACAGATGGCCGCTGCACCATCTGAAGGGTTGAGATAGGGAATCATTTATTGAGACCTTGTCGAGACCTTATATTGTGTTGGTGGCCTTATTGCTACTGGTAGGTGCATACTTACCCCTACTAATAATCCACCTTCTAATACCCACCAATTCACTAGCTGTATGGCAGAAATTATTTAGTAAAACTTATCTTGGCAACCAAAAGTTCCCATTTTATAATCGAGATATTTTCACTAATGAATGCCTATTTCTGGCACTTTTACTAATAAATAATCGACAATCCACCAGATTTGTGTCCCTAAGATTAATATAGTGAGAATACCATAGTATACATTTTTAATTTCACAGCTCTTTCACATACGATATTTTATCCTTCCTTTTTAACAATACTAACCATAAGAAAAGTAAAAGTACACATTGACTTGTTTTTAAACATATTTATACCTTGTAACCTAACCTAATCTAACACCAGCACAGCGAGAGATAGGTAACATAAAAAAACACTAATCTCAGAATTCACAAATCTATTTGTGAATAGAAAATGTTATTCTGTATACAAATGCTCTTTTTTTAAAGTGTTTGCCAACTGCTTTAAATTACATTTGTTGCCTTAGCAATTGAAAAATAATGTTTGTGTGAGTAAATGCTGAACGGACAGCGTGTATGTATTTATAGGGCTGGAAGGACCTATGAGTTTGTGTAAACACATATATTACACATTTGTGGATGTCTCACACTCCACTCTGATTCCATCTCACTCTGGAAACACTCAGAAATATAATTGTGTACAGGACTAAATATCTTTGCAGGGTGTGAAGCAGATTGGAAAATCCACAAATTGGAGGGGATATAGTGAAATGGTTTTCTCTACAAGAAAACATATTTTCTATGTGAAGAAAAAAAATAATTCAATCTGTACCCATGTGTGGTAGTTGATCTGCAGTTGCAAATTTGGGACGTTCCTGTTTTTATTGAGCCATGGTGTTGATTTTGTTCACAATGAATTCCTATGTGTTATTTTTAATTTAGCGAGGAAAAGTGATCAGGAACACTACCTGGGCTTAACACAAAGCCCAACCACATGAGGATAAATGTGGTATATACAAAATGTATTAGCTATTTCAAAAATAATATCTGCAGGCCCCAAAACGCCCCTAGCACCACCAGAATCCCCAGAAGATATGTTATGAAAATGGCAACACACACACACATCATATTGGCAGAGACGTCGCCTTAGCACAGAAACAAAAACACCTGTCAAACACAGATAGTGCAAGAGGGGTAAAAGCAAGCAACCACAATTTGGAATAACACGTAGGACAAGCTGCATGTAGATTGGCAAAAGCAAAATCTATAATACTATTGGTGACCTACGTTAGGCCTTTCACACATTACGGAAAGCTTCAAATATAAAATTGAGAAACAGAATTCTCCTGACGTAAAGCACACACTCATTATGAGTGTACACATATAAACACATCCCACACCCTAGGTTCAGCCCTCGTCCTCTTGGACTGAATGATTTTTTAGACACCACTGTCTTACTATTACCCCCAAGTTACAATCCATCCCAATCAAGCAGAAAAGGAACTTCAGTAAGAAGGAGACAGACCATTCAGTTGTCAATTGGAGATCACCATAATGAACTGCATGGTCTACATTCATACACCTTCAGTGGAATTGATAAGGCAGCTTTGTGGCAGGAGCTGACAAACTCTTTTACTGCATTGTGGGTGGAGGTATGTACCATAGGGAAGTATGGCATAGTCAGCTTTATGGTTACATAGGTTGTGGAAATATAAACCTTGATTTTGTGTCTGGCCTGAATCGTTACTGTTCTCATTGTTTATAGACATATTGGGGCTCATGCATCAAGCCCGTATTTTGCGATTTCTAAATAGCGAATTTTACTGATTCGCTATTTAGAAATCGCAAAATGCAATGCATGAAGGATTTGCCAAAAAAATGCGTATTCCTTAAAATTCCTTAATTACGACTAGCAAATTGCGAGTTGCAATTAAGGAATTGATTCCCATTCATTCCTGTGGGCCTGGAGGCCCATAGGAATGAATGAGTATTGCATGCGCAATTTGCAGTACTCCATTGGTACTCGCAAATTGTGCATGCATTTCAAAGGTGCAAGGGTGCCAAAAGGACACCCTGTTGCACCCCTGAAATTGTTATGTACACCCATGTTGCGCTACACACATGCCCCAGGGGCATGTGTGTGTGTAACATGTAACTTTGAAAAATGCACTTTTGTGCATTTTTCAAGTTTCATAAATTACCATCAACTTAAAGTTGATGGTAATTTGCATTTCTTAATAGCAAATTCGCAAATTTTTATTTTTTGTTGCATTGCATTTAGGGAATCGCAAATTGCGATTCCTTAAATGCAATCGCAATTTAAGAAATCGCAATAAATTGCGATTTCTTAAATTGCGAGTGCCTAACACTTTAATGCATCGCAAAAAGGCCTTTTTGCGGGCGCAAACGGCCGATTTTTGCGAATCGCACCGTTTGCGCTCGCAAAAACCTTTGATGCATGTGCCCCATTGTAAACTTCCACATGAGTGATTTTCTATCTTGAGTAATCTGATTCAAGCCTCCGGGAACTTTCAGATTCATTGAGGTCTTAAGAAGGTCTGAATAAAACTCTGTCTTCCTGCTTGTCCCCTCAATTTTGGAAAAACTGGTCAATTGTCTGTTTCCTCTGCTAGAGTGCTAAGAGAGATCTTATATCTACTACTATAATTATTTTAAGTAATGTTGGGGTTGGTGAATTCCTAACAGTTGGTTCCGGGGAGCTGTCAGAAAGCATCTTATAATAGACATAAGGAACCCTGCACACATGCATGGAGGTAATTGCCTTTCGGCGTAGTTTTTGAGCAGGAAAGAATCGCTTGCAGCATAAAGTGTGCCACCGCTAGGGAGACAGCAGAACAGCGCCACATCTGTCAAGATAGTACACTGTTCTGTACCCTTCCTGTTCATGCACATGAAAGGGCCGGGCCCAAAAGTTCTGGACCTATTCTAGAATCACAACCACATGGTTCTTTTTAGCGCCATGTAAGCGTAGAGGGGAGAAAGTTGTTAATAATGCCAATCAATTCAACAGGAAGTTCTCTGGACACATAGTAACCACAGACAACTAAATAAGGTTAGTTAATTTATCGCAAGGCCAAAAATAACTGGACATAAAGACACCTCAAAACAAGAGTGTAAAAATACATTGGAATCAGCAGAAAGCCAAATCTGTGAATAAAGTTGAGGCGATGCAACATACACAAAACAATTAACTCAAGAAATAGGATGCAGAGGATCAGAAAGCATGAGTCCAAATGTCCCTACATCGAGGGTTGATGAAAATATAGCATCAATCTATCACTATACAAGCACTAAAATGACATCCCTACTTAACTCCTTCGCTGCTAGGCCTCCCCCCTGGGCTAAGCCTATTCTTTTGACTATTTAGGGTAGTTTGCGCATAGGCCCTCGTACCTTTTTGTCCACATAAGGTATTCGCACCAAATTTATGTCCTTTTCTTCTAACATCCTGAGGATTCTAAAGGTACCCAGGGTTTGTAGATTCCCCTGAAGGGGATCGAGAAATTAACCAAAATACAGCAACATTTTGGGTTTTGGGGGAAAATTGGGGAAAAAGTGCTGCAGAAAAAAGCGTCTGGTTGTTTCCTTGTGAATGGTATTAACAAATGGTTTGTGATGCTAAAATCACCATCTTCCCAGCTTTCAGGAATAGGCAGACTTTTGTTAGAAACCCAAAATGTTCTACACAGTTTTGGCATTTTACTGGGACAGAGTCCATTTTTCCTATCTTTTGTGCTTTCAACCTCTTTCCAGTTAGTGGTACAAATGTGTGTGAAAGCAATAATGGATCCTGGCAAGCTATTCATTTCCAAAAAATTAGACAAAAGTGTGAATTCAACAAGGGGTCATTTGTGTAGATCCTTCAAGGTTTTCCTCTAGAACTAACAGTTGAAATAAAAATATTGAAAATTGGGTTGAAAAAAACAGCCAATTGTGAGAGCAATTCCACCTGTAACTTTTTGTAAGTATGGCAGATTTTTTAAAACAATATACCGTTACGTCTGCTTGACCATTATGGTTGCAGTGATATATAGGACTTGTAGGTTCAAGAAGAACCCGAGTTACCCAGAGCCAATATTTGAGCTGCGCCTTGCAACGGTTTTTTATTGAGTACCAGATATATAGCAATTCCTTTGGTAAAATATAAATAGTGAAAAATAGGTATCTAGAAAACCTATGTATTTCCTAAATTGGAACAAAATGTAGAGTTTAGAAGCAGTGGTTATTTGCACATCTCCAAAATTGTGGGTACCCGTTCTAGCATGTGAGTTAGAGGACATTTTTCAAAATGACATTTTTTTTTACACATTGTCTTACATTTGGAAGGCAGAAATGCATAGAAACTCAATTGGTAGTAACACATGTTCTACTGTTCTGTGTTTCCCAAGTCTCCTGATAAAAATAGTACTTCACTTGTGTGGGAAGGCCTAGTGTCCGCGACAGGAAACGGCCCAAAACGCAACGTGGACCAATCATATTTTTACAGTGAAAACTGACCCTTTTTCGCAATGTGAGTACCTGTGGATTTTGCACCCTCGCTCAGCTCGCACCAAGGGAAACCTAGCAAACCTGTACATTTTTGAAAACTGGACAACCGGGGAAATCCAGTATGGGGTAACTTGTGTGGCTCTCACCAGGTTCTGTTACCCAGAATCTCTTGCAAACCTCAAACTTTGTAAAAAAAAAAAAAAAAAAATTTCCCCACATTTCTGTGATGAAAGTTCTGGAATCTGTAGGGAGCCACAAACTTCCACACAGCGAGCATTCCCCCAATTCTCCCAATAAAAATGATACCTCACTTGTGTGGGAAGGCCTACTGGCCGCAACAGGATACGGCCCAAAACGCATCTTGGGCACATCACATTTTTCCACTGAAAACTGACCCTTTTTTCGCAATGTTCCTAGCTATGGATTTTGGACCCTCGCTCTGCCGACACCTAGGGAAACATAGCAAAATGTAAATTTTTGAAAACTAGACACCCAGGGGAAACCAGGATGGGGTGACTTGTGTGGCTCTCACCAGATTCTGTTACCCATAATCCCTTAAAAACCTCAAACTATGTAAAAAAACACATTTTCCTCACGTTTCTGGTGAGCTTTCTATCCCCATGGGGGGGAAAATCAGGGGCTATCACCCCAATCTGCCTCCTGGGGGGCAGAATGACTGTGGAATATTTTGGGGGGGCATTGGTATGCTGATTGTGGGCAGCCCCCACCCCTATACACATAAAATAAATAAATCCCTGGTGGGGCGTGGCCAGCCAGCCAAACATGGCGGATGCGAGTTGCTAGAGCTCAGTCCCTACAACCCCTAATTATCCTGTAAACTTATAGTATCCCCCCCATCCGGGCGCACTCAGCCGACACAAAAGTGCCCGAGCAGTGGCTACCCGCGGTTGCAACCAGAGGAAGGCGGAGGAGACGTGGAAAGACGCGACTACGATCCCGTAGGATCTGGAGCAGCGGGGCGTGCCGCCGAGCACCTCCGGTAACGCTCATGGTGGATACGGGGTGCCCAGCTACCCCGGCCAGCGTAGACGTTGCTGTGATCGCGACTGGTAAAGACCGCTGATAACCACAGCCTGAGCGTACCCCCTGACATTGACTGCGGGCTGCTGAGGAGGCCACGGGCCCTGCAGAGGCTCAGTGGTGAGGCACGCACAAGCGGCGAAGCGCCACGGCCTGTGATTGCGGCCCATGAGGTACGGGCCTGCGCACATGGGACCGCCGGAGTACCTGAAGAAAGTTGGCAAGCTGCTGGGCCCCTCCATCCTGGGAACTCCAGTGCCCCCCTGCTGTGGTGAGCTAGTGGACGACTACCGTTGGCACGTGCCTGCTGCGCCTGTGCACCGTCGTGCAAACAGAGGAAGGACATCACCGGGGCGGCTCGGCGGTCCACGGTGGAGAGTACCGGGCACGTTGTATTTGTGTCGTAGAGCCGCTGAAAGTGGCTGCTGCAAGGGCATGAAGGTGAGCGCCTGCCCCATCCTGATTTCTTCCCCACCCACCAAGACAGCTGCCACAAGTGAGTTGCTGAGGGAGTCTGCCATTACACCCTAAGCGGTGCGGAGGCTGCTGGATGTGGCGGTGAAGCATCAGGCGCATAAATCCCGCAGGGGCCCAGCGGAGACGCGAGCAAACCTGAGAGAGCGCTGAGGCCTACATGTGCGGCCCACGTGGTGCGGGCCAGCACCTTTCAAACCACTAAGCCGTGATTGAGATGCTGCCGCACCACTGGACCCCCTCCAGCTCAGTTTCTGACATGTCCCCTGTGTGATACGGGACAGTGAATGCCTGCTATTGCTGGGCGCCTAGGCCGCACGAGCGCCACTGCGACAGGAAAACACCTAAGGGGGCTCAACAACTCCAGGAAAACACAGCAACGACGCTGGAAATGCGCTGAGGAGCCATAGTGTGAGGCTGTTACACGAGTGTTGAGGCGGTTGGCCTACCCGCGTCTCAACTCCTTCCTTCCCCCCGCTTGGACTGGTGCTGTATGGGTGAGCCTTGCCCGCTACTACGTCTTGAGCCGTTCTGAGATGACCACGCGAGTCGGGGTAGAGGCGGACAGACACCACCTTAGCTGGACTGCGTGGCGGACCTGGGCCTCGTTTGCAGACAGGGTGGAAACTGGCGTAGCACCTGCCAAGCCGTCGACTCGCCCGGAGGCCAGATCAAGCCCAAACCCGCTAATTAAGAAGGTGAGAGGCGCGCTAGCCTGGCAAATTTCAAGCACGAGCGTGTAGAGGCGAAACGTGCACCGCGTCAAGGTGGAGGGGGTGCAGAAGGAGCGTGCACAGCAAGACTGCCCTCTCCCCGCTCAGAAACACCAACCGTCGTATAATGCCCAGAAACGCCTAGGTGTACGCCCGCAGACCAGCAAGCCCGACGTTGGGACACGGCGAAGCCAGGCACTAAGAGAGGCCTCCCTTCCCACTAACAGTAAGCATGCTTGATCAGACCCCAACTACATCCACACAAGTCAGGGGCGGTAACCAGAAGATGAAACTCGAGTGTGGGGATCGCACACGCACACTCCAGTGACTGTCCGCCTCAAGCAGCGAGCAGGCAGCTCCTCCACGCTACTGGGCCCGCTGCGCAAATAAGGTCGGTACCCTGCCTTTATAGCGCCTACACAGACTGGCGACGAATGCCGACAGCGCAGCAACTAGTAATGGGCCGTTTACGCACAAGTGCCCAGCAACTCAACAGAGGCACTGGCAGTTCGGAATCGACAGCAGCGGGGGCGACGTAGACACGGAAATGCCATGCGCAACGTTAGCTGCAATACTGGACTCTGTACTGGCACCAGTGGAGAAGATAGGATCGGCGTTGGAGCAGACCCGCTCCTCGTTGGAATCCAAAATTGACAAGGTCACCTCAGATTTCACCCTTCTGAAAGCAGACCATCACAAACTCGGGGACAAGGTGCGCCTCCAAGAACAAACACTCGCGGAACTCAAAGCAGTCACACATAGTCACACCGCAGCCCTCCAAGACCTGATAGATCGCGTGCACGACCTAGAAGACAAGGTAGAAAACGCGGAAGGACGCTCGTGCCGCAACAATATCCGCGTCGTGGGACTTCCGGAGGGAGAAGAGGGACGAAAGCCGGAGGACTATGCTGAGCGTTGGATCAGGGGCTTGCTCCCCGCTGGCCCCCTGTCTCCTCACTTTGTGGTCGAGAGAGTGCACTGCATCCCAGCACAAAAACAACCGCCGGGAGCCCACCCACGTCTATTCCTATTTAAAGTTCTCAACTATAGGGACAGAGACTCGATCCTCCGTGAAACCCGCAAACTGGCAGATATAAAGATCGGAAGCAGCCAAGTCATGATTTTTCCAGACTATACGGCGCAGGTCCAGTGCCGCAGAAGTGCATACACAGCCGTGAAAAGACAGCTCCGTGACCTCGGTCTAATTTATTCCTTGCTATTTCCTGCTAGGCTCTGTGTGGTTGCAAAAGGAACGGCGCGCTTCTTCGATTCACCCACCGAGGTTTGGGACTGGCTGGAGGAATCGGGAACATTGATAGGACCCAGGCTACCTGCGTAGGTGGAGCCTAGACGACTCAATAGGAAAAGAAACCGTCGGGGCAGACACAATCAACATCGCTCAGGAACCACTGCAACTTCCACAATCCCTGACCCAGCCCAGATGAGGGCGGAAAGGCAAGAGGCACTACAGGTGGCTGCGATGTTGGGAACCGCAGTACAAAACTCAGACTACCACTTGAGCCCATCTAGATCCTCGGACACTGGGGACTCAACGCCATACAGACTTGAAGACCCTGAAGAGTTCCCTCTGCCAGAAGTTACGCCACAAACAGCCAATGACATTATATGACACTTCCCACAGCCTTATGTGAACTGTTGAACACAACCCATGCAACTACCTGCCGCGCTGATAAACCGTTGTGTTCTATGATGTTTCAAATGGTAAAGGTTCTTTGCAAAGCGTGGTGCTACCTGACACACTGCTGGACTCTGTACTGGCACCAGTGGAGAAGATAGGATCGGCGTTGGAGCAGACCCGCTCCTCGTTGGAATCCAAAATTGACACGGTCACCTCGGATTTCACCCTTCTGAAAGCAGATCATCACAAACTCATGGACAAGGTGCGCTCCAAGAACAAACACTCGCGGAACTCAAACCAGTCACACATAGTCACACCGCAGCCCTCCAAGAGCTGATAGATCGCGTGCACGACCTAGAAGACAAGATAGAAGACGCGGAAGGACGCTCGCGCCGCAACAATATCCGCGTCGTGGGACTTCCGGAGGGAGAAGAGGGACGAAAGCCGGAGGACTATGCTGAGCGTTGGATCAGGGGCTTGCTCCCCGCTGGCACCCTGTCTCCTCACTTTGTGGTCGAGAGAGTGCACCGCGTCCCGGCACAAAAACAACCGCCGGGAGCCCACCCACGTCCATTTCTATTTAAAGTTCTCAACTATAGGGACAGAGACTCGATCCTCCGTGAAACCCGCAAACTGGGAGATATAAAGATCGGAAGCAGCCAAGTCATGATTTTTCCAGACTATACAGCGCAGGTCCAGTGCCGCAGAAGTGCGTACACAGCTGTGAAAAGACAGCTCCGTGACCTCAGTCTAATTTATTCCTTGCTATTTCCTGCTAGGCTCCGTGTGGTTGCAAAAGGAACAGCGCTCTTCTTTGATTCACCCACCGAGGTTTGGGACTGGCTGGAAGAATCAGGAACTTTGACAGGACCCAGGCCACCTGCGGAGGTGGAGCCTAGACGACTCAATAGGAAAAGAAACCGTCGGGGCAGACACAATCGACATCGCTCAGGAACCACTGCAACTTCCACAATCCCTGACCCAGCCCAGATGAGGGCGGAAAGGCAAGAGGCACTACAGGTGGCTGCGATGTTGGGAACCGCAGTACAAAACTCAGACTACCACTTGAGCCCATCTAGATCCTCGGACACTGGGGACTCAACGCCATACAGACTTGAAGACCCTGAAGAGTTCCCTCTGCCAGAAGTTACGCCACAAACAGCCAATGACATTATATGACACTTCCCACAGCCTTATGTGAACTGTTGAACACCACCCATGCAACTACCTGCCGCGCTGATAAACCGTTGTGTTCTATGATGTTTCAAATGGTAAAGGTTCTTTGCAAAGCGTGGTGCTACCTGACACACTGCTGGACTCTGTACTGGCACCAGTGGAGAAGATAGGATCGGCGTTGGAGCAGACCCGCTCCTCGTTGGAATCCAAAATTGACACGGTCACCTCGGATTTCACCCTTCTGAAAGCAGATCATCACAAACTCATGGACAAGGTGCGCCTCCAAGAACAAACACTCGCGGAACTCAAACCAGTCACACATAGTCACACCGCAGCCCTCCAAGAGCTGATAGATCGCGTGCACGACCTAGAAGACAAGATAGAAGACGCGGAAGGACGCTCGCGCCGCAACAATATCCGCGTCGTGGGACTTCCGGAGGGAGAAGAGGGACGAAAGCCGGAGGACTATGCTGAGCGTTGGATCAGGGGCTTGCTCCCCGCTGGCACCCTGTCTCCTCACTTTGTGGTCGAGAGAGTGCACCGCGTCCCGGCACAAAAACAACCGCCGGGAGCCCACCCACGTCCATTTCTATTTAAAGTTCTCAACTATAGGGACAGAGACTCGATCCTCCGTGAAACCCGCAAACTGGGAGATATAAAGATCGGAAGCAGCCAAGTCATGATTTTTCCAGACTATACAGCGCAGGTCCAGTGCCGCAGAAGTGCGTACACAGCTGTGAAAAGACAGCTCCGTGACCTCAGTCTAATTTATTCCTTGCTATTTCCTGCTAGGCTCCGTGTGGTTGCAAAAGGAACAGCGCTCTTCTTTGATTCACCCACCGAGGTTTGGGACTGGCTGGAAGAATCAGGAACTTTGACAGGACCCAGGCCACCTGCATGGAGGTGGAGCCTAGACGACTCAATAGGAAAAGAAACCGTCGGGGCAGACACAATCGACATCGCTCAGGAACCACTGCAACTTCCACAATCCCTGACCCAGCCCAGATGAGGGCGGAAAGGCAAGAGGCACTACAGGTGGCTGCGATGTTGGGAACCGCAGTACAAAACTCAGACTACCACTTGAGCCCATCTAGATCCTCAGGCACTGGGGACTCAATGCCATACAGACTTGAAGACCCTGAAGAGTTCCCTCTGCCAGAAGTTACACCACAAACAGCCAATGACATTATATGACACTTCCCACAGCCTTCTGTAAACTGTTGAACACAACCCAC
The DNA here is from genome assembly GCA_963921515.1 of Calotriton arnoldi. Taxonomy (NCBI): domain Eukaryota; kingdom Metazoa; phylum Chordata; class Amphibia; order Caudata; family Salamandridae; genus Calotriton; species Calotriton arnoldi. The sequence continues at coordinate 398,206 of CAWUFW010011239.1, read as the reverse complement.
GCAAGTACCTGCCGCGCTGATAAACCGTTGTGTTCTATGATGTTTCAAATGTTACTGTTCTTTGAAAAGCATGGTGCTACCCGACACACTGCTGCACGCAACTCATACCCTACACCACACTAGGAGACATGAGCGGCCCACGAACCCTCTCCCTCGCGCTGCGGATAAGCCGAGTGAATACACAACCACAAACAGACATTAAGGGGTAAACTACTTTCTGCCGCAAATACATCGCGCAAACCCACGCCACACGTCAGATTGACAAAAGTTTCTAGCCCTAGGTTGGGCAATATGGTTTGGACGAACTCCCACTCGGATCTCGCCCTCATGGTTACACATAGTTTAGTTCACGTAAGTACCCTGTTCTTAACAACACTGAGCTGGAACACATCCCTGCAGGCCAGAAACTGCAACACTTTGCCCCCCCAATGCCGGCCTGGTAAACGTAAGCGGGAAACATGGTGCAGGTCAACGTAGTCACATGGAACGTGCGTGGTATGCACACACCGTCACGCAGATTATCTATGCTTATCTGCGGTGCAGGGCCGCCGACATAGCGCTACTCCAGGAAACACACATGTCCCAAGTAGAGCTAGGGCGCCTCCGACACAGATGGAGGGGCCAAATATATGGTACCAGTTACTTAGCGCATGCGCGTGGTGCTCTCATCTGGGTGAGAGCAGGGGTTCTGTTTAGTGCAGAGGCACTGACTGACCCCGACGGCAGATATGCACTCGTGAGCGGCAGACTCAATGCCAACCGATCCTTATTGGGTCCATATATGCCCCAAATGTCAATTAGCCCACAGTTTTTAGACGGACTCACAAACATTCTAGCAAGGTGGAGTGGAGTCCCTTGGCTCCTAGGGGGAGACTTTAATTCTGTGCTCGATGTGGACTTGGACAGGTCGTTTCCGCCCTTGTCCAGGACTACAGCAAGGTCTAATGCGCTGGCTCTTACAGACTGGCTGGCGCACTGGGCGCTCTTAGACATATGGCGCGGCATTAATACTGAGGCTCGGATATACTCGCACTACTCAGCGGTACACCACTTGCATGTACGACTGGATAGAATAGTTGGCTCCCCCGCACTGCTCCCATTGGTCCACCGTATAGAATATCTAGGCCGGACACACTCTGACCACAACCCCCAACTGCTGAAACTTACCTGGGACCCGGAGTGTAGGAGAGTAGGATCTGCTTCACATGGGTACCCCCACTTTTTGCTGATGCTTCACTGTTTTTCGACATTAGTCTGGCTGGGGCCCTGCTAATCAGAACCCCAGCCTAGCTGCTTCCTCTCTAAAATGGTTTCCATGTGCCTTAGGCACATCACTGATTGGGATCTGGAGTGCCCTTATAAGTCCCTAGTATATGGTATACTATGTACCAAGGGCATAGGTACCTCAGAGGCCTGCCAGGGGCTGCAACATGTATTATGCCACCCTGGAAGGCCATCCAAACTGGCACCACAGGTCTGCTACTGCAGCCTGGGTAAGGTGGTGCATGCACCCCTTACTGTGATATAGGTTACCTATATCACTAAATGCATACACACATATAAACCTATAAGTCACTCCTAAGGCAGGCCTTATCAATCCTAAAGGCAGAGTGCATGGTTCCTATGTGAGAGGGTGCCCCTGCATGAGCAGGGCCCCTCTGCAGCATTCGGAGACCATCTCTGATGCTGTTTGTAGTGCAGCCTGACCATATACTCTTAAGCGCATTATATCCTCGCGGTAAAATGCTAACTTTGGAATGGCTGCACCTAAACATGTCGTGTTTGGTGTCAAACATCTTGGAATACTACCCCCGCCAATCCTGGCGGCGGGGGTAGCATTCCACCCTTCTAGAGGGAAAGACATGTTAACTCTGACTAGTCCGGTAACTTCTTTCCAGAGCCCTGGCATCACAAAATGGATGCTGCTGCCACAGACACGAGTCTGGCCTCCTGCTGCTGGACGAAACTCCGGCAGGGGAGGCCTGGACAATAGGTTTCCTGTCCCAGGGAGGTGTGACCACCTCCCCAGACAGGATAATGTGTATTGGGGCTGGGCGGGAGCACTTTCGGGTGCTTTGAAGTCCTGCACTGGGGGCACATTTGGTGTCCCTAGTGCATACCCCAGTTCAAACCGGATCAGGGGCTTGCAGCCCCTGCTTTGGCGTGAACTGGACAAAGAGAAAGGGGTGTAGCCACCCCTCTGCCCTGACCCACCCATAGGTGGGGCCACAGAGTAGTCCAACCCCTATCTTTAGTATAAAGATAGGAACCCAGTCCTTAGGACTTTAGATTATCCCTGGACGAAACTCTGAAACTGAATCCTGGACCTTCGACGCTCTACTCACGATTAGAGGACAAAAGAATCTCCCTTGGGGTCAAGGAGTGACTCCCCTGCTTGGCAGGCACCAAAGAAGCATCTGTCCGGTTCGCATTTCTGAAGCTCCCGCTGGACGCCGAAGTTATCGCATCACCAGAGGTGGATTCTCAGACTTCCCCGAGGCTACCCTGAGTCCCCAGCAAAGCTGAGGCCCATGGCTATCGTGGGTGACTTGAGACCGTGACCCCTGGACACCGAGCACATTTGCAAGTGCATCCTCTTCTGGGTCTTCCAAGAAGTCGTGCTTTGGGCTCCGAGTAGCCCTAGCCTCCAGCACCACCTGCACCGAAGATCACTGGCTCCCACTCCACGAGTGTCCTGTAAGCCAGATCCATGTGCGGCGTCACGAGGCTCCTTTGCAGTCGCTAGCCCGTTGGCTAGTAGCCCTTAACAAAGGCCAATCCTTTTCTGTCTTGGCATTCTGGTTGTTCCAGGCCTGCCCTCACTTACCTTCGCTGGATGAGTTCCACAGACCTTGCTGGTCTGCACCATCGACGATCTACATCTTCACCGAGACTTGCCGTTGCCAAGGCTTGTTGGGTCCAATCCGGTCGCTGACACCTCAGCACTCGACAGACATTGTGTACCAGCCCGAATCCTGCTCCTGGTCACCGACAACGCCTCCTGGACCTCGTGGCTGAAGAGTCAAGACGACCATCAATGCACCTGAAGCACTCGACATCGGTGGGCATCTGTCCATCGCCTTCCTGGTCACTGGCTAGTGACCCAGACTCTGTCCCCTCTGCTTTCAGGTTCTTCAGAACTCCGATCCACTCTTGGATCCACCCGGACACTTTTCTCTTGGTCGCCAGCAGCACTTTGCAGCAGATCGCCATTCGAATCGACGACGAAACCCGACCCCGAAAGGCACCTATGCACCCGGCTTCCCTGGGTGAGGTAACACGAGTACTCCGGTGCTCCCGTGGGTAGAGACTCTTCAAAGTCCTAGATCTCAAAGGGTTTGGTCCAAGTCCTCTTTTAAGTGTCCCTTTTCTCTAATTTCCCGATCACGACTTTCTCCATAGAAGTCAACGGCGTATCGCGGTTGTGTATTTACACTGCACGCGTCTCCCGTAGGTCCCCTGTGTCACTACCTTGGGTGGTTCCTTGTGGTCCAAGCACTTCTAGAGGCTCTAGGCCTAGTGTCTAGTTCAGTCGTGGTTCTTATACCACTTTATTGGTATATGGTTTGGTACGCCCCTAGGGCCCAAACGTGTATTTGTGCTATTACTGTGTTTAAATATCTTCTAACTTATGTATTTCGAACTCTAGCCTCATAAAGAGACTAGAGGGGTGTGTTTAGCAATAAATACATATATTTTGAATATATACCTGGTGTGGTGCTCTTTCATTTGATCACTCAAGAGATTATAGACTGGTAAAACAAGCTGCTTTACATTCCTTCAAGACTTAGCCTGAAGGCTGCTCTCCATAGCTACCACTAGGATAGCTTTCAATAAGGTTGTCTTTAACCTATCTCCAATAAGGGGTTGTTTGGACTGGTGCAAGGTGCCCACTATAATTAGTGGACAGCATATACCAGGCCAACTTCTCACATTGGTGTGCAGCGTGTGGGATTCCAGCTTGCTATTGTTTTACCAGATAATCTCAATTGAATTGATCAACTGAAAACCACTAAAGGTACCTAAGGTACATATAATTTAAGCTTAGAATACAGTAAGTTCTACTGAACTTAGAGTTGTGTGTTAAGGGATAGCACAACCCTTTCTACAACTCAAGAGAGTTTAGTAGGCCACACTAGAGTAGGTAGTGCATACACCACACCACACTAGTAATGTCTTTAAGGGCAGGATCCAAAGAATCCTTGCAGGAAGCCATTGAGCTTCCACCCTCCAAGTATGATACACTCCCATTCTTGGAATTGAGAGCTTTATGCAACTTGAGAAAAATAAGGACAGGCCAAAGCCCCACCACCCAACACCTCAAGGAGCTGTTGGTGGCTTATGACCTTAGTAAGCCCTTGGGGACTGAAGGGGTAGGAGCTGAGGGTGGGACAGAAGATGAGGAAGGGACCAGGGGTACCAGTACCCCCAGCCCCCCCTCTGAAACTGGCCAGGAGGGTGACAATGACCCTGACCTGGATAATCCAACCCCTCCTGAGGAGGAGGAAGAGGAGGATCAGAATGATGCACCCTTTGTCCCCCCAGGAAGGATTGTGAGTGTGCCCAGAAGGTCTAGATCTTCTTCTCAGGAGTCTAACCACTCTGGCACCTCGATAGGGAGCTCTGTCTCATCTCATAGGAGGGAATCCTCTCATGAGAGAAGAAAGAGGCTGGTTCTATATGAGGAAGCTCAGCTTGAACTCAAAAAGAAGCAACTAGCCATAGACAGGGAGTCCCTAGATCTCTTTAGAGAGAGAAGAAAGTTGGGACTAGAGTCCGATGGTGGCAGCCAAATCCCTAGAGATAGGGAAAGGTCCTATGACCATAGGAACCTGAGCAAGATTGTCCCTCCCTATCAGAATGGGGATGACATCCACAAGTGGATAACTGCTCTAGAGAGGGCCTGTAAGGTACAGAAGGTCCCTCAGGAGCAGTGGGCAGCAATCTTGTGGCTCTCCTTTGCTGACAAAGGTAGAGATAAGCTCCTCACTGTTAGAGAGGAGGATGCTGATAATTACAAGGTCTTGAAGAGTGCTCTTATTGATGGGTTTGGCCTAACCACTGAACAGTACAGGTTGAAGTTCAGAGATACCCAAAAAGCACAGACTCAAGACTGGGTAGACTATGTGGATTGTTCTGCCAAGGCTCTGGAAGGCTGGTTGATGGGCAGTAAGGTGTGTGACTTCTCAGGATTGTACAATCTGATAATGAGGGAGCAGATTCTTAATAACTGTCAAAATCAGCTGTTGCATCAATACCTGGTAGACTCTGATCTGACCTCTCCCCAAGAATTGGGAAAGAAGGCAGACAAATGGGTCAGAACCAGGGTGAAGCAGAAGGTACAGAACCAAGGTGGGGAAACCAAGAAGCAAGATGCTAAGAACTCTGACAAGGGTGGGGAGAAGGGTAAAGATCAAAAGTCTTCATCAGGCCCCCAAAAATCTTCTTCTGGTGGGGATTCACAGTCTACCAAAGGGAAAGGCCAAAGAAAACCATGGTGCAAGGTCTGTAAGCAAAAGACCCACTGGACCAGTGATTGCACCAAGTCCAAAGACTCCAGTCCAGCACCCACCAATGCCCCTAAGGCACCTGTTCCCCCTAGTACAGTTGGTGGGAGTGCTCCAGCCAAGGGTTTAGTAGGGTTCACCCTGGGAACTGAGTTGGGCTCTGACCTAGTCAGAGAACTGACTCAGGCTGTGTTAGTCTGTGATGGAGGCATGGATGTGACCTCCACTGTGAGTCCCAGTAATCTGGGCAAGTACAGACAACATCCTTTAATCAATGGACGTGAGGCTTTGGCATTTAGGGACACAGGGGCAAGTGTCACAATGGTGACACAAGACCTTGTGAATCCTGGGCAAGTTATACTTGGTGAGATGTACCAAGTGACCAATGCTAGCAACGTCAGAACAGACCATACTCTGGCAGTTGTTAACTTCTCCTGGGGAGGGGTAACTGGCCTTAAGAAGGTTGTGGTGAGTGCAAACCTACCAGTCGAATGCTTTCTTGGCAATGACTTAGAAACTTCTGCTTGGGCAGAAGTGGAGCTCAGGACCCATGCAGAAATGCTGGGGATCCCTGCAGATGTGTTTGCTGTGACCAGGCCACAAGCCAAAATGTCTAGCACTGAACAGGCCTTGGATTCTGGAAGAATGGACCAAGTGCCTTCCAAGAGGAGGAGTAGTAGGGTTAAGGCAGTGCCTTCCCCCTTGGCTCAGGAGGAAGATCAGTCCCTTGAGGGGGATGATCTCAGCCCTGAAGAAGGAACTGTCCCAGAGGAACTTGAACCTGACCAGGTTGAGTTCTTGGGGACAGGGGGACCTTCTAGGGCAGATCTGAGCCAGGAGCAGCAGAGCTGCCCCTCCCTTGAACCCCTCAGACAGCAAGCTGCTGCTGAGGCTGCTGGGAAAGCTAGTGGTCCCCATACGGTGTATTGGGATGATGGACTCCTGTACTCAGAGAGTAGAGACCCCAAGCCTGGTGCTACCAGGAGGTTGGTTATACCTCTGAAGTTCAGGGGCTTCCTATTGACCCTAGCCCGTGATATTCCCTTAGCAGGTCACCTGGGCCAGAACAAGACTTGGGACAGAATTGTCCCTCACTTTCACTGGCCCCACATGTCTGAAGACAGTGAGGAGTTTTGTCGCTCCTGTGTAACCTGCCAAGCCAGTGGCAAGGCAGGTGGCACTACAAAGGCCCCCTGATACCACTACCTGTGGTGGGGGTGCCCTTTGAAAGGGTAGGGATTGACATTGTTGGTCCCATGGATCCCCAAACAGCCTCTGGGCACAGGTTTATCCTGGTGGTAGTGGATCATGCCACCAGGTACCCAGAAGCTATTCCCCTCAGGACCACTACAGCACCTGTGGTGGCAAGGGCCCTCCTGGGAATTTTCTCAAGAGTGGGCTTTTCTAAGGAGGTAGTATCAGACAGGGGTGCTAACTTCATGTCTGGGTACTTAAAAGCAATGTGGAAGGAGTGTGGAGTGTCTTATAAGTTCACCACACCCTATCACCCACAATGCAATGGTTTAGTTGAGAGATTCAACAAAACCTTGAAGGGCATGATTAAAGGGCTCCCAGAAAAGCTTAGGCGTAGATGGGACATACTCTTGCCCTGCCTTTTATTCGCATATAGGGAGGTGCCTCAGAAGGGGGTTGGTTACAGCCCTTTTGAACTTCTGTTTGGCCACCCTGTGAGGGGTCCACTGTGCTTGGTGAAGGAAGGATGGGAGTTGCCTCTCAAGCTCCCAAAGCAAGATATAGTGGACTATGTACTTGGTCTCCGCTCCAGGATGGCTGAGTACATGAAAAAGGCAACCAAAAACCTTGAGGCTAGCCAGGAACTTCAAAAGGCCTGGCATGACCAAAGGTTGTTCTGACTGTTTACCAGCCAGGACAGAAGGTGTGGGTGTTGGAGCCAGTGGCCCCAGCAGCTCTCCAAGATAAATGGAGTGGACCCCACACTATTGTTGAGCAGAAGGGTGAGGTCACTTACTTAGTAGACCTAGGAACACCCAGGAGTCCCCACAGGGTTCTCCATGTCAACAGGTTAAAACCATATGTGGACAGGGCAGACATGGGCTTGCTCATGGCTACCGATGAAGGGCAGGAGGAAGAGAGTGACCCACTCCCTGACCTGCTCTCACAGAACCCTGACGATGGGTCAGTTGATGGTGTACCTTGGCAGGCAGCCTCACTACCCAGCAACAAACTGATTGCAGGCAAGTCCTCAATCAGTTTAGACATATGTTTTCACTGACACCCAGTCAGACCACCTGGTGCACTCATGAAGTGGACACTGGGGACAGTCTGCCTATTAAAAACAAGATTTATAGGCAACCTGACCATGTCAGGGACTGTATCAGGACTGAAGTCCAGAAAATGTTGGAATTGGGAGTTATTGAACCCTCAGATAGCCCTTGGGCTAGTCCAGTGGTCCTTGTACCAAAACCTCACACCAGTGGTGGAAAAAGAGAGATGAGGTTTTTGTGGACTACAGGGGTCTCAATGCAGTCACTAGGACTGATGCCCATCCAATACCCAGGGCAGATGAGCTCATAGATACTTTGGCCTCTGCCAAATATCTCAGCACATTTGACCTAACAGCTGGCTACTGGCAGATCAGACTAGCTGATACTGCAAAGCCCAAAACAGCATTCTCAACCCCTAGTGGGCATTATCAATTTGTGGTAATGCCCTTTGGTCTGAAGAATGCACCTGCCACTTTCCAGAGGTTGGTGAATACAGTTCTCACAGGACTGGAAGCCTATAGTGCAGCATATCTAGATGATATTGCTGTCTTTAGCTCCACCTGAGAGGATCACCTGGTTCACCTCAGGAATGTTTTACAGGCCCTGCAAAAGGCAGGCCTGACTATCAAGGCCACTAAGTGCCAGATAGGGCAGAGTCATGTTGTGTACCTGGGCCACCTTGTGGGTGGAGGCCAGGTTCAACCTTTGCAGAGCAAGATCCAGACCATCATGGACTGGACTGCTCCCACTACCCAGACTCAGGTGAGAGCCTTCTTAGGCCTGACTGGGTACTATAGGAGATTTGTCAAGGGGTATGGATCAATAGTGACACCCCTGAATGACTTAACTTCTAAGAAAATGCCCAAAAAGGTTCAATGGACAATTAGCTGTCAAAAGGCATTTGATGACCTGAAGCAGGCCATGTGCACTGCTCCAATTCTGCAGAGTCCTGATTACTCCAAGAAGTTCATTGTTCAAACTGATGCATCTGAATTGGGGGTAGGGGCTGTACTGTCACAATTGAATGAAGAAGGTCAGGATCAGCCAGTAGCTTTCATTAGCAGAAGGCTGACCCCTAGAGAGAAACGTTGGTCAGCCATAGAGAGGGAGGCCTTTGCTGTGGTCTGGGCTCTGAAGAAGTTGAGGCCATACTTGTTTGGTACACACTTCCTGGTTCAGACAGACCATAAGCCCCTCTTATGGCTAAAACAAATGAAGGGTGAAAACCCCAAACTGCTTAGGTGGTCCATTTCCCTACAGGGGATGGACTTTACAGTGGAACATAGACCTGGGAGTAACCATGCGAATGCAGATGGACTCTCTAGGTATTTCCACTTAGAACATGAAGACTTAACTGGGCAAGGTTAGTTTAATGTCCCTACGTTTGGGGGGGTTGTGTAGGAGAGTAGGATCTGCTTCACATGGGTACCCCCACTTTTTGCTGATGCTTCACTGTTTTTCGACATTAGTCTGGCTGGGGCCCTGCTAATCAGAACCCCAGCCTAGCTGCTTCCTCTCTAAAATGGTTTCCATGTGCCTTAGGCACATCACTGATTGGGATCTGGAGTGCCCTTATAAGTCCCTAGTATATGGTATACTATGTACCAAGGGCATAGGTACCTCAGAGGCCTGCCAGGGGCTGCAGCATGTATTATGCCCCCCCTGGAAGGCCATCCAAACTGACACCACAGGTCTGCTACTGCAGCCTGGGTAAGGTGGTGCATGCACCCCTTACTGTGATATAGGTTACCTATATCACTAAATGCATACACACATATAAACCTATAAGTCACTCCTAAGGCAGGCCTTATCAATCCTAAAGGCAGAGTGCATGGTTCCTATGTGAGAGGGTGCCCCTGCATGAGCAGGGCCCCTCTGCAGCGTTCGGAGACCATCTCTGATGCTGTTTGAAGTGCAGCCTGACCATATACTCTTAAGCGCATTATATCCTCGCGGTAAAATGCTAACTTTGGAATGGCTGCACCTAAACATGTCGTGTTTGGTGTCAAACATCTTGGAATACTACCCCCCGCCAATACTGGTGGTGGGGGTAGCATTCCACCCTTCTAGAGGGAAAGACATGTTAACTCTGACTAGTCCGGTAACTTCTTTCCAGAGCCCTGGCATCACAAAATGGATGCTGCTGCCACAGACACGAGTCTGGCCTCCTGCTGCTGGACGAAACTCCAGCAGGGGAGGCCTGGACAATAGGTTTCCTGTCCCAGGGAGGTGTGACCACCTCCCCAGACAGGATAATGTGTATTGGGGCTGGGCGGGAGCACTTTCGGGTGCTTTGAAGTCCTGCACTGGGGGCACATTTGGTGTCCCTGTGCATACCCCAGTTCAAACCGGATCAGGGGCTTGCAGCCCCTGCTTTGGCGCGAACTGGACAAAGGGAAAGGGGTTGTCTTGTGGATTGTTGCCTGCCTTGTTATGTTGGCCTAGGCCTGGCTGCCATGCTGCTTTTCTTTGCGCACGTTACACTGAGCCGGGCCCCCCTCGCCCTTTGCTCGTGCCAAGTTCTTTTGCACTGTCTGCATTTTCTGTTGTTCACCTTTTGGGCTCGGTCTGCACAAACATGTACAAGGTCACATAACAATGTATTTTGGTTCTTCCTGATATGGCCAGTCCCGCGCACCCAGACATAACATTGGGTGCAATTGCCAATGAAGAATTTTGTGTGCTTTTAATACTGCGGTTTCCTAGCGCTAAACACACTTGGAGAAATCCCTTTCAGTGAGAAGAGCTATGATGTCCTGCTGATGTAATTCTGCATCTAGAGACTGAGGTATGGGGGTTCGCTAGTCAAAGCCCAGAGGTCTTCTATTTTATAATAAACAATCTTACTGCAAGGGGAGGGTGGTAATGTTATTTATACGTTTATCCACTGAGCTCTGAGATGCTTTCCCCGTTTGTATTCTATGGAATTGTAACCATGCTGCTTATATTAGTCATATGCATTATGCTATTAGTACTGACACGTGTACTGTACATTAGAGCACGTAAGTTGGAATAAACATTTTAAACTATCCAGTGTCTCTTCCTACGCACCTTGTGGACAAGTACGAGTGAGTGACGAAAGAGTGTTCTTGCTTCTGCGAGTCCTGAGATAAAGATACCGTGTTCTGGGTTGTCCAAACATTAGTACTGGGGTGCGAATGGGATGCTAAGCTAGTTGGGTTGGGGTATTTGGGTGCTACGGTATATGGTGGCAAATCACTGTATTCCGGGGTCCCATTTTCCTGTGCATAGCTCTGTGTATGTGCAGAAACCTTATGACATGGCGCGACCACCGTGGGGCTGCTTAACTGCGAGACGCTTGAGTAGTACTTGTGCCTGTCCACAAAACCCTCACGTACGCTTCCGGAGGCGTAAGTGATGGTGATACCTCCTATATTGAATGTTTTATAGGTTCTTTCAAGCTTGATGTTATTAAAAAAGGTTAGTTAACAGACCCATTTTTGTGCTCCCTGTTAGGTTGTCGGATATTATTGTTTAGTCATGGCTGGTGTGGCGATTGCTGCACATAGTCGAGGAGCACTCCGAGACCACTTACGGGTGTATGGAGTGCCTGATACAGGGATCGATTTGGTCTTTGTGGTTCAAGCCGATCCGGCTTACCACTTTGAGGTGTTTTACACTTGGATAACTTTTGAAGCGGTGGAGGCAGATGATAATCTGTTTCATGAATATAAACCCACCGTTATTCCTGCTGCCTATCGACCCTATTCCACTCTTGAAGTACCTCTCACGGCTTGGCAGCACCGTGTTTGGTTTAATGGCGCCCTACCACAACCAACTACCGCAGTTCGTTTAGGCCCCTTGTCAATTCAGGGGGCCACTTGGCCTGTATTGGCCGGGTATACCCCGCATCCAAATTATCTGGCATTACCGCTTGCGGAACTGCGCACTATGCATACCGAATTGGTACGAGTGCATCGAGCCCTAGTGACATACGTTACAGGTAGTCTACATGGAGCTGCTCCTGTAATCGCAGGCCAACCAGCTATAGCCGCTGGAGTGACCATAAGTCCTGTCATGGTAAATTCTGTGATGGGCAAACGTCCACAAAATAAGGACGACTATCCTTACTGGCTTGCAGAAAAGTTCGATCAGATAGAAGCAGTGTTTCCCCATACATCCCCAGTAGATAAACACCGCATCCTCACGATAAGTTTGCCAAAAGACATAATCCCCGATTTGACATCATGTGAAAACTGGGGTAAGGTATTCGCAGCAGTTTATTCAAAATGTTTTGGAACTCCTTCCATGACGGTTCTACCCTCTGTAATTAAAAAAGTACAGGATGAACATGGCCCTGAAGCGGCTGTGGAATTAGGGATGAGACTAGTGGGAGTGTTTGATGTAGTAGCTGAGCTGATCCTTGGAAATGTCAAGGGCGATGCTATGAACTTTCAAATAGCGAATGCTTTGGCTTTGGTCCCAGAGTTGGACAGGCCCCGCGAATTACCGAAAATTATTGCCCGGGCTTATAAAACAATTGGAAGAAATAGCCTGGGCAACAAGCCTTTTGTGAAAATGCAAACTCAATCGCAAACACAAGGTACACAAGCAAAAAGTGCATCTGAGAAAGATGATAAACCAGTCTTCACTAAAAAGAGTTGGAGACAGAAAAAACAGGGTAAGCAACAAAAGAAGCCGGGGTCGAGAGGCGCTTCCCCAGTTTCGGTTTCTTCTGAACGTACTTATGATTTACGTGATAGGTCAAGGATTAAATCACCAGAAAGGTTTCAGAGCTCTGATACGCGTTCTCCTCGTTCTTCACAGGCCCAGACGTCGTCACAGGCTGGTGGAGGAGGACGGCAAGATAGAGGAAGGGGCCGAGAGGCTCCCCAGGAGCGAGACCAACCTCGACAACAAGTCAGAGGGAAAGCAGAAGATTTTCATCTTCCTCGACCGCAATTTCAGAAGAAAAAAGTTGCCGCTGTCACAGCGAAATATGCCTCAGACAGTGAGAATGAGACTCCAGAATTGGACGTGGGCAGTGACCCTCCTAGACAGCGCCGCGGAAGTTACCATAGTGCGGGAGGCGCTACGTCCTCATATGGAGGCGACAGCAACTGAAACATTCGTTACTGTAGAGACAGCTGACACGAGAGTGGCACCCCCTGACAGACTATATAATATAGTCATACAAATCGAAGGTGACATACCGCGTGAAATAAAAGGGATTTTTTGGGAAAATCTAACCTCTTCATATGACATTTTGTTAGCAGAGGTGGATTGGCCACCCCCATTCGTTTTAGCTGCACATAAAGGAGAGGAGGTAATCCTTCCAAGCTTTTCACGGCATGTCCCAAAAGACAAAGCTGAAGCACTTGCAGCTGAGTGGGCTGTGTACCTGGCACCAGCGTTATACCGCAACCATGTGGGATGGGATGAAGAATCACCTCCTCATGCAATACCTTTGCGGTCACTACCGCAGCCACAACCCCAATATCCCATCAAACGGCAGGCAAAAGGCCCCGTCTCCGAAATTCTGACACAGTTGGAATATCAGGGAGTAATTGAACCATGCGTATCACCTATGAACAATCCCCTTTTCGTGGTTTCTAAACCCGATGGATCGTACCGCTTAGTTTTGGATTACCGGCATTTAAATACTCATTGTCGGAACTTTGCGGTGCAGAATACACACAGTTCTGCGCTTGTAGACAGTCTTGTTCGTAAAAAATACAAAACGACACTTGACCTTTCAAACGGTTTCTACACGCACAACCTAGCCCCGGAGAGTGGTCAATGGACCGCATTCACTTCCGGTGGTAAATTATTCCAGTTCCGGCGTTTACCCATGGGCTACAAAAATAGTCCGGGTATATTCGCCGCCCGTGTTGTTTCTTTGTTGAATGACATTGATCAAGACGCATGTTCGTACGTAGATGACATCTATCTGACGGACGACGAATTATTTCAGCATTTGTCCCGTGTGGACCGCATTATTCTTGAATTCGCGGAGCAGGGTTACAAATTTAACTTTGCTAAGTCACACATTGCTGAATTTACCGTTCTGTTCTTGGGCTATGAGCTCAATAACGAAGGTAAGGGCTTAGCCCCCATTTCTTGGAAAAATGTGCACATTTGTGCCCCCCAAATACTCTGAAGAAACTTCAGTCTTTGCTGGGTTTCTTGAATTTCGGGCGTACTTACATTCCCGAATATGCCCAGCGTATCAAGCCTTTGTATGCTTTGATACAACCTACTTATTCAAGGTCTTGCTGGCTGCCTGAGCATACCTCGATTCTGCAGTCTTTGCAGACAAACCTATTGGAGTCTAAATATCTTTTGACTCGTGATAACCACACAAACCTGGTGATTAGAATAATTCCGGGGGCGGTGGGATTCACATACTTAACCTTTAATGAAGGTGATACAGTACCCATCGCATACAAGTCGCATCTGTACACTTCCGCTGAATTGCGCTTTACATCTGTCGAAAAAGTTCTAACTGCAGTGCAAATGGCGATTCTAAAAGAACGCGCACTGGCACAGGGAAAGCGAATTCTGGTGGTAACACCCTGTCCTGCCCTAGAGGCAGTAACAAAGGCAAGTGTACCGAACTCAAAAGCAATGCATCCCCGTTGGATACAATGGGCTACTTCCTTGACGTCTTCGGACGTCACTTTTGTTTTTGATTCTTCCCTGCAGACTCAGGAGTTTTTGCAGTATGAATTCGTTCATCCTCCTCCTTTGTTTTTACTACCGCTTGAGGATTACAAATGTGTGATCTACACCGATGGTTCGGCGCAACCGGCCACTGGGTCCAAGCATGTTTATTCAGCTGCATGTGCTATTGTTGCGGGTTCCTTTGTAAATGGAACGTTCAAATCCTCTGTAGTGCACACTCGCACACTTGGAGATAGTACCGCACAATTGGCCGAGCTGCATGCATTGCTACTTGCACTTGAGTTCGCTTCTCAGGATGAGACAACTCTTATTGTATGTGATTCCTTCTACTGTGTACAGTCTTACAATGACAATCTGTTTTTCTGGTCGAAAAACGACTACAAGGACGCAAAAGGGAGCACAATTAAGCATAAAATGCTTTGGGTTCGAGTGGCAGAATTGCAACAACGTCTGCCCCTCACACAGGTGGTTCACACCTTAGGCCATCAGCGGGTGGGCGCACACGCTATTGGTAACGATCTGGCAGATGAAGCTGCCCGTTCAGCAGTAGTCACGTGTTCAGTAGCAGCGGTTACCAGGTCCATGTCTAAAATAGACCCTGTTATATTAGCAGCTATTGCTGCAACCAAGGAAGGTAATAATTACCCTACAGGTTTCCCTTCCAAGTATTCTTACACATTAAGTCCCGATCAGGTTCCTTATGTAACTATACCTGACGTTGGAGATCGGCTGATCCCCAACGCGGACCGCAGGAGTGCCTTGATATCAGCTGCACACGAAGGCATGGCTTCGGCTCATGCAGGTGTGTCAGCTACAGTTTCCATCTTGCAGCAGCGTTATTGGTGGCGTGGATTGTATAAAGACACCCGTGCTTTTGTGCTTTCTTGCGATGTTTGTCAACAGATTAAGCCTTCCACGGTAACACGTCCACCACAAACCCCGCTCTGCATTGCTAACAGACCCTTTGGGTGTGTTTACTTGGATCACTGCGGTCCATTCTCATCAGACACTGCCTATAAATACATCTTAGTGGCAGTGGACTCGTGCACACGGTTTCTCTGGGTCTGGCCACAACGGAGTGCTGACGCCCGAAATGTAATCAGGGATTTGCGTGTCTTTGTGGGAATTTTCGCATGCGGCACCTTCCATTCGGACCAAGGTCCAGCGTTTGCCTCTAGGGCTTACAAGGATGCAATGGCTTCGCTTGGGGTGCGGGTGAAATTTTCGTCTCCGTATAGGCCTGAGGGCAACTCTATCGTTGAACGAATGAACCGTGACTTAAAGCAATCCTTAACAGCTAGGGTTATAGGTACTGGCAGGAACTGGCTGGCCCATTTGTATACCGTTCAGCGTGCACTTAATAATCTCCCTAGAAGACCTCTGGGTGGGCGGACCCCATACGAAATGCTCTTTGGCATAAGAATGTTTGTGCCTGACCTTGAGGGTCCAGACATCGCGGCGCAATCCGCCAAGTTTGATGTAGATAACCATTCTGCTATGTTACAGGACTTACAAGAAGCCCGAGACAAACTTGCAACTACACATTTGCCTTCAGCCACAGATCCTGCGTTGCAGATTCCGGTAGCCGGCTGGCTTCCAAAGGTTGGAGAACTGGTTCGAGAAAAGGTTGAAAACAAAAAAGAATTCGGCCCCTCTTTTCGTGCACCGGTTCCAGTTCTGGGCTTGAAGGGAACACGTACAGTCATTTTACCACCGCTTCCTGGTCGCAAGGAGAACAGATACATCTCAGTGGAAAATGTCAAGCTACAGCGCCTGGCCGATCCTGAATAGTGTCACACCAGCGGTCTCTTGTCCTGCCATTTATCGGACCTATGTTCATAGTCCATCTGCACGAACGATCGCTGATGCTGTAATTGAGATGGTTGATTTGCCTGAATCCTCTCCTTTGCCTGAAACTATAATTGAACCCCAACTCTCCACCAACATCGACGAGGACGAGTATACCTATCCTGCATCTGAATCGGTGGCGCATCAACCAACAACGCCACTTGGCCCGACTCGTTATTCCTTTGATTCGGATTCCACATCTTCAAAAGTTCCATCCAAGTTCAGTATTTTTATATCCTGGTTTAGAGACAATTTTTTGATTCCACCCTGGACATACATCTGGTTGGTACTTTTCTTGATATTTTTGTTCATGTCCATTGGCTTTGTCACAGTGTTTTTTCTATTAATTAATGGTCACTATTTACCTGAACGCTCTGCTGTAGACTATGTTTCTGGAACTTTGGCTCCTCATTCCTCGTCTCACATCATGAAGCGTGACCACACATTTGTGAACATTTCAGCTTTCCCAGTTGCTGATGGCATCGTATGGGATGCAGTGAACTATCAAATCCATGGTCCGACGGAAATTATTAATGTACCTAATGTCCTTCGTGTTTCAATGGGTGATGTAGTACAAAATAATATTCATTCTGATGATTGGGATGTGCATGCCGTTGAAGCATTGTTTGCCGATTTAAAATATTATGCATCTTTTAATGCTGAGGATTTATATATGAATTCTGCGAATTATGCCGATTTGTATTGTTACCAACATTGGGGTAATCATTTTCTCCATAAGCCAAGTGCCCTGCGTAGTTCTGTTAACTACACCCAATGGGAACATTGTCCAAACCCCTTGCCAGGTAGCTCACAGACTCTTCGAAATAAGTTTACCTATTTTACTGATTTTAATCGGTCGAACCCTGCATCCTATTATTTTAGACTTAATACCACATCAACTCAGAAAATTATGTTAACACACACCAAATTGCTTTATTCGGGTTCCTTTTTAAGTGCCCTAGCAGTGGGTGGTTATGAGTACTGGGAGGATACAATAGATTTGAAATCCATTTGGGGCTCCAAGCCATGGCAGGTACAGGGAACCGAGGCGTTGCATCGTGCTTGCCTCATCCCTACCCAAATTATGTTCCTAAATGCTTCCATCTATCAAACTACATGTTGGGGCTTAGCTACCACTAAACAATTAAATTCGCCCTCAATTCCATCCCTGTCGAGTTTTCCCAATGATAGCTCACGTTTTAACCTGTCCCTGACGACCCTACAGGCTCTATTACAGAATAATTCATTTAATGTTTCTGAGCTAGTTCAGTCACCCTGGTTGGTATGGCCTACATCATCAAATGCATGTCAAATGCGTTTTCACGACTCAGGAGCTAGTTACACACAGGATAGGCCTGATCCGAGATTTACTGATTCCCGTACTGTCACTACATATTCTGTTGGTAAATTATGCAAACAATGGCTACTACATTCGTCCCTTGATTCTGTTAAACAACATTTGTCCCTCCTTTCAGGCAATATTGATCTGTCCGACTTTGTTTTGGGACCTCGTGGTCCCCGACCTAAAAGATTCATTTATGAGACATATAATGAACTCTGGAAGCTATCACAAATGGAAGCTGCTTCCCGTCTTCGGGAAATAGATCAAGCAAATTTGGAAAAGGTGCTTGCTGTTGTTGACAATAGTATTAATACCCTGTCTTCTCGCATTTACACTTTAGAGAATATTGTGTCCTCTGTTGTCGATATTGTACAAGATGATGTTTCTGTGTTATATCATGGTCAGAATCAATTGCGCTCAGTTATGCAGTTTGCATGGACTTTACAAACGCTTAAGTTAGGTAAAGTGCCTTGGCATTTTTTGAACACCTCTGCCTTGTTTCTACCTTTTAACTTAACTGACAAACAGCAATTCATGTCCATGAAAGATGCAACTTACACTTTATTACATATCGAAAAGATGGATCCTTTGCCGTTCTCTGTTGCAGAACTCGATTCTGCTGTGTGGCTAGTTCATGGGGTTATCGCTTTACCTTTTTCCTTATTTGAATTTGACTCGTGCATGAAACATTATCCTGTGGGCCGTTACCGGCCCTTGGGCAGTGCTTTCCTGCATGAACTCTGGTCCTTGCCTTTCATGTATAAATGCCTTCGGGACGGCAAGGAAGTCTTTCTCACGGGGGAGTACTGCGACTCGACTATGGGTCATTCGCTTATTTGTAAACACATTAAATTGCATGGCTCATGTAGCGTTTCCGCTCCTAATCTTGCTTGTGTGCTGAAAGGTATTCCTGCTCCTGTTATTTCTCCTACTTTCACTCTCCTTTCCAATGGTAGTTATTTACTTTTAAATAACGAAAACTGTTGTGGCCTGCAGGCTGGCATTCCTTACATTGTAACAGTTTCGCACAGAGTTGTCTGCTGCAAAAATGTGCTTTATCCTCCCCCTCATGGCAAGGTTGATATCTCTATTTGGCCTTCCATCCCTACCATGGAAGCAGATTTCAATAGACTGAGCAGAATAAAGGCACTATTATTAAACGAGGAAGTTATGCTCACGTCCGCCCGGGAGACATTCATTCTCCAGGTGGCGAGTACCCACAGTGAAATACAGGCCCTTTTAAACACTAATCTCCCCCAACATTTTGGGGAGTTAATACATCGTATTTTTAACGCATCTAACACTGAAGGCCTAGTGCACTTTTTTAAGGTCGTGGGGTCGGGCTTGGTGTCCTCCTTCCAAACTATTTTTGGTGCCATCCCGGCTTTCATACATTCTATTTTTTCCAGTGTCTTTGGCGGTTTCCCATTGATCCTCGCTTTAGCGGCTGGTGTCTTACTCTTAATTTGCTTTCTGCGCAATGGCTGCTCCCCGATGGGACCTGCTCGATCCAGAACGCCTCCAGCTGCTCCGTGAGCGCCTTTTGGCCGGTTTTGGTGTCTTGCCATTGGCGACACTGAGTGTGTCATATACTCTTTCATTTCGCTTTGCGTATTTCACTTGCGTGCAACCTGTGATGACTTGTGTCCGCTGTCCTTTCACCTGGACTCTGGATTATTGCCTCTCCAATTCGTCATTGTCTGTTCCGGATTTTGTTCAGTTGATGGGTCCCTTAGAGGCCCATGAGCAGGACTGTTCCGTTGCTGGCTGTATGGCGCGTGCGGCTGCACTGGGGATTTTGGCGCAATGGGATATCTGGGCGGCTGCCCAGGATCTCCTACAACGAAGCTGTTTCAATTATCACGCAAGCTGTCCCGCATTGCTTCTGGATGCTCCCTTTGTTGAGGAGCATTCCTGCTCTTTTGATCTCATGAATTGGATGGCATCTGTGTTTTTTGACAATTCCAATGATGAACTCCTGGAGGGTATGGCTTTTCTCTGCACTTACACTTTCATGGATTGACCTGCCTTTCGCCGTTTGGGCGCTCCCTGTGCTCCAACGGCTCTGTTTCTCCTCTGATGGGCCTCTGTCCTGGCCGCTGGACTGACCAGGGGAGGGTGTCTTGTGGATTGTTGCCTGCCTTGTTATGTTGGCCTAGGCCTGGCTGCCATGCTGCTTTTCTTTGCGCACGTTACACTGAGCCGGGCCCCCCTCGCCCTTTGCTCGTGCCAAGTTCTTTTGCACTGTCTGCATTTTCTGTTGTTCACCTTTTTGGGCTCGGTCTGCACAAACATGTACAAGGTCACATAACAATGTATTTTGGTTCTTCCTGATATGGCCAGTCCCGCGCACCCAGACATAACATTGGGTGCAATTGCCATGAAGAATTTTGTGTGCTTTTAATACTGCGGTTTCCTAGCGCTAAACACACTTGGAGAAATCCCTTTCAGTGAGAAGAGCTATGATGTCCTGCTGATGTAATTCTGCATCTAGAGACTGAGGTATGGGGGTTCGCTAGTCAAAGCCCAGAGGTCTTCTATTTTATAATAAACAATCTTACTGCAAGGGGAGGGTGGTAATGTTATTTATACGTTTATCCACTGAGCTCTGAGATGCTTTCCCCGTTTGTATTCTATGGAATTGTAACCATGCTGCTTATATTAGTCATATGCATTATGCTATTAGTACTGACACGTGTACTGTACATTAGAGCACGTAAGTTGGAATAAACATTTTAAACTATCCAGTGTCTCTTCCTACGCACCTTGTGGACAAGTACGAGTGAGTGACGAAAGAGTGTTCTTGCTTCTGCGAGTCCTGAGATAAAGATACCGTGTTCTGGGTTGTCCAAACATTAGTACTTGGGTGCTAATGGGATGCTAAGCTAGTTGGGTTGGGGTATTTGGGTGCTACGGTATATGGTGGCAAACCACTGTATTCCGGGGTCCCATTTTCCTGTGCATAGCTCTGTGTATGTGCAGAAACCTTATGACAGGGTGTAGCCACCCCTGTGCCCTGACCCACCCATAGGTGGGGCCACAGAGTAGTCCAACCCCTATCTTTAGTATAAAGATAGGAACCCAGTCCTTAGGACTTTAGATTATCCCTGGACGAAACTCTGAAACTGAATCCTGGACCTTCGACGCTCTACTCACGATTAGAGGACAGAAGAATCTCCCTTGGGGTCAAGGAGTGACTCCCCTGCTTGGCAGGCACCAAAGAAGCATCTGTCCGGTTCGCATTTCTGAAGCTCCCGCCGCCAGAGGTGGATTCTCAGACTTCCCCGAGGCTACCCTGAGTCCCCAGCAAAGTTGAGGCCCGTGGCTATCGTGGGTGACTTGAGACCGTGACCCCTGGACACCAAGCACATTTGCAAGTGCATCCTCTTCTGGGTCTCCCAAGAAGTCGTGCTTTGGGCTCCGAGTAGCCCTAGCCTCCAGCACCACCTGCACCGAAGATCACTGGCTCCCACTCCACGAGTGTCCTGTAAGCCAGATCCACGTGCGGCATCACGAGGCTCCTTTGCGGTCGCTAGCCCGTTGGCTAGTAGCCCTTAACGAAGGCCAAACCTTTTCTAACTTAGCATCCTGGTTGCTCCAGGTCTGCCCTCACTTATCCTCGCTGGGTGAGTTCCACAGACATTGCTGGTCTGCACCATCGACGATCTACATCTTCACCGAGACTTGCCGTTGCCAAGGCTTGTTGGGTCCAATCCGGTCGCCGATACCTCAGCACTCGACAAACATCGTGTACCAGCCTGAATCCTGCTCCTGGTTGCCGATAACGCCTCCAGGACCTCGTGGCTGAAGAGTCAAGACAACCGTCAACGCACCTGAAGCACTCGACATCGGTGGGCATCTGTCCATCGCCTTCCTGGTCACTGGCTAGTGACCCAGACTCTGTCCCCTCTGCTTTCAGGTTCTTCAGAACTCCGATCCACTCTTGGATCCACCCGGACACTTTTCTCTTGGTCGCCAGCAGCACTTTGCAGCAGATCGCCATTCGAATCGATGACGAAACCCGACCCCGAAAGGCACCTATGCACCCGGCTTCCCTGGGTGAGGTAACACGAGTACTCCGGTGCTCCCGTGGGTAGAGACTCTTCAAAGTCCTAGATCTCAAAGGGTTTGGTCCAAGTCCTCTTTTAAGTGTCCCTTTTCTCTACTTTCCCGATCACGACTTTCTCCATAGAAGTCAACGGCGTATCGCGGTTGTGTATTTACACTGCACGCGTCTCCCGTGGGTCCCCTGTGTCACTACCTTGGGTGGTTCCTTGTGGTCCAAGCACTTCTAGAGGTTCTAGACCTAGTGTCTAGTTCAGTCGTGGTTCTTATACCACTTTCTTGGTATATGGTTTGGTACGCCCCTAGGGCCCAAACGTGTATTTGTGCTATTACTGTGTTTAAATATCTTCTAACTTATGTACTTCGAACTCTAGCCTCATAAAGAGACTAGAGGGGTGTGTTTAGCAATAAATACATATATTTTGAATATATACCTGGTGTAGTGCACTTTCATTTGATCACTCAAGAGATTATAGACTGGTAAAACAAGCTGCTTTACATTCCTTCATAGCTACCACTAGGATAGCTTTCAATAAGGTTGTCTTTAACCTATCTCCAATAAGGGGTTGTTTGGACTGGTGCAAGGTGCCCACTATAATTAGTGGACAGCATATACCAGGCCAACTTCTCACACGGAGTGCCCTCCTGCCCCCACGTGGAGACTTCAAACAGCCGCACTTGAAGATCCACCATTTCGCTCCTCCCTGGGCACAGTGATCCTCGAATATTTTGAACTTAACGAAGACACAGCAGGGGATGCACTAATAGAAAGGGAAGCTTGTAAGGCTACGATACGGGGACACTGCATGGGTGCGACATGGAACATACACAAAACTCTCACCTCCAGCCTGAGTACAATAGAACTAGAATTACTGCAACATGAGGCGGAAGGGGAGGGTGGGGGTAGGGACAGTCACTGTTTAGAGATGCTGCACGCGCAACATGCGGAGTTGATGGAACGCCTCTGTTGTCATAATTACACTGCGCACACGGCCCGCGCACACGCTGCTGCTGATCGGGCAGGTCGACTCCTGGCCTGGCTGATCCGCCAAGAACACGCCCGCACACCAATAGTGGTGCTGCACGATGACACAGGGCTTCTAATACACACACAGCGGGACATCCACAAGGCTCTGACGCAACACTATCAAAGACTGTACCAATCCCAAAGTCACTATGATCCGCACGCCCTCTCGGCTTTTCTAGAGCGGGTGCAACTGCCCGAGGCGATGTGGACGCACAATGAGATACTGGACACGCAGATCTCGGCAGAAGAGGTTAGAGAAGCCATTATGTCCCTAGCCACGGGGAAGACTCCGGGACCAGACGGACTCCCAGCAGAATATTACAAGGCGTACCAAGTATCACTGGTGCCCCAGCTATGCATCCTCTACGCAGCCGTGGTGGACGAGGGACGGCTCCACCCCACGCTAAGTGAAGCACATCTGATTTCATTGCCCAAGCCCAAAAGAGATCCAACAGACATGGGTTCATATCGACCTCTTGCCCTGCTCAACACTGATTACAAAATCTTAGCGAAAATCCTAGCAGACAGGTTAGCACAGGCAGTACCCGCTCTGGTGCATGCTAACCAAAACGGCTTTGTGCCATCCCAAAACACCTCGCTTAATCTGCGTCGCTTTTTTCGAGTCGCAACCTACTCCATACGTGAATGGCCGAGGGCAGGCTGCCTCTTACTCGATCTCGAGAAAGCAGTTGATTCTCTTGAGTGGGATTATATGTTTGTAACTCTCGAAAAATACAAATTAGGCCCTGATTTTTTACAGTTGACCCGCCTACTCTATACCAACCCTGTGGTCAGAGTGAAACTGTGACCATACGTCTCGGATGCCATTCCGGTGAGGCGGGGGACGAGACAGGGCTGCCCGTTGTCCCCTCTCCTCTTTGCGCTCGCTATAGAGCCACTGGCGGAGTCGCTAAGAACACAACTACACAATGGCATATTGCTGGGCGATGGCATACACGTGGTGTCACTATACGCCGACGATCTGTTGATCTACCTAAGAGACATCACTCAGGTGCCAGAACAACTAGCCCAAATCCTCCGGGAATTCGCTGCTGTGTCATGGTTAAAAGTAAACGTCACTAAATCTAAACTATATGCTTTTAAAGAGAATTGTTGTGACCCAGGCCTGATACTCAACGATGTGAGAGTACAGTGGAGTGCTGACACATTTCGATACCTGGGCATACAGTGTATCGCCACCCGCTGGACCTCTTCGACGGTAACCTAGGCAGAGCACTGACGGCTGTGAAATCCCAGATGCAATTCTGGAGTACACTCCCTCTCGCTGTGGTCGGTAGAGTGGCACTGATCAAAATGGTGGTTCTGCCGAGATTTCTTTACTACTTTGCCAATCTGCCCATCTATGTCCCCGCTTCCTTTTTTGCCGCACTGGAGAAGATGGCCAGAGACTTTATCTGGGGTTCCAATCGGCACAGGGTGGCAATTAAAAAACTATATTTACTCATTGATCAGGGAGGCCTGGCAGCGCCTTGCTTTGAGCACTACTACCTGGCAGCCCAACTTCAATGGATCGCCAGATGGATGGCAGACCGTCAGCACGTCGACACAGAGACCACACGCCCATCATACACGCTCTCCCAGATACTTGCGCTCTTCCACCCCGGCACGCGGGTGCGGCCTCCTGAATCCCGTTTCCTGAACGTAGCGGACAGGTGCTCCAGCAGAAGCCTCTACTTAACCCGGGACACAACGCCTTACGCCCCTGTGCTCCCTCTGGAGGGTGCCACTGCAGGCCGAGCAACACTTACAACTGCTAAACTGCAGCACTGGCACGACGCGGGTGTACAAACGCGAGGGGATCTCTATCGTGAAGGCTCGCTTATTCCCTACACTGCACTAGTGGCCGACGAGGGACTCCCAGCAGGGCAATTCCTCCTTCACCGGTCATTGATAGCCACGCTCTCAGTGAAATGGGGAGACCTTACAACAGAACCGCAAACACATCTTACTGTGCAATACTTACATGTCATGGGACGGGGTAGGCACCTGATGCGATGGTTCGCGGCCTCGCTGCGGCAGCACGCAGCGGTAAATCTAGGCCCCCTCCATCACAAATGGGAGCATGACCTGGGCTGACAATTCACAGATAAAGAATGGGAGCGGGCGCTGGCCAGTCCAGTTCAAATCCCCAGGAACGCTAGATTTAGACAAATCCAATACTACATCACGCAAAGAGCGTACCTCACACCAGCCAGCATCAACAGATACTTTCACCGTGTCGACTCAGCCTGCCCCAGGTGTGCTACTGTGGATGCAGACTTGGTGCACATGCTTTGGGGCTGCACCAGTCTGAGCGTGTACTGGGAGGAGGAAGCGAACACGCTCCGCACCTGCACTGAGAGAGAGATACCTTTCGACTGGCCAACTTATTTGCTGCACGTATTCCTAGGACACGAAACACTAAAGTCACCTCCAGGTTCCTGGACCTGGGCATGGTGGCAGCGAAGAGATTAATCACAAAAAGGTGGAAAGCACCTGACCCCCTGCACATACAGGCATGGAGGCATTCCACTCTTGCATGGGCCAGGGCTGAGGACATAGCGATTCGGCGGGAGGAAACCATGGGCCTCAGGAAAATGCCTATATCCACCAGTTGGGAAGTGATCCTGGCAGCGCTGCAACAGTATGCGGATCAGCCCTTGCACAGACCTGATCCAGTGGAGTAACTCCGCGCACGCGTCCACCACCCTTAAGTCATCCATAGGCGCTAGACTCGTTGTCCTCAAACTGTGAATTGACACTCCGGAGCGCACACGCACCGGTCACCAATCACCACGGCAATAAACAGGGGCACATTAAACGGCACACATGTGCACAAATACTAGCAGCCGCACGGGGCTGTACCAGCTCTTTTCCAAGTTCTGCACTCCACCTCCCCATGTTTTATTTCCCCCCTTCCTTTATCGAATGCACAATTTGTCAGATGAACCTAAGCTGAGCAAGATTTAGCGTGATGCTTACTATGTAACACATCTATACGACGAATAGTATAATAAGATGTATGCGATGTGGCCAGACAATTGTACCATGTACGAGCTGACATGCCAACCTTTCCGTTGCGGAACCATATGTGGAGTACATCATAAATGTAAGAAACATGACAAAGATTGTTGCTACATGTTGTAGCAGTATGTTTCAACTATCGGAAGTCAAACTGTAAAGCTTTTAAAAAAAATCAATAAAGATATTTTAAAAATATATATATAAATAAATCCCTGGTGCCTAGTGTGCTTTCTGCCCCCCGGTGGGCAGATTGGTGGCTATTGCCCCCATTTGCCTCCTGGTGGCAGGAAGACTGTGGAATTTCGGGGGGTGGGTGCATTAACATGCCCATTTTGGGCAGCCTCCACCCCTATATACATAAAATAAGTAAATCTCTGGTGCCTAGTGCGTTCTGCCCTTCCTCGGGGGCATATCGGGGGCTATTGCCCTTGGCTGCCTCCCAGGGGGGGGCAGAAAGACTGTTTACAATTTGATTTCGGTGAGGGCAGTCCCCACCCCTCTTTTATATATAAAAAATTAATCCCTGGTGTCTAGTGGGGTTTCTTCCCCCCACCTGGGGGGGAATATTGGGGGTAATATCCCCATCTACCCCCGGGCGGGCAGAAAGACTGTCCAGTTTGTTTGGGGAGGGTGGGGGCATAGGCATGCCCATTTTTGGCAGCCCCCACACCTTTACATTAAATAAATCCCTGGTGGCTAGTGTGCTTTCTGCACTCACCGGGGTGGGGGGGGGGGAGGCAGAAAGACTGAATGTGCCCAAAAAATTTGGCAACTGCAAAGGCCCTTGCCCAAGGGGTCGCTCCCTCCTCCCTTGTGCCTAGTGGGTGGATCCCTGCTTGGGCATTGCCCTCCTGCAGCTATCCCCAAGCAGGGATCCTCTAGGGAGATTCTCCCCTTTCCAGTGATACCTCTCCCATCTGCCTCGATGCTCAGTGTGCTGAGATAGCCCCCTGAGCACTGAGGCAGTGAGACAAAAATGAGCCGGTCGACTCATTCCAGTATCAGTTTCACTGAAATGATGTCAGCGTGACGTGTGCGCTGATCGTCATTTCAGTGAAAGAATCAGAGCAGCCTCAGGAGCTGGGGAAGCTCTTGCTCAGCTCCCGAGGCTGTTGTGATTGAAAGGAAATCCCTGATTTCCTGTGCCATGTGCACGGAGGAGCAGGAAGCTGTCTGACGCACATGAGCACTGTAGCGCCGGGCGGCTCCCGGCTGTCCGACACATGCAAAGGATTAAGCATCTTCGGGAAAAAGAATAAAAGGTGTCAGCATGGGAAGTCTTCCTAAGAAGTCCCTCCACCATCTATGGGTCAAATAGCATAAAGTTATCGAGACAGCGCTAGTTCTAGGATGCTCTCTCTACAAAGACAAAAGGAGAAGTGGGCACTTTCCCTACTTGCAACGTCCCAATATTACAGGCATCCTTCCCAAGAATCCTTGAGTGTCACGCCATCCGCTCTGAATATCATCCTAAAGGTAATTTTCCATGGGACTACGATGTTCTTCTTCTCACCATTTCTGTCCTTGGTTCCCAAGCTCTCTCCTGTGCGAAGGACAATGGCCTTCTCTTATCGATTCAGACCAAACTATGTAACTTTTTCTCTCCTTGCCTGACTAGTAAAACAAAGATATTATTCTAGTGAACAAGAGCGCTTCTTTCACCTGCAACACAAAACGTGAGAAAGGACATATTCCACACCACACATGAAATTCAGTTATTAATTCTAAAGCGAGAGAAAAACACATTTCAGGCCTACAACATTCAGTTAACATAAGTAAATGGGATGTGAGCTTTACGAAACTAAGGCACGTTCAGTTAATATTCCTACCTACATGTAAAATGACACATTAATAAACACATTTAATAAATGATTGATTGTCAGATGCGCAACACCGGTTTTTCACATGAATGTTTTCTGCTAGTTTCATTCACTTTTTACATTAATTCTACATGTTACTATTCAATGGCCTAAACACAGCACATTTCACGTTATTACATTTTGAATTCTAACACTTCACGTTAATACGACAAAGGATTGTATGCAGGTGCGCTCTACATGTGTGACTATAATGCACCCCTACAAATAAAATGCGATTCCCGCTACATCACACACAGTTCAGCAACATCACTTGCTGAGCTGCGTTACATTATTTATCCGTAAATCTATGCTCAAGTGTGAGTAACGCAAGTGGAAATGGGCAATTTCAGAGATATAGAAATATGTATTAATGTAATCTAATGGTACATCGTCACAAATAATAATGACATATGCAATTTGAGAAATCAAAATTAAGATCGGATACGTACAGGAAATATGCAAACAATGCATTCCTTCACTTTAAATGACTTAGTATTAGATATACTACTCTGTAATGGGCAATTAAAATCTGCTGGCATTCAGTTCCAGAGCTAAAACGTATTTTTCCATAAAAAGCATTACAACTTAGCTGAAGGCATACTGGCTAACTGCTTTGATATTTCAAAAATCTGTGTGTTATTGAGTTATGTTTTAGGTTTTCTAAGAATAATTTTAGCTTGTCATTATCAAAATGTTTTTTCCTTCAGATGAACATTTTCAGAAAGGGGTAAAGCCTAGCTTTCATAGCTGGATCGCCTTATGCAAATACGTTAATGTTTCTGTTGTCACTGACTATGTGGTTCCTTATTGCATTTTTTATTTAAGCATCGGAGCATAATGAGTAGCAAAACAGAATGTGACAGGCCATTATGCAGCATCTAAACCAATCTGAGCTTGTGTTTGTCTAATTTAGCATAGAGGTCAGTTTTAACAAGGCTGCTGGTTAATCTGCTTTCAAATGGAAACTCAAAAGCCCTTTCTACACAGATAGAAAATTCTGTTGTGCTATATTTGGCTTATCTTTCTTAAAGAAAATGGTTTGGGTATAATAAGCACAGTTGCATGCTCGAATTAATGTGTGAGACGTTGACAACGATAGAGCTTCCCTAAACCGTTATTTCACTATCCGTCTGAGAATATGTTGTTAAAACAATGATTTTTGTGGATCTGTGATTTTCCCACATGAAAAAGTTAAAACATCCTTCAAGTAAAGAATAGTTCAAGACCGTTTCAAATGCTATTGAAGTGCAAATATTCTGCCTGATATGTGTGGACAGATGTTGGACTGCCACTAGTTTTTCAGGACCCATGAGAAGTGCTGAGACAAAGGTAATCAAAGTGAGAATCAGTGAAGTCCTGATTCTCCTGGGATCAGGACTGCAAATTGTTCAGGAATCCTCATCCTCAGTTTCTCTCCCACACAACTGTTGCTAGAAACAACCTGGCCTGGATTTGAGGAAAACATGAGGGAACTGGAGGGTAAATACAGATTGTATGATTATTTCCCATTCTGTGGCCTAACCCAACCGTTAGCGCCTCTGTAGATTGAGTAAAGGTTGTCCCAATTTACAAAAAGGGGACAGAGCGAACCCATCCAGCTATAGGCCAAGCAGTCTCATTGATTCTGTACAGAAGATTTTCTGTAAGCAAATATTAGCCCGGATCCAGGATTGGATCACTGAGTCAAATATCTTGAGTGACCTTCAAGCAGGTTTTCGGTCCAAAATCAGCACTTTGTACCAAACCTTTCGTTTGTTGTGCATTTATTGGAAGGAAGTGCAAGTTAAGGGAGGAAAGCTCTACGTGGCTTTTGTAGATCTAAGGTCTGCTTTTGACCTAGTTCCACGGTTAAATCTCTGGAGGGTTTTAAAGATGCAGGGTATACCAACAAACCTTTTAGATATTTTAATCAGATTGCATTCATCAAACACAGCACAAGTGAGGTGGGGGGAGAGCAACCAACTTACTGATCCGTTCTCGGTTCAGTGTGGAGTGAGACAGGGCTGTGTCCTTGCCCTCACACTCTTTATCCTTTTTATCAATGATGTTCTTAACTTTTTAGACAGAGATGGGTGCGACGCCCCTAAAATTGGTAGGAAAAGGGTGCCGGCTCTCCATTTTGCTGACGACACACTCCTAATTTCAAAATCGCCACAGGGATTACAGCAGCTTTTAAACAATTTTATTATGTTCTGTAATGAGTGAGGGTTGGAACTGAATGAATCAAAAACGAAATATATGATCTTTAGAAAAGGAGTGGTTAAGCCCAACAAAAGACCTGTGATAGCTGGTAATAGTAATCTGGAGCATGTGGATGTCTTTGATTATTTGGGCTTCCGCCTGACCCCTACAATAAACTTGGCCTCACATATAGAAAAGGTAAAGATGCAACTCATACATCAGACTGCAAATATTACCAAAATACATAGGAAAACATTATCAAGGCAGCTTGCACCCGCCCTGGAAATCTATAACTTAAAAGTACTAGGGGGTGCTCTCTATGGGGCCGAACTGTGGGGAACAGGTTTAATAAACTGTTTGTCAACAATAGAAAATCGTTTTATTAGATCCCTCTTAGATCTACCTGCTAGCACCCCTCTTGTGCCCCTATATCTGGATCTAGCCCAAAGGCAGATGGCACATAAAGTATGCTACAAACTCCTGATGTTCTGGCACAGGCTATGGACTGTGGACGAACTCCTGCCATATCGGGAGCTCCTCTCCGAGCTACTAAAGTCACCATCGATCATTTCGATTCCCTGGTTCAGAGCATTAAAAGAGCTACTGGGGAGGCCTGGGATGGAGGAGTACTGGTCTGACCCAGACAGCATGGTAAATGTATTCAGACTGAAGCTGAAGGAAAGCTTTTGGGAAGCAATACTAATACAAGCACCGGCAAAAGCAGAGGGCCGCTTGTCTATCGAATTTTGTAAATTTAAATGCGTCCCCTGTTTTGAGGACACAATAAATGAAATTGTCCCCCCTTTGGCCCGGAAACTATTTTTCCAGTTTCGGTATAAGACCCTTCCTACAAAACTCTTTTGTAAAAAATGGAGCAAGGATGTTGTAAGTGAAGATCTCTGTCCTGCTTGTAATCTAAGTCCTGAATCCATTGTGCACCTGTTATTCTTTTGCCCTAACTATAAATCTCTTAGGGAAAAATGGATAATACCACTCTGTAAATTAGTGGGTCCTGGTCACTATTTAGATGTATTGCGAACCTTGAGCACGGACACACGTAGAGTTGTGGTTTTTGGCTTGTCCAGATATTTGCGTGCACTGTGGATAAAATGAGCAAAATGCATTCTGTGATGGGTCCCGACTCGATCAAAAACTGATATGTATTAAAAATTAATTGCACTGAAAGCACCTTATGATAGAGCCTTGTATAAATTTTATGTGTTTTTAGACAAAAACTTTTTTTTTACAGATTGTTTGCTCTTATGTCTATCCATCTCTATTTTACTTGATTATTTCTTTTTTATTGTATTTGTTTGTGCTGTGTACTTTTATGATCTTTTTTGATCGAAATAAAGTGATGATGATTGAGTAAAGGCTAGCCTCTGCTGTGGTATTTTTCAGGTTATAGGCATTGTAGAAAGCTCCCCTACTGTGAGCCTGGCCATTCTGATAGCTGTTTATGATGATGATGACTCCCTTTTGTCACCATAAATTCATGTTGTCTGAAACGGCAGTGGATATCTAACCACCTGAGTTTTTGTCTTTCTTAACATATTTTTGATTAGGAATTATTCTGGAGGGTTTGTCATGTACAGTATAGTGCATGTGAGAATGATTGAGCTGTGTAAGTATCAGAGTTTCTGAAGAACAGCAATTTTAGTGCATTTGTTTATTATTTGTCAAAGGAGACAGAGCTACCATTGTCTGTCAAAATATGTAAGCTATTATTCACAAGCTAATGCCTTATGCTATTGATAACACATATCCCGTCTCACAGATATCCTGCCCTGGGATTGCTGCCGTGTTGCGAAGTCTTCAACACTTTCTGAGTTCACTGTGTTGCTGTCGGGATAAGAGGAATTTTACCCAGCAAAGTACGTGAGAGGAACAGGGTTTATCGAAGAAAAATTGGAGAATAAGGAAACCTGCTCTGTGGATTAAGACATACATATAATTAACTAAAGAGGACACAGTACCAGTTTGTTAGACCTGTCAACCTTAGGGTGGTTGTTGGACCTGGCCCTTTCTGCAGGGCAACCCCCAAGCTTTTCTGCCTTCCTCCTCCCTTTTTTCTGACCTCGTTTTTGTTGGTGTTATGACTCTGGGTATTTTTCCCCCCTGCAAGCCAGTACTAAAGTGCATGTGTTCTCTGCTTAAAACATGGTAGCATTGGCTTATCCACAAATGGCATATTTAATTTACTTTTAAGTCCCTAGTAAAGTGCACTATATGTGTCCAGGACTTGTAAATTAAATGCTACTTATGGACTTGATGCACTGATTGTGACGCCCACTCAGTAGCCCTCCAAACAGGGCTCAAGCCTTCCATCGCAGAGCCTGTGTGTGTAGTTTAAACTGCCATTTCGACCTGGCAAGTGAACCTACTTGAAAAATCGGAGCGTAATTACGTTCCTTGCACGGGCGCACAGCGTTTCTTTCATATAACACTTTTCTCCAAATCTCAAAGAATTAATTAATCCATGTACTCCAAAGCTTTATGAGAACTTCATTTATTACCGATGGTAAATCACACGTGAGACAAAATGTTTTTCAACTGCTTCTCATGCCACAGATATGCTCATCCAAGCTTTTTTCTGGTCACGCCGGAAAACATAAAACATCCTCAGAAGTGACTCATGTAGTACCCAATGCATTTCGAGCTCTAATTGGCTCTTCTTCAGGGGTTTCACTATAGATAAAGAAACATATATCGATAAATTGTAACTCCAGACCATTGAAACATACATTGTGCATTTTCCAAAAAAACAACATTCGACATTTGAAGTCCATGACATATATTGCAACTGACCCTCAAGCAGCGTTTTCCCTCTAAAACCATAACAATGTGTTACCCAAATCAATTGCCTAGAGACCCCATAATCCAAATCCTTCCAAACTTTATGACTTCTCTTTATGACAGCATAGGAAAAAGTCTCAGCATGCCCACAAAAGTGTGAATAAGTCCAGAATCCAGGTTTTCTCTTTATTGATAATGCCACAATTTTGCTTCTGAAGATCTCATCCAGGCTGTTATATTGGAATCTTGAGCGTTTGTTTGCCAAAGGATGTTTCTTCGGCAAGGCTTTCCTGCCAAGTGAAGTGATGCTAAATGATGCTTCACTTTAGAAGGTGAAAATATAAAACCCAGTAGCAGAAGTACTACTTATGATATATTCTATTAAACTGGCATGATGGCCAGAGGCAATCCAGGGGCAAGTCAGAGTTCACACAACCATTCAGCAAATACAACCAAATCGTAATCCAAAAAGCAAGTGACAGTTCAGGCAATTTGTCCGCAAACAATGCCAAATTGTAATCCAGAGGGCAATGTAGAGTTCAGGCAGGAAGGTCCGTGAACTGAGGGGACCGAGAAGGGAAACCAAAGAACAAAGATGAGGGACACAATTATAGTGAACTAACTGTAGAGATAGCAAAGGAGCCAAAGCATCATGAAAAGCACCTTTCCTGAAACAATTGAGTACTACTTTGCGAAAGTCCAATTCAAATCCAATTCAACATCACTACTCATCGGCATCAACATGATTGCACTGGCTGACTCACTGACAGACATGGTCCTGGGCTTACGTTGGGGTTGTCGTGCTGTTGATGAAGGAGTGCTGCTCTCAGCTTGCTCGCCAGAGGCCGATGCGGCAAGCACAACTTTCCTGAAAAAGGTTGCGGTTGACACGCCAGTGGTGGAAATCTGCTTCTTCTGCTCCCCACTGACCACTTTCTTGGCAGCACTTTTCTTTGGGGCCATCTTGATGCTGTCATTTGGCAGTGGCACTTAGCTTCACAACAAGCTGAAGAGATGACCGTGTTGCGTTGTCAGTCACGCGTGCTGTCGTGCACAGGCCTTCTGACTTGCAGTACTGTGGGTGATGTCTCTTCTTTTGTGCACTTAAAAGCAAGCAAGCAAAAAAATCTTAGTGAAACGTGGCATTGCTGCAGTTCAAGTAGTAGTACAAACAATCAATATCATTTAGTGTGGTTATTTAAGTTATTATAAATAATGAACAATACAGTGTATCCATTCGTAAAACGAAAACTACTCCAACATAAACTTTCATGGTGTGCACTCAGGAAGGATAAGAAAGAGCAGCAACAACAACAACAAAACATACAGATGTAACTGTTTGCTTTATGTGATATGGCACTCAGGGAGGTGCAGCTGACAAAGGACAATAGAATAATCCTTACACAATGAATCCTGTGTGCACCTATAGCAGACATGGGGTTGATTCATTGATGCCAGATGTTATGAAAATGGTTAAAAAAATAATCTATAAATAAATGTAAATTATTTTTTTACTTAAAATAAAATAGCTTAAAAAAAAAAAAAAAAAAATAATAATTTAAAACAATTTTTTTTTTTTTTTTATTAATAAGTGACATTATCCTCAAGCATATCTTTTTAATTTATGCTATCTCATTGCTCAACCATCCATGCAAGCATATGGCAAAGGGCCACACTGGCTGGACACACAAATGGCTACCTGCCATTGCCACATGGTCATCAACAACAACACAGAGCAAAAAGGAATTGGGAACAAAGAGAAGACATGCAGGCCTATGGCGAAAGCACACTGGCTACCTACACAAAATGGCCACCGACCGACCACGTGGTGAACCAGCGATCAAGGAGGCATGGCTGCAATATAATGATAGAAGAAAAACACATGCAAGCCTACGGCAAAAGCACACTGGCCTACGCCAGTGTGCCTACACTGGCCTACGCAGATGCCTACGCAAAATGACCACCAGCCACATAGTCAAACATCAAGCAAGGAGGCATGGGGAACAAAGAGAAGATATGCAGGCCTATGGCAAAAGCACAATGGCTGGCTACACAAAATGGCACCCAGCCACATGGTCAGAACAACAACAACCAGCAAGGAGGCATGGTCACTCACAAACACAGAAGACATGCAGGCCTATGGCAAAAGCACACTGGCTGGCAACACAAAATGGCCGCTAGCCACATGGTCAGAACAACAACAACCAGCAAGGAGGCATGGCCACAAACAAAGACGACATGCAGGCCTATGGGTAAAGCACACTAGCTGACTACACAAAATGAGTGCCAGCAACGTGGTTATACAACAACAACAACCACCAGCAAGAAGGCATGGCCACAAACAAAGAAGACATGCAGGCCTATGGGGAAAGCACAGGGCTGGTTACACAAAATGGCTGCTAGCCACATGGTCAGAACAACAACAACCAGCAAGGAGGCATGGTCACTCACAAACAGAGAAGACATGCAGGCCTATGGCAAAAGCACACTGGCTGGCTACACAAAATGGCCGCCAGCCACATGGTCACAACAACAACAACCAGCAAGGAGGCATGGCCACAAAGAAGAAATGCAGGCCTACGGGGAGAGCACACTGGCTGGCTACACAAAATGGCCGCAGGCCACATGGTCAGAACAACAACAAGCAGGAGGCTTGGAAAACAAAGAACACATGCAGGCCTAGGGTGGACACTGACTATACAAAATGGCCCCTAACCACATGGCATAATGAACAACAAAGGCAAATGGTGGCCTATGCCAAACACACATACCCACACCAATGGCCAGACACAAGAGGCTTCGTAACACAGAGAACATAGCATTAATTCAGCAATGCCAAAAATGAAAATTAACAGGGCTAAAAATGTTCACAACATCACACATCCTCCAAAAGCATTACCCCATCTAAACACTGTTTGCAGGGGAAAAAATTTGAAATACCACAAAAAACACATTTTGCATTTTAATGTAATGCCATCCATGGCCTAAATGATGCTTCAATTCTACAGACACCACAGAAACATTAGTTTCATGCACCCATGAATAGTACAGGGCCTACTGGCTGGAAGGCCCATTGGCGGAGTAGGCCACATAGTGAATTAAATCAATCAATATTGCAAGCTTATTAAAAGGACATGGAGAAGAAAATTCACTGAACTGTGCAACATTTTTCCACTACAAAAGAAGATAAATTTCATGCAAAACAATAACTAGGCCCCTACTAAAACTGCAGGCCACTCACCACAATAAATTAAAAAAATTAAATAAAAGTACAAATAAATCCAGGTGAATGCCCCCAGTCAAACAAACAACACCGTTATACACCAGCTTTTCAACTTACTTGTGATATCTCAAAAACAAAGTGCTTAAATCCAATGGTATATGTGCAGAAGACAAGGAGAGTGATCCTTCCAGCTCCAAATCCCAATAAAACATGACCAGGAGAGGGACAAAGCAGTGGGTGGAGCCTGCTGGACAGGAACAGGAAGTTGGAGTCCCTGGGGCACTTCCATCTGGTTTGAAAAAAAAGGTTTTAATAAAATGGATTGTCGCACAAAGAAAACAACTCCAATGGCCAGTTTGAAAAGGAAATCCACTCCAAATGCCTCACAGTTGCATTCTCAAGCAGAAAAGCTGCTCAACCGCTCCGTTTGCGATCGCGCTCGGCACTAAGAATGCTAGATTGGTGCCGTCGCGGCCGGAAGCCGTGCATGTGAGTGCAAAGTCTTGTGGGAGCTCGCTAGCGGTGTGAGAAGTCTTGTGTGGGCTCGCAGGAGGCCCGAGAGTCTTGGCACTTGTGGTTGAGCGCCAAAAGAAAACTCGAGATCGCGAATAGAAAAAAAACCTCGGCTTCGCTCCCGAATGGTGGAATTCAGTAATTCCACGTTCCTCCGCAGAGTGCCCGAATTCTGCAACTCAGTGAGCGGAGCAGAGGTTACCACCCGGGCTTAATAGGAATGTCATGTTTGGTGTGCGAGAAATTGTAACGTAAAACCCCCTTTAATGGTAAAGTCGGATTTTAAGTCACAATTCTGAAAGTGCCACTTTTAGAAAGTCTGCATTTTTTTTTCCTAACTATTTGGTGACTGCTGCTTGTTCCTAGGTCACATAACTAGGTGTAGCTGTCAGTTGGCCTTTTTGAATTCCTCCAATATGGCCTCACAATAGTGTGTCTGAGTGTTGGCAGAATGGGCCATCCTAGCTTGATGGGAGTGCGAAGCAGTCATCTGCCACACATGCACTGGCCCAGCTCACAAAGAACTTCACTGTGGTGAATAAAAGATAGTCCTATCCAGGTAGTTTCTTTATGTAGATTTATTTAAGATAGATGTTACAGCGTAGAGCCCCACCAGGAGCAGCATTCCTGCTGCTCAGCCCATCCACCAACTGAATCCACACTCACCAACATTCCACTCACCAACATTCTCTCCACTCACCAACATTCTCTCACCACAGTCACACTGGCTGAGCAGCAGGCATAACACATATCCCTTTCTTTATACAAATTACAATGTAACTCCAAAAGAATCACTATATAAATGGTGCATGCAAAAGATGACAAAATAATAATTACATGCAACACAGGGGCATCAGACAAATGCAATATCATACATGTACTGATGGTGAAAATACATGCATGAAAGATGACAAAGAATACATGTTAGACCTGGCACCATTGGCTTGGGTCTCCCATCCATTTTTTGCTGTTGCCGTCTATGTTTTTGCTGTGTTTTTGCTGGTCTAGATGCTTTGGGCACTTTGCCACTGCTGTTCAGTGCCAAAGTGCAAGTGCTCTCTTTGTAAATTGATGTTATGGATTAGTGATTCCATGATTGGCATATTTGATTTACTTGTTAGACCCTAGTACAGTGCACTATGTGTGCCCAGGGCCTGTAAATCAAATGCTGCTGGTGGGCTTGCAGCACTGGTTGTGCCACCCACAGAAGCAGCTTGTAAAATGTGGCTCAGGCCTGCCATTGCAGAGCCTGTGTGCAGCCTGGGACTGCCATGTCGACTTGGCAAGTTCACACACTTGCCAGTCCCTAAACTTTCCCTTTTCTGCATGTTAGTCACCCCTAAGGTAGGCCCAAGGTACCCCTGTAGGCAGGGTGCTTTGTATGTGAAAGGTAGGACATGCCCTGATGTGTGTGGCATGTCCTGATACTGAATTACAGCCAATTTCGTTTTTCACTATTGCAAGGCTATCTGTTCCCATGCGCCAGAATGGGCAGTTTGATTATAACATCTTATAATCCTAACTGACCCAGGGAACAAGATGGGAAAATAAAGTTTAGTATGCCTGAACTCAGAATCTTAAAATACATCTTTTAGTGTGGGTGATTTTTACATTCTGTGTTTGAAAATACCACTTTTAGAAAGTAGGTATTTTCTTGCCTAACCATCCAGTGTGCCTCTGCTAGGTTTGTGTATTCCATGTCTGGTTTGTGAGTGACAGGGGGCTGGAGAGGGCCTTGGCTCCAGCAGTCTGATGAGTCAGGGCTGGGCTGAATAGGGCCCACATAGAATAAAGAGTAGGGGGAGGAGATTTCCTTTCACTTGCCTGAGGCTTCATAGAATAGAGAGCAGGGGGTGGAGTTTTCCTTTCAGCTACCTGGGCCAGGTCTGCTTTCAACAATGCTGTCTCCACCTCCTGCCAGGAAGCTGCACCAGGGAGGACAGAACTGGTTTTGACTAGGTAAAGACACTCTCTGCCTTCAGAGAACAAAGGATTTGGGTGTATAAAAAGGGGGACCCAGACCCCAGAAGTTTAGATCACTTCTGGGAAATCAAGAGGAACCTTTGCCAAGGAGAAGAAACCGGAGAAGCTGAAGGAGGATTACTGCCCCTGAGCTGTTTGCTGTTTGGGGTTGGCCTGCAGTTGTTACTTGTTGCCAAGAAAATGAGAAAAGGACTTTGCTGTTGCTTTGTCATCTTGAGGAAGATTGAAGCTGAGCTTGCCTCCTGTTCTGAAGTCTCAGGGACACAAAGACTTCACCACCAGCTCCCCTGAATTTCCTTGCTGGGAATTCTGCCTGCAGAGAGGTGCCTGCTGTTGTTTTAGGACCTCTAGAGACTGCGTGTCGCTGGAAGCGCGACGCAACGAGGAAGAAGCGTGTCGCCGCCGCAGCTGTTGCCGTCGCATCACTGAAGAAGCGTGCCGCCGCCGCAGCTGTTTGCCATCGCATCGCCGGAGAAGCGGGTCGCCTCGCCAGAGAAGCATGCCGCCGCCGCAGAGGTTGCCGTCGCATCACCGGAGAAGCGCATTGCAGGGCCTGTCGCGGCTCAAGAAACCACTGATCTCGCCGCACGGCCGTCTGGCGTGCACGCATCATATCCAAGTTGTCGCATCGCATCAAAGACGCCATCTTGTCGCATCGCACTGGATCGTCGCATCGCATCAAGGCGCCATCTTGTCGCATCGTAACCGGAACGCAGTAAGAAACCGACGCATCACCTCCCCACACAGTGAGGAAGCGGCGCATCACCTTCCCTGCGCTGCAGTAAGGAACCGACGCATCCACTCCCCTGAGTGTAAGGAACGGCGCATCACCTTCCCTGCGACCCTTTTGTTTGTTTTGCGTGACGCATCTGATGTACTTTGTTGGAAAAGTGTCGCATTTACAACTTGCATTGAACTGAACTATTTCTACTATTTGAAAGTCTTATTTTTAATATTGTATTGTGGATTTTTGTGGTTTGGTCTTGTTTAGATAAAGAATACTTATTTTTCTAATCTGGTGTGGTGTCCATCTGTAGTGTTTTCACTGTGTTACTGTATGTGTTCACAAATGCTTTACACACTGCCTCTGAGATAAGCCTGCCTGCTCGTGCCAAGCTACCAAGGGGGTGAGCAGGGGTTATTTTAGGAGTGTATCCCCCTTACCCTGACTAGAAGCACGGGTCCCTATTTGACAAAGGTGCAAACCATTGCCAACTAGAGACCCCCATTTCTAACATTGGTGGTCAGCGGTGAGGATTTGGACCTGCAGTTGTGACTTACATACAGTGTTTGGTGTACACTACTAGTGAGTGCAGACCATTACGCGACCACATACATTTTTGGTAGACTCTTTTCCTTGGAACTTCTATTTTTGTTGAGAACTGCCAATTTTCTTTCACCATGAGCAAAGCAGCATCCATTGCACCTGCTGATTTTGATTTTGAAGAAGAAATAGTTGATACCTACACTGTGCCACAACTCAAAGCTGTTTGCAAAAAATTTAAAATCTCCATGAAGGGCAGCACCAGAAAGGAGGAATACCAAAAGGCGTTGAGGGCCTGGTTGGAAGCAAGGAGTGCCAGTGAGCACCCTGAAGATCCTATGGTGGAGGGGGAGGACTTAGAGGAGCAGCAAGATGGGCCATTGGGCCTGGATGGTGGGTAAGCGCCTTCCAGAGTGGGCAGCAGTGTTTCTTCAAAGGGCCCTACCCCAGAAGAGCTGGAAGACAGGGAGAGGAGTAGAGTGCATGCAATGGAACTGGCCAAGCTCAAGGTGGGGAGTCAAAATGACATAGAAAAGGGGAAATTGGAGTTAGAAAATAAGAGGTTGGCCTTGGAAGAAAAGAAGATGCTTTTAGAGCATGAGAGAGTAGTGAGGGAGCTGGAGCTCAAAGCAAAGAGTTAGAGATCACTCCCTCTGGTGGCAGCACACCGTCAGTGCCTGTAGAAAGTAAAGTATATATTCCCAAAGAGGTTATTAAGGAATTTATGAAGCATGAGGACATTGGGCAGTGGTTTAAGGCCTATGAGGTAGCCATGAAGTGCCACTGGGTCCCTGAGAGAGATTGGGGAACCGGGTTGTGGAACCGCTTTACGGGTGAAGGAAGGGAAACCTTACTAGCTCTGCCCACTGAGGATCAGACGTCCTATGCCCTCATGAAGGAAGCCTTGTTAGCCAGGTATGGATTGACCCCAGAGCTCTATAGGCAGAAATTTTGAAATTGCAAGAAGCTGGAGTATAGTACCTGGGTGGAGTATGTGTCTTTTTTTTGCAGAGCATTGGATGGTTGGGTGAAGGGTAGCAAAGTGAATGATTTTCAGGCGCTCTATGATTTGGTTGCATGGGAGCACTTGTCCAGTAATTGTTTTCCAGAGCTACGCCAGCACCTGATTGACAGTAAGCTAACTGTGCCCAGAGAGCTTGCTGTGGAGGCGGACTGCTGGGTCAGTACCAGGGTCCACAAGGGTCATGTGGGAGACTTCGCCAAAGGTGGGCAGGGTCCCCAGCAGAAGAGTGGGGGGACAAGAGTAAACAGAAGGAGTTCCAGAAAGGGCCCCAAAGTAATCCCCAAGGGAACCAAGGGAAAGGTTCCCAGCCTCCCGCTGAGAAAAGACCATGGGTCCCACAAGGTAAGACTGTGCAGAATGGTCCCAAAATCTGTTTTAGCTGTGGTCAGGAGGGTCACTTCAGGGGAGATCCGAAGTGTCCCAAACCAGTTACCACTGCACCCACTGGTGCACCGCCCCGGCAGATGGCTAGTGTAGCACTGGGGGAGGAGTTGGGTGCCCAAGGTGGGTGGGGTCCTGCAGAGATGTCCCTAGTCTTTTTAGGAGACAGTGAGATGGTCCCTAGGACTCAACTGCCTGATAACACTAAGAAGTACAGGCAGTGGGTGCCCATCAATGGCCATAGGGTGGAGGCTCTGAGAGAGACCGGAGCCAGCATGACAGCTGTCAGTTGTCGTCTGGTGTCTGAAGAACAGGTGATCCCCAATGCATTCTACCCTGTAATTTCCGCTGACAATTCAGAGAGCCACTGCAAGGTGGCTAAGGTTCCCTTTGAGTGGGGG
Organism: Calotriton arnoldi; assembly: GCA_963921515.1. Lineage (NCBI taxonomy): Eukaryota > Metazoa > Chordata > Amphibia > Caudata > Salamandridae > Calotriton > Calotriton arnoldi. Next base: position 356,877 of record CAWUFW010011239.1, on the reverse strand, counting down.
GGGTCCAAGGTACCTTTCAAGTAGCTGTGAGGCCGACCATGCCTGTTGACTGTCTGATAGGCAATGATTTGGAGAGCTCCCCTTGGGCTAAGGTGGAGAGAAGGTCTCATTTGGAGATGTTGGGTCTGCCAGAGTGGGCGTGTGTGACCACTCGGTCAATGGCAGCGGTAAGGGTATTCAAGAGGACCTGGAGCCTCAAAGAGTGGCCCAGGTGCCTGCCTTAAAGAGAAGAGGCAGGGGGTGTGGAAAACCGCCCCCCGAAGTTCCCACAGTCCAGGCGGAGGCAGACCTTGAGGGGGATGCCCTGGAACCTACAGGGGAACCAGTAGCTGAACTGGGGGACCTGCCTGAGCTGACCCATTGGCAGCAGGAAGGAGGCCCCTCCAGGGAAGAGTTCTGCGAAGAGCAGAAGAAGTGCCCTTCTCTTGTGGGTTTGTGGCAACAGGCTGCAAACCAGGCAGCAGGTCATCAGTCTGGATCACATTGGATTTACTGGGAGAATGGTCTCCTGTATAGCGAGCCTAAGGTTGCTGAGCCTGGGTCAGCCCATGTGCTGGTGGTACCCCAGCGCTTCAGAGCCTTCCTACTGGGTCTGGCTCATGGTGTGCCTTTAGTAGGACATTTGGGACAAGACAAGACCTTTGAAAGGCTTGTCACCCACTTTTATTGGCCCCAAATGCGCAAGAGTTCAGATACTCATTGCAAGACCTGTCAGACTTGCCAGGCAAGAGGTAAGAGTGGGAGGAAGCACAAGGGTCCTCTCCAGCCTTTCCCTGTGGTCAGCACCCCCTTTGAAAGTGTGGGCATTGACATTGGGGGGCCTCTGGATCCCAAGACAGCCATGGGCAACAGGTTCATCCTGGTCTTGGTGGACCATGCCACCCGGTACCCGGAAGCCATCCCTCTCCGGACTGTGACGGCCCCCGTGGTAGGTCGTGCGTTGATGGGGATTTTATTCCATGTGGGGTTCCCCAGAGAGGTGGTGTCAGACCGTGGTACCAACTTCATATCTAAGTATATGAAGTCCCTGTGGCAGGAGTGTGGTGTAACCACTCCTTACCACTCCCAAGGTAATGGGCTGGTTGAGAGATTCAACTGGACCCTGAAGGACATGATTATGGGTCTTGAGGAACCCATGAGGCGTAAGTGGGACGTCCTCTTGCCATGCCTTCTGTTTGCTTACAGAGAGGTGCCACAAAAGTCCTTAGGGTTCAGTCCCTTTGAACTATTGTATGGTCACCCTGTAAGAGGACCTCTGAGTTTGGTGAAAGAAGGCTGGGAGAAAGCTCCCAGTAAACCTCCCCAGGATGTATATAGCTACATGCTGGCCTTTAGAAACCAGACTAGGCGTTTCAGACAACTCGCTCAGGCGAATCTGGAAGCCAGCCAGGAAGAGATGAAACATTGGTATGATCAGAATGCCACTCTGATTGAGTTTCAGCCTGGACAAAAAGTTTGGGTCATGGCCCCAGTGGAGCTTTGTGTGCTCAAGGATAAGTGGACCGGACCATTTGAGGTGGTGGAGCGCAAGAGTAATGTCACCTACCTGGTGGACTTGCAGTCTCCTAGGAACCCTTTGCGGGTCCTGCATGTGAACCGCCTGAAGCCCCACTTGGAGAGGTCCGATGTGGGCATGCTCCTAGCGACAGATGATGGAATGGAGGAGGAGACTGAGCCTCTTCCTGACCGCCTGTCTGCAAAAGAGCAAGATAGGTCAGTGGATGGTGTAAACCTCTCTTCCACCCTGACCCCTGAGCAGCAAGATGACTGTCGCCAACTGTTGGGACAGTTTCCTGATCTGTTATCCCTGACTCCCAGTGTCACTGATTGGTGCGTCCATGATGTGGACACTGGGGACAGTCCTCCTGTAAAGCACAAAACTTACAGAGTGACTGACAGGGTGAGAGCTTGCATCAAGGAGGAGGTCTCCAAGATGTTTGCATTAGGGGTGATTGAGTCCTCTAATAGCCCTTGGGCCAGCCCTGTGGTGTTGGTCCCAAAGGCTGCCGCGCCTGGTGCCACACCCGAACTCCGGTTCTGTGTGGACTACCGATGACTCAATTCAGTCACCAGGACTGACGCGCACCCCATCCCCAGAGCTGATGAGCTCATTGATCGGTTAGGGGCTGCCCAGTACCTCAGTACGTTTGACTTGACGTCTGGGTACTGGCAGATTGCCTTAACTGATGGGGCAAAAGAGAGGTCAGCATTCTCCACACCAGATGGGCACTACCAATTCCGGGTTATGCCCTTTGGGATGAAGAATGCCCCTGCCACCTTTCAGAGGTTGGTCAACCAGGTGTTGGCTGGACTGGAAGATTTCAGTGCCGCCTACCTGGATGACATTGCAGTGTTCAGTGCCAGTTGGGAAGAACATCTACGCCACCTCTGGTAAGTGTTGATGGCGCTGCGAAGGGCAGGCCTCACGATCAAGGCGAGTAAGTGCCAGATCGGGCAGGGTTCGGTGGTGTACTTGGGACACCAGGTTGGAAGCGGCCAGGTGGCGCCCCTACAGCCCAATATTGATACCATCCTGGCTTGGGAACCCCCCAAGACCCAGACAGAGGTGAGAGCCTTTTTAGGACTCACATGGTACTACAGGAGGTTTGTCAAGGGTATGGCAGCATTGTTGCCCCCTTGACAGAGCTGACTTCCAGGAAGCTGCCCAAGAAAGTGAACTGGACTGATGACTGCCAGAAAGCTTTCGATGCCCTGAAATCTGCCATGTGCACGGCACCCGTGCTTCAGGCGTCCAACTTCTCAAAGGAATTCATTGTGCAGACAGATGCTTCAGAGCATGATGTGTGGGCTGTGCTTTCACAGATGAATGAAGAGGGCCTAGACCAACCCGTAGCCTTCATTAGTAGGAGGTTACTTCCACAGGAACAGAGGTGGAGTGCAATTGAGCGTGAGGCATTTGCTGTGGTCTGGGCACTGAAGAAGTTGAGACCATACTTGTTTGGGACTCACTTCCGGGTTCAGACAGACCACAGGCCCCTCAGATGATTGATGCAGATGAGGGGTGAGAATCCAAAGCTGTTGAGGTGGTCCATTTCACTATAGGGGATGGACTTCACCGTGGAACACCGCCCTGGTACAGAATACGCCAATGCTGATGGTCTGTCCAGATTTTTCCGCCTTAGTGAAGAGAACTCCCAAGAAGTAGGGTAGTTCTCCCCACATTTCAGCTGGAGGGGACACGTGTTAGACCTGGCACCATTGGATTGGGTCTCCCTTCCATTTTTTGCTGTTGCCTCTTATGTTTTTGCTGTGTTTTTGCTGGTCTAGATGCTTTGGGCACTTTGCCACTGCTGTTCAGTGCCAAAGTGCAAGTGCTCTCTTTGAAAATTGATGTTATGGATTAGTGATTCCATGATTGGCATATTTGATTTACTTGTCAGACCCTAGGACAGTGCACTATGTGTGCCCAGGGCCTGTAAATCAAATGCTGCCACCCACAGAAGCAGCTTGTAAAATGTGGCTCAGGCCTGCTATTGCAGAGCCTGTGTGCAGTCTGGAACTGCCATGTCGACTTGGCAAGTGCACACACTTGCCAGTCCCTAAACCTTCCCTTTTCTGCATGTTAGTCACCCCTAAGGTAGGCCCAAGATACCCCTGTGGGTAGGGTGCATTGTATGTGAAAGGTAGGACATGCCCTGATGTGTGTGGCATGTCCTGATAGTGAATTACAGCCAATTTCGTTTTTCACTATTGCAAGGCTATCTGTTCCCATAGGCCAGAATGGGCAGTTTGATTATAACATCTTATAATCCTAACTGACCCAGGGAACAAGATAAGAAAATAAAGTTTAGTATGCCTGAACTCAGAATGTTAAAATACATCTTTTAGTGTGGGTGATTTTTACATTCTGTGTTTGAAAATACCACTTTTAGAAAGTAGGTATTTCCTTGCCTAACCATCCAGTATGCCTCTGCTAGGTTTGTGTATTCCATGTCTGGTTTGTGAGTGACAGGGGGCTGGAGAGGGCCTTGGCTCCAGCAGTCTGATGGGTCAGGGCTGGGCTGAATAGGGCCCACATAGAATAGAGAGTAGGGGGAGGAGATTTCCTTTCACTTGCCTGAGCCTTCATAGAATAGAGAGTAGGGGGAGGAGTTTTCCTTTCAGCTACCTGGGCCAAGTCTGCTTTCAACAATGCTGTCTCCACCTCCTGCCAGGAAGCTGCATGAGGGAGGACAGAACTGGTTTTGATTAGGTAGAGACACTCTCTGCCTTCAGAGAACAAAGGATTTGGGTGTATAAAAAGGGGGACCCAGACCCCAGAACTTTAGATCACTTCTGGGAAATCAAGAGGAACCTTTGCCAAGAAGAAGAAACCGGAGAAGCTGAAGGAGGATTACTGCCTCTGTGCTGTTTGGGGTTGGCCTGCAGTGGTTACTTGTTGCCAAGGAAAGGAGAAAAGGACTTTGCTGTTGCTTTGTCATCTTGAGGAAGATCTCCAAGGGCTTGAAGCTGAGCTTGCCTCCTGTTCTGAAGTCTCAGGGACAAAAAGACTTCACCACGAGCTCCCCTGAATTTCCTTGCTGGGAATACTGCCTGCAGAGAGGTGCCTGCTGTTGTTTTAGGACCTCTAGAGACTGCGTGTCACTGGGAGCTGGAAGCGCTACGCAACGAGGAAGAAGCGTGTCGTCGCTGCAGCTGTTGCCGTCGCATCGCCGGAGAAGCGGGTCGCCTCGCCGGAGAAGCGTGCCACCGCCACAGAGGTTGCCATCGCATCACCGGAGAAGCGCATTGCAGGGCCTGTCACGGCTCAAGAAACCACCGATCTCGCCGCCCGGCCGTCGGGCGTGCACGCATCATATCCAAGTTGTTGCATCGCATCAAAGACGCCATCTTGTCGCATCGCACCGGATCGTCGCATCGCATCGAGGCGCCATCTTGTCGCATCGTAACCGGAACGCAGTAAGAAACCGAAGCATCAACTCCCGACACAGTAAGGAAGCGACGCATCACCTCCCCTGCGCTGCAGTAAGGAACCGACGCATCCACTCCCCTGAGTGTAAGGAACGGCGCATCACCTTCCTTGCGACCCTTTTGTTTGTTTTGCGTGACGCATCTGAGATACTTTGTTGGAAAAGTGTCGCATTTACAACTTGCATTGAACTGAACTATTTCTACCATTTGAAAGTCTTATTTTTAATATTGTATTGTGGATTTTTGTCGTTTGGTCTTGTTTAGATAAAGAATACTTATTTTTCTAAACTGGTGTGGTGTCCATCTGTAGTGTTTTCACTGTGTTACTGTATGTGTTCACAGATGCTTTACACACTGCCTCTGAGATAAGCCTGTCTGCTGGTGCCAAGCTACCAAGGGGGTAGCAGGGGTTATTTTAGGAGTGTATCCCCCTTACCCTGACTAGAAGCAAGGGTCCCAATTTGGACAAAGGTGCAAACCATTGCCAACTAGAGACCCCCATTTCTAACAATACATTTTTGGAAGAAGTAAACACACCACGCAATCCAGCAATTCTGTAATACATAAGCAGTACTTCACTCACCACTTCTCCCTTTCCACCATGCAAAATAACAAATCACACACTCACTTTAAACCAAACCAAGGAAACATACACACCACCTCACCACAAAGCACAAACTAAACCCCAATACCAAAACAAGCTGGCTGGCCAGGCCAACAAGAAAGAGGTATAAATGATACCAACTGAAAAGCGTGGTAGGAAACCATTCTAACAAGAACTTCGAAGCCATGGAAGATCATTCCACAGAGAACTAACGGCATAAAAATTGCCATCCACCCTTACCCGTAGTAAGGGTGGTACGTGTGGAAGGGGCTTCACAAGGAACAAGAACAAGTGCACAACTCAACCAAATTGTAGGAGAAAGAGCAATCCCTAGGGAAAAACACACATACTTGAAAAATACAGCTTGAACTCAGCCCTTCACACAAAACCCTAGGTGGGGTGGTATGTGTGGAAAAACGCTCCACACGAAGACTGTAATAGCTCACAACACAACAGCGAAACAAGTAATAAGGAAAACCAGTAGCAAGAAGACACACTCATCAAAATATGACTTCAACTTAGCCCTTCACCCAAACCCGAAGTAAGGGCGGTACGTGTGGAAAGGCGCTCCACACGGAACAATTGAAAATGCACAACTCAACATCCAATCAAGTAATAAGAACACAGCAAACCCCAGGGAAAAAAAAAACACTGACTCTTCAAAATCTGGCTTAACGTCAGCCCTCCTCCCAAACCCGAAGTAAGGGCGGTATGTGTGGAGAAAAACCGTACCGTAAAGGAAATAAATATACATGTACTCATGAAGAAAATATCTTAAACCCATGACTGCATAAAGCGAGCTCACAACAGAATGGGCACATGCAAAGCACTCACAATCTCTGTGAAATTTAAGAGAAACCAACAGTAAAGAATAGGAATTTAAAGAATCATGCATCAAATAAAATGAACACAACCACTACAGGACAAAAATAAATTTGAACATAAGAATTATGCAATACTAAGCAAGACACGAGGGAAACTCCGGTGAGCGACCTCTCACCCAAAGACTCTAATAACTACCAAAAGGTGCTTTGCGATGAACAGTTCTTATGGCAGACCCACGCCAACAAACAGGTACCCAAGACAGCGCAGGAATACGATAATGATGCGGAGCCCTCTGCGTCACATCAAAAGGGAGGGTGCGCCACACGTCCAGGGTCGGGGAAATGCTTCAAGTCGACTCACAATAACACCGGGCGACCCAGAGAAGCAGGTGAGATTGCGTTTCATTGGCGTGGTTGGCAGAACTCTGAATAAAGAAAAGTTCCCGGGACATTTCAAGGCTATGTAGAAAAGCCTGCAGCCTCCAACCAAAAGATGGCAGCACGCTGACCATGCCGCGCCGGATGGCTCCCGGCGTTGGCGTGCTGCAAAGCGTCCAAAGCAGCACAATGCTGACAAAAGAACAGACGTCATGGGGAACACACTGCTGCACCACGCGACCACCAAAGCCAGGTGAGTAGCACACGCTCAATTTGTAATTTGAACCGCAGAGCGATGGTTTAAACAGCTTCACAGCTCGATCAATAAAAAAACCGGAGAAGACTCTGTTTGCCACATTAAAAATTATCCAGACAGCTTCCAAAGCCGAAAATAAAATTAATGTTAAAACTGGGTCCGCTTTTGGCCCCTGACAAGTAAATGCTACCTTGATGATCCACGAAGCACAAGCAGCAAGAGACTGATGATTCACTCCACATCAGTACAGCCCCAATCCAGGGAGCGCTTGCTGCCAAACTTTTTAGAAGGGTTGTATGATGTTTTGCCAGTCTCTGTACTTGACAGATTCATGCCCTGACAGTCACTCAGAAATAAAGATGCAAGTTATCTCACAATGACTGCTGGAACTGCAGACAACAACGCAATACACACAAAGTCTTCAACTTGCTTCTCAAAATACCAGATGACAGCAGGCTTCACAGTAGATTGTTTGTAGACCAGTTGACTTCAAGCCACTCACTGACATTTCTGAAGACTGACAAACTTTGAAGCACACAGGTTAGCACCCAATTGAAGTCCACACCAATGGATGTGAGGAAGGTCAAACGCCCTAGGCAGGCTGTCCAGGTGGTAAAGGACACTGGTGGGGCTAGCAAGGGCGTTCTTCTAATTAGAAGCTTGTTTACCTCAAGTTTTCTTAGTGGTTTCCAGCACAGTTCATCTTGTTCCAAATTTCAAGTATCTTCACCTCAGGTACACTTGATGGTTGAGAACACACAGGTTTTTCCTCCAAATCGTCGCCAAAATGTGGTGAATAAAAGATAGTCCGCTCCAGGTAGATTCTTTATGTATATTTATTTAAGATAGATGTTACAGCGTAGAGCCCCACCAGGAGCAGCCTTCCTGCTGCTCAGCCCATCCACCAACTGAATCCACACTCACCAACATTCCACTCACCAACATTCTCTCCACTCACCAACATTCTCTCACCACAGTCACACTGGCTGAGCAGCTGGTATAACATTCACACTAGGAAAAAACAAAACAGTAAGGGGGGTCCTAGGGAATATTTATAGACCTGCGAGGAAAAATTCCCCAACAATACTCATAATACACAAAATAACCTCGGGTCTGAACAAAAAAAGAGTATGACTGTAGAGAGACATATGTAGACTGAAGAAGGAGTCCTATATTGTTACTGTTTGTGTGCTGCATAACTACTTTAAACATTGATTCTAAGTAAAGACTGACAGCTGTTGTACCAAGCTACCAGAGGGTTAAGCACAGGTTAATTTTGTGAATTTGTGTGGTTCACCCTTACTAGGATTGTGGATGTTGCTTAAATAGGGTTTGACCCACTCAACTAACAACCACATTTATCATAACTGCTATCTAATACACAAACCAAGGAACATCATTAGCCTATTTTGATTTGTCTCTGCTGTCTGTTTCATTTCCTTTATATTATTGCTTGACCTCTGCAGTTGTGTCTATGAAATTAACATTTTGTTTTGAATATTTGCCTGAATTCTGACCATTTGTCCTGAATTTTTACAGTCACTGCCACTAATCTGCCTCCATGCCACCTAGTCACCCTATATATACTGCCTCCATTTCTATTCCCTCCCCATCAAGGTTTTTTCTTCTAGGTCATTAACACCCACATCATTACAATCTTATCGCAGTGAACAAAACCATTTGAGGCAGCAGTTATCTCCGACACACTTAGAGTCATCCAAACTAACGATGTTGTGTTGTGAACCCCTGGTTCTCCTGTCTCTCAGCATAAGCTGAAGACCACACTGCTTTAAGCACAGAATAGTGCTAACATGCTTAGCTTCCAAGAATCATGACTTAGCACTTATCCAGAAAACTCATTTATCCCCCATTAAGTTATAAAAATTAAAGGGGATTAGGATCAGCAGTAGGACAGGACAACAATGCACTCCCAAGCAAGACTCAGCAGAGGCACTATCCTCAAAGTGTTGTGTAATAGTGATTCTTGTTCACAAATCCATACAACACACTACAGTGAAAACATGGACTAACCCAGTGGAGAGGTATGTCAATGTCAAACTGCTAGTTGTAGGCGCCATCTGTCCACCGAACGGTTCAAAGGCTACACTTCTTTCTACTATACCAAAAATCCTTTCCATAATCGGCTCAGTGAGGACGGTTAATAACAATGTGGTATTAGACCGAATTGTAGACAGCAGCGGCCCCGTGTGTTAGCATAATAATAGAGTGTTGTAATCCACTCAGTTATATCTCTCTCTCTCCTTCCCCCATGGTTTCTTCCTCTCCCTCTCTCCCCCCCCCCTGCTCCTACTTAGAACGTTCCATAAAGCTTGCATTAGAATGTTGACAGAGTCAGTTGAGGGGAGTGGATGATCGGAATAAAGAAGCGTTCCACTTACCTGCTGTGAAGTCTTCTTATTTATCTCAAATTATTACACTGACGACGATCCTGCGCAGGGGGCAGACGATCATCTCCCCTTTCAGTACTCTCTCTGATAAGAATCTTCATTGTTGTCTTCTATATTGACTCTGGTTCGGAAATCAGCACTCTGCGTCCTTCAGCTCCAGTGGAAAGAAGCCTTGAGATCAAGACTTCGTTTTGTTGGTCCTGTGCCTGCCAGAACTGCATCCCTGTGAGGACACGGAGCAACACGGACCAACCTTGTTGGACTATCTTCGGACTTGCTCTCAACCCCTTGCCTGGGGGCACACAGTCGGCGTCAGGCGGAGCAATGCCTGAGTGGGTGCTGCCCTGACCCGGTGTCACGGTCGCACGGAGGGCGCCTAGTGAGCTGTATTTCCTTGTGGTGCTTCAATCGACAACAGCACTCCATGTCTCTTCAGCGACACCTGCTTCCAGTCACAGCTGAGCCGCTTGTGAGTACCGCGTCAGTGACGCCTCGGGAGAGTTGCGGTGTTGTAATCTGTACCTGCGCTCCTTTTCCGCTCAGCGTGACGCCTGCTTCCAGTCTGGAATCCAACGCTGTGAGGGATTTGGTTGGCGCGTCAGTGTGCTGTGACGTTCCTCTCAGCTTCTGTCAGCGCTCCAGTGTGCAAAGGTCAGGCGTGTCAGTTCTTCAGCTGAGTCCCCAATGACGCATCAAGGTGCCGCAAAGTTCCTCTAAACTCCTGTCAGTGCTCCAGTGCCCCAGACGTCAACGGTCGGCACCTCAGCCTCCTGTGAGCCGGTTCCTGTGGCGACGCTTCCCTCCTCAGTCACTTGCAGTTTCCTCGGCAGGAGCGAAGGGTTGTGTCCACAGTTCCTTCTTCAACTGTCAAGCGACAAGTAAGAAGTTTCCTTTTTGTGTGCCCATTCTCTTTCATTTACCGGGTTCTGCTTTGGAAGTTCGTTGCTTTGCGGTGACACACTCACCTTTACCCTCCATCGGCAATTTAATCTGTGTGTCAACCTCCTCAGCGGTGATACACACACCTTCCTCATCATATCACAGGGTTCCCCTCAGCCTTCGATATCCTTTTTAATTGTGTGTGTCAGCTTCTTCGGTGACACACTCACCATTGTCCTTGCTATCCCTCTTCTTCTGGAACTCACACTTTTAGCCACCTACTCCACTGCCTCTCACCATGGAACCCCTCTAGAGGCAGGAATTGAGTGATGTATAATACTGTGAGGGTTATCAAAGACTGCTTGTATATACATGTACGTTGGTGGAGTCAACCTTTTGATACCATACTCTATATAAGGAGAAAATGCAACTGCAGTGACAACTAATTATCATCACATACTTGTCAGTTTGAAGTGAGGTCCAATTCAATGTGGCTACAGTTATATGAAAAGGAGGGTAGTCACTGTATAAAAAGCAGAAAACCCATGAAACAGCAAGATAGCAGGTCCTTTTGGACTGTTGATAATGATTAAAATTTGCCATTCACAAAACATACGCTGTAAATACATGCTTTGAAAATTGAATTTTCATTTTAAATGATAAATTTTTCATTCTTTATTGTTTGAATGTTTTAAATTCCAAATTTGGAGTCTTTTTAATAACATCGGTGCTGCCATGTATTGATGAGAGTGTAAAGTAATAAAGGCCACTGGAGAAGCACACCAGTCCAAGATGGCGCCTAAAGTGAATATCACGTGACCGGCGTCTACCGGAAGTTGCTGGGGACGCCTGAACGCCCGCGCTTGGGCATTTAAATACGCCGGTAATACACATGGGGGACGAGCGGGGAGCGTGTGAGCTGAACGCCGTCGATTTACCGGTAAGCGGGAGAGTAAAAGATTTACTGGTGGCATAGCGAGAGATTTCAGGAGGCGGGTGTGATTTTCAGGACACCGAGTAACACCATTTGTCTGAGAGTGGGCAGGGTTGATGTGGACCGCGGAGGGAGAGCTGTGAGTGTCTCCTTTTGAGCGACGGGGGTCAGGATGAGTTGACCGAGGGGTCGCGCTGCTATGAGTCAAGCCGCGCTTCCCTGATTAACGCAGAACGCATGCGTATTTAGTTTCGAAAACATTTTACATCTAAGGTTGTTGGAGAGCAACGATGGGGTTTTAAAGGGGTATATACATATTTCATGTATTTTACTTGCAGGTTGACGAAGAGCAACTGTGATTAAGATGTGGGGGTATTGTGGACGCGTACACTAAACCCCTAGAAGGTGGCTGCTGGTATGCTATAAGGGGGCAACCACCGGGTAAATATCCTTGAGGTTCCGGTCCAGTGAACAGTAACACAAAGAAATACATGTTTTGTGTAGAGCGACCTCGATTTGTGTAACTCAGTGTCTTGTCTGGTGTTGTTTGTGTCTATTTTCCACAGGTATCTAACTGTGATTATCAGTGTGGCGAGGATTGACCCCTAGCCCTGAAGAAATTGCCGAAAAACATTGATAGGCAATGAAACATGTTGGCTTCTTTTTCAAATGATGGAGCACGACAGTAGGTCTTGTTTTTAACGTGAGCAAACACACAGCAGCGATTAAAATTGGGAGTAGTGCCAGTGGTTGTTTAGCTCGTTTTACAGTGTAGGAGCTAGAAAATTCATTTCAATTGCTCTTACAGTAGGGGGTCAGGTTTTTCACATTTTTTGTTTCAATTAAGTTGTGCACATTTCTTCACATATATTGTGTATGGTGTGGAGGCTGCCGATGATGATAAGTGGAGCACACTGATGAGAACCTATCAGTAGCTCCCTGGAGGGTGTTTCCGTGAGGTGCCTCCTCACCTTTCACACATTTTTTGGTGGTGGAGGGGAGAAATTGTGGGTAGTGAGAAACACACACAATACAGTTCCTGGAGGAAATAGACACAAATATTTTAAATATATTTTTAAATAGGGATAAGAGCACCCAGAGTGTACAGCATTGTTGAGCTAGTACCTAAAGTAGTGTCACCATTAAGAGGTGTGGGGGATGCCCATGATGTTTTATCCCGAGATATAAAGCAGGTTTTTTGTGATAAAAAAATAAAAAAGTTGTGAGTGGAGGGCAACCTGCGTTATTTCCCTCTGTAGCTCCTTTTTGCGGAGGCACCCCTGGTATAAGCCAACCACCATCATTTCTAAATGATTGTGGTGACCCTGAAATTCATTGGAAGGACAGGACAAAATTATTTGAATCGTATCTAATTGTCATGGGAGAAACATTTTCAGCAATGCGCAAACAGCACATCCTATTGCATAACTTAGGAGTCCATGGTCGCAAAGTGTACGAAACACTTACTGAGCCAGATTTGGAAGATGATGATGACTCAGATGTGTATGAAATCACTCTCATGAAACTGGAGGCACACTTTGGGGACAAAGGCAACGTAGTCCTCGAACGCCACAAGTTTTTTAGCAGAGTGCAAGGTAAAAGTGAGTCTATCAACAACTACATTGCGGCGCTAAGAGGACTCACCCAGTTATGTGAGTTCGGAGATCTAAATGATTCCCTCATAAGGGATCAACTGGTCAGGTGCACGAACAGTACCAGAGTACAGGAGAAACTACTAGCAAAAAACGCGACACTGAGAGAGGCAGTTGCTTTAGCGCAGTCTATTGAACATACAGCCAAATGCATAAAAAAAATGAAAGTTAAGGAAGAAGTAGTGGCTTTGGTCCAAGCAGAAGTTTCAAACAGTGAAGTACTCAAAGTCAGGAATAAAGAAGTTACAAAAGAAGTACCTGTCATAAAATCCACAAAAGAAGGATGGGGTCTTAAATGCTTTAGATGTGGCAGCAGCAATCATTTGGCCAACAGTCCTTTCTGTTCAGCGCGGGGTGTCACATGTAAAAAGTGTAACAGAAGAGGTCACATCGCAGAGTTTGCAGAGATGGAGAAAATAATACAGTAAAAGTGGTCAGTGGGGTAAATGAACCACCTGCAAAATTTGTTTTCCAATTAAAAGACTGTGATGAGTCCTCCAAACCCAATTATCCCAAATGTACAGTACATATTGACAATAAGCCTATAGAAATGTATGCAGACTCCTGTTCTCCATTCACTCTAATTAATCTAACGGACTTTGAGAATTCCCTGAGTGGCACTAAATTAGAGTTAAGTTCACCTGATATTTCACCTGAAGGGTACACCAAAGACCCCATTCCCCTGGCCGGCATGGTAAAAGCCCACATAGACTTCAAGGGGAGATCTACAGTGGGCAAGGTATATGTAGTTGAGAGTGGAGCTAATCTCCTGGGCTGGAAACATCAGAAAGAGCTGGGGATTATACTTGACCCTAACAGCAAAGACCAGGTCATTCTGGTGGAAACTCCCAACAGCAACAGCCTCCTACGTGATGCCTTTCCTGATCTGTTTGCTGACAGGTTAGGAAAGTTGAGCTGACTTTCAACACAAAATCAAGGTCAGACAGGGTGCCAAACCTGTTGTTCACAAAACCCGCCCAGTACCTCTCCTTTTGAGAGAGACCCTCAAGGTGGAATTAGATAAATTGTGTGAGATGGGGGTCATCCAACCCATAGATTCCTCAGAGTGGTTGGCGCCTTTAGTTATAGCGTCCAGAGCTAATGGGCAAGGTATCCACCTTTGCGTGGACCTGCGCAGCCTCAACGAAAATATATGGGTGGAGAGGTTTCCCCTTCCCAACATAAACGAGATGTTGAGCACCATGGGGAGGGCAAAGTTCTTTTCGGTCATTGACCTTTCGATGGCTTATCACCAGGTGGAGTTGCACCCGGAGTCTAGGCCGTTGACAGCATTTACCTCTCCCTTTGGAGCTTACATGTTCATCAGAATGCCGTTCGGTCTGCCCTCTGCGGCAGCAATTTTTCAAAAGATAATGCAACAAATTCTCAGTGGCATCACGAATACCCTATGCTTCCAGGATGACATAATAATGTGCGGTTCAACCATTGAAGAACATGATAGCGTTCTTAACTCAGTGTGCCAAGGACTCACGGATACAGGGTTAACTGTGAAACTGGACAAGTGTAAGATCAAGGTGAGCTCAGTAGACTACCTGGGGCACACTATTTCCCAAGAAGGTTTCAGACCTAAGTACAGTTTGATACAAACAGTCAAGGACGCTCCATACCCAACCAACAAAGAGGAACTAAAATCCTTTTAGGCTTGGTTGAGTACATGGCCAAGTTTGTAAAGAATTTCTCGGAATTGTGTGATGGCTTACGCGACCTCCTAAAAAGAGCAAGGAATTTACATGGGAGGAGAAACATAACAAAATGATTGACACAGTGAAGAAACAAATTCTGGATTCGCCAGCTTTAGGGTCTTTTGACCCCAAAAAGATGAGAATGCTAACCACTGACGCATCCAATAAAGGGCTAGGAGCGACGCTGTCTCAAAGAGGAGAGAATGGAGAAACTATAATAGCGTTTGCTTCCCGGTCCCTTAGTCCCTCAGAATGCAACTACTCGGTCATCGAGAGGGAAGCATTAGCATGCTTCTGGGCTGTGAATCATTTCAAGTTTTTCCTGTGGGGAGTAAAATTCATTATACGCACGGATCACAAGCCATTAACATTCATGTTCTCGTCCAAAAACATCCAGAACAAATCTCCACGCATAACCAAATGGGTGCTGGGGTTGGAGAACTATTGTTTCAGGGTGGAATACTTACCTGGACCTGAAAATGTAGTCACTGACTATTTGTCGAGGTCCCCTCTCAACGTCAGTCATTGTGAGGACCAATTAGACGTTCCCATATTAGCCGTGCATCTTCCATCCCTAACTAAAGAAGAATGGGAAGAGAGTGTGAGGAAAGACAGTGACATGAATGTTCTCAAAGACTTTATCGTCAGTGGCTGGCCTGAGAATCGTTGTGAAGTCCCTGATACCATCAATGACTTTTGGGAAGTAAGATACGAACTGACTCTCATGGCAAATAGAATATATCGCAATGGGAAGATTGTTCCACCCAAGGACCTCAGGAATAAAATAATTGACCTAGCCCATGAAGGGCACTTAGGCAGGAGCCTCACGAAAAACAA
This sequence comes from Calotriton arnoldi, assembly GCA_963921515.1. Classification (NCBI taxonomy): domain Eukaryota; kingdom Metazoa; phylum Chordata; class Amphibia; order Caudata; family Salamandridae; genus Calotriton; species Calotriton arnoldi. Next base: position 341,470 of record CAWUFW010011239.1, on the reverse strand, counting down.
AGTCAGAAGTTGCTTTTGGTTTCCAAAGATGGACTCATTGGTAGAAATGAAAGTTAAAGAATGCACCAGCTGCGCTAAAAGTGACAAGAGCAAAGTCCTACGTAAAGTTCCCCTAGCTCCAGTTGAAGTTCCGGAGGTACCGTGGACCAAATTAGCCATTGACATAATTGGGCCCATGGAGGTTTTGGGGCCCCAGAAGAGGTTCATGTTTGTCCTCGTAGACTACACCTCTCACTGGATCAATTTCAAATTTACACCGTCCACTACTACAAACAACCTCGTCTCCTTCTTGGAAAATATATTTTTCTATGAAGGCATACCAGCGACGTTGGTTACGGACAACGGGGTGCAGTTCACTTCCGAGGTGATTTGAGAATTTCTAGAGGAGTTAAACATAAAACATGAAAAAAGATATGAAGATACAAGAGTTGGTATGACCAGATACACGGAGTTAAAGATCATGACTTCAAGGTCAACACTCCTGTAATAGTAAGGAAACCCACTCATGTACAACCAGGACTGAGTAAATACCAACCTCCCCAACGAGTGGTAAAGGCAAGCAAGAATGTGGTCCGCCTAGAAAATGGACAGATTTGGAGTGGCGATAGGCTTGTTGACATAGCTTAAACCTTTTTCATTCTCCCCTATGAAGGGAGATGTGTTGTAATCCACTCAGTTATATCTCTCTCTTTCCTTCCCCCATGGTTTCTTCCTCTCCCTCTCTCCCCCTCCCCCTGCTCCTACTTAGAACGTTCCATAGAGCTTGCATTAGAATGTTAACAGAGTCAGTTGAGGAGAGTGGATGATCGGAATAAAGAAGCGTTCCACTTACCTGCTGTGAAGTCTTCTTATTTATCTCAAATTATTACATGGAGACAGACCCATCCTTTGTGGCGCTACAGGCGACACTAGTCTGATTGACCCTGGTGTCTGACCTATCCAAGAGATGGAGAATACACCTTTTTATCCTCTGTACATGGGATCAACTCTAAGATAGATATTTCTTCACATCTGTCTCAATTCTCTGCAGTTTGACTAACTATTAGAATGATCACAGCTAATTACAAACTACTATTTGAGAATACCTATGCATGTAACTAGACGCGCACAAAGGCTTAGTTACCTCTTGGAAAACCGTCAGCGCATCAGGAAAGGCATCCTTAAAAGACAATATGAAAAGGCACTCGGATGCTGCAAAAAGATAATCCAAATGTCTCCAGTGTCCCTAGAACATTAGGGACTTGACTGTGAGATATACAGACACGGACCTGAGGCAGAACATAGAGCAAAAGAAATTGGACACCCTGATCTCAAATAAGACAGATATGCACTAACAGATCTATTTTGGAGACCCTATGAACAATGTGAGAAAAGGGGCTGTGTACTTTCAGCTTGGCACTGGCAAATGGAGGCTCATACTATCATCCCATCCTATTGTTATGCTTCCCAAAGAGATAGCAAACACCTTTGCAAACTTCTTCAGGCATCTCTACAGCACTTACCACAAGGACAAGTCAGTGACTCAGAGAGAATTTCTTGTTGCCTGTGTTATCTGATGAAGGCAACGCATTACTGAAGTTAGAGACTACAGTAGAGGAATAAAATGGTTCAACCTGATCTGCCCTATTACTGACCACTTATCAGTGGTGTCTGCCAGCTGTATTTTACATAAAAAATAAAACAACACTCTCATTGATCATGTATGATGTTTTCAAAGAGGCAAAGAAATGGGCACAATTAGGCCAGAGTTCAAGCAAGCAATTATAGCTTTATCACCAAAACCAGGCTGGGACTTGAGACTCACTACTTTGCACCGGCTGCAGACCCTTTTACTTAATTAATGTTGACACGAAGATACTGGTAAAAGTTCTACTGAACTGCCTTTGGAAGATGTGGGCTTCGAATATGAAAACCAGAATATTAATATGACAATATAATCACCAAAATATTGATGGTCAAAATATCAGTTTGTATAGATTTTCCACACCAAACTCCACATATATGTACCTTGGGGATAAACATGTCTTCAAGATATGTCGATATGGAGTTAACAATAATACATCCAAACCTCCGTTTGTGTACCTCTTTGATTTTTCGTCCCATGATATTCTGATCACAATATTGCATTCCATCAATATTTTGGCTTCAATATTCCTTACCACAATCCTCTCGAAAGTTAATGAGTCTGTTTCATGATCCTCATGTCATGTTTGTTCCTGGTCGAACATCCAGGAACCATTTGAGACTGCTGAACAACATCCTTGTTCGTGTTAAAGATGTCCCAGATGACATGCTGGCCCTTTCTTTAGATGCAGTTAAGGTGTTTGATAGTACTGAATGCAGATTTTTAATTACAGTGCAGGTTAAAGACCAGGTATCAGGCAAGATATTTTAGCTAATGTTAGATGGATATATGACTATTCAACGTCACAAATCAACAGCAGAGGCTCCCACTCTAAGATGTTCCCTATTTGTAGAGGGACAAAGCAGGGCTAGGTACTTTTTACATTGTTATTCTTTCTTGCACTGTAACCTCTGGAACCTGCAATTAGAACGGGGGATCAGTGGAATAGACACTACAGTGGGACACTCCAAAATTCTTCTATATGCAGATGACAGTTACTCACTCTTAAAAGTCCTAGAACCTCAATCCTTTGATCTGTCTGATAGAATCATGCTCTACTTTTTTAGACTATAAAAACAATTAGGACGAAAGTGAGATCCGCTCTCAATCTAGGGTACTGCCTGAGAAGCCATGAATAGACAGGGGCTCCTAGCAACCTAGAGTATTTGGAACTATTAGCTAACAAGAAACTGTCTCATCTAGTCATGGACAGGAAGCTGGCTTATCTAGTCATGGAAGATCTCCATCCACTAGCCTAACACAAGACTTTGCCTGATACTAATTTCTACAACTGCCTTTGTGGGAGAGGGTACACGTTACTAAAATGGTGGTGGCTCTTTTATATGATTACCTTGTGGGAATGCTTCCCCTACCAATCCCAATGTCACAATATCTGAGAAGCATTATTAGTATTGGCAGGCAGAAGTCCAAATCTTAAACTTTTAAACCCTGTCGCTGCAAAGAGAATCACATAAATCCTTTAATTTCTTGTAACAGGAATTTCATCTGCCATTCTGTCAACCCTGGGATATCAACTACTCAGAAGCTATTTAACTAGAAAGATTTTTCATGGTACCCTCTTGCTTCTGGGGTCACTGATCCTCTCATATGTGGCCAAATAAAGGACATCTTGGGATAGATCACACTTATCTCTTCACTACATTCAGCAGAGGTTGGCTGAGAGACAAGAGTACATTGGCAGGACCTCCAGGACATCGAGTAGGGTAGCAGGACGTCCACTTGAAATGCCCCTATTTCAAAATTTTACACCTTTGAAACTGGCCCTGAATGACCACTGCGGGAGATGTAACCCTTCTACCAGTGAACACTTACATTGTATGGTCCTTCTTCCAACTGCTGGCATATTGAATTGGAGTGTGAAACTTCCTAGGAAATAGGGCAGATATTGAAATGAGCATTGAACTCCCATTTCATCATCTGCTAAACAAGAAATACTACACAACCTGACAGATTCAAACAATGCTACTTCACACTGACAAAGGTGGGAGGCATTGCACTACCCACCACAAAAAACAAAAAAAGAATTCTACAACATTGGAGGTCAGCAGACTCACCCTCCCAAAACGAATGGACCTTGGAGCTTTTGCGAATAGTCACACATGTATAATATTTACAGGCTACAAGAGCAGATTAAGATATTCGATTAAATAAGGGGACCATGTCACCGTCATTGTTTTGCTGTGGAATTGTGGTGTCTGAGAGACCTGTTAATCCATAGTAGAATGAAACGGTTGTCCTGTAGGACTCACTTCTCACAATACCTCTTGTTTATTTATGAGGTTTGCAACTTAATTAAATCATTAATCTCTTACCAAGTAATATCAAAATTAGTAGAGGAGACTTTTCTCTTTGTTTCCACAAATAATTAATTTTCTTTGTAGGACTATGGTGCAGTATATACAGTGTAATGATAGTACAGATAGTGCAGTGCTCAAATGGTGAAGTTATATATGAAAACATAAAAAAGGAGACTGTACAAAGCCCAAGTTTGTAAGATGATATGGAACAAGTAAGATCAAGGATAGTATCGATTGTATACGATATCACCTAAAAAAATGAATCACTAAACAACCAAGGGAGGGGGTGTTGATGTTGCAACTTGTGTAAAATTGTTGGGGCTCATTAGTACTGATCCAGCGCGATATTAGCAAACAGCATTCATACACCAGATATTCACTTGGGCCCATACATTCATACTACGCTAATACTTACGCTGGGTTTTATCAGTTGTTACTCTCTATCAAATCCCTGCTACCAATTACCTTCTGATTGAAGAGTAATGACTTACCAATGAATCCTTTGCTAATTGGGAAATTTAAAATGAGTGACATTCATTATAGTACATAATCCTGAAATAACCACTAAGTCAGGAAGTTTTAAAATGTTTATCTAAAGATTTAGCAGAGTAAAATACAGAGCCACATGGTACTTAATCGCAATACCCAAGATTAAGCATAGAAATGATTATTGCTAATCAATGACGGTGTTTAAAGAAAAGGAGAGGATAGAGATAGCAGCGCAACTAAAGGTTGCATTATATTTACCTAAGTGCGAGAACCAAAACCTTGGCCAAGGGGTTGGAAAGAATAGGACCCAGGAAGGATGAAGAGCAAAGACTTCCTCCAGGATCAGGACAGGACCGGTGACCTCTCTACAACGATGCCTGCGTCGTTCCCCTCTCTGATACTCGGCTTCTCCTTGATTCTCCCGTGCCTTCCTTCTAATGGACTCTGCCGCCCCCTCCTCAGGACCTCTCTGGACAGCAATTCGGTCTGCAATCGATCAGCTTGACAGTCTGGAGCTAAGAGCGCTCTGGCAGCATGGACGCCTGTTCTTCGTGAACGCATGCTCTAACTAATTAACTAATGCTATATTCTATTATACCCTTCTACGCCCATGTACCTCCCCTAATGTTACTAAAATATGGGGCCACTACTTCTGATTGGACAGGGGGTGGATTCTCGCACCATATCGATTTGGCCTAAATTGTAAAGCCTATTGTCTTTAAATTCCCACCCCTTCAAAATAATACATTCGCTTTATTTCCCACCCGTCTCATGACAAATGTAAACCAATTTTTCATAGACAATGTATCAATGTACAACAGGAAAGGCAAGAGTACAGCATCTTCGGCCATCGGGGACGCGGCATTGGACGACGTCCAGATTGACTTCATTTGGCAGGCACACAGGACACATGCGCAGAACCATTTGCCTCTCGAGTTTCAGGTCACCAACCCAGGCCCAAGTTTACGAACTAATAAAAGTGCAAGAAGCAAATATTAAAATCACAGAATAAAATGTTTCACTGTATGCCCACTTTTTCTATTCTATTCCCATTTAATTATATATTCTAACCCGCGTTAGTAGCGTTAGGAAACGACAATTTAGTAATGACATGAGAGCAAGCTGAAGCATGTGAAAACATCAAACAGCCATTTTAATGCACACTGCGCAGAAGCAGAAGTTTCCCACCAAGCAAAGAAAGACGTCACACCATGTGATATGGTTGCGACATGCGCATTGAGTTTTCCCGCGCATAGATGCCATTTTGGATTACAGACAAGCGTTATTCATTAGTAAAACACATAGGCAAGCTTCCTTCCCTTTCGTGTCGTGAATGCAAAGGTTAATATTAACAATACAAGTTTTAATAAATTAATACTGTGAGGAGGATTGAATACAAGCAAGTTTCATTTATGAAACCTTGCTCCATCAATCCCCTCTCTGATGGCGTTTCTGAGCCATCAAAACACTACCCTCAATCAGATGCCAACTTCTAGCAAATTACTTCATTCTCATCTTTACACTTTCTATTTTTACAATCTCCTTTTAATTTCTTGTATAATTCCCTTCTCCACTCTTCAAGTTCGATTTCATCTACCTTTCGTTTCGTTTCTTTCCTCTTCCTGTTACCTTATATGTTCCATTCTTTTTACAGCATTTGCACCATATTGTTATTGCCAAGATTATTATTGCTATCCCTGCTAAGGGTACTAATATTTGACCTATAAGTCCTTTTCCTACATTAGCAAACCAGGTTCCAATTGACGAGATACTATTTGTCAATCTTTCCCATACACTATCAACTTCCAGTGGTTTAAGTTCTTTCTCAAGTTTAGTTATATTCTGTATATACGTTCCAATTTCTGCACGCTTATCAGGAATATAAGTGCAACAATGTTTTGTCTTCAATAATTTACAGACTCCGCCCTCTTTTGCCAATATAATATCAAGAGCAAGTCGATTTTGCATCACCATAGATCTAATCGCAACCATTTCCGCATTAATCATTAGAAAACCTCCTGCAGTATCCGTTGATAAACGATCAACCACTGTAGACAATTTACATATTTTCCTTGAGTTCAGAATTATTCCCACTGAAGGTATCAATGCACCAAATATATCACCTACAATTTCAGAAAAACTAGCTCTTTTACTACGTATTAATTCGCTATTGTTTTCATTGCTCCCAGTGTTTCTTTTTACGTGGTATATCTTTGGAAATACTATTCCAAAATAACAACTTCCATACCACCGTGCAGGAAGCCTAAAGTAAGTTTTATTCCCACACACATAATAGATTCCAGGAAAAACTGAATCTGTTCCTCCTTTGAGTCCCCAACCTCCAAGAATTAAAAAATTGTGTTCACATTCACTGGTACCGATGAAAACATTGTTATATTCAGTCTTTAATCTATGAAGACAAATTTTCCCTGTCTTTACAAAATCCAGAGCCATAGCAGCTTCAGCCTTGCCAGGTGTGTAACTCCCTTCTTTCTCAGCCCAAGGTGGTAAATGAGCCTTATGCTCAGAAGCTTTCTTTTGAAAATCTTGTCTTCTATCTTCTACTGAATTCAAAAATATCTTTTCTTCTTCAAGTAAAGAACATGTTAGATTGTGTCTATGTGCATGTGTTATGTCTATTGATTTCATTGTTAAGAAAAATTCTCCCATAAACTGTGCGTCTTGACTACTAAGCACTGGGTTCATACTCTTGCGAATCGGAACCTCAGAAAATATCACATCTAAGTTTGAATAATAATACTGAAGTCTCCCTGTTCTATAAAATAAACTAGACAAAACACTACATGATATGCCATATGTCAGTGGTAAGTGATGGTATGTTAATCCTTCTGCTACTGATTCAGGTAACTTCATACAGACATAACAATTACTAACTTCCATTGTGTCTACATATTGAAACAATAACTTTGTGAAAACGTTTAAACTAGTGTCATTATCAGCTATTTCATGATGAATTTCTGCCTCATCTTCTGCCATTAGTTCTACTCTATTGCCCTTCATGTTTGCTGTCCTCCCTTTAGTTTCATTATTAATCTTTTTATCTATTATCATAAGGTAAGGAACTGCTACAATCAGGACTAACCATACTATAAGCACCATCACTAGACTACATATGCATAATGCACAGCATCTTCTACAACATTTCTGTTTTGGTCTCCCAGCAACTCTATCGTCAGGCATTTTTCGACAAGGAAGATTGCTCTTCTTATCTTTTCTTCTTTTCTTTAGCTTATTCTTTTGCTTAGTCAGGGTGGTCTTGTTTCTTTTTCGTACGTCAGTTCTGCACTTGTTCCTTCGCCACCACTGTCACTTGACTCTGAGAAAATCTTCAAGAATGATATAAGTCCAGTCAGGACCCTTGAATTTGTTATTCACAAGTTTCAGTCTTTTACTTCTTCTTTTCTCAGTTTTATTTTCTTGTTCAGTTTGACTTGTTACTTCATTCACTTGATCTGGATTTTCACTTCTGGTTGTTACGTGGTATTTTACTCTTTTAATGACACTCGGCCAATGATCTCCTTTTCTTGTTTTCTTTGTTTGTACTGTCTCTTTATCTTCGTTTTCAGAAATCTTTTTAATTTCACTGCTTAGCACTGTTCCGTGTTCTTCAATTACTGTGTTTCTTGTTTGCTCCTTTACAGGTCTAATTGGTTTCTCTGTAACAGCTCCGCTGTGAGTTTCCAATAACTGACCTTGTTCTTTATTTATTTCTTCAAGTTCATTTTTTCAAGGTTTTCTTCTTCTGTGTACTCTTCTTGATCTAACTTGTTATGATCAGGGCTTATTGCACTGTGAACTTCTGCAGCCTGCAGCCTGACCGGATTCTTCTAGACCTGTCTGTCCCTGTTCAAAGTCTATTAGGTCTTCACTGTTTTGAGTCCAGTTTCCTTTCCCTATCTGACCTTGTTCAGGATTTCTTAAAGTCTTTTCTTCTTGTTCCTGAACTGCTTCTTCTTCACCTATCTGATCTTCTTCAATTTCTTCCAATTTCGCTTGACTTCTTATTCTGTGATATACTTCAGGAACTTCTACCACTGGTATCCAATCCTGACTTGTGCTCGGTTGTTCTTCTTCAGCTTCTCTGGAATCTCGAACCTGAGATCCTTCAGCTGGGCAACCTTCAGCTTCTTCAGTGATTGGCGTTGTCTGAGGATTTTCTTCCTCGGGATCTGGTACTCTCTTGGTGTGACTTACATGAATCCAATTAGGAAATCCGGCACACTTCACTGCTGTATTCGTTGTCAGTATGACTTGACATGGTCTGCCCCATCTAGGTGATAGACACGTTTCTCTGGTGTGATTCTTCACTACCACCCAGTCACCAGGATTCAGATCATGTTCTTGTTCGGGCTGCCTGGAAACTGCGTCTTCTCCAACCTGGTGAGAGACAGAATGCACTAGGTCAGCCAGTCCTTTACAATAGTCCAGAACCATATCATCAGATATATTCAGCAGTTTGTTTGTGGGAACATGTGTTTGTCTCATTGCTCTTCCCATCATTATTTCATGTGGGCTCAATCCTGTGGTTCTGTCAGGTATACTTCTGAGTCCCATTAAAACGAGTGGCAATGCATCTGGCCACTCTAATGATGTTGATGCACACATTTTTCCCAGTCTTGACTTAATAGTGCCATTCAATTGTTCAACCACTCCAGAAGCTTCTGGACGATATGCACAGTGCAGTTTCTGTTGGATTTGGAATGCTTCACACATTAGTTTGATCACTTCGCTGTTAAAATGTTTTCCTCTATCTGATTCCAAAGTTACTGGGAAACCAAATCTAGGAATGAGTTCTCGAAGCAACAGTTTCGCAACTGTAATGCTGTCATTTCTTCTAGTAGGGTAAGCCTCCACCCACTTTGAAAACAGACACACTATGACTAGTACATATTTCAGCCCTTTACATGGTGGTAACTGTATGAAATCAAACTGAAGTCTCATAAATGGACCCTCTGCCTTTCCAATTTTTCCAAATCCAATTACTGTCTTCCTCCCCGGATTATGCATCTGGCAAGTTAGACATCTCTGGCAAAGACTCTCTGCAACAGCCCTGAATTTGGGATTGTACCAATTTTGTCTGAACAGCCTAATCATTGCATCTCTCCCTATGTATGTGTCTCCATGATACATCCTAGCCATTTGTGAGAGTAAACAGTCTGGCATGACTGGTCTGCCATCAGCACTGATCCACACTTCATCATCTCCTCTTTGGGAACAACCCACTTTGATTCACAAATTCTTCTCACTTTCATCAACCTTATCTTGCAATTTCTTGACGTCATTCCAAGTTTCAGGTGGCATATACAGCATAAGTTGGCAGCTGATTCCCATTCTTTCCACCCTCTTATTGACTGACATTCTGGTTTTGGCACAATGTTGAGCCACCAGATCTGCATATCTGTTGCCGACTACCACCCAGTCATCTCCTGACTGGTGTGCGGCACATTTCACCACAGCCAATTCTTTTGGTGATTGTATTGCTTCTAGTAATTCCCTTACAAATTGTCCATTTTTAATGGGGGATCCTGAAGAATTCATGAAATCCCTCTGCATCCATAGTTGGCCAAAATCATGCACAACCCCGTAACCATATTGGCTATCTGTAAATATGGTTACTCTCTGATTCCTCCCAATTTTGCATGCTTTTATCAATGCAATCAATTCAGCTACTTGTGCAGATTTGACTCCTGGTAAATAAGGTGCTTCAACTATTCCAGTTAATTCACATACCGCATAGGCAGCAGTTAGTTTACCGTCTTCATGTCTTTGACATGAACCATCAACAAATAGCTCCCTGTCTGGCTTTTTAAGAGGCTGTTCCTCTATATCTGGGCGTGGTTTTGTGCATAATTCTGTAATTTGTATACAATCATGTTCATCGTCTTCATCATCTTTAATTCTCTCATGATATGGGTCTGGTAGTAAGGTTGCTGGATTTATTATAGTACACCTTACCATGGTCACATTTTCAGCACCCATTATGATTCTTTCGTATTTAGTCAGCCGACTAGGAGTAAGATGCTGAGTTCGGGTTCTTGTCAACAGAATGACAACTGCATGTGGAACATACACTTTTACAGGGTGTCCCATCACAATTGACTCACTCTGTTCAATGCTCAAACAAGTAGCCGCCACTGCTTTTAAGCATCCTGGCAACGCGGCTGCTACTGGGTCCAATGTAGCAGAAAAATATGCTATAGGACGTCTTTCTAATCCATGTCTCTGAGTTAAGACAGAAAGTGCACAATTTTCTCTCTCATGACAGAACAATGCAAATTCTCTTTTATAATCAGGCATGCCTAAGGCAGGTGCTGAACATAGGGCATTTCTCAATTTTACAAAGGCTTCTACACTTTCATCCTCCCACTCCACAGGGTCCTTTGCTTTCTTTTTTGTCATGTTAATTAAGGGCTTAGCTAACATGGAAAATCATGGTATACATTGTCGACAGTAACCTACTATTCCTAAGAACATTCTCACTTGTCTTTGTGTTACAGGCATTTGCATTTTCTTTATTAAAGCTACTCTTTCAGCTGTTACTCTTCTTTTTCCTCTCTCAATTTGATGTCCCAGATATTTAACAGCTGTTGTACAGAATTGCAATTTTCCAGGTGAGACTTTATGTCCTTCTTCTGCCAAAAGATTTAACAATGCTATGGAATCAACAACACAGTCCTTTCTAGTATTTGATGCAACCAATAAGTCGTCGATATATTGGACTCAGACTGAGCTTCCTAGCATCACTAATTTTCAAGGCACTTTTTCAGTATCTGGTTGAAAATAGAAGGACTTTCTGTGTACCCCTGAGGAACACGATTCCACACATAGACCTTGTTCTCAAATTTAAATGAGAAAAGATACTGGCTGTCTGGATGTAATGGTATTGAAAAGAACGCTTGACACAAATCAATTACTGTGAACCATCCTGCACTCCAAGGGATCTGGTATAGAATTACTGCAGGATTTGGCACTATGGGACAACATGGTTCTACAATCTTATTTATTTTTCTCAGGTCCTGAACAATCCTATATTTTCCACTAGGTTTCTTTAACCCCATTATAGGTGAATTACATGGGCTACTCATTACTTCTTTTAGGATATTTTGTTCTACCATTCGATTTATTTCTTCAATGACTCCTGCTTTTACTTCTGCACTCATTTTGTACTGTCTGGTATTTGGGAAAATTGCACCTTCCTTTACAGTAATTTTAACTGGATCTATTTTAGCCATAAGTCCTACTTCTTTTCCGGTGAAATCCCATACTATGGGGTTTACTGTACCTTTTAATTCTTCTGGCAACTCATCTTTTGTTATTAACGAAAACATCTCATCCACTTCTGTACCTTGTTTTGCAATCATAATTTTATATACATGGTCTTCATCTGGTGTCTGAACTGCCAGACCATCCGGTGTGCAGAAAATGGTACAATTCATCTTGCACAATAAATCCCTACCTAATAAGTTTACTGGACTAGAATCACACACTACAACTTGATGCATTTCTCTAAAATTTCCGATTTTAACTTCCATGGGTTCGGTAAGAGGTGTTCTAATTCTTTGATTAGCTACCCCCACTACTTGGATATTTTCACCAGAGAGAGGAAGGTCTGGAATGTCTGCTGTTCTCACAGTAGACCGGGTAGCACCAGTGTCCAAAAGGAAAGTAATATTATTACCTTTCACATTCCCTTCAACATATGGACCTGACTGATCTACCTGTAAGGATGCGCCAAGTATGCACTCCTTCTTCCCCTCTCCTAGGCACCGTCATGGACTGAATTGACAGAAATCGTCCTGCAAAGAAATTGTGATGTCATATAATCATTCTTACCACTTCCTCCTTGATATCCGATGTCTGTACCATGCTTTGCTCTTCTTACATTACCCTGAATAGGTGCAGGTGGCATCTGACTCTGAGGATTTACACCCTGCTGTGAGTCATTCTGCGTCTGTGGATTTAAATTTTGATTTGGGCCATTATTATTCCGAATCTTTTTACATTCATCCTTCCAATGCACCAATCTTCCGTATCCATGACAAGGAAATTTCTTTTTAGCTTCTTCTCTACTCATTCGTCCTCTAAATTTTCCACCATTCCCAGTATCACCATTCGTTCCAGAATCTTTTCCTTGATTTTCACTCGGATTTTCCAAATTGATTCCCTGTTTCTCAGCCATTTTCACCTGTGCCCACATCACTTTCTCCTGCAATTTCTTATGTCTATCCTCAATATCGTCTCCACAATAGTTTAGAATACTTCAAAATTTCATCAATCAGCTTTCCTTGCCAACACAGCATATGCTGTTTAATCATCTGACAAATCTCTGGCTTCAAACCGTAAACAAATCGATACACAAACTGACTCATGTTCTTGTCTCCAATGTCCTCAAATCCACTATACTGTTTAAATACCTGCAATAGACGCTCATAGTAGGAATGTACTGATTCATTAGCTTCTTGGGTAGTTCGATCTATTTTTACCCAATCTGTTTCTTTCGGGGGTATTTTCCCTTTCAGGTAAGTTATCACCTGCTGATACTTTTTCATTACATCATTTGACGGGGCACCTGTCTTCGGATCTCTAGGATATTCGTCACTTGGCCAATCCACTGTGATTTTGCAATCTGTCCATAAATCGGCAGGTACCACTATATCAAACAAACCATCCAAATCCTTCAACAATACCTTCGACACCTTCACAAACCTGTCAACCTGCTTGTACCATTCAATTGGTTTTTCTCTCAATTTTGGAAAATCATTCGTAAATGACAAAATATCCTGTCTGCTCCATGGGACATGTACATATCCTCCTCCTGCAACTTCTCGCATGGGATACATTTGATCTGCTTTCCCTGTTTCCTTTATCACATATTCTGATGCTGTTCTACTTGTTCGTGCTTCTTCCTCTTTCTTGGCCCACCTAGTTTTCCATTTATCTAGGTCTCCCCATTTTTGCAAAACTAACATTAATTCTCTTATTTGTAATCTTCTTCAGGAGGAATTCATATTTTCTAAATCTTTGTCTGAAAATTCTGCTCTATAGGGTTTCTGTAGTACTTTTGATCTCCCTATTTCTATTCCCATCTGTAGTGCTAAATTGGATAATTTTTCATGAAATATCCTTACATTTCTGGTGATACTCCTGCACAGGAACAATAATTCTTCATCATCATAGGTATTTAAGCGTTCTAGTCCTACATTTCCTGCTATTATTTCTTCTAATTCGACTTTCAATTTATGAATGTCCATTATTTTCGGAGGTGTGCACTGTTTAACTGACCCTTGCACCCATCTTTCTAGATCTTCAGGTGTTACTATGGTGGCACTTTTTGCTCCCGATGAAGTTATTAAACTTACATCTTTTGAACATCCAGGTACATCTTTTCTGGGAGTGCTATTTACAGAACCTCGAATAGGCAAGTCCATGAGTGATATTGTGGATTCACAGTCACTAAATTGATCCTCAATTATAACTGGAGCTTCAGGTTTGGGATTATTCACAGGAGTAGGTGTAAGTATCGGTGGCGGACAGCTTCCCTGAGTACCATATAATGGAACTACTGGACCAATTGTTACAGGCATGGTCAACGAATCAGGATGTACCTTTATCTGGGTTATTTTCTGTATTAATTCTGCTCTGGTCTTTTCTAGGGCTTCTTTTTCTTTGTCATGAAGTATTCTACTCAGGGTGAATTCATGCATTACCTGTGGCACTATTGGAGTTTTCGGTGGTGCACTTGGGGTGCATCCACTTGTCCCTTCCTGATATGGTGGGGGGTTTCTTAACATTTCCTCCATAAATTCGTCTTCAGACTCCTCATTTCTCATTAAATGTTTTGTCTTTTCTGTGCACTTACTTCCTAATTTCTCCTCTGCTGAGAACAATGGATATAATCCTTCTGTAATCATTGCCCTTCTCCATTGTTTCATCTGACCGTTCCTAGACTCATGTAGGTATCTGGGGAAAAATCCTGGATAACCCCTATTACTCCTAGATCGGTCCCGCTCAAATGCCTCGGTTTCCCATTCCTCTAGAGCTTTGTACTGAGTTAATCTAGGTCTGGGTTCTAAGTCATTCATCCTCAATCTCAAATTTTGAAGAATTCTTCCATTGAAGGTACCATTCTCGGGAAATGCTAATATTCCATCATTTTTGGTATATTCTATCCAATTCTCCATCCATACACAAGTATGATAACCTCTCTCCATCATCATGAATGAAGCGGGCGTTTTAGCTGGTGGAATAATAATTCCTTCTCTAGTTTTGATTGGTTTGTCCTTTTTAAAATAATTCTTAATCTTTTGTAAAAATGACATTTTTCTCCTTTCTCCATACATCTTGGGTAAGTACCGATGTATAAAATTATATTCTGCAAAGCCTAAATTTCTCCTATCCTGACGAATTCCTGTTAAAGTCGGATCGCGTTTTAACATGCAATCCTTATCCACTAAGAATTTTGCTTCTATAATTTTGACCAATCAAGTGTCTGCTATCTTTTATTTCCGAGCCAATCCTTGCGCGGCCTTTTGGTGACGTTTATCTGTCAACCCCTCCTTTACAATCTGCTCTTTCCTGTCCTTGCTGGTTCAACCAATCCCAGCGCGGCACCTGTGACGTCAGTTTTGCTCCTAACTACTGACCCCTCCGTTACAAGAGTCTCTCCACACCCGCTGATTCAACCAATCCCAGCGCGGCGTTTTGTGACGTCAGCTCCCTCTCCGGCAACTGACCCTCCCTTTACAAAAATTTACGCAAACTTATTTTCTCTATAAATCTTAATTAAATTTCAGTAACAACATAAAACATTCGCTATCGTGCCAGTTTCTCTAAACTAGAAAAGATAGTTTCCTCCACACTTTAGTAAAACCTTTCCGTTTACTAACATACATTACGAGTAAAACCCTTCCGTTTACTCTTCACACAAGCTCCAGAAATACCTGTTACTTCTCCAATGTTACCCTTTCTAGGTGATATAACATAAAATTTTTACCAGCGTACTCCTTTACTATCACTCACACGCATAGAGTCCCTAACGAGTACTGAAAGTCCTGCTTAACTTTTCAGTACTATTTCTGCCTGGCAGATAACCTCACTGCAGTATGGCTTCCACTTACCATCCAGTATTCCTTTTACCCCAGGGTATTCTGGACAACATAAAACAAAACTTTGAATACACGGATGTTAGTTCATAAAAATAAAATTAAAAATTCTCATTACCCAATTAACAAAGAGTAACCATCCTCTGATTACCAGAAAACTAATCCAGCGCGATATTAGCAAACAGCATTCATACACCAGATACTCACTTGGGCCCATACATTCATACTACGCTAATACTTACGCTGGGTTTTATCAGTTGTTACTCTCTATCAAATCCCTGCTACCAATTACCTTCTGATTGAAGAGTAATGACTTACCAATGAATCCTTTGCTAATTGGGAAATTTAAAATGAGTGACATTCATTATAGTACATAATCCTGAAATAACCACTGAGTCAGGAAGTTTTAAAATGTTTATCTAAAGATTTAGCAGAGTAAAATACAGAGCCACATGGTACTTAATCGCAATACCCAAGATTAAGCATAGAAATGATTATTGCTAATCAATGACGGTGTTTAAAGAAAAGGAGAGGATAGAGATAGCAGCGCAACTAAAGGTTGCATTATATTTACCTAAGTGCGAGAACCAAACCCTTGGCCAAGGGGTTGGAAAGAATAGGACCCAGGAAGGATGAAGAGCAAAGACTTCCTCCAGGATCAGGACAGGACCGGTGACCTCTCTACAACGACGCCTGCGTCGTTCCCCTCTCTGATACTCGGCTTCTCCTTGATTCTCCCGTGCCTTCCTTCTAATGGACTCTGCCGCCCCCTCCTCAGGACCTCTCTGGACAGCAATTCGGTCTGCAATCGATCAGCTTGGCAGTCTGGAGCTAAGAGCGCTCTGGCAGCATGGACGCCTGTTCTTCGTGAACGCATGCTCTAACTAATTAACTAATGCTATATTCTATTATACCCTTCTACGCCCATGTACCTCCCCTAATGTTACTAAAATATGGGGCCACTACTTCTGATTGGACAGGGACAGGGGGTGGATTCTCGCACCATATCGATTTGGCCTAAATTGTAAAGCCTATTGTCTTTAAATTCCCACCCCTTCAAAATAATACATTCGCTTTATTTCCCACCCGTCTCATGACAAATGTAAACCAATTTTTCATAGAATATGTATCAATGTACAACAGGAAAGGCAAGAGTACATCATCTTCGGCCATCGGGTCGCGGCCTTGGACGACGTCCAGATTGACTTCATTTGGCAGGCACACAGGACACATGCGCAGAACCATTTGCCTCTCGAGTTTCAGGTCACCAACCCAGGCCCAAGTTTACGAACTAATAAAAGTGCAAGAAGCAAATATTAAAATCACAGAATAAAATGTTTCACTGTATGCCCACTTTTTCTATTCTATTCCCATTTAATTATATATTCTAACCCGCGTTAGTAGCGTTAGGAAACGACAATTTAGTAATGACATGAGAGCAAGCTGAAGCATGTGAAAACATCAAACAGCCATTTTAATGCACACTGCGCAGAAGCAGAAGTTTCCCACCAAGCAAAGAAAGACGTCACACCATGTGATATGGTTGCGACATGCGCATTGAGTTTCCCCGCGCATAGCGGCCATTTTGGATTACAGACAAGCGTTATTCATTAGTAAAACACATAGGCAAGCTTCCTTCCCTTTCGTGTCGTGAATGCAAAGGTTAGTATTAACAATACAAGTTTTAATAAATTAATACTGTGAGGAGTATTGAATACAAGCAAGTTTCATTTATGAAACCTTGCTCCATCAGTACCTTTGGCATCTGACTAATGCACCCTCAGTGAAAAAGAAGTGGTCTCAGTCCATGTACATAAGTTGTCCAACATACAACGTTAGCTGATCAACAAATAAACGTACTCGTCACACTCTGTGTGAGCATACGGGCACTAACAATAGTCACCACCAGATTATTCAAGCTCTGTGATAAGGGCAAAATGTCTAAATAGCACATTGTCTGAGAACCTTCACACGTACAACCCATATTTATTCAACCTGCACACCCTGAAATGGCACACACAAGTTATGTGTTTGTCATGAATCTGTTCAGGCACCAGTCCAAAGCAAACCGCACATTTCTGCCATTACGAGTGCGGACTTGCATCAACATGCACTAACTGTCCAGTGATGCCTAATTCGTGCCTTAGGGAATCAACAATATCCAAATCGTCACTTAACATTGGCTCATATAACTGCCCTAGTTAAACCATCTGTCACCTCTTAAATGCCCATTGTTAGATCTGGCATCTTTTCGCGTGTTTCCCCTGTGCTTTTGCTTTCTGACTTCCCGGTTTTGACTCTGTTTTTGCTGGTTTAGTGTCTCTGCGCACTTTTTCACTGCTGTTCAGTGTTAAAGTGCAAGTGCTCCTGTTGCAAATTGTTATCATGGATTGGTGTTTCCATGATTGCATATTTGATTTACTGGTAAGCCTCTAGTAAAGGTGATTTTTATGTTCTGTGTTTGAAAATACCACTTTTAGAAAGTAGGTATTTTCTTGCTTAGCCATCCTGTGTGCCTCTGCTGGGTTTGTGGATTGACTGTCTGGCTTTGGAGTGACAAGGGCTGGGGATGCGCATTCTCTCAGACAGCCACCTGGGGGAGAGGGGGTTTGATGTGTGTCCTGCCTTTCCTGAATGAGTCAGGGCTGGGCTGCATAGACCTGGGCTGCATTCAGAATAGTGGGAGGAGGTTTCACTAGCACCTGAATAGGCCTGGTCTGCATTTAGAGTGGGGGGAGAAGAATTCCCTTGCACCTGAATAGGCCCTGTCTGCCTTGGACAATGCTGTTTCCACCTCCTGCTGGGAAGCTGGGCCAGAGAGTACCAAACTGGTTTGGACAAAGCACAGACACTCTCTGCCTGAGAGAACAAAGGAATTTTGAGTAAAAATATTGGGGCCCAGACCCCAGAACTTTAGGACTCACTGGAATCAAGGAACCTGCCAAGAAGAAGAGCTGGAAGAGCTGCCAGGAGGAGTACTGCCCCTTTGCTGTGTTATTGCTTTGTTGGGTTGGCCTGCAGTTGCTGCTTCTGCCTTGGGCAGTGAAAGGACTGGTCTGAACTTTTTTTACTTGTTCTGAGCATCCCCAAGGGCTTGAAGTAGAGCTTGCCTCCTGATCTGAAGTCTCAGGGACTGTAAAGACTTCACCAACCTCTGTGTACTGCTTCGGGCCGCTGTTTCAGTTGCTACAGAGAAAGGAAAAGCAACCGACTCTGTCACCGACTCGGTCGCTGGCTCCGTGTCTCGAAGGCACTGCAAAAGGCACCGCCGCATCTCTCACCGCAACCCTGGTCTCACTGATGACGACAACTGCCATCACCGAGCCGCTGCTTGCACCTTGACCTGTGGGCACCACACTCCTCACCGCCTCGCTTCACTTCACCACCCTGGTCTCACCGACGCCATCGCTGCCTGGTGACTTCGACACCCGTGACTGCATCGTGACTGGGGGCACCGCTCGTAAGTTTCACGATGCACCTCCTCGTCCCACACAGCAGTCTGGGCCGACCGACGCCAGCTCCCGCTAACCGGCTCTGCGCTTGCACTGCAAACTGCCAGCACTGCATCGAGCACCGCCTCACCTCGTACCGTAAGCCTTGGTCTCACCGACGCCATCTGGACGATCGTCACCGAGCCATTGCCTGCACCGCATCGTGAGGGCATCGCACCCTGCACCGCTTTCATTTTGCAACGCAACCGCGACAGTTGCCCCGACCGGCTCGCACCAACGTGCCAGCCACAATGAGAAAGGTACTGTTTACGAGTCTGTCCATGCTTTAGCTGGCTCGTACCGACGAGGTCAGCTGGAACTGTTAGACTCTGTTGTTTTCAGCATCGCGGTAGCCCCGGACGGAGCTACCGACTCGGAAGAACTGTGTTTTTGAGATATTTCTGCAATTTTAAGGATATATTGCAAAGTATATATTTCTAAGAACTGTATGTTGGATTCTTATCGTTTTGGTCTTGTTTTGGATATATAAAAAAATTGGATAGTTTTCTAAACTGTTGTGGTGTACTTTTGTAGTGTTTTCACGGCATTACTGTTGGTTATGTGGAAATCCTTTACACACTGTCTCTGAGATAAGCCTGACTGCTCGGGCCAAGCTACCAAGGGGTGAGCAGGGGTTATTTTAGGAGTGCAACTCCCTTATTCTGACTAGAAGGAAGGGTCCCTACTTGGTCAAAGGTGCAAACCATTGCCAACAAGAGACCCCCATTTCTAACACCCATGCAGACATGGTATTTCTAAACTGGGTGCACTTGAGATGCCTATAATAGCATTTACATAGTGTTAGTGCATGCCGGAACACCCTCATGCTTGCTGTAGAACCTTAAGTGTGGTCAGCACCAAGTATCATCTGAACTCACACAGGGGATGGCTTTTAAGGAAACCCATGAGAGCTGTCAACATACTTTCGCCAATCCCACTCTTTCACATCCGAGTCGATCTGGAAAATAAGCATGATTATACATGACCATACTAACAATCACTAATGCACTTACCAATTCACCATTTGGCATAGCGTTTGTCCTGTCCATATTACCCCCATCACTGTATGAAAAAACAACACATGGTAGACGCTCCTGTGAACATCACTGTGTGTGTCATGAACAACTAGACCACTTAAAGGTTTCTACCATCTTGGAAGTATAGCCAAAAGTTTAGGATTTCTATGCTATTATAACTTAACCATCTTGGAGGTAATCAACCTAGAGTGGGTGATAGCAATGAGCTCTCAGTAACGCTCCCTAATTATGTCTTTTCCACTCTGGAAATGGGTAAAACCAGTTACAAACAGCCAACTAATGTTGATATGTCATACACCTCACCGTGTTAGCGAGTCCAAGGGCTGGCACAGTATAACAGAGAGGAATCCCTAACAATGCCGGACCCTATCTGTCATAGTGAACCTTACTGACTGCTCCGCCATATAACTACATTCACTTATAGCAGACCCAGTACACCATCCTGTATCACAGTGGTGGAGTTTCTATCTTGAAATTACTTCATATCCAAATTATTCCCTCACTGACTACATCATATCAATGCCTCAATCACAAACAAAGGGCCTGATTATTATGTCAGAGGAACTGCTACCGACAGGCCATCGGTGACGGTCCCACTGACATCCAGCATAGCAGGCCTATTGCCGCATTATGATGCGGTCAGTCGAACCGCAGCAGTCGGAGGGACAGACGGACGTTTCCAACATGCTCAAAGAGTCTGTTGGGGTGTCAATTGGATTGTAAACTCTACAATGAAGGCGGTGCCTGTGCAGGCACTGCTGTAGGAATTGTGTGGTCCCTTTCCGACAGCCTTTCCAGGGCAGTACGACCGCCATGGAAAGACTGTCAGAAAGGGACTTTGGGGGCCCCAATAGGGCCCCCTTCCCCCATGGGCCTTCGCTATGTGGCCCTTGGGGCACCTGTGGTGCCTCCACAAACATCTATGCACCGTGTGCCAGGCATCACAATGTCTCTTTTTGTGGTTAGACATATGTGAGACAAATAGGAGACAAATAGATTTACTTGGAAAGGCCCCCGCACAACCCACCTTTTTAACCTTTCACCCTTCTCGCCACATTCTTATTTTCTTTTCATGAATTGCCATCACTCTTTCTGTTACATTGTTTGTTAATGCTCTATTAGGAAACCGGCAATTCTGCTTGATCTCATACTCTAATGTCCAATAACTGCTCAGTTAATATCTGTGTTGGAATGTAAAATACTTGATATTGTCAGTGTCAATAATAGGTTTGCGTCCTGTCGTAATAAAGCAACATTTAATAAAGACATTTAAAAAGAGGAAAAGCATTTGTAAAAGGACTTTTTGAAATTAAGCTGGGCTTAGCTGGTAAGGGGTTTCTACAGTCACGTAGTACGTATCCCCCTCGTGTCTTGTCTGGTTTTCTTATCATGCTTTATACAACAATGAAAGTGCAATTGCATCCCTGGAATTTTCTCTAGGGCCTAGTAACCTCTGGCATTAAAGTTTGAAAGCACCACGTGTTTATTGTAGCGTCGCAAGCTGTAATTCTCCTCCAGAAATGGGCAGCCGCTTAGTAAAAGGACTGTACTGCTCAACGTGACGAAATTAATAATGAAGATTTGCCATTTTAGAACCAACCTTTCCTTTTTGAACACACAGTGGCAAGAGAAGTGACATTAAATACTATGAAATCAAACACCAGAGAGACAACACTTCAAATATTAAACATAAGAGTATATGTTACAACACAGAACACCGAGTTTATTAAATATTAATATTATAAGCATTGTTAAACCACCAAAAATAATATCCAAGAAATTTGATGTACTTCAGCTTCTTCTGAGCACAACACTGCTATTGTCACTTTATGGGTCTCACATTAATATTTTTCAAACCATAGGGCATCAAGAATGCTTATCTCACCTGAGGATTCGAGTAACCATGACAACTTATCAGCAGGACAGACAGAGGTTACCAACATCAGGGATTTTGAGTAGAGCAAAGTAGATAATCTTTTTTTCCTAAAACTTTTTAATACCAAGAATTCAATACAGAGTCATGGAAAAACAATATATCTTCACTCAGACAGCACATCTTTCACTTAACCTTAGATGTTTTTCACTTACCCTTTACTATACTCCAGGTCAAAACAGTTCAATGAAACATTTCTATTATCCGCAAAACTCAAAACACAGTTTAAAAGAAGGATAGTGTTTGACTAGATGTTAACTTCATCATCAACTTGTTTTACTTCCTTTTCTTAGGATTAAATCTTCTATTTTATTTTTTTCAATGTGTGTGTGTGTGGGTGTATGTGCGTTCCTTATATTTGGCTTGACAAAGGCGAGTATATATAATATTTTATTTTAATTACTTTAACCTAAAACTATAACAACAATAATGTGTTTTATATGATGCTTAGTATAACCAAGTGTAAAGTTTAAAGGACCAGGTTGTTACTGGATAACAGTCTTATTCCTTAATTACAAGTTCAGAGCCAATTTCCGATCCCCATGCAAGTAGGAGTTTGCACAAGGATCATCACTATGAGTTCTCTGATAATTATCCCACCCTCTCACTTCTCACCTAATAGACTCATATGTCATATCTGCCAATATTTATCGAGGGGAAAAGGCTTAGAAAAAAGGCAAGATATTCAGGATTCAGTGTGTTGAATGCAAATTTCACAAAATATGCCTCATTTCAAAGTTCATGTGAGACCTGTCATCCTCAGGGTGGTCTTTCCCCTCGCTTTTTGCCTTTTACCTCTTGTTTTTGCTGATTCTTTTAGTTGACCTTTGTTGGTTCCGGTCCAAGGAGGACCTGGCCTGGCAGTTCGGGCTGGACTTTTCCCCTGAGGAGCAGGGTCAAGCAATACTGGGAGGCTGTAGTGGCCTGTCCCAACAGTGTTCGTGGGAGCAACGGGATGTCAGCGAAGAGGTGCATCCTAAATATCTGGGACAAAACCGACTTTGCCCATATGGACCACCTCTTGTTGACACTGGGGTTGATGGTGGCTTAACGTAATATAACACTTATGTGGAGGGCTGAAGTAACAATGCACCTGAATGACTGGAAGAAAGACATTGTATGCAGGTGGAGAGGGTGGTCTATAAAAGCAGGGGTTGGCCGAAAAAATATACAATGGTATGGGGGAAATGGAATGCGTATCGGGTGGAGTTGTGTGCCCCTATAGTTGGTATTAATCAAGGGACTTAGTATCAAGGACACCTGGACTTTGCAGCAGCTCTGTAAACTGTTGGGAGAGTGAAAGGATGTTGAAGAATTCCTAAGATAAGCTGGGGCTTTGTTACTGTGGGTCTGTTCCAGGGTATTCTGCTGATTGTCACTGCAATTTTCTTTGCTTTGTGTTGAATAAAAAGATCGTTTAAAAAAAAAAGAGAGCCTGATTTGCATATGGCTGGATCCACACTGGGGTGGCGTGGTGAGCAGAAAAACGATGGATTTAGGCTAAGATCTCTGTACTGCGGATGAGTGTTTGACATTGTTCAGCATTCCATCCATCAATTGTTCTTTTTACATTCGTCACCCCAAGTGGGACGGGGATGCCCAGTCGTAGGTCCTGTGCTCGCCATGCCACTGGATTCAGGCTATCCTGGCTGATGAGAGAAGATACACCGAAACTGGTCCCAGGATGCTTGTTTCTGGTCCAGAAAGGACATGGCCTGGCAGTTCGGGAAGGACTGTTCCCATGGGGAGCAGGGTCAAGGCTGATTTGCATATGGCTGGATCCAAACTCGGGTGGAGTGATGAGCAAAAAAACAATAGATTTAGGGCCGGATCTCTGTTCTGGGGGTGAGTTTTTGACATTGTTCAGCGTACCGTCCATCAATTGTTCTTTTTGTACTTGTTACCCCAAGTGGCACGAGGCTACCCAGATGTGTGTCCTGTACTCGCCATGTCACTGGATTCAGGCTATCCTGGCTGATGAGGGAAGATACCCCGACACCGATCCTAGGATGCTTGTTTCTGGTACAGAGAGGGCCTGGCCTGTCAGTTCGGCTGGACTGTTCCCATGGGGAGCAGGGTCAAGACTGATTTGCATATAGCTGGATCCAAACCGGGGTGGTGTGGTGAGCAACAAAATGATGGTTTTAGGCCCAGATCTCTATACGGAGGGTGAGTGTTTGACATTGTTCAGCATTCCATCCATCAGTTGTTCTTTTTGCATAGATAAATGGTTGGAAGACTATGAAGTGGCTTTGAAAGTGCACAGGGTCACAGAGGATATTTGGAGGGGAAGTTTATGGTGGTACATGCCCACAGTGGGGAGGGACACTCTCCTTTAGAGGTGGGGGACCAGACCAACTACACTGCCATAAAGGCCATTTTAGTCAGCAGGTTTGGGCTGCTCCCTGAGAAGTACAGGAAATGGTTCAGGGCCAGTCACAAACTCTCTACACAAACAAGGTTGGATTTTTTGGACAATGCTGGTAAGGCACTGAAGGACTGAGTGATGGACAGCAAAGTTAATGATTAAGGGTTGTACAACTTGTTTTTAAAGGAGCACATTCTTGATACTTGTTTTCTAGAGCTGCGCCAACACTGGGTTGATAGCAAGCTTACTGACTCCAGGAAGCTTGCTGAGGAGGTGGACCCCTGGGTCAGCACCAGAGTGTCCAAAAAGGTATCTGAGGGGACTCCCAAAAGGGTGGTCAGGGTTCCACCAGCGGAAGGAGGGGGAGAGAAAAAGAAGGAATACTCTTCATGTCCCCAACAAAAACTCACAGGGGAAAATATTTGGTTCTCATTTCTCATCTGGCCACCAGAAGAAAAACTATCCTGACAAAGGTCAGCAGGCCAAGGCTGTTAAGTTCTGTCAGTGCTGCAAATATGGACAAAACAAGGGGGATCCCAAGTGTCCAAAAAAAGCACCACCTCCCACAGGAGCAAAGGTTCCAGGGGTGGCTAGTGTAGTGCTGGGAGAGGAGTTTATCCCAGTTAATGGGCAGGAGGTTTAGTGTCCCTGGTGTGACAGTGAGATAGTTCCAAAGATCCATGTGCCCTTGAATACTACCAAGTATAGGCAATAAGTCATCATCAATGGGCAAGGGGTTGAGGCTCTGAGGGATACAGGAGCCAGTATGACCGTGGTAAAGGAGTCAGCTGGTGTCCCCAGATCAGGTAATTCCCCATGCATTCCAGGTTGTGGTGGCTGACATCAGAGACGGTCACTATACTGTGGCCTTTGTTCCATTTGAGTGGGGGGTTTACAGGTCTCTTGAAAGTTGCCGTGAATTGTGCCATGCCTGTGGATGGGTAATGACCTTGAGCACGCTACCTGGAAGGAAGTGGAGCTCAATGCTTATGTGGAGATGTTAGAGATACATGACTGGATCTGTGTTACCACACGTTCCATGGCTGCCCAGGATGGGAGTCAAAATGGGCTGGAGCCTGGAACAATGGCCCAAGCAGTTGCTAGGAAGGGGAGAGGCAGAGGGCATGGGAAACCAACCCCTGAATGCATGTCCAGTGAGATGGATGGGGCACCTGCAGTAGCTGCCACAGAGTCCACTGAGGAGGACATTGCTTTCCTTGGAGACCGACCTGAACTTGCTGGATGCCATGTGGAAGGAGATCCCACCAAGGAGGAGTTCCGTAGGGCACAAAGGAAGTGCCCAACCCTTGTGGGCATGATGCAACAGGTTGAGGCCCAAGTAGCAGGTGATGCCTCTGGTAGTCACCATATTTACTGGAGGACAACCTCCTTTACAGTGAGCCTAAGGCTCCTGGGTAGGGGACTGCAAAGGCCCTGGTGGTCCCTTGATGCTGCAGGGCCTTTCTACTGGAGATGGCTCGCAAAGTTCCCCTGTCAGGGCACTTGGGCCAAGACAAGACCTTTACAAGGCTTGCCCCCCACTTCTATTGGCCTAGGATCAAGAATTCCTTAGATGCACTCAGTAGGACTTGTGTGATCTGCCAGGCCAGTGGGAAGATAGGGTAGAGGCTTAAAGCTCTCCTAACACCTTGCCTGTCATTAGCACACCCTTTGAGAGGGTAGGCATCGACATTGTAGGGCCTTTGGATCCCCAGACTGCTTCAGGCAACAGGTTTATGCTATTTCCAGTGGATCATGCCACTAGGTATCCAGAGGCAATCCCTCTGAGAACCATGGCTGCACCTGCAGCAACAAAGGCCCTGAAAGGGATTTTTACCCAAGTGGGTTTCCCCAAGGAAGGTGTGTCTGACAGGGGCACAAACTTCATGCCTGCTTATATTCAGTCAATTCTGGCCAGGCCTACTTAGCCTGGCTAGGTCTACTGAGCTCTGGCCAGGCCTACTGAGCAGAAGCAGAGACCAGGTCTTGGGAGGAGCTGGTGGGAACATGACAGTTCTCAAGAAAGGATAGTTGCCATAACCTTCACTAATGATAGAGCGCAAGATTTGAGGAGTTGGAATAGGTTCCATCGCTGGCAGCTTGTCTTTTCAAAAATGCTCAGGACAGCTACTTCCCTCCATGGAATAGTGGAGGGGCAGATTGGATTGATTGGTAGGAGAAAGGGCACCTGCAGCCAGTTCGAGTCCTAGTATGAAACATTCATGGATTTAAGACATCCATGGATATCGAAAACCATAGAGAGATCCTGAAGAATCTCTACATCTTGTCCCTTCAGGAAACCTGGCTGTTGGAGTGCCCTGCAGTGGAGGGGTTTGTTGCCATAGCCCAGAATGCTAGGACCTCGTCAAGAGAAAGATCACTTGGTGGATTACTCATCTTGGTTTCTGTTTGTTGTGGGAGAAAAGTAACAAAACTCCAAACCTCTTGCTCATTGGTTCTTGCTTGTTTAATTGGCCTGTATGTAACTACAGAGGCGTTTAAGCAAATAATATGTTTATATGTGTATGTACCACCAATGTCTCCTCTCCCTGAGTCTGAACTCCTAAATCTGGTTAATGATGTAAAAAAATTGCTTGCGGATTTTTCAGATGCCCTGTAAGTAGTGGGGGGGGAGGGGGTAATTGAAAAATCTGCGCTTATCGCTAAATATCCCAGAGTGTATTTTTTCCAAGAGCCCGAGAGGAGGAGATGCAAAGGTTTTGCATTCGCTAGTGGAATTGAATTTGGTCAATGTAAATGGTAGGTGTCAAGGTGATATTCCGTCTGCGGGATCATTCAAGTATGGTAAAAGCAAACTGCCCATTGACTATGTGATGGTGCCAGTTCACCAGTTCCATCAAGTGAAAAACTTTAGAGGTGTGGATATAGGACTAAGCGATCATCTTGCCTTTATCCTGGAGTTTAAGGAGGTACTTCCACCTTGTCTATGTGTTACAACCTGTTTGGAGGTGATTTACCAAAAGAGAATTAGAGTCCAGATTACGGATGATGCATTGCAAACCCTGTCTTCAGTGGTTTTTGAGCCCTTGTCCTTAAACGCAGGCCAAGATGCACTGGACTGGTACTGTAGGTTAAAGAAGAAATTATTAGCTCAATTTAAGCTGGTAAAAGGGGATTCGAGATAAAGGATAAGAGGAATTCTTGGTTTGATGATGAATGTCAGGAGGGTAGAAGGGTGGTAAATAGGAGACGCCGCTATTTGACGTAAAACCCATATGATGATAATCTAAGAAGAGAAATGCTTGCCTCAAAAGCAGCCTATAGGATCTTATGTGCTCATATAAAGAGAGGGAGTACTGTAGGGTAAACTGAGAGGCAAAGTTAGCGACAATGGCTGGCAAGAATAGTAAACAGTTCTGGCTGCTAGTGAACTCTGTAACCCTCTCTTCACCATCCTCACTGGAGGCCCAAATAAGTGAAGTACATTAGGCTATGTTTATCGCCACTTTATACAAGGGTGGATGAACGGAGAATAGAGTGATGCAGAATAGCTCTGAAAGCGATATCAAGATAATAACTAATGCTCAGAGAGCAGTAATTCTGTCAGATATAATCTGTAAAATGAAAGCCTCTAGGGCAGGAGTCCCTGAGTAACTCCCATCGGTGATATTTAAAAAAGATCCAAAGAAATGGGGATCCATCCTGAATAGATTTTTTCAATGGGTAACTCTGACAGGCTTCCTTCCAGAGTCTTGGAAGCAGGCTATATGAAGCCCATTCATAAAAAGGGCAAAATGGATGAACCAGCTAGCTACCGTCTGATCTTGCCTTTAGACATCCCATCCAAAGTGTATGCCCAAACTTTGTTAAAGCACTTGGCGGTCTGGGCCTTTGATACTGGTCAGATTCAAGATTTGCAAGGAAGTCAATGAAGTTGGTAGTTGGCCTCTGTTGCTGCTGCGTTTACTTCTGAGCGTCTTTCTACAAGGTGAATAGAGATACGCTTTTGTGCAAACTACAGAAGTGGACCCTTGGGGCCTTGTTGGGCCTTGGGAGGAAGCTCCATAGTGGTCATTGGGTTCTGATTGATCTTGATGAGCTTGGGAATCTGACTAGGAAAATTCCAGTGGAGAATGGCTTATGGCAAGGTTCGTTTTAGCACCCCTGCTATTCAGTCTGTTTATCGCAGACCTTCCCCAGACGCTGCATGCCACACACAGTTTTTCACCAAAGGTTGAAGGTAGGCACATTAGTTGCCTCATGTATGCAGATGATATGGTGGTGATGGATCTTACACCAATTGGGCTGCAATGGAAATTAAATGCCCTAAATGTTTACTGCTTTAAAAACAAGCTAACAATAAATGTTGATAAGACAAAAACAATGTTTTTTGCTAGGAGGAAAAAGACATTTGTGTGGTTCCTTGGTAATGTAAGATTAGTGCAGGTTATAGAGTATAAATATTTAGGTCTAACTTTTCGGATGATTTGTGGTGGAATAAACAAATGGCTCTTCGAAGTCTTGCCCTTTCTGCAGTAGTGAATGAGTTGAAAAGGTTTGCCCGTCCATTTGGCAGTCACACCTTGGAGCCACTAAGAAAAGTTATTCAGGGTAAGCTAATTCCACAGGCCTTATATGGAGCAGAGGTGTTGGCTTTGGACAGGCGAGTTATATGGGAAGGACTAAAAGGTAATTCCATAAAATCACTTCTTGATCTCCCTAAAAATGCTCTGATCCAAATGGTAAGGAGGGAGTTGAGAACAGTAGCCTGGAGTGTGCTGGCTGATGCCGGAGCCTAGTGCTGTTATGTGTCTCTTAAAGACAAATTGTCGGAGCAAATCTTACTGGAGATGATGACAACTTTCTCTGGCAAACTGAATCCGGTGACAATAATGCAAAAGCATTTGAATGTTCCAGAGAGGTGTACAGAAGAAGAGGAAGCAGTTTTGATTAACAAGATAAAGAGTTCACTCAGGCAAAGTGCCGTAGAAACTAGCTGGATAGAGGATTTGTATTATCTTAAAATTGAGAGCTCAGCTGTTCCTTTCTTAGTTTCACAAGAGATACCTATATAATATTAAGACAAGTGCTTGTGAAAAGAATTTTTGCACCTGAGGGTAGGAATTGACCCGGGTGGCGCATTAAAATATTAAAAACCGGTGTTGTTAAGAACAATAGCCAATGCCCTTGTAAGAGAGGGCGGAAATATTCAGTGAGCCATTTCCTGGTGGAATGTGTATTCTTCATGGAGGCAAGGAAAAAGATCCTCTGACCTGTGTTTAAAAAATACGGGATCCAAACTAGCAATGCGGGGTTAGAGCTGATTTACAGTCTTCGATTCCAAGATGTAGCTATCGCCGTTGGTCAGTATTTGTGTAAAATCATAAAGTCCCAACTGGCATTATCTTCCCCATAGGGTTTGAGATCTTAGGGGCATATTAACAATGAGGCGATAAAAAATTATCGCCGCTTTTGCGGCCGTTTTTGGCCGAAAAGCGGCGATAATTATATCGCCTTATCAGCAAAGACACGCTATCGCGTGTTTTGCTGATTTTGCTCCCATTTCCAGCACGCCTAACTTCGCATCGCTAATGAGATGCAAAGTAGGCGTGTCTGTGGAAACAACATGGGTAAATATCGCGAAGGCAGCTTCGCGATATTTACAATGCGGGAAGCGATTATTTTAATCGCGTTAAGTATGCCTTAACGCAGGAATTTAACGTCTGTTAAATTCCTGACTAAGGCATACTTAACATGGGAGGTGGATTCATGTGATATGACCACAGGGTCGTATCATCAAGTATATCGTCGTTTTACATGGAACATCGCTGGAAAACCAGCGATGTTCCATGAAAAATGGCGCTATCGCTGGAATATACATCGCCATGGGGCTAAGCGTTGTTAATACAACGCTAGCCTGGCGAAATATTCCAGCGATAGAAAAAAATGCGTTATACAAGGTCAGCGATAATTATCGCTGCCTGTTGCAAATATGCCCCTAAGTCTGTATGGATGTAATTACTCAGCAAGGTGATGTTAAGTAAAACTGTGGATCCCCAAATAGGGAGGTTTTGAAAAGCTGCTATGCATATTGCACCTTATTATCCCGAATGGGGTAAACGTACAACTTGATATTTGTTAAACGCACATTGCACTTTAAAATGCTATTGGGGCAGAATGAATTGTTCTTATACTGATGATTTTTCTATCAATTTCTAGTGAAAGATTTTAAATATATGTGAGGCTTGGATTATAGATTGAATTGGGTCAGGATTTTCTTTAATGTTTATATAGTTGAATTGCATCACTCTACAAGTAGTGTAGAAGGATACAATTTTGAACTGAGGTTTTAGAATACTAAAATTGTGTTCTTTTTATGCTTTTTCCTTTTTTGAATTAGAGATGTGTGTAATATTTCATATAAGAATATATTTCTCGGAAATAAAGTACTTTTGACATTTTGACAGTCAATGTGGAAGGGGTTTGGGGTACCTTACAAGTTCTCCACCACTTACCATCCACAAACCAATGGGCTTTTTGAGAGGTTCAAAAAGATCCTGAAGGGCACAATCAGAGGCCTGCCAGATGCCCTGAAGAAAAAGTGGGATATCCTCTTACCATGCCTGTTGTTTGCTTACAGAGAGGACTGGGTTTCAGCCCCTTCGAGCTGTTGTATGGGCACCCAGTTGGAGGACCTGTAAGTTTAGTGAAAGAAGAGTGGGAGCAAGCTCCCAGGAAGGTATCCCAGGATGCAGTGAGCTACATGCCGGCCTTCAGAAGCCAGATGGCTAAGTTATGGGTGAGAGCTTCCAGTAACTTTGAAGCCAGCCAGGAAGTCATGAAGGAGTGGTATGACAAAAAGTCTATCACTGAGGAGTTTCAACCTGGTCAGAAAGTGTGGGTAATGGAGCTGATATAGCCCAAGGCCCTCAAAGATTTCTGGAATGGCCATGTGAGGTGATTGAAAGAAAGGGTGAAGCCACCTACCTGGTGGACCTCAAGACCCCTAGGCAACCCCACAGGGTTATGCATGGAAACCGCCTCAAACCTCACTTTGAGAGTTCTGAGCTCACTGTGCTGTTGGTGATGGATGTAGAAGAGGAAGAGGAGAGTGAACCTCTCCCTGACCTCTTGGACTCCAAGGAGACGGATGGGTCTGTGGAAGGAGTAACTCTAACTCCTGAACAGCAGAGACACAGCCATCAAGTGTTGGGTACTCTTCTCTGTTATCCCTGGGACTACCCACCTGTGCATCCATAATGTGGACACAGGAAACAGCCTCCCTGTTAAGAATAGGTCTTACAGGTCATTAGATAAGGTGAGGTCCAACATTGAGGCTGAAGTGTCCAAAATGCTCCCTCCAGTAGCCCCTGGTCCAGTCCTGTGGTTCTGGTTCCAAAAGCTGCCCCACGATGGCACCACACCTGTAATGAGGTTCTGTGTGGATTACAGAAGGCTAAATTCAGTGACTAAGACAGATGCTCACTCCATCACCTGGACTGATGAGCTGATCGACAGGTTAGGGGCTGCCCAATATCTCAGTAACATTGATCTTACATCAGGATACTGGTAGATTGCCCTAACAGAAGGACAAAAGGAGAGGTCAGCCTTCTCCACTCCAGAGGGCCATTATCAGTTTAGGGGGACGCCCTTTGGATGAAAGAATGCCCCTGACACTTTCCAGAGGCTGGTGAACCAAGTCCTTGCTGGTACGGAGGCCTTCTCTGCTACCTATCTGGATGACATAGCTGTCTTCAATAGCAGCTGGAAGAACCACCTTTTCATCTCCAGGAAGTGCTTCAGGCTCTACAACATGCAAGCCTGGCTATCAAGGCATGTAAGTGCCTGATAGGGCAGGGGTCTATAGTGTACTTGGGACACCTGGTGGGCAGGGGGAATGTGCAACCACATCAGGCCAAGATAGAAACCTTCATAGCCTGGCTGACCCCCAAATCCCAGAGTTCAGAGTATACTTGGGTTTCACTTGGTACTATAAGAGGCTTGTCAAGGGATATGGCACCACTGTTGCCCCCTAGACTGAGCTGACTTCCAAGAAGCAGTGCATAGAAATGTGATTTGGACAGAGGCATGCCAATCTGCATTTGACTCCTTGCTGCAGGCTATGTGCACAGCTCCTGTGTCCAAGGAGTTTATCATTCAGACAGATGCCTCAGAGCATGACATAGTGGCATTACTATCCCAACTTAATGAGGAGGGCTTAGACCATCCTGCAGCTTTCATCCCTAGGAGGTTACTTCCCAGGTAACAGAGGTGGAGTTCTATTGAAAGAGAAGAGTTTGCTGTGGTATGGGGACGGAAGAAGTTGAGACCATACCTGTTTGGCACTCACTTCCTGATTTAGATTGAACACATGAGCCTCAGGTGGCACATGAGAATGAGGGATGACAATCCAAAACTGTTGAAGTGGTCCATTCCCCTACAGGGTATGGACTTCAGGGTGGAACACAGACTTGGGGTAGACCTCGCCAATGCTGATGGTCTATCTACGTTTTTCCGCCTTAGTGATGAGATGAGAACTCCGTAGAGGTTTGGTAAGTCTCCTCACTTTCAGCTAAGGGGGACTCATGTTAGACCTGTTATCCTTAGGGCGGTCTTTCCCCAGACGTTTTGGCTTTTACCTCCTGTTTTTGCTGATTCTTTTTGTTGACCTTAGGACTCTGAGCACTTTACCACTGCTAACTAGTGCCAAAGCGCATGCACTTCTCCCCTAAATATGGTGACATTGGTGTATACCAATACCTGATTGGCATATTTGATTTACTAGTGAGTCCCCTGTAAAGTGGTATAACCTATACCCAGAGCCAGTATGCCAAATGCTACTAGTGGCCTGCAGCACCGATTGTGCCACCCATATGAGTAGCCTTTCAACCCTGTCCCAGGCGTGCCATTGCAGTGCCTGTGTATGCCGTTTACTGGCACTGCAACTAGGCATTTAAAACTACTTCCCAAGCCTTAAACTCCCCTTTTATTACATTTAAGTCACTCCGAAGGTAGACCCTAAGTAAACCTAAGGGCTGAATGCCATGTAAGTAAAAGGAAGGATATATATGCTTAATTTCTACATGTCCTGGTAGTGACAAACATCCAAATTTACTTTTCACTTCTGTGAGGCCTACCCTTCTCGTAGTCTAGTATTAGGAATTCTTTAATACACCTTTAAGCTGTAATTCCTGAACAGAGAGGAGTAGCTTTTTAATGTTTTATATCTTTAGAATGGTAATGATAAATTATCCTCACTGGTGAAGTAGGATTTAACATTTCTGTTTTAGAAATGCCACTTTTCAACAGTGGACACTTCTCTGTAATTATGGCTCTGTGTGCCTGACAGCCTGTCTCCAATACACATCTGGGGTGGGTGACAACTAGATTTTGTGCATTCCCTCTAAACAGCCACAAACACAGGAAGGATAGGTGTGTCTGAGTACCCCCTACATACTTCTGCATTGTGATGGCCTTGCCTGGGCAGAATACAAGGGAGGGGGGAACACTTCACATGAATAGGCTGTGTCCTGTCCCCACACAAATGGCTGATTACCCCCAGAGATGGCCTGGCAGTAAGGACAAGGTTGAAAGGGATATGTGTGCACTTCAGAAAGGTGCTTTGAAGTCACCCCCACATTAATGGCACTTTTGGATATGAGTACTGGGTTTCTGATCTCCTAAAATCAGACACTACTTGACTTGTAACTGAAGCTCTGCCAGAAGAACTGCTGTGCTGCTTAAAGGACTCAATTGGGGTGCGAATCTGGAAGGCCTGCTTTTCTGTTTGTTGCCCAGCTACCTGCTTCTCTCTGCTGAAGGCGAGCTGGACTCTGCCTTCACTCCAAAGTGATCTCCAAGGGATTGTTGGCTTACCCCCTGTTCTTAAAGTCTCAGGGCCATCAAAGACTTCCCTCAACTCTGTTGCAGCTGCTGGACTCTGCCATAACCGAGTCCTCCCTTGCCTGAGGTGTCAATCCTGTACTGGGCCTCAAAAGTGGGTTCTGCAGCTGTTTCTGCTTCAAAATCAACGGAAGTGACTGACTGACACATTGCCCTTTGACGCCAACGCAGGAGCCGATCGACAACATCTCCTCGACGGACTGCGGGACTCAACATCGATGGACAGTACTGCTCAACCTCGACGTAGTGTTTGCATCATAAAGGGGTTTGACACAGAAACTTTCATTGACTGCGCGGACAGGTGCCAATGCTTCACCTCCATCTACAGGATCAAGGAAAATGCTGTGCCCCCTCGACTCCTCACATCGACTTTTTGACATCAATGCTTGCTCCATCCAAGGTACCGGACCTGTAGCTGGCCTGCCCTCCATCGCAATCGGCCTGAACTTTGGATTAACCCTGGTCCAGCGTGACCTAGAGTAACCTTTTTTGCGCTACTTGCTTCTAAGCGCTTTGCTGCATTTATTCTTTGAAAATTCAATATCTCAACTTCCATACATTTGATTTTTGTTGTTTTGGTCTTGTTTTGTTCAGAATATAATAATCAATTTTTGTAAACCTATGTGGAGACTTTTTGTGTTACTGTATGTGTGTGTTGCACAAATACTTTACACATTGCCTCTTTAGATAAGCCTGACTGCTCTGTGCCAAGCAACCAGAGGGTGAGCACAGGTTATCTTTTAGTGCGTATCTAACTTACCCTGACTAGAGTGCTAGTTCCTGCCTGGCCTGGGTGTATACCTCAGCCAACCATGTATCCCATTTCTAATATTGGTGCTCAGCGGTGAGGACAGGATTTGTGTTTGTGCAATACCATATAGAAACTCATTGTTCACTAAGACTCTATACTTAGACCAATTCAAACTTTTTTCAATTCTCCCAGTTCTGACATCTTTTGATTTCTCAAAGTCCTATTTATCAAGTCCCATTTTTTCTTCAGTGTCTATGGTCCTATCTGGCAATATTGAATTTGAACTGGCCTATCTGGAGGCTTAACAGTGGCCCATGTCACAGGTTCTGCCACGAGAGAAGGGTGTTCCATAATGGAAGTGCAAAGAAGGCAGAGCTTCAGAATGCTTTAAGAGCATGGGCAGCAACCCAACTAGAATGAGAAGTGGATGAGGAGGAGAAATCTGAGGTTGAGGAAGGATCAGAGCAGGAACTGGCAGAGGGTCTTGTCATGCAGCCTAGAGGGGGGGGGTAAGAATTTTCTCCCAGGACTGGAGTCCGTTCTAGACCAGGCAGCAGTGTGTTCTCAAAAAACCTGTCTCCAGAGGAGCTGGTGGACAGGAGGGAGGAGAGGAAATGAAAGCTAGAGCGTGCCAAAGATTGAGAGGGAGTAGGCCCTTGCTAAATTAGAGAAAGAGCAAGCTCTGGAAGAGAAGAGGCTGGACATGGAGGACCAGCAACAATAAGTGAGGTCCAGCAACAATAAAATTGGTTGCAGCATTCCTGCAATGTCTTCACATGAGTCCAGATTTCATATCTCAAAAGATATCAACAAGTCAAGATGGCCGACTGAAGGGAGCTGCCTCTGCAGGCTCCCAGGGCAAGGGACCACCTTAAGCGTAAATCCCTAGATAGCCCCGGCCCATCATCATCCCCTCGGTTGCAGACCTCCTGCTGATTGCCAGGACTCATCGGACGTCCTTCCTGTAAACTGCGGCGGAGGTTTCCGGTTCAGCGGAAAAACACCAGAGCTGGCAGGAGGCGCTTCCCCAGCCACAGAGTCTACTCTGGCGGTTCCTCCCAGGGACTGCAGTTGTGGTTCCTCGGGTCAGCAAAGAGGCCCGGAATGGAGCGATGGAGCTCCCACACCCACGGGCACCATGCCGAGGAACTTGGGCCTATGGGGCTGTGGTCCCTTCGCTGGCCCTGACACTGAGCAGAGAGGACATGGGTTGTGCTGCGCCTGGGGAACTGGGGACACTCCCACCTCTAGTGGTGATATCAGCAGTCTTCCTGGTCTTCCTGACGCTCCAGTTTTCCAGTTTTCTGTAAATGTTCTATAAATGTTCCCGGCGTGATGATCGAGAGGCTGGGCACCCGAGAGACTGACGCCCTCCGCTCCCCTACAGCAGCACAGTGAAAGGTGAGGGTGCCCGCTACCGCCCTGAATGTGGGAGCCTGGCTCCCACCTTGGTGGGAGTAAAGCTGGCTCCATCAAAAAAAAAGGAAAAAGAGGAGAAAAAAAGGAAAGGGTTTATTACAAAAGAGAATGTGGACATCTTGTTTTGCCCTGTTGTCAGAAGAGTCAACCCATGGGTGCATCCCACAGCCTGGAGTCTTGGCCTGCCTGAGCACTGTTTCCCCACGGGAGGCTGGGACACTGCCTGGAGGGACCGTAGGTGGCTGGTGGGGCCCTTGGTGCCCTGATCTGTTCCCCTGAGCTGAGGCTTTTTGGTCGGATTTCACCTTCTCAGCTTCGGCTACCTCTTAGTAGGGAAGTTTGGGCAACCCCTCTTACTGCATCCAGTTTTTGGCTAATCCTAAGTAGGAAACTGTTGTTTGAAAGTGCCCCTTTTTGCATGGTTGCCCCCCACTTTTTGCCTAATGTTGATGTACTTTGACTCGTTGTGCCCTGGGTTCCGGCCAACTAGGTAACCAGGGCCTATGTTCTTTCCCTAAACTGTACTGTTGCAAAACCCAATTGGCAATACTCTGGCCACATGTAAGTCCCTTGTAAAAGGTACCATAGGTACCAAGGGCACTGTGACCAGGGAAGGCCTCTAAGGGCTGCAGCACTTATTGTACCACCCTTGGAGGCTCTGTACCTTTACACACATACACTGTCATTGCAGGCTGCGTGTTGTGGTGCAGAGCAAAATGAAGAGTCGACATGGCACACATCCCTGTGTGCCATGCCTACAATCCACTGCCCTGGCATAGGTAATCCACCCCTCTAGCTGGGTGCACTATACCAGTGGTGAGGGTACAGGTGCATGAGCCCTGCAACCCTACTGTGTCTAAGTCAATTCTTAGACATTGTAAGGGCAATAAATGCCATAAAGAGTATATGGCATGGGAGTTTGTCATTACAAACTCCACAGTACCATAATGGCTTTACTAAAAACGGGGAAGTTTGGTATCAAACCTCTTAGCACATTAAACCCACACTGATGCCAGTGTGGGATTTAATGAAAAATGCACTCAGAGGGCATCTTAGAGATGCCCTGTTGGAAAAGGATCAAGAAAGAACAGGGGAACCCTACTCACTAAGGAACCAGGGTAATAGTTTTATAGGAAAAACAATGGTTCCTGTGGAATAATATACTATGAGGTTATGATACATAAGCACAATCGCGATATAGAGGGTTAGATAATGGCAGAGCGCGAATGAACCACTAACACACCGATTCCAGTGTAGTATATTTTATGGATTTTTAAACAATAAAGTGAGGAGTAAACATTATACATCAAAACAACATTTGTGCATAGTGTCCCAAGTGACAAAGGGAACCTAAACCTAAGTGACAATGTGAATATTAAATACAAGGTTTCCACAGTTTGTGCAAGTCGGCCATTATCAAAATAATTCCATGTGAACAGCAACTATATACAATGATATGTGCTGGGGAAATGGTTCGCTTCTTCTGTTTGTCGACGGCGTTTCGACCCTCAAAACAATGTGGGGTCTCTTCAGGACTATTGATGAAGGGACATCTGAATATATGGTTGCGCAGCCTTGTGAAAATGATGTGTCACACGTGAAGAAAAGAGGAAAAGGTGTACTCACATGAGGATCCGTCCAGGTACTCAATGTGAGGACAGGCTGTCAATCCAATGGGGTATGTAGGTGGGCCAGAGGGGCTCAATTAGTTTTACGCCACAGCCGTAGCGTTGTAGAATCGCTTTGTGGGTACCCGATCAAGCTGACTGACGCAGCTTTTTCTGAATCTACACGCGGAGCGCTGTCCCGCTTTTCCATTCCTCTACCGAGAAATACTCTCAGTGCATTGTCACTGTTAATCCACAAAGGGATTCTACAACGCTACGGCTGTGGCGTAAAACTAATTGAGCCCCTCTGGCCCACCTACATACCCCATTGGATTGACAGCCTGTCCTCACATTGAGTACCTGGACGGGTCCTCATGTGAGTACACCTTTTCCTGTTTTCTTCACGTGTGGCACATCATTTTCACAAGGCTGCGCAACCATATATTCAGATATCCCTTTATCAATAGTCCTGAAGAGACCCCACATTGTTTTGAGGGTCGAAACGCCGTCGACAAACAGAAGAAGCGAACCATTTCCCCAGCACATATCATTGTATATAGTTGCTGGTCACATGGAATTATTTTGATAATGGTCGACTTGTACAAACTGTGGAAACCTTGTATTTAATATTCACA
Source organism: Calotriton arnoldi (assembly GCA_963921515.1). Classification (NCBI taxonomy): domain Eukaryota; kingdom Metazoa; phylum Chordata; class Amphibia; order Caudata; family Salamandridae; genus Calotriton; species Calotriton arnoldi. The sequence goes on along the minus strand of CAWUFW010011239.1, from coordinate 302,811 downwards.
TTGTCACTTAGGTTTAGGTTCCCTTTGTCACTTGGGACACTATGCACAAATGTTGTTTTGATGTATAATGTTTACTCCTAAATTTATTGTTTAAAAATCCATAAAATATACTACACTGGAATCGGTGTGTTAGTGGTTCCTTCGCGCTCTGCTCCTGTTGGAAAACGAGGCAGTATCTGTGAGGCCTTTACAAATAACATGTCACATTTGTCCTTCACTGGGAACCAAACACCCTATTGTAGTGCTTGACTCTCAGAGGGTAGCGTTGCAGAGCAGTCTAAGGCTTACTCAAGGGAGGTGGTGTGGGCAAGTAATCGCCATTTACCAGTACGCAGAAATAACACTCAATAATTCATTGTCCAGTCTGTACTTTGCTTTATAAAAGAAAGAGTACATTTATTAAACACACACACTACTCAATAATATGCAACAATTTACAAATATACATAAGCTGTTGGAATTACTTTGTGACATTGCATAACATTCCCACCCCTCCTGAAGGGGGGTGGGGTCTAGAGCCACCACTCCCATGTATGCACATCATCTTTCCCCCTAATGCAGTGGGTTGACACAACCTGGAGCGAGGGCCTTACCAACTGGCACCATCCCAGTAGCGACTCACCCCATCATCTCAACAAGCATTAAAAATAGGTACACCTGCCCTGGTGACACATAACCCTGACTGAGCATCTAATACTGAACCTACAGTATACACCTCTACATCTTAGGGGCCAACAGTCGGGGTTGTTCTTCACCTAACGCAGCAGCAAGAATACATGTTTGGGCATCACTTTAAATGAGGTACTTATCATAGCTGGTAACAGTTGTAATGCATTGCAATCACAGCCCCTAAAAGTTATAATCACAGGATTAAGCCTATACCGCCAGACACCCTAGCAGGAATATCTGGCAACTTATACCCACTTTGCTTATGAATTCACATTACATGGGTGACTTACAGTCCCTCTACAAGAAATAACCCTGGTAAAAGCACTTCTCGTGCAATTGCACCTCTTCAACTCCAGAGGATGCCCTTCTCCAGACATCCCCAGCGCAGCCTTCCACACATAGAGGCAATACTTCAGGAACCTCCCCAGCTGCAGAACAAAAGTTCCAGCCCAGGGGAAGGTTGATTGCTGGCTGAGCCCTTGAGGGGTTGTTTCTTCTAAGTCCCCCAGAGACTTAGGGCGGGACTTCACTTCTTCGTGCTGGGGGAGACTGCGTTGCTCCTGCAGCTCCCCCTGCACCTTTGCACACATTTCGCGGTGACCGCATCCTCCTGGGGCCACCACAAGTCGAGAAACTGCTGTTTTCCCCTTGCAGGTCGGTCCGGGCCTGCAAGACATTATGGGGTGAGGCTCTCCTGCCTCGTGAATATCATAGCAGCGGCTCCCACGCTGCTCTGGGAGAGCCACGCTGTGGGCCCCCGGCCGCGTCTTGGCTTTGTTGGAGGGTCCGGTCCCACCCAGACCCCCAGGTGAGTCCTGCAGCTCGGGTAGCCCACCCCCGGCTGCTCTGGCTGTTTTCAGGGGCCCGGTCCCACCCGGCCCCCTCACTCCTCACCTTTTTCTTGGGGGGGGCCCCGGTCCAACCCGGGCACCCCCTCGCTCCCCCGCGTTGGAGAGCCACCTGGGGAGCCCACCCCGGTGGCTCCCGCCAGCTCCCCGCCCAGCCCACAACCTCTGGTGCGGCTGCGGGAGCCGGAGAGTCAGTTTCGGTCTGCCCGCTCCGGCGGGCAGACGTGGAGTCTTCCGCCAGTCAGGTGGGACCTCGGGGGAGTGCGGCGGCACTCCCCCGTCCTCCTCATCACATCGGGACCCGGGTATGGGGTCCCGGGCCCCCCACAGGGACACCTTCACGGGGAGCGCGATGGCGCTCCCCGGCTTGTCTTCTGGCGATGGGGCCCGGAGTTGGGATCCCGGGCCCCAGAGACATGCTGCGGGGCGCGACGGCGCTCCCCGCCCTCCGGTGACGCCGGGGCCAGGGTGGGCTCCTGGCACCCCGGTTGGGCCCCTTCACGGGGAGCGCGACGGTGCTCCCTGACTTTCGTCTTTGTGGGGAGGGCGCAACGGCTCTCCCCTGCCTCCATTTGCGGTGGGGGCCAGGGTGGGCTCCTGGCACCCCACGGGGCATGTTCACGGGGAGCGCAACGACGCTCCCCGACTTAACTTCTGGTGGGGGCAGCTCCCGGGACCTGACCCACCCCGGGGGCACATCCAGGACCGACGGCGGAGCCCAACACGCTTCGTCGTCGGTCCTCTCAAAGGTCAAGGGTCGCCTACCTTCTGGGGGGCATATCTCAGCCCCCCGGCACCCGATCTTCTCCATTCTGGCCTCTTCTTGCTCCTGGTGGCGCTCCCCAGACACTGGGAGCACCTTCTTTCGCCCTCTTGCTCTCCAGGAGGGTGAATGCGGCAGGGAGCGGTCTTCACTGCCTCCCTGCACCAGCCTTTCGCCTGGCTCTCTTCCTGGGCCTCTCTTCTCCTTGCGCAGAGGCCCAGGCTTCTGGTCACTTGTCCCGGTCTCCCCTTTTGGGGCAAGTCAGGGTCCTGGGCCAGTCTGGATGTTCTTCCTTCCAGCTGCCCATGATGCCATGCTCCAGCACCAGTCGTCCTCAGCAGACCACACCCCAGAGAGAGTTCCTCTTCCTGTGCACACTCTTTTTAAATAATGGGGAGGGGGCGGGAAGAAGTCTCTGTTTGCCCTATCACACAGCGACACATCACCTCTCTGCCCCTGCTCCCTCCTTTCTGCCCAGGCCTCTGGGTTTGTTCAAAATGGCGTCGTCCAGTGGTCTCATGCCACATGGTCTCTGAGAGCCCCTTCCCCCCTCGCTGCCGTCTCTCCAGAGCAGCTTGGTGCCTGGTACCAGGTGTCAGCTGCTGATGGATGAACCTGTAGCTCCACCCATCTTCTCTTCTTGGAGTGGAGGCCTTCGCCCTTGGAATGCTTGTTGTGCAGGGCTGGGCCTCTGATGCTACAGCTTGGGGAGGAAGGCCATTAATTCAGCCTGGCAGGGTCAGCCCCAGCCAGGCCCTGGTTATGAGCTGACTCAGAGAAATATGACATTTCTGGATGACCCAAAAGCAGTACAAATATGACTTTGGACTCTGCAGGATCCTTCTTCTCACATAAGTTACAGAGGACTTTAGTGCGTGTCTGGAATTTGTAGGCCCTAGGAAAGTGAAACTAGCCCATGTGCTCCCCATCCTCATAGGAGAGTAATGGAGGGAAAACAGTAAAGCACACTGACTTTCCCTCAAATGCTCTTTCCCATTGTATAAGCCTATTCCATGTCACCACCCAGTTCTGCATAAGTCCTGCCACACCATTCAACTTGTAGCTGCTCCTGGGCTGTGCACGCCAGGAATCTCCCCTGCGCAGCCCTTACACTTGTGCACACGCGTGTACACACGTGTCTGCATGTAACCAGCCCGGTGCCCCTTGCTCTGGCTGCAGCGCAGTGGCCTACTTGCGCCAGGTGGACACCGGTAAAATACACATGCAGTCCCTTTCATCATGAGTTCACTGTGGGTGAGTCCCAACTTATGAGTCTCTCCCACAGTAAAAGCTCAACAAATAGGTGTTCAAAAAGCTAAAAATCTGGGTGGCTCAGATGGTCAGATCCACCTTCTGACACACGCCGCGCCCAGCTGATTCCTACAGGGAAGAAGTAGCCACTCTACATGGGTACTCTTCCCGTAGTCAGTGATAACTAGTTATAAGGGGTTCTGACCAGACCCCCCTTACTCACCAGTTATCTGCTCAGACCACCTACTCCTCCCATCCACGAGACCTCCACCCATGACAGGGATCCCAGACTACCCTAAGAACCCTCCGGGCTCTAGGTTAGATACCTCTAGGTCACTCATGGTCTACATGGACTCAGCCTAACTAGGCCCACCTTTGCCCTTGGTCATGCAACACTATGCCTACCACTTTTTTGGACAAGGGTACAGTGCCTCAGCACCGATGCGGTCTTCTGGGATAGGTCTACATCCCATCCCCTGGGTCACTAGCTGGTCTCCCTTCCGGAGTTTGTTCCAACCAGTACCCTCTCTCCTTTTGGTTCTTGCACCCCAAAGATGCAACCTCTCTGGACCCTCACCCTCAGCCTGCCGCTGGGGTCATTCAGCTGCCACCACCCTTTCGGGATGACTGTCTTCCCTAGAGAAAGCACAGCCATTCGTACTTTTCCCACACAGAAAAGCACCTTTGGCCACTGGCCTGGCTCCCTGATAGGACCTCAGACCGGCCTCACTACCACACTGGCAGTGCAAGGGAGGAACACTGAGGGTGCCTCGTCAGACAACCTACAGCTCATTCCCCTGTCAGTAGCTCCACACGGAAACTACCCTGGGAACCTAGGCCCCTTCCGTGTTCTCCACTGCGAGAACAGGGCCTATGCACCCTTCCCTCCGAGAGGTGCGCTCTCCTCCCGGAGTACCCTTAGAGAGCCTGTGGGCCACGAGTTAGCTATACCCAGGCCCACCTCTCATAGCTCTCGTCGGTCTCCCAACTGCAGCGCCTTGGGAGACCGTCCAGGGACCCTCATGATCCCTGGATGGCCTGCACCACCCATTCTGAAGAGCAGGGTCCCTTCACTTAAGATAGGCCCCACCTGCCTTCAGGGTAGTACTACCACACTCAGCCAGGGACCCTAAAGATCCCAGCTAGGCCTGCACCACCCCTATTGGAAACACAGGGTCCCTTCATTTAAGATGGGCCCCACCTGCATTCAGGGTGGTACTACCTTGCAGAAGTCCACCTCCTGCATCGAGCTAGGGGAACACCCCCATGCTCCTGGTCCTCGGGTCCAAGTCCCACAGGACCTACCTGACTGGTTACCGGCTAGGCATCGCCCCAGCCAGCACCTCAGGTTCACAACACCAGCTCCAGAATGCCATCCTGTTGCTTCCTTGGGTAACCGCCTACCCGACCCTGACACCTCAGTGTCCACCACTAACCCTTCACCTGGAATCTAGGGAGCACATCACCCCCACTCAGATCTCCACTGGGTCAGTTACCTAGCCCACATAGTGTACATAGGGGCTTTCACTACACACCCTCGCTTGAGAACTACCCTCCTTTTGGGCCACCCACTACCAAGGGCCACCCCTGGGTTGCTCACCTCCCCCACCAGTTAACCTGGGGGCCTGCTGGACACACAACTCTACCACACCCTCCTCCCACCGTGGGAAATGTTTCTTGGGGTCCCCCACCATGGGAACCCCTGGGGTGTTACTACTCGGGTTAAAGAAGCCTCCTGCCCCACCCTTCCAGTGGTTTTGGCCTGCGCCAATGGCAAGAAAACTTTCAGCGGGGGAAGGATATCTGGGGCCCCTTCTGTGGAAACCCTCCCTGCCCTAAAAAAGCATGGGAATCTCCCAGGACCCTCTACCTCTCCTGTCCCCCACAAAGGTCAATCCACCCCTACACCCCCATCTGTGATGTAGGTATCAGTTGCTGTCCCTATCTCTTGAAGAGACACCCTCCTCATGCAGGTGTAGTGCGTGTAGTGTTAGGGTTCAAAGGTGTACAATATGGCTTAGAACATTTGTATGCATCATATCCTGGAAAGCACCATCCCGCTAGCACATGATAATCAACATAACTCAGTCATATCAATACAGTTTACATTAAAACCATAATATCTTCACATGACATATATGTGCGCGGGGCTTTCCATTTCCATACTTTTAGTTCACATAACCAAAACTTTGAACCCTTCTCAGAGCCTTGTGCTCTTCCATTTGCTCATTACTGCATAGGTAATGTGTGGCAAAACTGGACTTATCAAATGCTGTAAATGCTTACCAGAATGGGATACTATGTTTCCCGCAGCTAGACACCAATGTTGGAAAACGAGGCAGTATCTGTGAGGCCTGCACAAATAACATGTCACATTTGTCCTTCACTGGGAACCAAACTCCCTATTGTAGCACTTGACTCTCAGAGAGTAGCGTTGCAGAGCAGTCTAAGGCTTACTCAAGGGAGGTGGTGTGGGCTAGTAATAGCCATTTACCAGTATGCAGAAATAACACTCAATAATTGATTGTCCAGTCTGTACTTTGCTTTATGAAAGTAAGAGTACATTTATTAAACACACACACTACTCAATACTATGCAATAATTTACAAATATACATAAGCTGTTGGAATTACTTTGTGACATTGCATAACATTCCCACCCCTCCCGAAGGGGGGTGGGGTCTAGTACCACCACTCCCATGTATGCACATCATCTTGCCCCCTAATGCAGTGGGTTGACACAACCTGGAGCGAGGGCCTTACCAACTGGCACCATCCCACCGCTGCCACCAATGTTAGAACTGGGGGTCTCTAGTTGGCTGAGGTATGTACCTTAGTCTAAATAGGGACCCTTGCTTCTAGTCAGGGTAAGGAGGGACACACGCTTAGATAACCCCTGCTCACCCCCTGGTAGCTTGGCACAAGCAGCCAGGCTTATCTCCAAGGCAATGTGTAAAGTATTTGCAACCACACTCCCAGTAACACAGTGATAACACCACAAATGGACACCACACTGGTTTCATAAAAATAGCTGTATATTTATAAAAGGAATACGATGAGACCAAACAATAGAAATCCAACATATGCGTATTCGTAATATTTCGCTTTGCCGGTTATTAGGCCAGCAATCACTTGTAGGTTCTTGCGGTATTAATGAGCAATTCACGATCTCTAATGCAGTCCTAATGCAGAGCTATGCAGTTCGTAATGCAGTTCGTAATGTAGTAATAAGACACTCCTTAATGCAAGAATCAGGCAGTTCGTAATGCAAGAATAATGCGGTTCGTAATGCAAGAATCAGGAAGTTCGTAATGCAATAATGCTGTTTGTAATGCAAGAATCAGGCAGTTCGTAATGCAAGAATAATGCGTTAGCCAATCTGCGCGGTCAACTCGGGCACCACTAGGCCCCAACAACAGAGACAACGGTCGTAAGCTTAAAGGGGCGGCCCCGGTACTGCTGGGCAGGTACGGGCCACTCGGGGACTCAGCGCGTCTAACGCGGTGCAGCGGGAGAAAGCTCGGAACACTCCTGTACTCCTCCTGCACGCCTCCCCAGGCCACACATGCTTGCGGCTCCCGACCGGAGTCCAAGCCTTACCTGGGGGTGTGCGCTGCCTCACTCTCTCTCTCCGCTCGTCGGACGTCCTGCTGGGCGATCCCGATCACGTTGCAGCTATGTTGCGAGGCGACGCGGTAGCCGGACAGGTTACGGCGCTGCCTTATCCTTCGTTGACGATCTTGGGCAGATTCCTTTCGACGAACAATGATCACGATCCCTTTCACCTTGTAGCTTCCTTAGCTTCAAGAAATCCTTTAGCACGTTGCGGCTTGGGCCGGCAGCGGCGATCTTTACTCACAGCCTCAGTTACGATGACAGCTCGGGCCACAAACAGCAATGCAGCAGCGTGGACGATGTTTCACGCTGCAAGGGCAATGCGGTCACGGGGCACCTCGTAAACAGCACCACGGACCACGAGGCAGTCTCAGGCGTGCAAAAAGCACACACACACAGCATCGCTGAGACACACTTGGAAACTTTTATGTTCCTGAGTTTTCACCACAGGGGACCAGCTCTCCTCGGGCCCTTGGAGACAAGTTACTTCAGGACACAGCACACAGCAAAGTCCCCTCAAGCAGGTGGACACAGCAAAGTCCCTTGTCCTCTCCTCAGCCAAATCAGCAAACTGCAGGCCAGCCCCAGAACACACAGCAAGGGCAGTCCTTCTCTTCAGTCTCTTCAGCTGTTCTTCTTTGGCAGAGGTTCCTCTTGATCACGAAGTAGTTTCAATCCTTTTTCAGTATGGATTTCAGTCTTGAGTTCAGGGGTTTCAGCTCTTACATTTATACCCCTACATGCCTTTGAAGTCTTTGTGTTCAGGGGGCTCTGACCCCGGTCCAAACCAGACCTGGGTGTCTTCCTGCCAGTGCACACCCTCTTCCTTTGATAGACAGGGTCTGGGAAGTGTCCTGACCCCAGGGAGGAGTAGGTGAAACAGCAACAGGCTGGCCTGCGTTTGATGTGGGGGGGAGGAGTAGCCCCCTGGATGTGAAGAGGGCTGTGTTGCTTCCCCCAGAGGATGGCTCCACCTCCTGCTGAGCGTCTGGGCACCAGACCCTGACTATCAAAGGAAGAGGGTGTGCACTGGCAGGAAGATACCCCTGCACCCGACGTCCCACGGTATTGGGTGGCCCAAACCGACGGTGTCTTGGCATCCCAAGACATCCAAACTTACTTTTTTCAACCAGTGGTTGCCTCCAGAAGATCTTCGTCCCTGAGCCTGCAGTGTTTGTTGCAACTGGAGAATCCCTATTGAAACTAACAGGGCAACCGATGCCAAAACAGCACCCTGCACATGGCTGCCCCAGTGCCACTGTGGGTGCACCTTGTGTGCTAAACCGAATCCCCCTTTGCCCTGAGCCTGCAACCAGGAGCTTTGCTCCGACAACCTTGTGGCCTGCTCATGAGCAGCCACCAACTGGAGGGCCCCTATCCCCCATTGGATATCATTGGGCGTCAGCACTCTGCACCCGGCCGCCCTTGTGCTGCAGAGAGTGCTTTGAGAGTGCATCCTTGACCCTGGGGAAATCGTGGTTCTAACCTCAGAAAACCAACTCCAAAACTTAAGTACTTACGGTTAAGTCAATAACATTGTTTTCTTCCATAGGACTGCATCGACTGCTTTCTTATGAAAATTGTTTTGAGTGTTGCGTTGAATTGTATGAAACCTTAAGAAATGGCATATTTACAAAAACTGCTTTACTTACCTTTTATTTAGGAATTGTCCCAGTGTGATATCTCGGCATATCACAATGAGTAGAAAAAGTAACTTAAAAAGTAGTCTGAAAAGTAACGTACACAGTAATCTGCAAAGTAACTGAAAATTAATTTTGAGTGTTGACTTACCTGTAAACAAACCAATTGCATTCTACTGCATTTCAAATGTATTCTGCTGCATTATTCTTGCAAAGTATTATTTCACTTACCTGCACCAGGCCTGGCAGGATTCCAAAAATAAAATACAACTAAATAATATTTGTATACAAACAAATTGGTCTGAGTTCAGTCTTTGAGTGTGTGACATCATTTCTTGCTTGAGTGTGTACAATAAATGCTTAAAACTGCTCACCCACACTACCACAAATAGAGAGTAAGGTGTTATCTACTTTTCCCTCTGCCTACCTTTGGGGTTCCATTGGACTCTGTGCACACTATACCTTGCTTTGGTATAGTATATACAGAGGCAGCTTCCTACATTGGTGGATCAACGGTGGGGTCTACAACTTTGCATTTGTTGGACTGACTTAGTCAACACCTGATCACACAACAGAACTCTTAAATTGTCTTTAGAATTATACATTTTTGGAATTGACAAATTTTTCAAAATTACTGAAAGTCTTGTTAGGGCCTTGCTTAAGTCCCTTTAGAATTTTAGAAAAATAAAAACTCGCTATAGTTAGGGGTAAGAAGGGTTAGAATTTTTGTTAGAATGTTTCCAGCTATTAGTGAAAATATAACCAGTCAACATAGAGAACATGGTTGAGGAGCCCAACCTCACCTCTTATCTCCACTTAGAATTTTGGGAATTATGATATCTATGTAAACTGAAAAGCATTGCTATGGGGTCCCATCCCTCCAAACAAAGCTTCAGGAACTATTGGCAGGGTACGCTAAGGACCACCCCACTGAGCAAGGTGAAGACCAATCAGATGGGGAAGAAGATGGAGGGGATGAGAATTACTTCCAACCCCCCCGCCACTTCCAAGGGAGGACAGGGTCCCTGAGCCACTGACTCCAAGAATATAACTCACAGCACCTAGGTCCCACACAGGTGGGTCAGGTGCTTCTGAGTCCAGTGAGGACAGCCTCAATGAGGAGACTAACCTCTTACTGAAGTTGACCAAGAGATTAGACCTAGAGACCAGATTGCTGACTATAGAAAAAGAAAGAGCAGAGATGGGCTTAGCTCCCATCAGTGGTGGCAGCAACTTAATCAATAGGGACTGAGAGCAATCTTATGATCCTAAAATCCCCAAAGGGATTGTTGCCAAATTTGAGGAAGGTGATGACATCACCAAATGGTTCACAGCTTGTGAGAGAGCTTGTAAAATGAGAAAAGTGTGGCAGTCACACTGGGGGGGCACTCCTTTGGGAAATGTTCTCTGGTAACTGCAGGGACAGTCTCCTGACCCTTACAAGGGCAGATGCTGGGTCTTATGACCTCATGAAGAACACTCTGATTGAGGTCTTTGGGCTCACAGCTGAGGAATATAGGATTAGATTCAGGGGGGGCTCACAAATCCAAAACCCAGTCCTGGATTGACTTAGCAGATTACTGCGTTAAGACACTAGATGGATTGTTAACTGGAAAAAATGTGCATGGTTTCAATGGACTTTACAATCTTTTCATGAAAGAACATATTTCGAGTAATTGCACTAATGAGAAGTTACATCAACATCTGCAGACCTAGGTCTAATTTCTCCCCAAGAATTGGGAAAGAAGGCAGACCACTGGGTCAAGACTAGGGTAATAAAAACAGCCAATGGGGTGACCAAAAGAAAGGGGTTACCAAACCTTCCCAGGGGAAAGGGGGTGAGAACCCCAAAGACAAAAAGACAGAGTCTTCTAAAGTGCCCCAAAAACCTGCTCAGGAGGGTGGGTCCCAAAACTCTTCCCAGTCCAATGGTAGGTACAAAGGGAAGAACTTTGATCCCCAGAAGGCCTGGTGTTTCAACTGTAAGAAGTTGGGACACTCAACTGGAGATGCTACTTGTCCTAACAAGAGAACCTTTAGTCCTCCTCCAGTTAGTACTGGTGTAGCCAATCTCCAGATGGGATCAACAGTGTGACCAGAGAAAATAAGGGTTCACACTGAAACAGTTCTAGTCCCTGAGGGTGAAGTTGAGTTTGCCACTTTAGCTGTGTGGCCACCCAACTTAAAGAAGTATTTGCAATACCCCTGGATAAATGGGACTAGGATAGAAGACCTGAGGGATACAGGTGCCAGTGTCACCATGGTGAGAGACACACTGGTTTCCCTAAAACAATACCTAATTGTAAAGTCTTATCCAGTCACCAATGCTGTTTTCCTAAGTAGGTGGTGTCAGACAGAGGGTCAAACTTCATGTCTGCATACCTCGAACACATGTGGAAGGAGTGTGGAGTGCGTTACAAGTTTACTACACCCGATCACCCTCAAACCAATGGTCTTGTTGAAAGGTTCAACAAGATATTGAAGGGCAAGATCATGGGGCTCCATGAAAAAATCTAAAGGAGATGGGATGTTCTCTTGCCATGCTTGCTTTTCGCCTACAGGGAGGTGCCGCAGAAGGGAGTAGGTTTTTCCCCCTTTGAACTTCTGTTTGGCCATCCTGTTAGGGGACTACTCTGTCTTGTTAAAGAAGGTTGGGAGAAGCCTCTCCAAGAACCCAAACAGGATATTGTGGACTATGTACTAGGCCTAAGGTCCAGAATGGCAGAGTACATGGAAAAAGCTTCCAAAAACCTTGAGGTCAGCCAGGAGCTCCAGAAGCACTGGTATGACCAAAAAGCTGCACTGGTGGAATTCTAACCAGGGCAAAAGGTGTGGTTTTTGGAGCCTGTGGCACCAAGGGCCCTTCAGGACAAATAGAGTGGCCCTTACCCCATCTTAGAAGAGAAAAGTGAGGTCACCTACTTGGTAGACCTGGGCACAAGCAGGACCCAGAAAGGGTGATACATGTGAACTGCCTAAAGCTTTTCCATGACAGAGCTGACATAACCATGTTGATGGTTACTAATGACGATCAGGAGACAGAGCGAACCTCTCCCTGACCTCCTCTCTTACAGCCCCAAAGATGGGTCAGTGGATGGAGTTGTCTATTCAGACACCCTCACTGCCCAACAGGTGACTGACTATAAGCAAGTCTTACAGCAGTATGCTAAGCTCTCCTCCTTGAGCCTTGGTCAGACAAACTAGTGTACCCATGAAGTGGACACTGGGGACAGTGTACCTGTCAAAAACAAAATCTATCGACAGTCTGATCAAGTTAAGGAGAGCATCAAAGCTGAAGTCAGCAAGATGCTGGAGCTAGGGTTGATTGAAGCCTCTGAGAGCCCCTGGGCCAGCACAGTGGTCTTAGTCCTCAAGTCTCATTCACAGGGTAGAAAGAGAGAAATGATGTTCTGTGTGGACTATAGAGGAGTCAACTCTGTCACCAAGACAGATGTTCACCCTATACCAAGAGCTTTTGAATTGATAGACAAATTGAGTACAGCCAAATTTCTTAGTACCTTTGACTTAACAGCAGGGTACTGGCAGATTGGCATGCACCAGGAGCCAAAGAGAAAACAGCATTCTCCACACCTGATGGGAATTATCAGTTTACTGTTATGCCCTTTGGCTTAAAGAATGCCCCTGCCACCTTCCAAAGGTTGGTGAACCAAGTCCTTGCTGGATTGGAGGCCATTAGTGCAGCATATCTAGATGATATTGTTGTCTTTAGCTCCACCTGGCAGGATCACCTGATCCACCTGGGGAAGGTTTTAAAAGCCCTGCAAACTGCAGGCCTAACTATCAAGGCATCCAAATACCAGATAGGGCAGGTAACAGTTGTATACTTGGGCCACCTTGTTGGTGGAGGCCAAGATCCAGGCCATCCTAGACTGGGATGCTCCAACAACCCCGACCCAAGTCAGGGCGTTCCTTGGCTTGTCTGGGTACTAAAGGAGGCTTGTGAAAGGGTATGGGTCCATTGTGACACCCCTCACAGAACTCACCTCCAAGAAGATGCCCAAAAAGGTAAACTGGACAGTTAGCTGTTAAAAGGCTTTTGACACCCTAAAAGAGGCAATGTGCTCAGCACCAATTCTCAAAGCTCCAGACTACACCAAGCAGGTCATTGTGTAGACTGATGACTCTGAGCTAGGGATAGGAGCAGTCTTATCCCAGACCAATGATGAAGGCCAAGACCAGCCTGTTGCTTTTATAAGCAGGAGGGTACTCCTCAGGGAGCAGCGTTGGAGTGCAATTGAGAGGGAGGACTTTGCTGTGGTTTTGTCTCTGAAGAAGTTGAGACCTTACTTGTTTGGTACTCACTTTACAGTTCAGGCTGACCACAGACCTCTCAAATTTCTAATGCAAATAAAAGGTGAAAATCCTAAACTTTTGAGGTGGTCCATCTCCCTACAGGGAATGGATATTACAGTGGAACATAGACCTGGGACTGCCCATGCCAATGCAGATGTACTTTCCAGGTTCTTCCACTCAGACAATGAAGACGCTCTAGGGAAATGGTAGTCTCATCCTCTTTCGTTTGTGGGGTTGTGTGGGAAAGTGCCCCTTTTCGCATGGTTGCCCCCCACTTTTTGCCTAATGTTGATGTACTTTGACTGAGTGTGCCCTTGGTTCCTGTCAACTAGGTACCCAGGGCCTATGTTCTTTCCCTAAACTGAGCTGTTGTAAAACCCAATTGGCAAATCTCTAGCCACATGTAAGTCCCTTGTAAAAGGTACCATAGGTACCAAGGGCACTGTGACCAGGGATGCCTCTAAGGGCTGCAGCACGTATTGTGCCACCCTTAGAGGCCCTGTACCTTTACACACACACACTGCCATTGTAGACTGCGTGTTGTGTTGCAGAGAAAAGTGAAGAGTCGACATGGCACATATCTCTATGTGCCATGCCTTTAATCCACTACCCTGCCATAGGCAAACCAACCCTCTAGCTGGGTGCACTATACCAGTTTTGAGGGTACAGGTGCATGAGCCCTGTACCCCTACAGTGTCTAAGTCAATTCTTAGACATTGTAAGTGCAGTAAATGCCATAAAGAGTATATGGCATGGGAGTTTGTCATTACGAACTCCACAGTACTATAATGGCTTTACTGAAAACTGGGAAGTTTGGTATCAAACTTCTCAGCACATTAAACCCACACTGATGCCAGTGTGGGATTTAATGAAAAATGCACCCAGACGGGATCTTAGAGATGCCCCCTGAAAAACAACCTAACTCTAGTGTCCTGGCTGCATGGCTGCTCACCAGCTGCCACCACCAGACATGTTTCTGGACCCCTGGGTCGAGAGCCTACCGCTCTCAGGGTCCTGAAACAAAGCACATCCAGGGACGAGGTACCAAGCCTCCTCTCCCAGGAAGGGCAGGGTCCACGAAGGGGAAGCTTCAAATGATTGCCACCTTTGTGAGCTACCCCAGCCATTTGCTGCTCCCAGCAACTGCCCCCCACCAGTTATGACTCCCCACTTTGGGAGGGAGAATCAGAGAGAAAACCAAGTTAGGAGGAGAGGTGTGCCCACCTTTGCCAACCCCACCGCTCAGGTGGGGGAGACGAGGTGAAGCACAACTCTCGGTCCCCGACATCTTGCAGATGGGGGGACCCAGCCAACCAGAGTGAGACTTATGCCCCCCTCCCAATGGAGGGTGGCATAATAGGGGGTGTACCGACTCCAAGGAAGGGACCCATTAGTACCGACCTGTACCTACCTGTAACGCCCCTAAATTTAGTATTTAGAGGCAACCCTGTACCAGACAAGAAGAGAGAAGAAGAAGGACTGAAGAAGCCGTGCTGAAAGAAAAAGAGGAGGATACCAACTGCCTTGGCACCAGCCCTACCGGTCTGTTCCGAACTCGACCTGCTCCAGCGAAATCCTGGTGTGTCCTGCAGCCAGCAGCCCCCAAGAACCCGGAGGACCTGCCCTGCCTTCACAAACCAGACGTGGTCTCCCGTGAGCACCGGATTTGCTCACCCACAGACTCTGGCTTCGGCCAAATCCGCGAGTCTGTACCACTCTGCACCTGACGCCCACGGCCCGAGTTCGAGTGGCCCAACACCATGAGGAGGTCTACCCGGAGAGCCTGACCTGGGATCTGGTAATCCCTGACCTACCTCAAGTCTCCAACTGACACCTGCAGCCCCTTTCTGGAGGATCCCCCTGACTGCGACCGGAGCCGGTAAGAGAAACCCAACGCTGAAAGACACCCCTGCATCCGACATCCAACAGCCTTGGGTGGCCCAACCGACGGTGTCCCGGCATCCCAAGATATCCCAACTTACCTCTCCAACTGGTGGTCGCCTCCAAAGGATCTTCGTCCCTGAGCCTGCAGTGTTTGTTGCAACTGGAGAATCCCCCTTGGAACCAACTGGGCACCTGATGCCAAAAAAGCACCCTGCACCCGGCTGCCCCTGTGCTGCTGTGGGTGTTCCTTGTGTGCTAAACCGGATCCCCCTTTGCCCTGAGCCTAAAACCAGGAGCTTTGCTCCCACCCTTGTGGCCTGCTCATGAGCAGCCACCAACCGGAAGCCCCCGTTATCCCCCAATGGATAACATTGGGCCTCTGCACTCTGCACCCAGCTGCCACTGAGGGTGCTTTGAGAGTGCATCCTTGACCCTGGGTGAACCCTGGTTCTAAAAATAAAATACAACGAAATAATATTTTTATACAAACAAATTGGTCTGAGTTCAGTCTTTGAGTTTCTTGCCTGAGTGTGAACAATAAATGCTTAACACTACCCTCTGATAAAGCCTTACCTCTGTTGGGGTTTGTAGAGCGCAGCCGTCGTAATAGCCCTCCAGATTAAGATTAAGAAGAACTGTTTGACCAAGTGTTAATCACAGCAAGGTAAGCTTGACCAAACTGTGCTTAACTGGTCAGGTTTACTCTGTGGTAACACCAACCCTATTGTGTGTGCATTACTTTGTAACTGGTCAAGGTTGCCTTTTCAGTAAACCCATGATAAACGAATAAGCTTCCGATTCTGCTAACATTTATGTTTGTCAGTGTTTTACTTTTCATTCCAATAAGACAGTCACTGGACTCGAGCAACAAGGAACAGGTGTTCTGCCTTGTGTGCACATTGCTTTCCGATTACGCTGTTAGACGTGTCTAGCAACGTGCAGAGAAACCCCACCCTTCTGCAGCTATAAAAGACTGCCGCCCCCGCTTACTCGTGTTTGTGTTCGTTACCGCTATCCAGCATCTCCACTTACCTGGAATCTCCCGACGACGCAGCAGCGATCTGGTCTCGTCTTCGACTTCCGGTTTTCTTCCGGCTTTCGTTGTACTCCTCTGCTTTGGCGACTCATTTCCTGGTCCGTCCCCCGTCAATCTTCCGGCGCTCATTTCCTGGTCCAGTTTCTTCATCCGACCTGCAACGGAGAAAGAGAAGAAACAGAATCAACAGTCAAGTAAGAACGTTCCGCTTGCGGAGCGCGCTCGCATGCATGCATGAAGGACAATTATAATTGCGAAATAGGAGATACTTATCTTTAAACTGTTTGGCTGAAGTAAGCCTTCCTGTCACGATCTTCTAACAAAAGACCTAAGACAATACAAAAGAGAAAAAGAACGCAAGGGTTACAACAGAGTTATTGAAAGAAGGCTCTGTGACTCAATCATTGCAAAGAACAATTTCGTTCTCTTTGTTTATTATTTGGGGCATTTGTAAAGCGTCACAAGAAACCTGACGTTAAGTAAGTGACCTAAAATGAGGTGCACATTTATGTAAAGTATAACACGAATGATTATAAACTGATGTGTTTATGTTTATTACAGAAAAGAGAGAGAGAGAAGCATATTTAAATCATCTCTTGAATGTCATTAAGGATAAACGCAAAGGTATTGACATGGCAAAGAATAGCATTAACGCAAAACACATGTGAATGTTTGTATAAGAAGTAAGCAGTGCTGCACTTATTGTTGTTTGTTGTTTTATAGGCTATGGACCGCGAAAGATGTTGCCGTCAGATGTATTCTTACTGAAGTGAAGAGAGTGGCGAGAGTGTCCTTTTATTTATCGTTTTGGTTCTTTTGTCCCTTTTTTCCCCTTCCCCCGAGGACCTAAGAATCCAAGCTGAATATTGACAAGGTTTAGGAGGAACTAGGTCTTAGGGGGCATAGGAAAAATATCTTCTCATCTCTCATCTGGAACGCCTGGATTTCAGGTGAGTGAAGGTTAACAGAAACACAAGCCTTCCCAACATTAAAGTTCTAGTTGAGAGATGGACCCAAACAGAGATCATATAGATACCCGTGACATGGCGCAAGCCTTATTTGAGGATACCGAGACTGATAGAACTGTTACAGGATTGTTACAGTCTATGCAGTTAGAAATGCAGAAGCTAAAGCAAGAAAACTTAGAATTGCGACAAGAAGTCATACGTTATAAGCCCAGGGATTTGGCTTGGTCAAATACGACAGTCCCCCCCTTTACCTCATCCTTTGAGACAGGAACCAAGCCGAAAACGACAAGTCCTTTTAGGAACACCGAAGAGGGTACAACACCAATACAGGTCACAGTTGCAGTTCCGCCTACGGTGCCTTTGTCGGCCCCGGAACGGTTTTTGGGTGACAGTGCAAAGTTTAATATCTTCATTAGTCAATGCCAATTACATTTTATGTGTAAACCTCAGGCTTTTGTGTCTGACGCAGCTAAGATGGCGTTTGTGCTTTCATACCTGGGAGGCACTGCTGCAAACTGGTCGATACCTTATATAGACAGAAATGATCAGGTGCTGTATAATTGGCCATTGTTTAAACAGACTATGACTAAATTGTTTGCTAAACATACGTATGTACAAGCTAGCGATAATGAGCTGCTGAACTTGAAACAATCTGGTAAAGACCTTTTGACGTATTTAACTCATTTCAATCGTCTGTTAACAGAGACTCAATGGCCAGAAGAAAAACGCAAATCTCTATTTTATCGTGGATTGCGTGATGAGTTAAAAGACGCCCTGGCCCACATAGTGGACCTTCCAGATGAATATTCCGACTTTGTCGATCTGGTGGTTAAATTAGACCATAGGTTAAATGAAAGAAAAGGTGACAAGATCAGAGTTGAAAGTAGATTAACGTGGATAAAGACAGAAAAGAAAGAGGCCGAAGTCAAACAAACCGAGTCAGAACCCATGCAGATAGGTATTATTAAGGGGCCACTCACCCCGGAAGAAAAAGAACGACGTAGAAAATTAAACCTGTGTCTGTATTGTGGTCGGTCCGGTCACTTTGCAAAAGAATGCCCTACTAGACCAAAAACTCCTAAAAAGGTTAGCGTAGCAGCAAAGAACCCTTCTGAGCAGGAAAACTAGGTAACTCGTCAAGGAAGGAGATCACTTGCACGAGGCAGCATCAGACTAAGATCTCCCAATCTCGACTCAAGTTTGTACCCAGAATACCAAAACATTTTATAATTCAAGTCATTCTAATATTGAATGCTCAAGTAAGACATACTGTGTCAGTCCTATTGGATTCAGGAGCAACCGGAAATTTCGTTGATAATCAACTAGCCCAGAAACTTCAGATGCCCGTTAGACTTAAAGAACAACCAGAACCGGTATGCGCTGTAGATGGCACTGCTCTGTCTTCAGGGGAAATAACTCATCAAATTGAGCCTATGGCCATGGTTTGTCAAAATGGACATACGGAGTCCATTAGTTTTGATCTGATTGATACCCCTGCCTTTGGTGTTATATTAGGAGTTCCTTGGCTTATCACACATAACCCGTTAATAAATTGGGAGTCTAGAACAGTAACCCTGAATTCACTATTTTGCAAAGCCCAATGTTACCAAGTAGCCCACCAAGAGTTCGAAACCATTGTTCATTGTGCAAATTCGTTAGTCACTGCAAGTCTCATTCCACCTGAGTATCAGGACTTTACAGACGTGTTTGATCCTATCAAGGCCACTGTTCTTCCCCCTCACAGACCATATGATTGTGGCATAGACTTGATACCAGGAGCTCCTCTACCAAACAGTAGAGTGTATGCGCTATCTGAGGAAGAAACAAAATATCTAAGATCATATTTGGATGAACTTCTGGAATTAGGTTTCATCCGTCACTCCACGTCCCCTGTCTCTTCACCTTTATTTTTTATCCCGAAGCGGGATGGTGGCTTGAGAGCTTGTCTCGATTATCGTGGATTGAATAAGATCTCTATAAAGAATAAATATCCTTTACCATTAATACCCGTATTATTAGACCAGTTGAGAGATTCAACAATCTACACCAAGTTGGACTTGCGGGGGGCATACCATCTTGTACGAGTAAAGGAGCATGACGAGTGGAAGACGGCATTCAGAACTAAATTTGGATTGTTTGAGTACACCGTCATGCCCTTTGGCCTGTGCAATGCCCCCGCTGCATTTCAGTTTTTGTGCTAAACGAATTTTTGGACATAAGTGTGATTGTATACATTGACGATATCTTGATTTATTCCATGAATGAAGCAGAACATACTCAGCAAGTTAAGGCTGTGTTAGCAAAATTGCAAGACAACCACCTTTTTGTAAAACTTGAAAAATGTGTGTTTAACACAAGACAGGTGGAATTTCTTGGTTATTGTCTCTCACCTGCTGGTATTATGATGGACAAGAAAAAGGTGAGCGCTATTTTAGATTGGCCAGAACCCTCTTCGGTGAAAGAGGTTCAACGAGTTTTGGGCTTTGCCAATTTTTACAGACGCTTCATCCCTCAATTTGCAGAAACAGTGGTCCCCATTACGAAGCTGTTAAAGAAAGGACAGCCATTCGACTGGTCTAAGGATGCCTCGCAGGCTTTTCAAACATTAAAAGAAAAATTTACTTCTGCACCGGTACTCCGACATCCTAATCCAGATTTGCCCTTTTTTCTGGAAGGTGACGCTTCACAGGTGGCTGTGGGGGGGGTTCTCTCTCAAAGGGACGAACAGGATGGTCAGTTGCATCCCGTGGCCTTCTATTCAAAAAAGATGCTTCCAGCAGAGCAAACTTACACAGTCATGGAAAGAGAATTGTTGGCAATCAAATTAGTATTCACTGAATGGCGTCACCATTTGATGGGAGCCAAATTTCCGGTTACAATTTTTAGTGACCATAAGAATTTGCAATTTTTTAGTTCAGTAAAAGCTCTCACTCCTCGACAGATGCGTTGGTTGAATTTCTTTAGCTCCTTTGATTTTGTAATCACATTCAGACCAGGTACCAAACAGGTGTTATCGGATCTGTTGTCTCGGTACGGGCACACAATTGAGTCCAAGAAAGAGACAGATAATCCCTCTATTATTCCACCACAAAAAATAGTAGCACCTTTAAGTTCCCCTGATTTTATGACTCAGATTAGACAACTACATTTAAAGGAACGAGTGAAAGAGTGGTTACGAGACTCAAAGAATTCCTTCCAAGAAGGTCTGCTGTACCATGAAGATTTGTTATATATACCTAGTGCAGATTTACAACTAAAGGTTATGCAGTGGAATCATGAGTCACCTCTTGCTGGTCATCCTGGAGCTCAGAAAACGTTAGAAAATTGTCGGAAACATTTTTGGTGGCCTACCTTAGTAAAAGATGTTAAAGAATTTGTGGCGACCTGTCCCATTTGTGCCAGTAATAAATCCTCTCACACCGCTCCTACTGGTTTACTCCAACCCTTACCTGTGCCCCCCCAACCCTGGCACACGATAAGTGTGGATTTTATCACTGGACTTCCGTTGTCAAATGGTCACAACACGATTTTGGTGGTGGTGGATTATTTGTCCAAAATGGCCCATTTTGTTCCCTTATCAAAACTCCCTCTGCAATGGAGTTTAGTCATATCTTTCTATCGCCGATTGTGAGATTACATGGCTTGCCAAATAAGATTGTTTCGGACAGAGGTAGTCAATTCGTGTCAAAGTTCTGGAAACACTTTTGTGAATTATTGAAGGTAAAGGTAGCTCTGTCCTCAGCTTATCACCCAGAAACTGATGGCCAGACGGAAAGGGCGAACCAGACCTTATTACAAACCTTACGATGCCTAATGGCAGAATTCACTAGTCACTGGGACAAGGCTTTGGCTCTAGCTGAATTCTGTTACAACAATAGCATTCATGTGTCAACACAATGTTCCCCATTTTACTTTTTACAAGGTTTTCATCCCAAATCATTACCTCTGTCTGTGGAACGGTCTTGTTTACCAGCCGTAACGGATCGATTACACAATTTATTAGACATACAGGCAAGAGCAGTGAAACATTTAACGAAGTACAAGGAGCAAATGAAAACTCAAGCTGATAAACATAGAATTCCAGCCCCTAATTTTAAGGTAGGAGACAAGGTGTGGCTGTCCACAAAGAATTTGCAATTAGCAGGACCTAGGAAACTGCAGCCTAAATATATTGGGCCCTTTAACATCATTCAAATATTGACCCCCGTATCAGTAAAACTACTCTTACCCCCGAATATTCTGTGCATCCTACCTTTCATGTATCGTTACTGAAAACTTATAATCCACTTACTAGACAAGACCCCCCTCCTCCTCCTGTTGTTATAGATGGGCGTTTAGAGTATGTGGTTCAGAAAATTCTAGATGCAAAACGACTGCAAGGAAAGTTGCACTATTTGATTGCTTGGAAAGGTTATCCAGTAGAAGAAAACTCTTGGGAACCGGCTTCGGCAGTGCACGCCTCTCGGTTGATTAGAGCCTTTTACCTCAGAAATCCACACAAACCACGTCCAGTGGGGAGGCCTTTGAGGGGAGCGACTGTTGGGGTTTGTAGAGCGCAGCCGTCGTAATAGCCCTCCAGATTAAGATTAAGAAGAACTGTTTGACCAAGTGTTAATCACAGCAAGGTAAGCTTGACCAAACTGTGCTTAACTGGTCAGGTTTACTCTGTGGTAACACCAACCCTATTGTGTGTGCATTACTTTGTAACTGGTCAAGGTTGCCTTTTCAGTAAACCCATGTTAAACGATTAAGCTTCCGATTCTGCTAACATTTATGTTTGTCAGTGTTTTACTTTTCATTCCAATAAGACAGTCACTGGACTCGAGCAACAAGGAACAGGTGTTCTGCCTTGTGTGCACGTTGCTTTCCGATTACGCTGTTAGACGTGTTTAGCAACGTGCAGAGAAACCCCACCCTTCTGCAGCTATAAAAGACTGCCGCCCCCGCTTACTCGTGCTTGTGTTCGTTACCGCTATCCAGCATCTCCACTTACCTGGAATCTCCCGACGACGCAGCAGCGATCTGGTCTCGTCTTCGACTTCCGGTTTTCTTCCGGCTTTCGTTGTACTCCTCTGCTTTGGCGACTCATTTCCTGGTCCGTCCCCCGTCAATCTTCCGGCGCTCATTTCCTGGTCCAGTTTCTTCATCCGACCTGCAACGGAGAAAGAGAAGAAACAGAATCAACAGTCAAGTAAGAACGTTCCGCTTGCGGAGCGCGCTCGCATGCATGCATGAAGGACAATTATAATTGCGAAATAGGAGATACTTATCTTTAAACTGTTTGGCTGAAGTAAGCCTTCCTGTCACGATCTTCTAACAAAAGACCTAAGACAATACAAAAGAGAAAAAGAACGCAAGGGTTACAACAGAGTTATTGAAAGAAGGCTCTGTGACTCAATCATTGCAAAGAACAATTTCGTTCTCTTTGTTTATTATTTGGGGCATTTGTAAAGCGTCACAAGAAACCTGACGTTAAGTAAGTGACCTAAAATGAGGTGCACATTTATGTAAAGTATAACACGAATGATTATAAACTGATGTGTTTATGTTTATTACAGAAAAGAGAGAGAGAGAAGCATATTTAAATCATCTCTTGAATGTCATTAAGGATAAACGCAAAGGTATTGACAGGGCAAAGAATAGCATTAACGCAAAACACATGTGAATGTTTGTATAAGAAGTAAGCAGTGCTGCACTTATTGTTGTTTGTTGTTTTATAGGCTATGGACCGCGAAAGATGTTGCCGTCAGATGTATTCTTACTGAAGTGAAGAGAGTGGCGAGAGTGTCCTTTTATTTATCGTTTTGGTTCTTTTGTCCCTTTTTTCCCCTTCCCCCGAGGACCTAAGAATCCAAGCTGAATATTGACAAGGTTTAGGAGGAACTAGGTCTTAAGGGGCATATGAAAAATATCTTCTCATCTCTCATCTGGAACTCCTGGATTTCAGGTGAGTGAAGGTTAACAACCTCTCGCCCACACTACCACAAATAGAGAGTAAGGACCTTATATACTTTTACCTCTGCCTACCTTTGGTGTTCCACTGGACTCTCTGAACACTATACCTTACTTTGGTATAGTATATACAGAGCCAGCATCCTACAACTGTCGGAAAGGTATTTGGGCTTTCTCCTTAGTAGGATTTCTACCAGTCACCAGCAAATGCCCAAGGTTTGGGCCATTTCTTGAATCGATATGCATGTGGACTATTCCCGCAGTTGGTCCTGCACCACCCACTATGCTATTACAACCAAACTCTGACCTGGCGATGAAGGCTGTCCCTATTACACCCAACGAGAATCCTTCTGATACCTGTTCGCACCTACGCCAGAACCTGACATTGCACACCTCACCACTTATATTGCGTACTATTGTAGTCCTATGCACATACTGTCACACATGTTTATAAGATGTTCTCAGCTTCCTCTTCTTTGCATTGTTCATCTTTAACTTGTTTGTTTACAGCATTTTGCATACAGTGTTACTTGTGCCTATCTTGTACTGCTTATATTGTAATGTAACCATAATTATATAATATATAACACGTGCCTGGGTATACGCTGTTAATTGTAAACGTCATTATTTAATATACAATATGTGCGTGGGTTTATGCTAATTGTCTTTGTCTTCTAGCCAGCACGGTGACTGTATGTGGACATTGGCATTGCCTGCCTACACTGTCTTTAGTGTGCATGCGACCCCTCTTTAATAGCAGTAGCCTTCATTCCTGACGACTGTCAGAACCCAATTCACCCTGAATGTCAGACCACCGTTCCTGGCAATAGAACATCTCAACAAGGGCCCAAAGCAACACCCTCATGGAAACACACTGCCTCAACTCGCTCTGCATCAGAATCCCAGGAAATCTGTCCAAACCTGCCGCAAAAAAATTCAAGCATAACTTTCTCAAAGATGACCCTGAAACACTAATAACAGACATCTACTACAGTCCGTCCCATGGGGATCGAAAAATGGACTTCATCTCCCGCCCAAAGAAACCCGCCAAATGGGGAATGAACTTCTGTCAACATATCCACGAAACAAACACTACCAAAGTCCCCTATGGAGTAAAGCTTGACATATCCCCATCGCAATCTTTCAGAGGGGAAGTGTCCATAACTGTTTATGGATTTGGGAACATACTAATCCAAGCCTCTGAGAAAAATTTTGCCATCTTTGACTGTCACTTCCCCACTCTCTGCAACTCCTTGCTGTCGGTCTCCACTTCCACCCCGTTCTTTCTCCCAGAGAACCAGCACCTCCATGGACTTCAGGCCCTAGATCCACCCCCCTGCCTGAAGAGGACTAACCTCACCACCGGCTTCCGACCCAACCATCACCCCGCTCCCTGTCACCAATGAGCCAACCTCCATGTTGATATGCTTGCCCTCTCTCACCCCCTCCCATATTCTAGAGAAAAACCTCCCTCCCCTCAGTCAGAGAACGGACCCACGCACATGTACCATCCCCTGAGCAGCCCTCTATTCCTTCTACCCATCACTCTGACCCCCGCACGCGCCCTGTTCAGCATCCCACAACGTTTGACGTCGGGACTCTACGACTACACTAACAGAATTACCTTCCCCTTCCCCATGTCTCACATCTACTGCCCATCGAGAACTATCTCACGCACTCTCCCACGCACAACACACCAACCCCAACAGGCTGGGTCTTGCCCAAACCTCCACTCCAGACTCTGATGAGCACCTACACCCCCCCCTCTACCTAGAAACTCTAGCCCCCTTTCAGCCGCTCCCTACAATAGCCTGCCTAGAACTAAAATTCAACACTATCCTAGAAGAAATTTCATCAGTTCGCACAGAGATGAGGGGTAAGTACTCCATCCCTTTGCATCTATGCTGGACTCCAGCCTGGATATCCCACCCGTTCTGACCACACCACCAATGAATTCACCTCCCATATGCACCAGTACCCCAACACCAAAAACAATACTGCAAGATTGTCACAGCAAGCTGCGGATCCACTGAGCAACGCCTCATACAGTGCCCCCAACCATCCAGGCCATCATAAGATCCCGGTCATCATCAATTCAAACAGGACCCTGAACACCTCTCTCCCGCCTAGGCCACCTGCGCATTTAACCACCATACGACCCAGTCAACCCATGTCGAATTTGCCACCTTTGTCCCAATGCCTGCTCTTAAACTGCTGATCAGCAGCCAGACATGCTACTGAGATAGCAGATACTATCCTTCAACACAGCATCGGCATATGCTTTCTCACTGAAACATGGCTAAAAGACCACATCCCTGTACATCGACCTCCTCATCCCACATGGCTTCTCAATCATCCGCAGCAATCGCCATGGTCGAAGGGGGGGTGGAATTGCCGTTATACACAAAAACGATCTTTGCCTGACATTCTTCCACTCTACCAACTACCTCGGCTTTGAATAATTAGGAGTTCAGCTTTCCTCCAAAGGCCACACCCCCATTATATTTCATCTCTTTTATCACCCTGCAGGTGATAACCCTGGATTTCTCGAAGACCTGGCTGACCTAATTTTGTTAACCTCCCCAAAGGACAGCATTGACACTATATTAGGAGATCTTAACCTACACCTGAAAGGATCCCCCAGTACAAAACCTTACCACACTCTTGGAAGCAAATGATCTTACCCAGTACTGCAAGAATCAAACCCACAACAAGGGCTCTACCCTCGACTCATTCATCTCTAAGCACGAGAGATGCATGCCATCCTTTTTTCCGACTGGACCGACCATTATCTAATACTTTCTCAACTCAATACCTTCCATCCAGGGGCCTGCCTCAAACCCAGACGAACTAAGCGCTAGGTTAGGAACATCCACCAAATCCCCCATTAAGAGCTAAAAATACTAGTCAACTCCCAAATCCTGCCCCTGCCAACAACCTCACTAACCACTACAATACAAACATGACAGAATTCATTAAAGCAGGTGCAGCCCTGACACTCAAGAAGTCAAGAAGTTTCCCCTCCTGATCCTGGTTTAACAACGACCTCAACAATGAAAGGCGTCAATCACATTTAGTGGAAAGAACCTGGAGACAACAACAATCCGAATGCAATCTCTCGATCCTCCGGGCCGAACGCATTAAATATAAAAAACATATTTTCAGAGAAAAATCCTCCTTTTTCCGACAACAACTGGACCGGTCAAAGAACAGGCCCAAAGAACTATTTAACATCATCAAGCAGCAAACATCATCTTTCCCGCAACGTGTAAATAACAATTCGACAAAAACTTGCGAAGAATTCATATCATTCTTCTCTGAAAAAGTTTCTAGTATCGAACTCTATCTTGATCCTCTCACCCCTCTACCTTGCCCCTGCGAAATAGCCTCTCAGCCTAAAACTGTCTGTCCCCCTATCAACACAGCCCCCCCATTACAGCTCTCCAACCCCATTTCCCTGCAACTGAAAAACAGTGAAACCTGGTCTGAGTTCAACCCTGTCTGTGAAGAAGAAGTCCGCAAAATACTTGAGAAGATGAAGCCGACATCTCACATCTCAGACGCTCCCCCGGGGACTCTTGTAAAAAGGTTCAGTCACATCATCTCCCCATTAAAATCATCAATTCCTCCCTATCAAGTGGCTCCTTGCCGGCTCCCCTCAAACTCGGCCAAGTAACCGGACGCCGACGCAAATGACCTGAACAACTATAGACCCATAACTAACCTCTCTCTCCTCGCCAAAACCATTGAAAAATGTGTACTCGCTCAACTCAACACCCACATTGAAAAATACAACTTATATGACACCTTCCACTCAGGCTTCAGGAAAGGCTGCAGTACAGAAGCTGCCATTCTTAACATTGCAGATTATCTCCACAGAGCACTCGACGATGGACAGGCATGCCTCCTAGTCCTCCTGGACCTATCATCCACGTTCGACTGTCAACCACGACATCCTCCTAAACACCCTCTACCAGACAGTAGGCATCAAAGGAACTGTCCTCCAATGGTTCACCTCTTTCCTAAGTATGCGCATGCAGCTAATCAAATTCAACCATGAAACCTCTGAGACATTGCCAGTCTCACTACGTGTCCCACAAGGGTCAACACTGTCTCCTGCACTATTTAACTTCTATATAGAACCTCTTGCAATGATCCATGAAGCAAGCTAGAATTGCCTATCACCTCTATATGAAAATGTCATCAGTCAGTGACATCCAACACCTAAACAACACTCTACACAAAGTTCAATCCTGGCTAGCTAGAAACCACCTCAAACTCAACCCCAACAAAACAGAACTCCTCATCCAATCCGAAGAAAAACCCTTTCCCAAAGCAAACTGGCTCAACAACCTCACTACACTAAACTGCAAATTATCCATCTCTGACTATGTTAAATCCCTGGTAATCACACTCGACAGACACTTCAGCATGAAGGAACATATTAACACCGCTGCTAAAAGTGCCCGCTATGCACTGAAACACCTAAAAAAAGTAAAACCCATAATACCCAGTGATGACCCAAGGACTGGGGTGCAAGCCCTCGTCCTTCTCAAGTTGGACTATGGCAATGCTACATGCACGGGCACCCCAAAAGCATATCTAGACCCTCTAAAAGCAATACTCCACGCGGCGGCCAGGCTACTATCAGGAGAGAGGCACCAGGACCACATCACTCCCACTCTCAAACAGCTCAGCTGACTTCTAATAGAGGCAAGAGCTATATTCAAATCTGCTTACATAACTCACAAGGCCCTACACACGGATAAACCGCTCTACCTCTCAAATAAACTATCTAAAGCCGGACAAAAGAGACCATTTTGAAGTTCAAACAGCCTTCTCCTGCTAAAATTCAAGGAAGAAAAATCCAGAGCCTGCTCTTTCTCAGATAATGCCCGCAGAATCTGGAACGCTCTGCCTCAAGACTTACGCTACAATTGATCCTTTCCCCACTTAAAGTCAAAACTGAAACTCCTTCTCCTCAACAAATATCTAAACCCACCCTCCTAAAGCTGGCCCGCCCTGCCACCCACTAAGCCAAGATCTAGGCCAGCAACATTATCCTGGGAAAAACTCTTATGCCCAACTCTCCCTGTGCCTTCAATGGGGCTCACTCCTTGCTTCCCCTGAGCTATCTCGCCCATCATCTCGACTGCATGCCACAGCCCATTATTCTTATTTGGCCCCATGTACACTCCTATCCCCCATGTAACACCATGCAAATGTATCAATGCACTGCTAAATAACACTATATATATATGTGCCTTATCTACCTCAAAAATGTATCAGCTATTGATCCTAATGCCTTCTCATACTTCGCCAGCACTCTGTCATTGTGTTTGTGTGTCCACCCCAATATGGTCTGATAAATATGTGCTGTTAAAACAATATGTATATTTTCAGGCTGGGTCTACCTCTAGAATGTATCCTTCCATTCGTCTACACTCCGCAGCCCATTGTTATTTGGCCTTATATAAGCCTACTTATTCCCTGTGTAACCCTTACCAATATAAATATGCACTGTTAAACAGTATATATATATATATATATATATATATATATATATATATATATATATATATATATATATATGTGCTGTATCTACCTCAAAAACGTATCAGCTACTGATCCCAATGTCTCCATACATTGTGTTTAATATACTTTCTACCTCAAAAACTGTACCAGCTACTCATAATCATGCTGTCTTATGTTTCACTCATGTACCGCCAAAGTTTGGCATCTATGTCTACCTCAAACTGTAAACCTGTAACTACTACTATGCAAATTTTGTGAAGTGCTCTGATGCCTTTGGGTCAACTTCGCACTATATAAAACCCTACACATAAAATAAAATAAATAAATAAATATTGTTCCCGCTTATGGAGTGGAAGATGACATAGATAAATGGTTGGCAGCCTATAAAGTGGCTTTGAAAGTGCACAGGGTCCCAGAAGAGATCTGGGGGTATTTTACGATGGCACATAGGAAGGGACACTCCCCTTACATTAGAAATGGGGGACCACACCAACTACACTGCCATGAAGGCCTTTTTAGTCAGCAAGTTTGGGCTGACCCCTGAGAAGTACAGGCAACATTCAGGGCCAGTCACAAACTCTCTACGCAAACATGGGTGGATTTCTTGGACTATGCTGGTAAGGAGTCAGCGGGTGTCCCCAAAACAGGAAATTCCCCATGCATTCCAGCAGGTTGTGGTGGCTGACAAAGGAGACAGTAACTATCCTGTGGCCCTTGTTCCATTCGAGTGGGGAGGGATTCAGCTCTTCTGAAAGTTGTAGTGAGCCCTGCAATGCCTGGGGACAGTTTGTTGGGTAATGACCAATGAACAAGTGGGTTTCCCCAAGTAAGTTGTGTCTGAAAGATGCACAAATTTAATGTCTGCTTATATGCAGTCAATGTGGAAGGAGTGTGGGGTAAGTTACAAATTATCCACCCCTTACCATTTGGCCCAGAACAAAGGCCCAGCCTGCTTCTTGGAAGGGGAGAGGCTGAGGGCATGGGAAAGCCAGCCCCTGAATGTACCTCCAGTAAAATGGATAGGGCACCTGCAGTTGGCGCCTTGGAGTCCACTGAGGAGGACATTGCTTCCCTTGGTGACCTGCCTCAACTTGCTGGATGGCATGTAGAAGAGGACACACCAATGAGGAGTTCTGTAAGGCACAAAGGGAATACCCAACTTTGTGGGCATGAGGCAACAGGCTGAAGCCTAAGCAGCAGGTGATGCCTCTGGTGGTCACCACATTTACTAAAAAGACAATCTCCTTTACGGTGAGCCTAAGGCTCCTGGGCATGGGGCAACAAGGGCCCTGGTGGTTCCCCAATGCTTCAGGGCCTTCCTAATGAAGCTGGCTTATGAATTTCTCCTGGTAGGACACCTGGGCCAAGACAAGACCTTTGCAAGGCTTGTCCCCCACTTCTATTGGTCTAGTATCAAGAATTCCTCAGATGCATTCTGTAGGACTTGTGTGAACTGCCATACAGTGGGAAGACAGGACAGAGGCTGAAAGCCCCCCTTAATCCCTTGCCTGTCATTAGCACACCCCTTGAGATGGTCGGCATCGACTTTGTAGGGCCTATAGATCCCAAGACTGCTTCAGGCAACAGGTTTATCCTGGTTCTGGTCAATCATGCCACTAGGTATCCAGAGGCAATTCCTCTGAGAACCACGACTGCACCTGTAGTGGCATAGGCCCTGATGGGATGTTTTATCCAAGTGGGTTTCCCCAAGTATGTTGTGTCTGAAAGATGCACACATTTCATCTCTGCTTATATGCAGTCAATGTGGAAGGAGTGTGTGGTAAGTTACGAATTATCCACCCCTTACCATCCACAAACCAATGGGCCTGTTGAGAGGTGGAACAAGACCCCTAAGGGCAAGATCAGAGACCCTGAGGAAAAAGTGGGATATCCTCTTACTATTCATGTTGTTTGCTTACTAAGATGTGCCGGAGAGAGGAGTGGGTTTCAGCCCCTTCGAGCTGTTGTATG
The DNA here is from genome assembly GCA_963921515.1 of Calotriton arnoldi. Lineage (NCBI taxonomy): Eukaryota > Metazoa > Chordata > Amphibia > Caudata > Salamandridae > Calotriton > Calotriton arnoldi. The sequence goes on along the minus strand of CAWUFW010011239.1, from coordinate 272,366 downwards.
GGCACCCAGTTAGAGGATCTCTGATTCTGGTGAAAGGAGGGATGGGGCAAGCTCCCAGGAATTTACCCCAGGATGTAATGAGCTACATGCTGACCTTCAGAGGTCAGATGGCTAAGGTATGAAAGCAACTTCCAGTAACATTGAAGCTAGCCAGGAAGCATGAAGGAGTGGTATGACAAAAATTCTACCACTGTGGAGTTTTAACCTGGTCAGAGAGTGTGGGTGATGGAGCCAGCAAACAGTAAATAAATAAAAGACACATGACAATGAAAATCTAACACCAATTTATAAAAATAGAGAATATTTTCATCTTCAAAACATCTTCAGAATACCCTCAAAATGACAAAAATTTCTAATGTAAGGAACCGGAGATATGAATATTTAAAGACCAAATTCAAAATTGTTCATTCTAGCAGCAAAAATCTTAAAGCGCCAGTTTCGGTTATCTGGTCGAGCTGGACAGGGACAAAGTCACAGTTTTAAGCCAATGGTGATGGAGTGTGGGTCGGATAGGCTGAGGGTTAGATCCCGGTCAAAAGTTTACCTTCGGGTTCCTCGGATCCAGAGTTGAATTCAATGATGGCAGCCTGCTATGGCACAATGCCTCGCTGAGCCTCTGGAAGTCTATGTCCTCGGCATCTATGGTGAAAAGCTCTGGAGATTTCAGCAGGGCAAGCCAGTGCGGTGCATGATGATTTGCTTGTTCAGGACAGCGGCCTGACCCTCGACATTGAGCCAGTCTCCTCCTGTAGCTTTTCTGTAAAACCTTGCATAAAGTTTTCAAATTTTGAAATCTAGTAGTTTCTTTGGGGAAACAAGGGTACAGTAGCACCAGCCAAGTGTTCAGATACTCTGGATCTTCTCTCAGGGGCTTGGACTCAATCTCCTGCAATGCACCTGTGCAGTCCAGGAAAATCCAGTTGCAACTGGTCAGCTGGGGTAATCCACTCTTCGACATTGCAGGTGGCTTCTTCCAGCTCTGTTGTACCTGTTGCTGATCAGGAAGTCCACTCCTTTTCATTTGAGTCAAGCAAAGTCCTTTCTTGATGGAGCCTTGTGAGTGCAGCAGGTTCAGTGCAGGCCTTCTATTGTGCAGTCCAGGGGTCCAACAGGGCAGTCCTTCCTCTTCTTTTGTACCAGGCAGTGATTTAAGGAGCTCCTGCAGCCCTTCTATATTTATCCTCCATTCTGGGCTGGCAGGAGGGGGGCACGCTAACCAATAGGGGTAAAGCGCCCTCCCTCTACTATGACCACTTCCTGCGAAGTGTGGCACACTTTACCCAGAATGCACTATTCTCCCAAAAATCAAAATGGAAAAAATCTTTCCTTGGTGGGTGTGTCTATGTAACCCAACCCGAAGGTGTGGCTGACTACTGCCTATACTCTCCTTCTAGACCCTACCCTAATCTAATTAGGCAGTCTCCCATCTGGCTGGGGATCAAGGGAGTGGATGCCTGCCTGTGACCTATGACATCTGTTCTCCTGCCTTTGAAGTCCAGCATATCTCCCCAGCCCCCTCCCTCTCCCTAGCTTCTCAAGGAGCAAATCTCCTCCCACCAAATGGCTGTATTGTTGCAGTCTCAGGCCTCTTTACACCTGCTCAGGGAGCAGCTTGGCTTAGGCTGTCAAAGGCTGACCAGTCAGAAAAGGCTGCTACACGGCTGATTTAGGTAACCTCAGGATAATAAGTTCTAAAACTATTTTCCTGTAAAAGTTACATTAAATCCAATTTTGCCAAGTTGTTAGATTTAATGTGATCATTAGTTTGAAACTTTGAATGACATTTCCAGCTAGCTCCAATGCAAAGATTAACTTGATTAAATTTAATAAATCCTTCCCCTTGTTAGCCTATGGTGTTAGAAGCACTACAGTAGGGAAAAACAACTATGGATGTACATCTTTTATATTGTCCCTGCTTTGTATAGCAATGCACTCTACCCTTGGGGAACCTCGGGCAGACCTTAGTGGTGACTTATAAGTCATAAAAAGGTATCTTTTGACTTTGAAAGAACTTTTAATTCCAGAGTCAAATTAGGACATAGTTGAATTTTACAACCAATCTGCAAGGCATGCCTGGCTTTAGAATGACACCAGACACCACAGCAGTGCACACTTAAGCCTTTAAGCCCACTGGGGTCTCTAAACCTACATGCCCTACCATAAACTATGGTCTTACAGATAGGTTGTCTTTGCCAATTAGAATTATATCAATTACCATATGGCTTTAGAGAAGAGAGCACTGGCCCTGGGCCTGGTTAGCAGAGCCCAGAGCACTTTCAGTGGCAGTAACCACCAGTATCTGTCAAAAAATGGGGCTAATCAAGGCAAAAAGGATGACTTTTCTTTAATAACCCAGTGGCTTTCTCCACTGGGTAGGTATAGTTAGGACCATGTTCCATGGGAAATTAATTTTTTTGTTTGCTCATAACTTTGACGTAGTTGATGAATCTTCACAAAACTTTGTAAAATAAGTCTCATTCATCTCAGCTCCTCCCTGGACAGTTTTGCGGTGATGCCTGGAGTCAAGCAGGAGCTGACATAGAAAGGGGAGGTCCTGAAATGTATTTTTCCAATTCAATTTTCTATAGGAAAATTGAACAACGCTACAGCATAAATGGCTGAATGGAGTTACACCAAATTTGACAGAAAGCTGGAATTTTACCCAGAAAGCGTGCTACGTGTAATTTGGAGTAACTCAACTTGGTAGTTTTTGAGAAATTAAGGTTTAAAATGTAGGTCTATATAGAGAAGTGGAAGACAGATCTAAAGATAAGATCTGATTTACTGCCACAACATCAAAAAAGATGTTGCGGAAGCCATTTAAGAACTTGGGGACTCCTGTGCTTAACTTGTAAAAGAATGAGTGCCGGTGCCCAAAGCTCTGTTCAGAAGCCTGTGACCAGTGCATTTAAATGTCAGTGTATCAAATACCAAGGCTGAGTTGTCTTAAATCAACCTCATGTCTCTTTACTCCACCAGACACTCCCTTTCCATTAATCTCACTCATTCAGGTTCCTGTTTTCTACCTTTGTGATGGTTTTTCTGTCTTTCTCTTCCTCTGTCTTTCTGTTTTGTGTTTTTTCCCCTGTCTTGCTCATGGTAAATGTCTGAAGAAGAAAAATAAGTGCTGGTCACAAAAATAAGTGCCGGTGGACTCCTGCTCAAATTAAGCACTGGGTAACTTAGTCTACTCTCCTGTAAAGAGATTAAAAGCACATATCGAGGGACAGGATAGGGATAACCTGAACCCCTTGGACTGTTAGGGCATCCCAGAGGGATCCCCTGGGGCCAAAACCAGAATTTATTGATGCTTGTTGTGCCCTTAAAAGCGTCAGGGGCACTTCTAAACTTTTTCTAAATGTTTTGGGGGCTTCAGGTATCATAGCAGCTCCCCTGGGAACATATGGAAACTTGGTCCTAACTCTAAATAGACAGTTGCAATTTTACAAGGTGATCGGAAAAAAAATTAAAAGGAGCAGGGCCTATATGTCAACTGATCCTCTCACTCACAGAGGACCCCTTCAATGCCAAAACTAACTTCTGCAATGCCATACCCAACGTAGCCAAATGGATGAGAGACAACTGCCTCCAACTCAACTTCGACAAAACTGAAGTACTGATCTTCGGGAAGGGAAGAACACCTGTGCATGTCACCAAAGCTGGTGGCCTGCAGAACCCAGACCTACACCCACACTGACCAACCATGCACACAATCTCGGCATCATCCTCGACAGTCAACTGACCATGAAATGACAAGTTAACCCAGGCACCTCCTCCTGCTTCCACACCCTTTGCATGCTCTGCAGAATCTTCAGAAGCATCCCAACCAACACCAGAAAGACCATCACTCAGGCCCTTGTCACCAGCTGTCTCGACTGCAGCAACACCCGCTACACCGGCATCTCCACCCAGGTCCTCAGAAAACTCCAGACCACACAGAACGTGGCAGCCAAACTCATCCTGGACCTCCCCAAACAAACCCACATCGCCCCCACCTGAGAGACCTCCATTGGCTCCCCATCAAGAAGAAATGCTAGTTCAAGGCCCTCATACGCCTACAAAGTCCTCCACGACCTAGAACCTGCCTACATTAACCACCAACCCTCTCGACACCTACGCTCCTCTTCACTCGCCCTCACACACACACCAGCATCCATCACAGCTGCATCAGTGGGCGCTCCTTCTCCTACATCGCTGCCAAGACCTGCCCCTCCAGCTCTCTACAGCCCCCTAGCTGGCAGACTTCAGAAAGAGTCTCAAGACCTGGCTCTTCAATGGGCAGTGCTACGCTTTACAAATGCTACTTGAATGTCTGGGATGGTTTGACTGGAAGAGGTGAAGGCCTTGCTCAGTGGGGGGGTTGGCTACTTGTGGGTGGTTGGATGGAGGGTCAGAGGCTGGCTGTCGACCAGACTCTGCGTCCAATCAAACGCTGCGCATGGGAGAAGGCTGTGTGCTGTTAGGGTTGGCTGGCTATAGGGGGGTTGGGAGCAGGGCCTGCCTACCATGTCATTTTCACATAATGTTTTAAGCTAAAAAAGCATTGAAATTTAACAGTTATAGTTATTTCAAGGAACTATAACTCACACCCTCGCCATGCACTGCCTATGACCTCACATATTACAAAAGTAATGACACGGTCTGTGACATCATTGATAACATACTGATCACAACTGAACTGACATCATTGACAACAACACTATGCATGGCAGTGGCGCGAGTTATAATTACATGAAAGAACTATAACTCTTCAATTTTAGTATTTTTTTGTTTAAAACGTTACTTTTAAACTGACATTTTCACCTCTCCTCATTTAAAAATAAAAATAAAATGAAAAGTAAGAGATTATTACCATAACTAAATACAACGTTCCTTTAATCTTTGCTTTTTTCAGTGAATATATATACTGGACATCTCTTTCACCATCTACCACCTTAAAAAACATGACTGACTCAATTATCACTTTGCACGAGTTTAGCAAGAAATGGTCTGACAAACTGACAGATGTCACAGATTTATGCAGGAGAGTGTGTGAGCGCGTGTGTGCGTGTGTCAATGCAGTTCTATGTAGGCACGCAAAGATTTTAAATACATCTAAGAATGCACACTTGTGGTCAGACAATTCTTTCAACATTAAGTAGGAATGAAAAAATTATTTTTGATTGCAAAGTGTAACCCTTAACGCTCAGCTGAAACACATCATTAGGTTGCTCCAGATTCTAACGGCGCTGAACAGATGCAGCGGCAACTAATCGGTAACAAACTTTATTGCTCTAAACTCAAGGTTGGGGAATAGAAATGCTGCTGAATTATGAACAACATTCCTTGAAAACGGAACAGGTCGTTTATATGAACTTCCATCTCAACGCCAACTGCACTCCTGTCTGTGCAGGGTCACAGACTGAAAAATGAATTTCATGCCACATAGGTTTCCTTTTGTTTCGTTGTCCTAGTTTGAAGCTTGTGTCACATTTTCTGCCTTGCACAGTGTGAGGCACCGACAGGTAATCCTGGGATAATGTTCTTGATTAATGGAGGCGCAGGTTGATTGCTCAGTGCAAACACTGCTTCAGACTACCGAGAGAGCGAAGCACTGCTGGGGGCACTGTCCTTCAAATGAAACAGAAGACCAAATTCCTGTCCACTCATATAACTATAGGTTCCGCGGCAATTCCATCCGGGGTAGAGTGTAAATATTTTGATCACTTTCAATAACCTTCAACCTTAGTGTTGCCCAATGCCTCTGCCAGACCTGTGAGCTTGACTAAATTGTTGGCATCGTCTGCAATGATTTTGAATGATTGTGCAAAAATAATGAACTGAGGGCCACATGTACAAGCCTTTTTGCCAGTCTGCGAATCAGCCCGTTTGTGAACGCAGAAAGGCTTTTTGGCATGTACAAAGCCAAAATAGCAATTTGGTAACATTTTATCGAATAGCAATTTGGGTTTTGCAATTCGGTATTAGGAAGGGGCGTGTTAAGGGCAGCCCTTCCTAATAGCGACTCGCTTTGTCATGTACGAATGTTTTGTGACCAAAAATGCGGACGCAAAACATTTGCTTTTTACCACCAAATTCAGTTTGGTGGTAACTCATTCACAAACAGGAAGTGTTTCCCAGGGCACCCCTTTGAGAACACAAGCAAAAACGTTTTTAAGAGCAGGCAGTGGTCCCATGGACCACTGCATATTTAAAAAAAATTAAATTGTAATATTTCATTTTCCTTTTAGAAACACATCCGGATTTCCTTTAAGGAACTGTTTTCCTGCATTTAAAAAAATAAATAAATGTTGCTTTTTCTAAAAAGCAAACACAGACATGCTGGTCTGCTATTCCTAGCAGGCCCACATCCATGCGTTTTTAGCGATTCTGCAAATTGCAACCTACCTCATGAATATTAATGAGGTAGGTCTATTTGGGACCCACTGGGAATTGCAAATGAAACTCAATAGAGTTTAGTTCATTTGAAATTGAGATTTTCTAATTGCAAACCACAATCAGGAACTCACAATTTCTAACGTACATACATTACAAACATTAGGAATACCAATTTCTAAATTGAGATTATATCTGAATCGCAATTAGGAAATCGGTATCTCCAATCTTTGATTTCTTTTTTCCCAAATAGATTTTTAGGAAGTCGCAAATCGACCTACCTCATGAATATTACTGAGGTAGGCTACAATTTTCGACCCATTAGGAATCGCATTCATCACCGGGATGGAGGCCTGCTGAGGTCAGCAGACCACCATGTTTGGATGAATTTAAAAAATAATTTGTTTTTACTTTGAAGTTTCAGTTTCTAAGAGTAGGCAGCGGTCCCTTAGATGACTGCCTACTCTTAAAAAATATTTTAGCGAGTTTCTCAAAGGGGAAAGGATATCAAAGAGAATTTATAAATGAATTACCACCACTTTTAAAATGGTGGTAAAGTAATACTATCCGACTGGGATTTAGTTGCAAAACAGTAATATTTACCATAGCTATTCGGTATTTGGAAGGAATGCCCAAAACATGCCCCTTTGAAATACTGCATCACAAATGCTAATTGCGATTCGGTAACGAGTTACCAAATCCCATTTTGCATTTTGTATATTTGAAAAAGCAGTTGTCTGGTCACAGGCGGCTCGATTCTGCAAATCGGACAGTTTGCAACCGGAAAAATGCTTTGTACATCTGGTCCTTATTTACTTAAGTTGGCATTGTCTTTTAATCAAACAAATTGTAGTATGTTGTTTTATGTACATAATAAGCTCCCATTTGAAAAACGTTTTTTGTGTATTTATCTTTGTGTGATGCAGTGGAGAAAATGATAATATTATTGTTAGTAGCCTCAATGAATAGATGGCATATCATGTGTTCTAGTTCTCAAAAAATAGTTTTGTTATGGAAATGAGCAAGGAGACTGTACTCTGTAGATTGTTGAACCATATATGCACATACATAGTGACTACCTGTATTCTTCATAATATAAGGTGGTATTTCATCCTGTATCCTATGTGGGTGTCTTACTCTCACCTTAATTGACAAGTGGCATCATGTCATGAGTGACACATTCTGCTAATCATGCTTGTCTAACCAGGAGCATTTTGCATGTTGAACTAGAAAACTATATTCCCTCCTCCGCTTGGCACATTTATTTCTCTAACTTGTATACTGATCGTGAAGTGCCAATGCCACCCGTGGTGCCATCCAGAAAGAATCCTGAAACCAATAGTATCCTTTTTTCTAAAAAAGACATCTCAGCTGCTAGCAGCACGATTGTCCTGTCTAAAGCTCCAGGCCTTGATGGGATACCGGGCGATCTTTTCCTTTGGGATATCTCCGGCTAGACGCAATATATGTATGTATTATTCAACGCTATAGTTGATGGTGCCCCTATCCCAGATTTCTGGAGAGGAGCAGAAGTTATACCAGTATTTAAAAAAGGCGACAAGTCCTCTCCCTGCAACTACACACCTATTAGCCTCATCGACGCAATATAGAAGGTTTTTAGCAGGTCTCCCCTGGGCAAAATTCAGGAATGGGCCAATGATAATGAAATCTTGTCCCCATTCCAAGCTGGGTTCAGAAAGAAAACAGGGACCATTGACCAAGTGTTCCGCTCCTCTGCTGGAAAACAGTGTTAATAGAGAAAGGCAGCTTATACATTGCTTTCATAGACCTCAAGACGGCATTTGGCCTAGTACCAGGCAGAATTTGTGGGAAACCCTTGGAGACTTAGGCCTGCCTGAGGAAATTGTAGTTTTACTTATTTGCCTGCATGAAGGAAACATAGCTAGGGTACGCTGGGGCTTACAAGGCCAGCTTACTGATCTAATCTTCGTTAACAAGGGTGTCCGCCAAGGCTGCGTATTGGCCCCCACACTTTTTTCACTATTTATTAATAATGTGGTACAATGTCTCAACACAAACCAGCAGATGCTCCTACACTGGAGGGGGGGAGTAGTTACCCTCCTTTCCGCTGACAATACTTTGCTGGTATCTAAAACACCTGGAGGGCTACAACTACTATTAAACCAGTTCCAAGAATTCTGCAACACTAAAGGCTTAGTAATCAATACAACTATAACCAAATTTATGGCCCTGAACCCCCATAAATCTTATTAGGGTAGCCCCAGGCTTGGAGGTATGCAGCTCAAGAGGGTCAGTGCCTTTGATTATCTAAGCCTAAAGCTAGTGGATAACTTGTCATGGAAACCCCAAATCAACAAGATGGTCCTGAAGCACAAACAGTTGTCCGGGGTCTTAGGGAGAGAACACCGATCATCTTACACTAAACCGATTGGGCCAACCTTACAGGTTTATGAAGCTAAAGTGATGAGCTCTCTGATGTATAGTGCTGAGTTATGGGGTCTGGAACACGTAGAGAAGCTTAGTAGCCTAGACTTTAAATTTTTAAGAAGCCTAGGGATGCTACCGCAGAGTACTCCCCTCGTTCCGCTCATGCTAGACATGGGCAGACATTCCCTTGTCTCCAAAGCAAGATTGCGCCCTTTGTTGTTCTGGCTGAGGGTTAAGACGACCCCTGAACTCTTGCCATATGCATGTGCTCTGGAGGATGTAAAACGTAGGGACAAGGCCAATAAAAACAGCTGGCTGAGAGGTGTTAAGAACTTGCTTACAGCTATTGGGATGGGTGGTATATGGGAGGCCGATGATTCCACTTTGCTCCCCCGGAAATGTGATGTGAAGAATGTCTACTGGGGGTGGGTAATTCGGGAAAGTTCACTTTAAACTTCACAGCCCACAAATCAGATCGCTCCCTGGAAGGATACCTTGATTTAATTGAACACCCGGGGGACAGAAAATTGTAAATTCAATTCAGGTTTGGCACTTTGCCCCTGAACGATTTTACTAGCAAATGGAACTGTAGGAAAGAGGTTACTCTCAGCTGTCCTGGCTGTGGGCATGACCAAGAGTCCCTAGCCCATGTAATGTTTGCCTGCCCATTATTTGTGACCCGAGGAAAAATTGGCTTACTCCGATCTGCAGGCTATTGGGAACTGACAACCATAGAACCGCACTGAGCATCTTGAACTCCGACGCCAGACCACTATTTGCTTGTGCAGTGGCAAAATTCTTGGGTCAAATGTGGGGTACTAGAGTCCGGGCCAAGAGGGCGAACACGAAATAAAGTTTCAGCTAAACCTCCTAAGATTTAGTATTCTAAACCCTCAAAGACGGTCCCATTTGCGGTTTTATATGAAGCATTCTGTACCCACTATATTCTGATATTTTAGTACGGTTTTATCACTGATCCATTGCATTGATGAATTTTATAAACTGATGTATTTTAAGACAGTTTTATTATTTCTTTATTGCATTTACTATTACTGTTTTACAAATGCGAATCACCGAATGGTAGTCAAGTGAAACAGCAGCTGCGAACAACCACTGATTGTATTTTACTGTAAATATCCTATTACACGATTGTGCACTTTATTCTAGGTCAAAAATCAAATATTAGTGCCATCTATTTCATATTTCATTGATTTTTATTTGGTTGTTGCATAAATTGTAGGGATTATTGGACTGCTAAGAAAGTATGTAGAATTAGCAGAAATTGAAACACTATTGTTGTACATTCCTATGATTTTACCAGGCTTTTCGATCAAGATTTGCATTTTATTTGTACCATTTCAATCATTGCCATTTTTATAAGCAAACTTTTACGACTTGTTGTCGAAATAAAGTAAATGAATTGAATTGCACGTTGAAATTTCCAGTTTTGAAATCTACATGTCCCAGAATGTAACCTGCTACAAGTTTAAAGAGGAATTCTTGTTGAAGATGTCACAAAGACATAGGACATCTTGGCAGCTATGTTTAGAAAGCCTGTAGGAATTTTCTGCCCTGGCCCATGCAAGAAACAAACAAAGAGCAAAAGATTATCACTGCTCACTATTGCAGGATGCTAAAAGAGCTTAAAATCCATGCTTTCAGGAGATGGGGAAGGCCGATACAGCCCCAAACACTGTCTCTTTGAAGTGACAATTTGTTTCACAAACTATTGCTACACACAAGCAGTGCTTGGGCTCCCACACACCAATTCCCTTCACACTGAGTAAAGGCAACTGTGCCCCTGGAACTATGTAACATCATAAGTCACTTATGATATTTTATTTCAAGTGACTTGGGGCCATATGTACAAACCATTTTTGCTATTGGAAATGTCACAATTGAACAATTTTCGACCGCAAAAATACCTTTACTTGTGTACTAAACACAAATTGCGATTCAGTGACACATTACTGTATCACAATTTGTGTTTGTGATTCAGTATTTGGAAGGGGCATGTTTAGGGCTTCCCTTCCAAATACCGAATCTGAATGGGATGTATGACTGTTTTGTGACCGAATTACAGTCGCAAAACATTCATCTTTTTACTGACTCCTTGATGGAGGTGGTAACCATTCGCAAATGGAAGGGGTGCCCAAGGGACCCTTTTCACTTTGAGAATGAAAAAAATATATTTTTTAAGAGCAGGCAGCGGTCCCACGAACCACTGCTGACTCTCAAAAAAGGACATTTCTAAGTTTCATTTTATGTTTTTAAATGCATCTCGTTTTCCTCTAAGGCCATTTCCTTTTTGTATGTGTGCTGTACATAGATAGATAGAAATATATTTCTACGCACTATGCCAGCCTCAGAAGGCGCACCATTTTGGCATTAAAACCATGTCTACAAAGAGTTATTAATATGAGTTTGTTTTAAACTACATGGCAGGATGCACCATCCATGGACTGCATACCTGATACATAGGCAGAACAATGTGCTGAGTTGCATTACTTCTTTTTTATAAACACATGCAAATCGAAATTTGTGTTGCCATAAATCCTGAAAAGGATTTTGCTTCAGGCCGCACAAAAAAAGTGAAACAACTCTGACACAAAATGTTTGTAAATCTGGGCCCCTGTCTCTTAGAAAACAATTTATTATTTTACTTTGAAATGACCTTGTACAGCTTTACATCATTTATATCCAACTGTCCTCTTGACCAGTTTCCTCAGCCACTTGCTCCTTTACCTAGCTTGCTGGCTCCTGACTCTCATCTTAGACTAATTCTACTAACGTTAGATTATTAGTCTAACTCTAATATGATGCATCGATGTGGGAGTTCCACTGCCATAACTCCTTCCCTCTATCTCAAAAAAGGGAAACAAATGCCGAGCAAGGTGTATTGTCACTCCTGTGATGCAACTGGAGAGTCCGATCAGACACTATCCTCATATGGAGGGTTGTTCATAAGTACACCCACCACTGCCTGGAAAAGTGGAATAGACCCCAATGGCACGTGGGCTAAAATAATAAAGAGGTGTGGTCAGGGAGTCGCGAGGAAGGTCCGCCGACACAGTCCACCATGAGTAAACCACAACTCTGTGTTCGTGTCATTATTGGTAGGCCTCAGCCGACAAGGTGCCTCTTGACCACAGGGACCTGGCATTGTTATTGGTCACAACATTACACTAGCGAAGAGGGTGGTTTGTGCCCATAACCCCAATGTGCTGTAAGCACCTGTATGCCCCTGCGTACACAGCACTTGTGCTGCGCACGACCTCCTTGCAGGTGAATCGCGGTGCCTGGAGCCCACCTGCTCCACGTCGTCTCAGAGATCCAGCTGTGCCTCCTCCTGCCCGCACCTGGACCTCAGTCAGTAAATACGCTGCAGTATACGTTGCTGACGAAGGCCAGGGAATGCTACTGGGATGCAGAGCAGCAGAGTGTTAGGAGTTGTCCGTTTTGCATTTGGTGTATATCAAGAAGCAATAACCCACATCCTTGATGAGTTCCACTCCCTGTTTGAAGGGATCCGTTGCTTACGAGACAAGGTGGTGAAACTACACATCAACACTTCCGTGCAACCAATAGCACCCTACCACCAACGAATTGCGTTTCATCTAAGACCCTTGGTGGAAAAAGAACTAGATAAACCAGAAGCTGCCAGCAACATCGAAAAAGTATCAGAGTCCACGCCATGGGGGTCACCAATTGTAGTATCCTGAAAACCCAAACAGCCCGGTGACGTCAGGATATGTAGGGACATGCACGTACCCAATGTCACAATCAAGAGGGAGCGACATTTAACACCAACAATAGATGATCTAATTGGGGAACTAGGTGGAGCCTGCTGGTTCTCCAAACTGGACTTACGGTCGGGATATCACCAGCTAATCCTTGAAGAGGAATCCAACCACATCACAACCTTCTGTACCCATGTAGGTCTGCGGCGATATAAACGGCTGCAATTTGGACTATCCAGCGCTGCTGAAGTATTCCAAAACGTAATACAAGAACTATTGGCCAACCTCCCCAGTATTGTCAATGTCAGCGACGACATTCTAATCTACGGTAAGATTATTCCCGAACACAACATGCAACTGAAAAAGGTACTCCAACGGATCCAAGACTCCAGACTCACCTTACACCGCAGCAAGTGTGAATTCTTACAATAGAAATTGCAATTCTTCGGATATGTGTTCTCGGCAGAAGGGGTGGCACCAACCCCGGCAAGGTGTGAGACATTAAAGAGGCATCACCACCAACCACAGTGACTGAGCGGCGCAGTTTCTTAGGCATGGTGAATTACTGCAGCTGTTGTATTAAGGACCTCACAAAGCTCACGCAACCACTCAGAGACCTAACAAAAACCACAACCCCCTGATCATGGGGTTACGAACAGGAACAAGCTTTTCAAACCACCAAAGAAGCTCTGTCAGTAAACACAACCTTAATTTACTTTGACCCTCAGAAGGAAACAACTATATCAGTGGATGCAGGGCCAAAAGGTCTAAGCGAGGTACTGATGCAACGAGAAGAAGAAGAAGAGTGGACCCCAGTGGAGTTCGCCAGTCAATCCCTCACTGTGATGGAACAGCGATACTCACAGATCGAGAAGGAGGCGATCGCAAAACACTTGGGATGCTGAAATTTCCATCTATACATCTACGGCAATCCGTTTACTGTCACAACGGACCACAAATGCCTCATACCTCTGTTCACTGGCACCACCTCCAAGCCACCTTCACGACTCGAAAAGTGGATGCTCAAACTGCAAGAATACAACTGCAAAGTGGAATACCGCCCTGACTCTCAAAACCCCAACGACTACCTTTGAGACACCCTTGTGCCACCATGCTCCGAGAAGAAGAAGAGGCAAATGAAACGGAAGACTACATACGATACATAACTGATAGGTCGCGTCCTCTCCTGCTCTCCCTCAAAGTTATTCAGCGAGCAACACACGAGGACGAATGCCTACAAAAGATACTAGATGCAGTAAGAACCAACAGATGGGCTACGTTAAAAAATCACAGTGCACAACTCACTCATGAAGCCCGGAGCATTATGGAAAGCCTCTACCATTATCGACATGAGCTGAGCGCAGACCCAGAAGGCTGCCTTCTGAAAGGACATTGCTTAATCATTCCTAGAAGCCTCAGTGACCAAGCGGTTCAGCTAGCCCATGTCGGACACCAAGGCATATTAAAGACGAAGTAGCCTTTCAATCCTGTCTTAGGCTTGACATTGCAAGGCCTGTGTATGCAGTTTACTGCCACATTGACTTGACATTTAAAACCACCTACCAAGCCTTAAACTCCTCTTTTATTACACATAGGTTACCCCTATTGTACACTAGGTAGCCCCATGGGCAGGGTGCTGTGTAACTAAAAGGTACAAACAGCTAAATTAGTTTTTCACTACTGTGAGGCCTACTCCTCTCATAGGCTAGCATTCGGAATTCCTTAAAACACTGTAAAGCTGAAATTCCTGATTAGGAAGAGTAACCAAACCATGTTTCATATGTTTGGAATGTCAATGATAAATCCTCTTTAGTGATAAAGTTGGATTTGACATTACTATTTTAGAAATGCCACTTTTGGAAAGTGGGCATTTCTCTGCTCCTAACTTTGCTCTGCGTGCCTGCAGCCTGTCTCCAATAGATGTCTGTGCTGGGTGACAGCTGCACTTTGTGAATTCCCTCTAGACAGCCACAAACACAGGAAGGGTGAGTGTGACTGAGGACTCATCTGCATTCTAATAGCCTTCCTGGACAGGAAGGGGGAGTGGGAGCTTACACTTACATCTGAATTGGCATTGTCCTGTGTCCCACACAAAGGGCTGATTACCCCCCACAGATAGCCTGGCAGACAGGGCTGGGATGAATGGGGGCCTTTACACTGCAAGGGGATGCTTTGAAGTCACCCCCCCCCCACTTCAAAGGCACATTTGGGTATAAGTCCTGGAGCCCTGACCCTACCAAGACAGTACACTACTGGGCCTGACAAGAACTCTACTGGAGTTAATACTGCTGTGCTGTAAGGACTGCCATTTTGCCTTGACTAACTGTTCTGAGGAGCTGCTTCTCTGCTCTGCTGAGCTGCTCTGCTTCCTGCCCATCTCTGCCCTAATGAGGACAAGTGCTGGACCCATTTCACTTGAACCCAGAGTGACTCCAAGGGCTTTCTGGCTTGCCTCCTTTTATCTGAAGTCTCAAGGACACAAAAGACTTCCTGAAAGTCTGCTGGTGCTGCTGGATTCTGCCATCTCAGAGTTCTACCCTTTCCTGAGGTGCCCCATCCAGTTCTGGGCCTCAGAAGTGGACTCTGCAGCTGTTTTGCTACATAACCGATGCATCGTCACCACTGCGCTGGTCGGAACTGACGCATCACCCTTTGACAGCGAAGAAGAGGCTGCTCGACAACAGTGGTTCTACTGCATGCTCGGCCTGTTAACGACGCTCTGCGCAGCTCTACGACAATGCCTTGCCTGCATCTCCACAGAGATAGACGACGATGCAGCGACTCAACTATGTGGAAAAGATAAACGCATCGTGCCCTCAGCGTTGAGGCTTTGCTCCATCCAAGGTACATTTTCAGAGGGACCTGCGTGAGTCTCAAAACTGACCTGCCCTCCATTGCGGTCTGTGTGAACTTTGGATTCACCTAGGTCCCTAGCAAACTTAAGCAACTTTTAGCGCTATTGACTTCTAAGTACTGTTTTTGAATTTATTCTTTAAAAATGCATATCTCTGCTTCTACTGATTGGATTTTTGCTGTTTTGGTCTTGTTTTAATCACATAAATATCCTCAATTTTTTAAACCTGTGTAGAGTCTTTTTGTCGTATTATCATTGGGCTACTGTGTTTGTGTGTGTGTGTGTGTGTGTGTGTATGTGTGTGTTCCACAAAAACTTTGCAAATTGCCTCTAAAAAAAAGTCTGCCTGTTATGTGCCAAGCTACCAGAGTGTGAGCATAGGTTAATTTAAAGTGTGTTTCTAGCTTACCCTGACTAAGATTGGGGTCTCTAATTGAACAGGGTTCAAACTTCTGCCAACTAAAGACCCAATATCTAACATTCGTGATCAGCGGTGAGGATAGGACTTGTGTTTGTGAAATATCATATAGTAACTCATTGTGCACTACAACTCTGCACTGAGCCCGTTATGAGTTTCAAAGTCTCTTGTTTTCTCTGAAATTAATCATTTTTCTAAATTTGACTCCTGCTTCACCTTTATCGATTTGGGACTCTTTTTGTTGTTGCACTTGTGATGCCTAGCCAAGATGTCCATGGATTTCAACTGCCTAACATATTACACTGGGAGCTGAGGGAGTTCTGAAAGGTGAAGGGGCTTAATGTGGGCTGAAGCTTGCATAGCAGACATACAGATAGCCATCAGAGCCCATGAGGAAGTCAGGAGGCTGCAAACAACAGAAGAGGGTGAGAAACCTGAGCTGAGGCGAGAGTGCAGTGTATATACCAGGGGCTTGACACATAAGTTGTTGGACATCAACAACATTGAGAGCTACCGAAAGGCTGAGCTGAGGAGGTAGTGTAGAGGGAGCGACTGAGAATCCATCCCAGTATCAGTTCGCTATTAGAGCATGGGAGGATGTTTAACAATTGCTATCTGCACCACCAGAAGAGTCTGTACAGGACTACTTCAGTACTCTAGTCAAGACAGAGCCCTGGTTGTACCTGACCTCAGAATCTAGGCCCCAAAAGGGAAGTGGCCCAGAGAAGGAGGGAAAGGAGAAGAAGAATGACTGGGCAAAGGCTCCAGAAGAGAGAGGGGAACCCACAGAGATGGAGTCCCATACTGTATTGTATGCTTGGACCAGTGTCTCCTTCCAAACCCTGCCCCCTGAGTAACTCAATGACAGACCGGCTGAGAGAGAGTTGAGGCTGAAGCTAGATGTAGAAGAGAGAAAAGCTGATGCTGAGAGAGCCTTGGGGAGAAAAAGGTCTTCTGGGCTCATGAACTGAGTCTTAAGGAGCTGAAAATCAGAGCCCTGCAGATAGGGCCCAACAACAACAATATTGGTGGCAGCAAAACAACTGTGTCCACTGCTAAAGATAAGGTCCATATATCCAGAGACTTGTTGCCTGACTTCAAGGAGGGGGAAGGCATACACCAGTGATTTCAGGCATATGAGGTAGCTCCAGAGGTACACAGGATCCGTGAGGAGGATTGGGTAGTTGGCATATAGAGTTGTACTCCTGGTGGTGGGAGGGACACCCTACTGGCCCTTGAAGAGGGGAACAGGTTGCGGTATAACCCCATAAAAGAGGCCCTGGTTAAGAAGTATGAATTCACCTGAGCAGAGTGTAGGTTGAGATTCAGGGGCAGTCAGAACCTGTCTCACCGGTCCTGGGAGGATTTTGTGGGGGTATTTTTGCAGAGCACTAGATGGTTGCGTGAAGTGTAGCATGGTAAACATTTTTGATGGGCTGTACAATTGATTGCCAGATAGCAAATGTTCAGTTATTGTTTCTCAGGGCTACGGCAACACCTGCTTCAGTGTGAGTTGTCTGACCCCTGGGGACTTGCAAAGGAGGCGGACCTGTAGGTGAGTACCAGAGTGTCTGAAAAGACATTTGGGAGTGATTCCAAGGGGACTGGCTCAGGTTTCCCCCAACTGAGGAAGGTTCACAGTAACCCAGACAGGTCCCAGTATAGCGGGGGTGAAAAAGGGTACAATATCCATTCTAAAGTAGGAGGACAGATGGGGTGGGCGGTGGCCCAAGATGCCCTATTTCCAGCCCCAGAGCTTGGGATGTTCTCAGAGGGAGCACAAGCAGGGCGACGAGGTCTGTACCAAGATACCATCCTCTGATGGGAGTCCCACATTGTCAGGAAAGCTGGGGAGGGTGGCTGCCACAAGCACTCTACCAGTTCTGTGTTCTGGGGGTTCCACTCCACAGTGGAGGAAGTAGAGGCCCAGAGATAGGGGTAGTAGGTGGAAACAGTCCACAGTGGGAGAACCATTCGGTCACAGGGTTGCCAGCTCTGAAATCAGAGCACCCCAAGACTGACCCTGGTGAGGCCACTTCTGGGGCAGGGACAGAGGGCTGGAGACCTACACCAAGCAGACTCTTGCACAACACATGCAGTAATTGCTTTCCTTGGGTAAGGGAGTTGTACTCCCCTGGACGTCCTGGCTTGTCTGGCAAATATCACCCCTGAACTGGTGAAAGGGAGAGTGGAAAAGGGTGCAAAGCACCTGGGTCTATGGCCCTCCACTCTGAGAAACTTCAGAAGTCAGTGAGCCTGAATAGCCTGTGGCCTGGCTCCTTACACTGACAGCTGTCAGTTGCCTCTGTTGGTTGCTGTCCCTGTGGACAGAGTTTTCCCTGGGTTAGGGAGAGAAGTCAGAACCAAGGGGTGAAATCAGACACACCCCTCCAATGGCCTTAGTGGTACTGTCTGCCTACTGGGCAGGTTAAGGTTAGGTGCTGCACAGATTGGGTCCACAGGTGAGGAGAAGAGTTCCCCATGGATCAGCTAAGTTGCCCCTGAGAGCATAGACATAGGTATCCAACTGGGTTCAGAGAGGCGGCTTTAGGTTGGAGGGGGGTTGTGTTGGAAATGGCCCTTTTTGCATGGTTACCCCAAACTTTTTGTTTCTTCCTCCACTTTTTCTGACCTCATTTTGGTTGGCTTTAGGACTCTGAGTACTTTACCTCTGTTGGCCAGTGATAAAGTGCATGTGCTCTCTCCTCCAAACATGGTACAATTGGTTTACACCTCTTTTGTATATTTAGTTTACTTGTAAGTCCCTTGTAATGTGGCATACCACATACCTAGGGCCTGTAAATTAAATGCTGCTAGTGGTCCTAGGATGCTTGTTTCCGGTCCAGGGAAGACATGGCTTGGCAGTTCGGGCTGGACTGTTCCCATGAGGCACAGGGTCAGACTGATTTGCATATGGCCATGTCTGAACTGGGGTGGTGGAGTGAGCTAAAGGATGATGATGGATTAAACCCAGATCAGTTGACTGGGGGTGAGTGTTTGATTGGCTCAAACGTTCCGTCCATCATCCCCTTTTGTATCGCTAGTGGGCCTGCAGCACTGATTGTGCCACCCACAGAAGTAGCCTTTCAAACCTGTCTCATTCCTGCCATTGCAAGGCCTGTGTATGCAGTTTACTGCCACATTGACTTGACATTTAAAACCACCCCCAAGCCTTACGCTCCCCTTTTATTAAACATAGGTCATCCCTAAGATAGGCCATAGGTAGCTTTAGGTGCAGAGGGCTGTGTAACTAAAAGGTAGGACATGTACTTTTAGGTGTTCCATAGCCTGGTAGTGACAAACAGCTAAATTCGTTTTTCGCTACTATGAGGTCTACTCCACTCATAGGCTAGCATTGGGAATTCCTTAAAACAGTTTTAAGCTGTAATTCCTGATTAGAAAGGAGCAGCTAAATCATGTATCATATGTTTGGAATGGTAATGACAACTCTACTATAGTGGTAAAGTTGGATTTGACATTACTATTTTAGAAATGCGACTTTTAGAAAGTTAACATTTCTCTGCTCCTAACTTTGCTCTGTGTGCCTGCAGCCTGTCTCCAGTACACATCTGGGCTGGGTGACAGCTACACTTTGTGCATTCTCTCTAGACAGCCAAAAACACTGGAAGGGTGGGTGTGACCAAGGACTTATCAGCATTCATCTGCATTCTGATAGCCTTACTGGGCAGGAAAGGGGAGTGGGAACTAAGACTTACATCTGACTAGGCTGTGTCTTGTGTACCACACAAAGGGCTGATTACCCCCCCCCCCCCCACAGATAGCCTGGCAGACAGGGCTGGGATGAAAGGGGACCTGTGCACTTCAAGGTGTGGCTCTACAGTCCCCCCAACTTCAAAAGGCTCATTTGCGTATAAGTACTGGGGCTCAGACCCTACCAAGACAGTACACTACTGGGCCTTGGAAGAACTCTGCTGGAGTAAAGTCTGATATACTGTAACGATTGCCACTTTGCCTTGACTAACTGTTCTGAGGAAATGCTACTCTGCTTTGCTAAGCTGCCCAGCTCGCTGCTGATCTTTGCCTTAATGAGGACAAGGACTGGACCCATTACACTTGAACCCAGAGTAATTCCAAAGACTTGCTGGCTTGCCTCTTTTTTCTGAAGTCTCAGGGACACAAAAGACTTCCTGCAATTCTGGTGCTGCTGCTGCTGGATTCTGCAATTTGTGAGTCGTACCCTTGCCTGAGGTGCCCTCTTCAGTCCTGGGCCTCAGCAGTGGGTTCTGCAGCTGTTTTGCTGCAAAACCGATGCATCGTTCCTGTTGCTCCTGTCAAAACCGACGCATTGCCCTTCAATGCCGATGCAGAGGCTGTTCGATGACAATGGTTCTACAGCATGAGAGGCCTGATGATGCAGCTCTGTGCAGCACAATGACGCATTGCCTGCATCTCTACGGAGCTCGACTACAATGCAGCAGCTTGACTGCGTGGAAAAGATTGACTCATTGTGCCCTCAGAGTCGACGCTTTGCCCAATCTAAGGTACTTTTTCAGTGTGACCTATGTAAGCCTCGTATCCTGCCTGCCCCTCCATCTCCGTCAGCCTGAACTTTGGATTCACCCCAGCCCCTCGCGACCTCAAATAACCTTCTCATAACTCATAACATTCTCACATGGAAAGTTCAATTGATTGCAGGTGTGAGGGAGGTCCGTACCAAATGGAGAGAGGGAAACATAAAAGGCATACATTTGGATATTTGAGAAAAAAAATTATTACAATAGTTCCATTGGAATTTTATGTAGGACGTTTCCTGGGCTTCGTATGCTGAGCTAATCTGGGAGGTCTGACAATGCCCCACAGTTGATCAAGATGTGCTTTCCCCCCAGAAACCAGACTCTAGCAAGGTGGGGCGGGGGGTGGGGGGTGTGTGAGCTAGAAGGTACTGATGTTCTGGTTATTGTTTATGACCTGCGTAGGTCAATAATGTGATAGCGTTTTGTTTTGTCTTTTACAAACCCTCAGCATTTACACTGTTTTCTTTCTGTCTCAGGAATAACGCTGCATTTCAGGTCATTCCTGTTTCTTGATCAGCAGGTCAGTTCCTTGGAATCAAAAGTGTTTCTCGGCTTTATGGTATTGCCTGCTTTGGATAGACTCAGCATTCTCTGCCCTGCTTCAGTGATTGATGGGATGTGGCAAATCTTCCAGCGTTCAGCTTATGAACTCTGCATCCACAATTGCAACAGAGGAGTTAATTACTTTACATTTCTTTTTTTTAAAAATACAAGCCATATTTTACTTTCGGCACGATATTTTCTTCTATTAGTTTTCGGTCATGCCTTTCCCAATTAAAGATGGTGGAAGGATATTTTAAGTCAAAGGACACTTGAGGCGATAGATTAGTGCGACACAATAGTGTAAATCCTTTGTTGCTCTCTCTGAACCAGTTCAGGCTGTTTATTGTCTGCTCTTCTGATTCTTATGATCCGGCTTGCCAGTTTGCCAGCCCCCAGAGGTCTTCTTTTGCATTTGTAAATCAGATGTTTTGCCACTGAGAACTGCAGTTTTTATTTCCAGTGTGGTGGTTCTAGGCTGCACTGCTTGGAGTTATAATTACATTTGGATTAGGAACAATGAGCAAGATGTATGAAATCTTTTTCCATTTTTTAATAGGCCGAATCGCAATATTGGCCAGTTAAGAAATGCAAAACAGCCTTTTCATATGTACAAAGGCCAAAAACCGTTTGCAATTTCTACTCATTAGAAATCGCAAATTGCGAAAGCGATTTAGGAGACGCAAATAGGAATTACCTATTTGCGATTCCTAAAGCACATGTACAAAGCATCTCCTAAATGCAAATTGGGCATTTAGTAAATGCTATTACCATCAACTCAAAGTCGATGGTAACCATGTGCAAAATTAAAAAATGCATTTAAAAATGCATTTTAGAATGTGACATGAAGTGCACATATGCCTTTACATGTGCACTACAGCGGCCTTTTGCCCAGGGGAACCCTTGGGTTTGGATTTCCTAAATTGAGACTTCCTATTAGGATATTGCAATTTAGGAAATGCAAACCATTTCCGATTTGGCCCATAAGTGGGAAAGCAATACCATTTCCTATATGCGATTTCCTAATAGCGATTCTTACTTTGTAGGAATCACTATTAGGAAATCGCATATTTTGAACATATCATTTGGCATTTCTAAATAGCGATTCCTATGGATTCGCTATTTAGGAAATGCAAATAAGAATTTCTTACATCTGGCCCAGTCTTCCATGAGAATTAGGCCTTATCTTGAACTCAAAGGAGACGTTCAAGATAATTAAACAGAAAACCAGCTCTTGGCGCATGTATTCATAACAGCTTGAGCTTCAACATGAAACTTATAGATTCAGGGGCACATGCATCAAAGGTTTTTGCGATCGCAAACGGTGCGATTCGCAAAATCGGCCGTTTGCGATCGCAAAATTACCTTTTGCGATGCATCAAGGGTCAAGGCCTTCGCAATTTGAGAATTCGCAATTAATTGCGAATTCTCAAGTAGCATTGCATTTAAGGAATCGCAAATTGAGATTCCTTAAATGCAATGGATTAAAGTAAAAAAATTAGCGATTTCGCTAATAGGGGCGCAAATTACCATGAAGTTGAACTTCATGGTAATTTGCAAAAACTTTGAAAAATGCACTAAAGTGCATTTTTCAAAGTTCCATTTACACACACACATGCCCTTGGGGCATGTGTGTGTCAAGATGTACTCATATGCAGATTTCAGGGGTGCAACAGGGGGTCCTTTTGACACCCTGGCACCCTTGAAATTGCATTCTCAATTTGCGATTCTCTAATTGCGAATCGCAAATTGAGAATGTCTTCCCATTCATTTCTATGGGCCTCTAGGCCCATAGGAATTAATGGGGAGGTATTCCTTAATTGCGACTCGCAATT
Organism: Calotriton arnoldi; assembly: GCA_963921515.1. Lineage (NCBI taxonomy): Eukaryota > Metazoa > Chordata > Amphibia > Caudata > Salamandridae > Calotriton > Calotriton arnoldi. The sequence goes on along the minus strand of CAWUFW010011239.1, from coordinate 249,660 downwards.
AGCGAGTCGCAATTAAGGAATGTTTAGGAATCGCTATTTTTATGGCGATTCCTACATGCATAGGCTTTTGCGATTCCTTAATTGCGATTCCTTAATAATCGCAATTAAGGAATCGCAAAAGCCTACCTTGATGCATGTGCCAGTCAGTCTCCTGTCTCAGCCCCATTGCTATCCTTAAGTCAGAACACACACATGGTGTTTAGGATGCACTGATCTAGTGCAGAGTATGTGTAGCAAGATTAAAGCAGTAATGATTGTAGCATTCGAAAAAGCAGTAAAGAAAAGAAACATGGAACACTGTGTTTCTAGCCTAACATGGAACATATCTTAGAGTCTGCTGTAATGATGTTTATCATCACTCCTGCATGCAAGTATTAGAGTCTTCACTAGCACAGCCCACGGATGTGCATGAGCTGGCCACTGAGATCAGGCAAATATCTTTTGGATAGGCTCCCTAGATTAGGATGTTCCTCTATGCCCATTCACATGATAACCTGGAATACTAGCTCACACAAGCTAAAAAGGATGTGAAGTGGGATTATTGTTCTGTTGGAATGCGTGTACATGCATGTGTGACAAAGTATAGTGTGAATGTAATGGATATGTAAAGATCAGAACAAAAATGTTCTGTTTTTCATACATGCATATGAAATTGTTATATTATCTAACAAAACATGGGTAGTTGTATGTGAAAGCACTGGTACGTATATGAAAACATCATGCATACTGTAAGACATTTAAAACATACATTATGTTAAGTTTTAAACAATTACATGGTATTGGTTCAAATAGCCATAAGTATCACCAAAGAGTACCCCTCCCTTCCTGGGTGGACCATACTGCAGCAGGAAAATCTGATTGCTGGGAGGCTTAGCAGACTCAGTCGGAGTCAGGGAAGTACTCTTCCCACTGTGAAAGGTGACATTTCTCAAGCCTGCCTACCCTTATGGGAGAAGTTGAAACTGTTCCTGCCCTTACTTTCTCAATCAATCAATCAATCAATCAATCAATCAATCAATGAGTCAATTAATTACTGCTTTACATTATTCGTCACACAAACATAAATAAATTAGGCAGGCAACAATAAAATATCAATATCAATAAAACACACATAAAATGCAGATGAGAATTAGGCAAAACAGAAAACAACAGCCCCCACGCTTAACCCTGATAACCACCCAAACATAACATTTGCTTTAGTCAGTGGTATCGATCCAACAGCCGATGACCCACAGTACACCCACCTAACCCTCCATCTTTCTCTTGGATCTCACTGCTGCCTTTAGAAAAGCACAGACCCCGTGGCAAGCGTCATGGGTATCTAGAAGTTGGAAGTAAAATAGTGAATCCCTGCATTTTCTAAAACTCAATGGTTTAAAAATCATGTGATGAATATTTAAAATTAAATATTTAAAAAAAGTGCAAAAGAACATGAAGTGCATCTCAGTTTGCTCTGAGTTACCATCACAGGGGCAGGCCACCTCTGGCAGCACCACCTGAACATTCATCTCTCGGAAATTCAAAAGCCTGACCACATTGCCAGCCCTTATGCGAAAAATAAAGATCACTCCCTACGTGACAATGGTATTGTAAGATACAACACAGACTCCTCAGGTTCATGAAAGCAAGATACGTTATTACAGTCCTTTTACTAATTTCGATTTCAAGTGTATGAGAATGACAGGAACTTAATTATTTTCATTGAGGACTACTATGTCATAGTCAAATAATAGCTGAGGTCTGAGCAGAGCCCTTCTCTGTTCCCCAAGTCAGACAGGCACCAATCTGAGTTCGTGAGGAGCTGCTGCTAGAACTGGTTTGAAGTGTACACAGAGGAAGTGCTGCTCATTTTCCTTGCCACAACTCTGGGGTGGGAACACAGGCTCTGCACAAGAGGAAAATGGTTTGTCTTTCTTGGATTTTGGCAGAGAGGGGCACTAAGGCATTGCGTTCAGTAGGGCACACCGAACTGCTACAAAGGTGGGTAGGGTTACCTGTGGAACTTTGTTCCTATTGATTGGGGGGGCAGTAGTCATCTCCCACCCACTGACTAGTAACAATTATAATTGTGGCACCCTTGAGCATCCATTTCAGAGTAGACCTGAAAAGCTGGACGTGCTTCCACTATTACACACAACAAAGAATTGGACTGCAAGGGTCAGCTGGCTGACCTCCTATTAAGCTACAGAGACACCAGGAGCTGCAAGAAGCCCCTTTACCTGAAGAGCATAGCTGACCATTTCCAACTGGACCCGTCCTGAATCCTGTTGGGGGCTTCTGCTGGTGTATGTCTTGACCCCAAGGTACTGTTCCTAATGTCCTGAACTATTGGCTTTTTCAAGCACCTCCTATCATCCTGAAAAACCTGGTACTTAGCATCTTTTTGGAGCCAAAGATCTCCGAGGGACCAGAACAAACCTGCCATGTCAATCCGATTAAGGTGCATTGCTGCTGGACCAAAGATTCTGATTGCACCCACTCGGAGCTGTCCACAGCAGCAAATCCATTTCAGTGGGACGTTGCAGAGAGGGTATCTGGCCTAATGAGCCCTATTTTGCTGCGGCATGCACTAAGCATGCGGAATCGTCACTGAGTCCAAATGTAGAAATCTCCACTGGCACCACATTTTTCCCATCCTGAGCTTTCCTGCCAAAAGTCAATGGCTTCATTGAGACCTTTCCCAATGTCTAAAAATGGTGATTTGAACTTCTTTCCACCAAAAACAGTGCAAATCTTCTTCCACCTACTTAAATTGAGCCCAAATTCACAGGACTCATTAAACTTTGTATAAGTGAGTTGTCTGCACCCAACACAAAACTCCATCATAATTATCTATGTTATAGAATGTCTCACACTACATGCCCCTATTCTTACAAAATAGCTTATCAAAGCACACTGGATGTCCTAATAGAAACTTCCAACTATGTAAAGGAATTTTGTTTTGGTCAGGACTGTAAGCAATCTTTGACTATCTCTAGCTGGTAATAGTGTATAACGTTTTAGTAAATCTTTCTGCAGCTTTCATTTATAATATCCTGATTATACACTGTTGGTTATATCAGTAAAAAACTGTTGTGATAGAAATAGCTTCTCAAAAATAAACCATAAACGGTTAAAATTCTTCTGTAATCTTCAAACACAATTGGCTTTATTCCTGATCATTTTTAATGTCTGTGTGTGCCCTCGTACCATATCAGTTTGATCATTTGGGATTAAATTTCAAAACGATACCCAGGACATCAAAATTGTTTTGGAGGTTAAATCATTGTCCACTCCTTCCAGAGAGCCCCTCTTGCATCAATGTATCATTCTATTGATAACAGTTTTTATCACATGTCCAACTGATCTACAGGGTGCAGGAACATTGGGCCGATTTTACCAGCCGGAAAATTTGACCAATAAAATCACATATATATTTGGCAGGAGCTGCGGGCATAAATGTAACCCTGTCCATGCCTGACCCCCTTCTGTAACATGGGAGAGCATGGATTATTCTTGCCAGTCAGGCCATAGTCTGAGCTCCCCACCTATTACCATCACCCCCTGCACATGACCCCAATTCACATTTATCAGCTCCTCACAGGTGGTGGTAAATGAGAGTTTTAAACCAACAGAATTAGCAAATTTGGGGTTTACACCTGATAAAATTGGTTCTTCTGCATCGGTATTCCCCATTTCATGGTGTTTAACTGGTAATGCCCTATTACTTACCGGTAATCTTCATTTCTCCTGGTCCTGTTGTCCTCGTCCCATTCATAACATGTGGAATTAACCATTTCCTGACAGAAAAAAGAACAGAGGAATGCTGGGACCCTAACCCCACCTCCCTCCCACTGGGAGTACATAAGCAGTACTTACCCAGCATTCCGCCTGAACAACCAAGCAACCAGGGAGGCCGGTCGTATGGGAGGGAGGGTGGGTCGTAATGAATGGGACGAGGACAATGGGACCAGGAGTAATGAAGATTGCCAGTAAGTAATAGGGAAATACCCCCGGGTCCCTTCTGTCCTCGTCCCATTCATAACATGTGGAGAATACCAAAGCCAGGAAACCAGCCTTCCAAACCCGGAAGGAACTCCCAGGAAACCAGACCAACAGTGGAAACCCCAGGCAAGCAAACAGGAGAACCACAGGAAAAAAACAGGCAGGAGCACACCATCCACAACGCTCCCAACCAAAAAAGGACACACAACCCAGAACAAGCAGGCGACGTCCAAAGGAATCAAAAAAAGAGGCAAGCCCAGTGAGCCACCTCCCAGGGGTCAGCCAACCCCCACCGGGAACAACCCCCAACCAACAACGGAGGAGGAGCCCGCCAAGAAGGCACCAAAGACAGTCGCCCACAGAAGGACAGCGAGTAGGCCACAGACGGAAGAAGACCCAAAACGGCCAGACATCCCAGCAAAGACCAACAGGGACACAACCAAGGCCCGGAAACCCAGGACCCCTGAAACAGAAGACACCACCAGCCCAAAGAAGGCAGCCAACCACAGAAAAATTGCAAGAAGGGCACCCAGGCCCCACTGCCTCCCAACCCCCAAAATCTCCTAGCGGGAGGGAGTCAGCCCGACAAGTCATGGACAAACAAAAACCAAGGCCAGAAAAAAGTGGCACATCACCGAGACCCCTAGCCCAAAGGCCAACCCCCAGAAGGAAAAAACAGGACCAAAGCAACCACACCCCCAAAATAACTGGCCCAAGAAGGACCAGAACCAAAGAAGCACCCCACAGGGAACAGAAAACCTACAAGAGTTCCCACATGGCCAGAAGGCCGCCACGTCCAGCGCCAACAAGCCGCAGCAGAGACACCTCTGTGGGACGGACAGAGAGCGAACCAAGCAATCCAAGAAAGGAATGACCAACACAGCCTAACAGGCACACAACCAGCCCCAGAAGAGAGCCGAGGGGCAAACCCAACAACCCCAGACCCAAGCAGGAACAAAAGGGCGACAACCACAGGACAAACCCCAAAACCACCGGGGAGGCCCACAGCAGATCAGTCTAAAAAGAAGAGACGACTCGCCAACAGGGACAAGACCCACACCCAGAGCACGAACCAGGGGCAGGACCACACCAGCCATATCAGGAAGGGAGTAAGCAGCGACCAAAGAGCAACCTCTCACCAGCTACACCGACCCAAACACCAGAGAGCACAGAGGCCACCAAAGCCCCCGAAACCCCAGAGGAGGACCAGGCACAAGGAAAGAACGTCCAGCACCAGGCACCACTGTTGACACAGGACAAACCCCCAAGTACCCAGGCCAGTGGCAGGGGGGAAGGAGCCGGAGCCAAGGCACCAGAACAGGCCCACAGGCAAAGACCTAGGCACACAACCATAGAACCCCACGCCATAATGGCACAGGCGCAGGCAGAACGAGGGAAGCGCGATAAGTACCCGAACCCCAGCCCCCCAAAGACCAATCAGAAGGACCAGGCAGCTGGAAACACACACACACATAACTAGAACAGGAAACAGCCGGGGAAGAGCCAGAGGCCAAACCCATCTAGGCACAACACCCCACCCGGAAGAGGCCAACAACCACGGACTACCCCAACTGGCGGACACCACCAGACCCGGAACCGGACCGAACCGGATAATCAATCAATCAATCAATCAGGGGTTTGTTAAAGCACGACTACTCACCCGTAAGGGTCTCAAGGCGCTAGGGGTGGGGTGCAGGTTCCATCCATCAAGGAGGGGGTCTGTCGAAGAGCCAGGTTTTGAGGTTTCTTGCGAATATGGGGAGCGATGTTGTCTGTCTGAGGTGGAGCGGAAGGGCGTTCCATGCTTTGGCCGCGAGGAAGGAGAAGGAGCGGCCTCCCGATCTGGTCTTTCTGGTGCGGGGGACCACTGCGTAGGAGAGCTGGGCTGATCGTAGGGTCCTTTGGGGTGCGTGGAATTTGAGTCGGCTGTTCAGGTTTGCTGGTCCGGTGCCGTGGAGGGCCTTGTGTGCGTGGGTGAGCATCTTGAAGGTGATTCTCGCCTCGACAGGGAGCCAGTGGAGTGTGCGCAGGTGCTGGGAGATGTGGCAGTGTTTTGGCAGGTTGAGGACCAGTCTTGCGGCGGCGTTCTGGATGTTCTGTAGCTTGCGGGTGAGGTTTTTGTTTATTCCGGCGTAGAGTGCGTTGCCGTAGTCGAGTCTGCTGGTGACCAGGGCGTGAGTGACGGTCTTTCGGTGTTCGAGGGGGATCCATTTGAAGGTCTTACGAAGGAGGCAGAGGGTGTGGAAGCAGGAAGACGAGACAGAGTTGATCTGGCGGTCCATTTTGAGCTCGGAGTCCAGGATGATTCCCAGGTTGCGTGAGTGGTCCGTGGGGGTTGGCGGGTTTCCGAGGGCGGGGGGCCACCAGGTGGATAAGGACCCAGCAACCAGCCAGAGTGGAATGAGGCAAACCCTAAGACTACCGAGACCAGGGGAACCCAAAGGCCAACCAGGACCAAAAGGGAAGACCCCGCCCCAAACAACACACACCAAAGACAACCCCCCAAGCACCACCCCAGGTGCCGACACAGGGTACAACACAGGACTGGGAAAATACAATCCCACTGACCACCAGAGAAGAGCCCGCACACCCCAGACTCAACAGCCCAGACAAGGCCCATGGGGCAACGGGACAACTTGCCCAACCGGGACCACCCTGTGGGAGATCCAGCACCAGCCAGAGAAGGGCCAACACAAAGCCTCAAGACAGCCCCCAGAGATACCAGAGAATCCGAAACCACCGACCCCAGAGCCCAAGCCCAAAAACACGGCTGAAACCACCACCAGGCCAGGATCACAAGTACAGGAGAAAGAAGCAGGGCGGCCCACAGTCTAACCCAGCCCACAACACCTGAGGGCAGAGAAAACAGTCACCAAAACCAGCCATAGCCAAGGCCACAGAGGCAACACCCTGCAAAAAGTGGCCGGGAAGCCAGGGCCGAAGCCAAGCCGCCCGCCCGGGCAGGAGGACCCCATTGCCCAGCCTGCAACCAGGGAAGGCTCGCGCAGCACACAGGCAAAAAACAATCGGAAGTGAGGCCGACACGGACCCCAGCCACCCAAGGCACAGAACCGCTGGACCACCAGGGGGCCTGGAGGACCCACAGCCAAGCAAGGCAGCAGGAAGAGGAAGGAAGCCAGAAAGGCCCACAGGCAGACACCCAAAAGGAAACCCCAAAGGCAACCACAATGGCCAGAGCCCCCAGCCCCCAAGCAGCAAGCACCCAACCAGGAGACAGGGAGACAACGCACTGCAACCCAACGGCCCAGACCAACGAGGGCCAAAAACAGAACAGCTAGGCCACAATCAAAACAGAGGCAGAAGCCAAAGCCCCACAACCAGACCGGAAGCCCCGTTGCTTACGGAGGGTACACAGCTTCACCACCCAATGAGGGAGCAGAGGCTGGAAGAGGGACAGGCCCAAAACCGGAACCAAAAGCCCAGGAAGAGCCCGAAGCAGGCCAGGGCAGGAAAACCGGCCCTCGACACAACAAGATGGCAGAGAGCAAGCGGAAAAAACTGCAATGAAACCAAGGCACCCCCAGCCGAAACCCCGACCCGGGAAACAGAGCTGCCGGTGGAGGGACTAACGCCCAGGATGAGGAGGGACCAGATAAGCCAGAGGCGCCAAACCCCGCCCTTGAACCACAGCACCAAACATGTAGAAAACCAGCAGGAAGGCGGACAGGCACCCAAAGAGGCAAGAACAAACACCCGCACCCGAAGGAGAGGGGGGCCCTCGTGCCGACCGACCGATGCACCCCACGGGAGCAGGAGTGGAAGCCCCCAATGCGGGCAAGCAGGGGGACAGGAGTGGCCAAACAGGCAACGATCGCCCCATCCGGAACATTGGGCTGAGACCACAAACGTCAGGATGACCACAGCACCGCAAGTACCAGAACCCGACCCCAGAGGGACCAGCCACTCATAATGCCGAGACCTCGCAAACAAATAAAAACAGAGGACCCCGAAAAGAAAGACAGGGGCCACATGACACCCCCCTTCACCACAGGCCCGGCCCAGAAGCATCTCACAGCAGAAAAGGGGGAAGAAGAAAAACTGCCGTCCAGAACACACCCTGGGGCTGGCAGAACCCCACAACACAGCCAGCCCCAAGAACTGCCCAACCAGAACAGAGAGCCTGGGAAGGCAACACGCAGGCAACAAGCAGGCCCGCCAGCAATCTAGGGGACACACAGCCTAGCCCCAGAACCGCCAACCACACAAGGGCCACAATTTTATTTGGTTGCTATTTTATTTATAAATTTGTGTGATTAAGATGACCCCCACACAGTGAGACTCCGGTTGAGGGACTAAAACCCCTGCAGGGGAGTGTCCTGTGACACCAACATACGCTGGACACTGCCCAAGACAGAAACAGAAGAAACAGGCAAACCGCTATGCGGTTCCTGCCCCCCTGGGCAGGCAGACACTCCCGACCACATCGGCTGCCAGAAAAACTCCCCTACAAGCCAGCCCAAGCATGCACCACCAGCCCCTGTGCCTGAGCAGCAGGAAAGGCACCACACCGGCCTCCAGGCATTCCAGGGAAACTACCAAGACCCTGAGCAGCAACCATCCACCGCGGTGCATTTTCCACTCGGCCCGGCCACGAGGAAGACGCGCCCTGCAACCCGAAACCAACCAGGAGACCGGCGCACCAACCACAAAGGGCTGGCCAGCGAGCATGGCAAAGAGTCAGCCGGCTACATCCAAGCCTCCCGAAAAGCCCGGCAGGCCAGGAGGCACACCATACCATCCCCGTCCAGAACAGCCGGGCAGCCAGACGGGGACCACTGAAGACCGCCACCCCTACACAGCAGGAGCAGCACCAGCACCTCATCCCATTCCTGCCGACAGACAGAAAAAAAGAACAGGCAGAATGCTGGGTATGTACTGCTTATGTACTCCCAGTGTGAGCGGGTGGAGTTAGGTTCTCAGCATTCCTCTGTTCTTTTTTTCTGTCAAAATAGAGTTATCTCCACATGTTATGAATGGGACAAGGACAGGAGGGACCTGGGGGTAATTGCATGGCACTGGTGCAGTGTTAATATATGGTACTGTATGAGTACCTAATTTAGACCCTTCCTGTATCATACAATTTATAATCAGGTTAATAGTGGGCACGGTTAGAAAGTGATAGAGCCAGAGGTATACATGCTGCACCACCCTGTGAGATATGTACTGTAACACTGGGCATATTATTCAGCAGTGCTCTATTGTACAGTAACCACCCATGCAGGGTTATCATATTAATATATAAGAGGGACTGTACAGTGACCTCTTCCATAGTGCTTTAGTTTAGTTTAATTTGCTGTCCTTTCTAGCTCTAATGTAAAATCCCTCTGAAAGTATGAGTAAACAGAATAAATGAAAAACATAAAAAATGTGAGGGGTTTAAATTAGTTACCAAAGTTGCAACCATAAAACAGAATAATGGCATGGTGAGCAAAAAAACGATGGATTTAGGCCCAGATCTCTGTACTGGGGTGAATGTATGACATTGTTCTGCATTCTGTCCATCAATTGTTGTTTTTGCATTTGTCACCCGAAGTGGGACGGGTATGCCCAGAAGTGGGTCCCATGTTCTCCATGCCACTGGAGTCAAACTATCCTGGCTGATGAGGGGTGAAACCCTGAAACCGGTCCTAGGATGCTTGTTTCCAGTCCAGGGAGAACCTGGCCTGGCAGTTCGGGCTGGACTGTTCCCATAGGGCACAGGGTCAAGACTGATTTTCATATGACTGGGTTCAAACTGGAATGGCATGGTGAGCAAAAAAACGATGGATTTAGGCCCAGATCTCTGTACTGGGGTGAATGTATGACATTGTTCTGCATTCTGTCCATCAATTGTTGTTTTTGCATTTGTTTGGTGACCCAGTTTATTTTCTGCTTGAATTATAATTTCTATCATGTGATTAGATAAAGGCTTTATGTCACCTGTTTCACAAATGTAGCACATGAACTGCTATATTCAACTTTGTCATGTGCAATTTTAAATTCAATGTTTTTGAGCTATATGCTAATCTTAGATTCTCATACATATTTCTCACATCTGTTTTAGCTGCCTTGGTGAGCTTACAGTAACCCATGTTCACACTTTTATTTTTTCAGTGTGTATGCAGATTTCCTTCAATTTAGCTTTCAGTCTTAACACTGACATCTGAACACGTCTTTGTGACTTACAGCACATCATTTTCAGATTGTGAATAAAATGAAAGATTTCTAAAGAGCACCTTTCTTATCACACTAAAGCATTACCTATTGTGGTAGATTGTTGATTTCAGCCGCGGCCCTTGCAGGTAAGAGAAGTGGGGTGGTGGGGCCGGGTGGAGATTTCGACAGACGATGATGAGGGAGTATTAATTATTTATTTAATTTTCCCTGGTGACCATCAGTCGAAATCCCCCACCCCACCCAGCCCCACCACCCACCACTCTTACCTGCACGGGCCACGGCTGGCTGATATGCTGAAAGACAGGAACACAGAGCAATCATTCTAGTTTATCAATATGCTGACTTTAACAGCTATATTACTCCGAACTTATACCACACTTAACTATGAACACTCACAGATAAAGCTGATTTAAACTTAGGGGCTTGAACCACAAATCATGTTTGTGGTCACAAAGCCTGTTATTGGCTGCACTGTATGCTTTGCCATAGCAAAAAGTCTCGAGGTACATTGGAAGTTGGAAATGGCTTCCTGACTCACAATATGCTCCTTGGGATTCGTTGTGATTTTGGGAGGGGCATGAAAGGGGCTACCGTTCCTCCTTCCAAATCTCAATGAAATGTAAAAGTGAAAGCTGAAATCCTCATCTACCACCTAATGCAAGTAGACTATCAGTACTGAAACAGACAGAGGTGAACTACTGCACGCTCCACCCGTGACATTCACAGACTGCTTATTCAATGTTTTGATTGTAGCCCCTGTCTCTTTAATGTCAAGTGGACTTCCACGTCTCCCCAATGCCATTCACACGATGCCTATTTTATTTGTTGATGGAAGTTCCTTACAGGGGCTAGAACCGAACTGTGTGAATGAAAATAAAAGTCTGTTGTCCCTTTGACCCTTCATCTCTGACTTTGCAGCCCCTTTGGTGGGCTTTGCAGACCAACACCTGCCTCGTTAATATTAATTGGGCAGGATTCTGCAGCTGAGACTAAACGGCCATCTTGATCTGCATAGGAGCAAAACACTTTTCACCTCCCAAAATGAAGTTCAGATCACAAAGCAGTTGGCGACCAAAGCAGTGACTGCTTTTCGACCCGACCTTTAGTACATCAGATCCCAGGTTCTTGCAGGTGGTCTGTGGTAAACTACAGATGGGGATGGATTTCACAAAAACTACCATTATCACTGATGCTAGCTCTGGAAGGAGAAGCAATTTGTATCCATGCAACCAAATCCTAAATCTGCCCTTAAGTGTGAAATAAATGAACCTTTATAACACGTCGAAGACACTCATAATGTAATTTATTTTAATTAACAATTATGCTATGCAAATTATTCAGATTTGCATGCTGTAACTCTTAACACTTATGCCAGCTATATATAATGTATTCAGCAAGAAGGCACCAGGCATCAATACTTATCAATTTGCATTCTTAAACCCCTTGTTTGAGAGGCCACATTCAATTTCCTTTACCAAGTTCATTTAAGGCAAGAATGCTCTTTCTAAATATATTACTTCTGTGCATGAAATGTGCCGCGCCTCTGTAGATAAGGTTGACACCACACTCCATAGGAAATAAGATGTTTCCAACTGTGCATGACTCCTGCACCCCCTGATGAATTTGCACGAAAAATAAAGAAGTCAGTGGCTCATTCATGAGCCCTTGCGACACTTTTGAGCTGCTGGTGCGTCACTTTTTGTGACGCACCGGAGGTGTACAAAATGTGCTGTGTTGCACCCTATTTACAAAGTGACGCATCTAGGCAGATTGTAAACCCCTGCGCTACATTATACCTGCGTCAGGTATAATGTATGCAGGGTGCGCGTTCCCCCGCTTCCAAGCCTCGTAGAAGTGGCGCAGTGAACTCTATCAGATTTCACTGCGCCACTTCTAGGACACTTCTGCGTCAATATCTTACGCCTGCCTCACAGCAGACATAAGACTGACGTAGGCACTTTCACATGGGGCTTGCCCCATGTGAAAGGATACATTGCTGGAGTTTATAAAATAGACAGTGGTCAGACAGTCGCACATCAGAAGAACAAAGAAGTTTAAAGGTGGGCAGCGTGTTGGCAAATTCCAAGTATGAAAAATAATTAGTTTAGGTGCCAATCAGGGTAACAGAAACACCCCAGTACCTTGGGTGTTGATGCAAGGTTCTCGGAAAAGATTGCCGTGCTAAACTTTAGACAGACAGATGTACCCCAGCACTCAACAATATTACTACAACACTGATTTTTTAAAATTGAAACACAAGATCCATGTATTCTATCGATTGCTCAAATCACAGGATATGACAATATTTGGATTTGCACTGGGGTTCTCTCAAATTCAATAATCAGTGAGACATTTAGTCAATACATATATATTCATACAAGAAAAAGATTTTTTCAAAAACACTTCATGCTTATACAGTTATTTTTTCAAGGTCCAGTTCTTGTTGCTGGAAGAAAAGAATAGCACGGTGAAATAGAGACAAGACAGCCGACACGTGTTTCCTTACATTCGTAACTTCTTCAAGGCTGCAATAATAGTAATAGCATTCAAGAATAATTGATTTAAGGGACATTTAGTAAATACATATGAATCAACCCAGTACAGTTTTATACAAAGAAAGTAAAGGCGAAGGCCCAAGTGAAGAAAATCTCAGAGTGATGTGAGAGAGTACAATAAAGCCGTAGCATTAGTGAGACATGTGCATATCAATGGATGGGCCATTTCGTCTGTTTTCAGACACACCCCAGCAATGCGTCAGTTTTGCGAAGAAACAGATACGTCAGTAATACTGACGTATCTGTCATTCCTTGCGACATGATGTGTCATACAGTAAATATGACACACTCATCATGTCGCAAGGAGGGCGCACATAGAAGTGACGCATCGCTGTTTTCACGCAGAGGTGCGTCACTTCTCATAAATAAGGCCCTCAATATATAAGAGGCATCTAAGACAATGCCAAATTTGGTGGAATCTGGAAAAATCCTTCAAACGTTAGAAGGAGGTCCAAAATTCTTTTCCACACTCCAATAAAAAGAGATATCGTATTGCAGTTTTTTTGTGCAGACTTAACTGCGAAGCTGCTAAACGAATGCTCACCAACTTTTAAAGGTACATATGTTAAAGGGTAATTCAGTGCCTTTCTTTGTTTGGTGAAAATCCATTCTACTGGTTTTGTATACAGTAGGCAAAATACGAGTTTCCAGTATTTCACAAAAGTTGTGAATGCTCAACTTGTCATAAACACTAAATATAACCCCAGTGCTAATGCACAAAATTATATACTTGCACACTAGAAATTCAGAACTGTTTTCCTACCAATATATAAAAAAATAATGGTTAGAAAACAAAAGAAAAAAGCGAGAAACAGAAAGCAGTAAAACTGGAGATCTGATGCTGCAGAATTCATGAGTTGGGTGATAAACCCGCTCATTTTTAGGTTTCGCCTGCACAGCACTTGCGCTGTACTTGTAAAATCTATTGTATTAAATATATCCTAAAAGGCACTTACATCCCACCTTCAGTTCTTATTGGGCCTTGTGCTTGTCACTTAACTTTTCCTCATCTCTATTGGTTGTAGGCATTATATTTCCTGTTCTTCCATATGTGTTTCCTTTTATCAGTTTCCCATCGGCAAAGTACTGTGTTCATCTGCCTTGGTGGAACTTCTTTTCTCAAGCAACGATTGGCAAACAAAATAAAAACAAAAGTTACACCCTTGCTTTAAGGTCACAGTGCTGCCCAAGTGCTGTGGGCTCGGTGCGGTGTTATTATCTCCCTGGAGATTCTCCTACATGCCTTTTATTGCTTTGACGTCGCACACATAACCTAGTGCCCCCAGGGCACAACCAGGGACCCACTTGAGTGCGTTCCTCATCCGGTGCACTCCACGGTCCCACAGGCACAAGCAGGCATCCACTTTAGTACTTGTTACTATGAAGTGAAAAAATATTTAGCACTGATACTTATTTCAGCCAATCTTTGCATAAAGACTGATTCAAGGGAGCAACTTGTGGGTACCATTGTTTATTTCACACGTGGTAGCTTAGTGGGACTTTTTGTATGAAGTTTAGAAACTGTTGTAAAAATAAATGTTCATTGAACCACAAGCAATGGAAAAATCGAACTGATAGATTAGAAAAAAGGTTTAGCTAATGATGGAGAACAAATATGCTATCTCAGGAGTAAAATCCCTGACCAATTGTCTCACCGGGAGACCGGTAAACAGCATACCACTCTTATTTTCTATGCAATCATCTGTACTATTCTTTGAAAGTGAGTAAGAAATCGTGGGCATAATTCCAAGAGCCATTCTGTAGTAAATAGAGCAATGTTAATGCCCAAGTTCCTTTTTAGCACCATTCATACAGTTACTTCTGCAGCGCAGCTCAGTCATAGCAGACATTTTTAGGTCGAGCGTGAGCCAGCGCGCAAGCGCTGCTCTGCGAAGATCTGTGGAGAGAAGCTTCGCCCACTCCCCCGCCCTTATTTTTCATTGGCTTATGTGTTTGTCCTTTGTAAATGCTGTCTTCTGATTCAGTATGAGGCTTGTTAGTCCCTCCTTAGCAGGGCCATGTGGTCATTTGTATCCTCCCATGGCTACTGGCCCCTTTACTTGGATGTTACACGTTTCCTGTACTTTTTATTTATTGCGCTGGGACAATGGCGTAGGTCTCGCAGAGCGAGGTGTCCTGGCTCCACGCTCTCTTTCTTTCCTGTGACGCCAACCGTTGGATGCCCATGCTCGACCAGGCCGCGGGCCAACCAAATGCGTCGCTCTCTGTCCCCCCGTCCCACCGGACAAACTGTGCAATGTGTGGTGGCCATAGCCACACCATTGGTCCTTGCTCGGCCCGTAACCATAACCCGTGACCTCCCAGTCGGGGCCCGGGCAAGCAGGGGTCAATTCGCCCATCGTGGGCCTCGAACCCAAGACCTGCCCATTAAATGTTGCACCAACTAACCGGGCTGACCATCTACACAGCGGGCGTGCCCGACAACACCAAGCCTCTCCGCCCGAGCAACCACCGAGATCGGTGCCGCGGAACGAATAAGAGGAGGGGGGGTGTAATGGCCCGCACTAACCACATCAATGGCTGTTCCACACAAAAGGTGCTGTGATAGTTACCGCCCTACCATTCCACCCCTCTGTGCAAGGAGTTTGCACATGTCAGTGTCAGCTCCTGTCTCTGACTGCAGAGCGCCTGCACATCCGATGAAGCTGCAGACATGGTAACTGGTGAGAGGGCGAGGCTGGTTTAGCACCTGCTGCAGAGAGCTGTGTGCAACCTGCAGATCAGGAGCCAGCCGAGGTGGCTGAACACCCAGTAAAACGCATTTATAATGCACCCCACACCCCCCGGTAACTTTGCTTCTGTTGTCCCCGTGGGCATGTGTCGGGAACCTGCCGCTGCCATCAATTGTAGTGGAAGTGCCTTATGTACTGGCAGGGCAGAGGTCAAAGCCTCGCACAGAGAGCCAGGCATTGCATGTGCTAGGATATAGGTGAGAGCCTGTGCCAGGGCACCGGTAAAAGCCTGTGAAAGACCAACGGTCAGAATATGCACAAGGCACATGTCAGTCACTGGTCAGGACATGCAGTAGGGCACGGGTCAGTGCCTGCAATATACCACCAGACACCAACCGGTGGGAGGACATCCTTCCGATGCGTACCACGCAACAACGAAGACACCACCACCACTACTGGGGCCAAAACCCTTGTCCTAGCGGGAGCGGCGAGCCCAGCGCTGATTGCCTGTGAGCTCAGATAACCCCCAACAAATCGCCGCAGGTGGGGTTGCTCGGGCGATCACAAAATGACTGAAATTATGTGCTGACCAGCTGTTCAAGGTTTCATGGCCATTCCTAAAATTGAGAAGCCTGAGGACTAGTAAATGTTTTTTAAACTGTAGAACAATTACGGAACAGAGTTAAGGTAAATTTGGAAAAACACTCAAGAAAAAAACTCAGCTTTGTTTGCATGCCAAATTCAGGGTCATTCGACCCATCTGCTTTATTTTCCCTAGCATAATCCTAAACTCCATGCAGGAGTTAACAAGCATTTGTAATGTACTGGGTCTCGCATTACTGAAAGTTTAAGCTGTTGGCGCTGCAAATAATAATGCAAAGCCAATAGCTCAAACTTTCAGTAATGCGAGACCTATTGCATTGCAAATGCTTGTTTGTGGTGAAAGCATTAACCCCACATGCAGCTCTCTTTCTGTGGCCACTGGTTTTACTTTCCTACTTCTCTCCTTTCACTCCTACCCCTGTAACTTTCGCTTGCTTTCCTTCTATACACACGCATCTATCTCCTCATCTTCCCAGACTTCCAGGCAATCGTTCTCGCTCATTTTTCTCCCGCCACTGACCACCTCCTCGCTGCTTTACCCCTTTCGCACTCTATAATGCTCTTACGTGAAATTATTTTCTTTGAGCAACCTCTCTGGGCATCATACCCTCACAAATTCAAATTCAAATGAACTTTATTGGCAGGGCAAGTTAAATCAGTGTTCCATAGTTAATAGAAGATGCACTGTAAAACCAACAGAAGCACTGCTCAAACGTACACTTCTTTTTTCAGATATGATTGACACAAAGCCGGAAACGGAAATACACCAGGGTAGACGTGCGTGATTGCATTTAACAGCCAAATCGGTGAAAAGAAGTAAAATATCTGGTAGCTATTTCTGCTTTTTCATTGCCCCTCCTGCGAGTACTTTGTCAATAGTAAAGTAATCACCTCTCTCTCTCTCAGGACTCTTTGCATGCCACCACCTTTTCCTGTCTCAGCTGATTTTCACAGTTCCTCTTCTCCATTTTATTTCAGCGCCATATCTTCTCGCCCCTACCTTGGTACTTAATCTCTCCCCAATACTACTTATATCCAGGGCCACTGAAATTATGCGGCAGAGCAGGGCCAAATAATGAGCCAGGAATGACTACCTTATGCAGCAAGAAAAGGCAAATTATGCAGCACATTTTGTGATAGTATTATTTCATTATTTTGCCATTTTTACACTTATTCACACTGTCTGGACATAGGCTGAACCTCATTAGTACCAGTTTAATGCCTAAATATAGCAAGAAGCACCAGAAACATGACCACTCAACCTTTGCAAAGTGTGGTGAGGGAGACTCCTCACTGCTTGTGGCCTACATGCAATAAGTGGTGGCATGCAATATTTAATAAAGTGACACACACAGTATTGTGGTCAACTGGAGACTGGCCTTGTGCGGCCACGCCTCCCTTTATTACCGCACCCGGGCCACGCCTGGTCCGGGTGCATGGGTGCGACATATACGGCCCACGCTTGGGCCAAACACTGCAATGCTGACTCGCTACATCCCATCTTAACTCAGTCCTTTTCTTCCTTCTTCTCGGTTGACCAGTCCGCTTAACATGCAAAGTCCTTCAGGCGGGAGCTCGGGCGGGATTGCCTCTCAGTTCGTACCGGACATGGGAGCCCCTTCCCTGTCTTCGGTCAACTGGTGTCATCGCCGGTCCTGATGGTTCTTCACATTGGGGGAGACGGCAGCGGCTTCCTAGGGGCTCTCTCTCGATCTCCTCGGGTCACTGCTTGATGGGGTGCCCAGGAACTCTGGCCACGGATACTCATTGCCAGCCACATCTGCGTCCGACTCCTCGTCTTCCTCGGTAGTTTCGTCTACTTTCTTGAACCATGATATATTCCTGATCACTTCCTCCCGTCCATTTCCACGGTGATCATGGTTCCATTGACAGCTACCACAGTCCAGTACCCTCGTTCATACGGGGTCCGGAACTTTCCTCCGTGCCTCCGGTCTCGCACCATCACTCGATCTCCTTGAGTTAGATTGCGGGGCCGGGCCCTCCTCTGGCGACTGGCCTTCTGATTCTGATGTTCCTGTCTCCTTAGGGTCTCACTTTCATTGTACGGAGGTGGGGTTCAACCGGGGCCCGTGGGGATGGTATCCCAGCAGGGTCCGTTAAACATTAGCGCCAACAGGGCTTGGCCTGTGGTGCTGTGTGGTGTGCTTCTGTACTCCAGGAGAAACAGTTGTAGGTGGTGTTCCGGATCTGTATTCTCTGCAACGGCGATGCGCAGGGCTTTGTTAAGAGTCCTCATAAATCTTTCATTCTCTCCGTTGGCCTGCGGCCACTGGGGGGTGATGCGGCGGTGCTGTATCCCATGATGCTGCATGAATTCGCGGAATTCTCCTCCCTGGAACGGGGGCCCGTTGTCACTTTTGATTTCATTGGAGCACCCGAACATCGCAAATACTTTTTCTAGTATTGGGCCAATCCCTGCAAATGCCGTGGAGCTCACAAACTCAACGACCGGAAAGTTCGAGAAGCTGTCCATTAAGCCCAGGGTCGCCCGCCCATCCGGGAAGCTTCCGAAGTCGATGCTTATCTTCTCCCACAGCGCCTTTCCATGTTCCTCTGTCTGGATCGGTGCGGGTCGTTCCGGTGCACTAGTCAACTGGCATGCCGGGCATTTCCTCACCATCTCCTCACCCAGCTTTCAAGTCCCGGGAACCAGACTTTCTCCCGTATTCTGGCCTTCATCTTCTCCATTCCTTGGTGTCCTCCGTGGGCCCCCTGGGTTGCTTGATGTTGCAGCGCAGCGGGAATGACTATGCAAGATCCTCGCAGCAGGAGCCCATCCTGTGTCATGCTCAGCTCGTGCCGGACTCTCCACATTTTTGTGAGGTACTCCCTGTCCTGCCCCGACCAGTCGTTGGCCATTTATAGGAACCGATTCTAGCTGCCCCCTTGGACTTTGGTGAGGACTAGGTCTAGTTCGACTGCTGCCATGATCTCTGCCAGGGTCAGTGCCTTTGGACAGGTGATTGTCGAGATCATGTTCAGATGGGCTTCAAGAGCTTCGACGTCTTTCTCCTCTCCCTGACTGTTCCTTGGAGGTGGGTGCTGAGAGAGGAAATCGGCTGGGTTTTTGGCGCCGGGTCTGTATACTACTTCCATTTCGTACTGTTGGAGTCCTATGGCCCACCGTTCTATCCGCGGGGTCGGGTGGGGTGCTGAGCCCCTGAACAGGGGCACCTATGGCTGGTGATCCGTGATGACTTTGAACGGATGGCCGCAGACATATAGGTGGAAGTGCCGGCACACCCACCGGATGGCCAGGGCTTCCCGCTTGATCTGTGCATAGAGTTGTTCCATGGGCGAGAGGGACTTGCTGGCGTAGGCTAACGTGGCCCACCTTCCCGGTTCCTGTTCCTGGGTGAGCACCGCCCCCAGGCCTACTGGGTTTGCATCCACGAGGAGTTCTGTGCATTTGATGGGGTCAAAGTACACCAGTGTGGTGTGGTCGAGGAGGGCACTCTTGACCTGCTGGAATGCCTCTTCTTCCCGACTTTCCCACTTCCACGAGGCATCAGCCCATGTCAGGTTCCGGAGTGGTTCTGCTATGGTGGCCAGATCCGGGATGAACCGGCCGCACTATGTGGCCATCTCAAGGAAGCTGCAGACCTCTGATACTAATGAAGGGGGTGGTGCATCCTTAATGGCTTGGGACTTCCGCGGGTCCACCTGTATTCCCTCCTGATTGAAGAGGTAGCCGAAGAATTCTATCTCTCTCTGGAAGAAGAGACACTTCTCTCTATGTAGGGTGATGCTGTGCTCCTGGAGTCATTTTAGTGTGGCTCTTAGGTGCTGATAGTGTTCATCTGCGGTGGCTGAGTGGATGAGAATATTATCACTTACATTCAGCACTCCAGGCAGGCCCATCAGGATCTCCTTCACTGCATCCTGGAACACTTCCGCTGCCAAGGATATCCCAAAGTTGAGGCGCTTATACCGCCGAAGCCCCAGGTGGGTGCTGAATGTAGTGATATATCTGCTCGCTTTATCCAGTACCAACTGGTGGTACCCTGCATTTAAATCCAACTTTGAAAACCACTGGGACCCATTCATGTCGGCCACTATGTCGTCCATCGTTGGCGTGATGTGGAATTCTCGTCATTGCCTTGTTGGGGAGGCGCATGTCGATACATAATCGAATTTTCCCTGGTTGTCGTGGCTTCTCTGCTATGACCATGGGTGGCACCAACGGGGTTGGTCCGGACACCTTCTCGATGACCCCTTGGTCTTCAAGCTTCTGAAGTTCTTGCTCAACAAGAGGTCGTAGATTGAAGGGAATTTGTCAGTGACGTAACGCAGTTGGGGCAATTGTCTGGTCGATATGGAGCTTCACAGGGGCTCTCTTGATGCACCCCAGGCCTGTGAAACGTTTGTGAACTGGTCTAGCAGCTCCTCCGTCTGGTTCGCTCTCACGCTTCTCGCAAATGACACCAGTCCCAGGTCTTCGGCTGCGTGGCTACTGATCAGTGTATCTGCCTCTTGGTCGATGACATGGACCACTGTGAGGATCTCGTTATCTTCTGACCGGATTGGTACGGTCATCTTCCCTCGCAGCAGCAGGGGTGAGTCAATCCCATATGCGAAGATTATTGACCTGGACGGTGTCAGTTCTGACTTGGGTCGTAGCTTGTGGTATTGCTGCACCCCCATGACGTTTATGGAGGCTCCCGTGTCAATGACCGCCTTCACCTCCGATCCAGCTATCTTTACGGTGCACATGGGCTGTGGTCTTCTCCGTCTTTTCAGCTCTTTGGTGAAGGATACTAGGTACGTCTCGGCTTCATCATCCTCAGTTGATGTGTCTTCCACTTGGTAGGTTGCCTGTTCGGTTCGTTTGGCCCCGCTCGATGGTGCCAGTGAGGTGCTCGATTTTTGGCGCACTAGCTTTCGCATTTGCTTCCCTCCCTTAGAGTCTTTGTGTTGGCTCCTCTCCCGACAGACTGACGCAAAATGATTGGGGATGCCGCAGATGGAGCATGTCCGTCCCTGGGCGGGGCATGCATGGGGTGGGTGTTCTTCATGTCCGCAATACCCACATTGGCCCTTCGGGGTTGGGGCCTGCCGGCTTTGTAGCCTGTTCCCTCGGTCTCGTGTTCTCACAGCGTCAACTTTTTCCGTCTTGACGGTCATGTGTTTCTCCGACAGCCGTGTCAGCGCAAGATCCATCTGATCGGCTCTGGCTGCCGAGAGGTCGTGTGTCCTGGCCAAAACCAGTATGTCATTGAGGGGTATGTTCGGCTGTCGTAGTATCAGCCCCCGTAATGTCTTGCTGCGGACGCCTTGGCCTCAGTGGCCCTGTCGTCTGTGACATAGGTGCCAGCCAGTTCTCTTAATCGAGCGTAGAACACATCGATCGATTCCCCTTCTCTCTGTCGGGCCTGACACACTTTGAACCGCTTGAAGTTGGGGTTCAGCTATGGGTCGAAGTGTGTGTTGAGCGCCGCTACGGCAGCGTCGTAGTCCGTCGGTGCGCAAGTGTTCAGGAGGTGTTTAAACAGGAGGTACACCTCTTCCCCCGCATAATGGAGTAATAGGGACATCTTTACCGCTCTGTCCGTTTCCCTTGTTGCAATGAAGTAATTTTCAAGCCGCCCTATCCATGTCTTCCATCGTGGGGACGCAGTAGTGGGGTCGGCTGCTTCGCTGAACGGGGGCAGGACTCCTGTTGGAGCGTTTTGCGTGATCACCCGTGTGGGTGGTTGGTCTGCATTTGGCTCGGGGTCGCCCATGGCTTCGGCGTGTGTTGGCGCGCCTGGCACGTGGTGGTGACTTGCGTGCCACTGTGGATGCTGGCTGGTGACACGGTTATGCGACTCTGGAGGGGCAGGTACCTTCTATGTTCCCCCAAGCAAACGTGTGTCCGTGCACATGAGGAGCTGGAGCGAAGGTCCTTATGCAGGTAGGTGTTTTGGGTATCACACTGTCCTTGTGCTAGAAATGGTGCCTGGCTGGGGTAGGTTTTAGAGTGCACCAGTCCTCTTGGAGCCTTTATAGCCTGAGGGTGGCTGCCATCCCTTTCTTGTGGGGGTGCAGGGCCTTGTGAGAGCCAACCACGCGTTGGGCAGCGAGCTGGGGCCTCCAATGGCCTTCAGGGCTTCACCTCACGTCATGCGCATGCAGGGGCCGGTCACCGATCACCACGGGGGCACGCACTTACTGGCTGTCTGCCGACTCTCCGGACGTGTCAATCCTCGCGCGGGTGCTTCTAGCGGATCTTCGTGACGCCATAGGCCAGCGGATGTGGGCAATGATGCCTTCTCAGCCCTGCGCTCCAGTCGAGCTCCTGATAACAAGGGAGCGCTGCTGGCGCCGCAAAGGTGCTTCTTGGAGTGCGAGTTCGGCTCCGCACTCGTCGCCAGTGTGGTGAGGGAGACTCCTCACTGCTTGTGGCCTACATGCAATAAGTGGTGGCATGCAATATTTAATAAAGTGACACACACACAGTATCGTGGTCAACTGGAGACTGGCCTCGTACGGCCACGCCTCCCTTTATTACGCACCCGGGCCACGCCTGGCACTCTATGTCACTGCACCACACGACTCTATGGTACTATACGCCACTGTACTCTATGGCACTCTAATCCACTGTGCACCACTGCACTCTACACTACTTCACTCTACACCTCTCTACTCTGCACCACTCTATGCCAATTCACTCTACTTTAACTGCACCACTTCACTTTACACCACTCCAGTTTAGGCCACTCCTCTCTACTCTGCACCACTACACTTTACGCCAGTGCACTGTATGACACTACTCTATGCCACTTCACTCTAGCATGCACCACTCCACTCTACACCACTTCACTCTACTCTGAAACAATCTACTCTACACCACTGTACTCTATGTCACTGAACTCTATGCTATGCCTCTCTACACCACTCTACAATGCACCACTCTACTCTACACCACTGCGGTCTACGCCACTCTACTCTAAACTGCTGCACCCTACCCAATGTACTCTACACCACTTTACTCAAAACCAATGCACTCTACACCAACTACTCTGCAACACTCTACTCTACTCCACTGCAACTCTATGCCACTGCACGCTATGCCACTCTACATCATTGTGCTCTATGTCACTGCACTCTATGCCACTCTAGTCTACTCTGCACCAACTGTACACAACTACTCTCTACAGCACTGTACTCTACAACACTCTACTCTACACCACTGCACTCTAAGCCAATGTACTCTACACCACTGCACTCTACACCACTGCACTCTAAGACACTCTACTCTGCAAGACTGCACTCTCCGCTGCTGAACTCTATGCTACTCTGCACCACTGCACTCTATGCCACTGCACCACTCAACTCTACTCCTCTGCACTCCATGCCACTACAATCTATGCCACTACACTCTGCATCACTCCACTCCATGCCACTGCACTCTACGCCACTGCACTCTACTCCACTCTACTTTACACTTCTGCACTCTATCGTACACCACTTCACTTTACCCTGCACCACTTCATTCTACTCTGAAAATATCTACTTTACACAACTGCACCCTGCCCCTCTCCACTCCACCCTGCCCCACTCCACTCTACACCATTGCACTCTACGGCACTGCAATCTACACTGCGTAACTCCACTCTACTCTACTCTGCACCACTCTACTCTATGCCAAAGCATGCTACACAACTTTACTCAAAACCAATGCACCCTATGCCACAGCACTCTATGCCATTCTAATCTGCACCATTTTCTTTATGCCACTTCACTCTACGCCACTCTACTCCATTCCACGCTGAATTTCTATCCATTAAAGTCTACTGCACTCTACGAAACTCCACTCTACATCACTATACTCCACTCTGCGATACTACTTCACTCTATGACTCTCTAAGAAACTCCCTCTAAGGCACTCCATGCCACTTTGCGCCACTCTATTCTACAACACACTACTTCACTCTAAGCCACTCCACTCCACGCCTCTCTATGACACTCTACGCACCATCACTCAATGAGTCTCTAATTCACTCTGTCATTCCACTCTATTACACTAAACCATTATATGCCACTCCACTCTATGCCACTTCAGGACATTCCACTTCACTCCAATCCATGCTACTCAACTCTACTCTACACCACTCCACGCCACTCCACAATTCTCTACTCCACTCCATAACACTCCACTCTATTCCACAACACTCTACCTTATGACACTCCACTCCACACCATTCCCCTTTATGATGAACAGCAGCCAAGCTGGTGTACAACATGGCTAAAAAATATTGTCAAAGCCAATAGCTGTTGCATAGGCAACACCTATTGGATTTGCTAATGCTTCTATTAACTCTAGCCCACGCCAAACCCTTTCAGGGTTATGCATTAATTAATGTTGTCATCACAGCTAAGGAATGCTTTACTGAACACTCAAGAAGAGTCATTCAGTCACATGATACGTGAAATAAAGGTATGTAGAATTTCCATGATCGCAGCATATTTAAGATGTTTCTTTTCATAGCTTGTGGTGATGTCCGGGAATCAGTTTGTGGAAATTCCAAAAGGAATCCGAATTGCTGTGGATTGACTTCTGTTTCCGCTTGAAGTGTTTTGGTGGAACAGCTGACAGTGCACGCAGGGTGTGCTCGCTATTGCTTTATGATCTGGGTGTCCTACATTGTAGGTCCTCATATTGCTGTGACTTTAGAAAGTCGTTCTGTACAGGGTAAGACAGATGTGCTGCTGAGAGTAAGGAGCAGAAACCTGCTGCAGAAGGGATCCTATCAAGACCCATTTTCCTCCGAGGGATTGTTTACCTTGCTCAGAAACATTTTAGATTAGCGAGATGGATATGAGTGTTTTTCCGGACACCATGTTGTTTGTGATGTTTTGTAATGATTTACTCTCACTAAAGTGACCACTGATAAACATCATGTTCTTGTTTATCAATGCTCACAAGCTGTTATTTGCCTTTAAGAGTTCTACCGTAGCAAGGTGAGAGACCGATAATAAAGGGTGGTTTGTTATCTGCAGCCTCAGCACTGTCCCACGTTGCATGTATTTGAGTTGTACAAATTTTATAACCCCCACATTGGTAAACATGGAGTTCTCTGTTAGAGCACACATAAAATAATATGAAACAAGCATTGGCAAAGCCAACGGCTCTGGTCCGTTTTTAGGTTTTGCCTGCACTGCGCTTGCTTGTGAAATCTTTTGCATTAAATGTATCTTTAATGAGGCTTACATCCCACCCCATTGCTTTCATTGCTTTTTATTTGTTCCTGTTCTTGTCACTTACTTTTCCTCCATTTCTATTGGCTGTAGCACAATGTTTTACTGCCCTTGTGTTGTTCCTCTCATGTGCATCTCTTATCAGTTTCCCGCTGCGAAGTACTGTTTCCATCTGCTTTTCTGGACCTATTTTTTAAAAGCTCCTTCACTGACAATGTTTGGCTGCACACATGCATATGCCGTGTATTCGGACTTGTCAGTTTCGTGCCGGCTCTTCTCTTTGATGAGTAGTAGCGCTCACATCCTCCACGAGTAGAACAATCACCAACACCGTGAGCACAAATGGTAAATGCACTTTTGTGTAACTTTTTTAATGTTTTCCTGCATGTTTTTGTCTTTCCACTGCCGTCTTTCACACCCTGGATTATTTTGGAAACTCACTCCGTATGCGCTGCAACTCCCATAACTACCCAAAAGGGAGCACCTGTTTCAACAAACCATTTCATCTGTTCATGCTTGTTTTTTTTGCTTCGGTTCCTTTACCGCCCCCTCCGCTTCCATTTTACACAACGTGATCCAAGTTCTTTAGACGAGCACCACTTCAATTAGGGACAAACTCATTTACGGAGGGATTTATTGTAGTTTGGAGCACAGTTAAAATGCTTTTCAATACAGCACCGGCCAACGTATTATTTGTATTTTTCTTTCGACAATCCACGTGCCATTGTTGCGAAGCAAAGGCATGAGTGAAGCTGCGGCAAGCCTAAAAGACAAGCTGCTTTACAGCGAGCCTGAGTGCAGCAGAGATGAAAGGGTATTTTTCAACCTTCCTACTGCTTTAATACTCTGGACCACCATGGAATAGCCTTCAGGCATATCTTTTCAAACAGCTTGAGCTCAAATGCTATTGTCAAAAATGCAATAATCCATGGGATTCTAAATAAATTATGTCCAGATTAATCATTGCTCTAATAAAAGTGCCTGGTCTGATTTCCTACTTACCTATGTGATGCTGAGATGACAAAATGAATTCACAAATGACAGCTCTTTTAACTGATCATCCCTCAGCTGTCCTCCCCGCCTGAGTGTGCTCTGTTTTCCTCCTCGTCAAATCGCAGTTGTTCTCTTTCACTCCCTTTTCCTAGCTCCTTCTCATTATATCACTCTGTCTGTCAAACATTCTTGATTGTGCTCCATCTATATTTCTGACCAGAAGTCGTAGCCTAGTTTTCCATCATTCTGTTTCACCGCCGTATCTTTTACTCACATTTTATCACTTCCTTTTTTTTCTTTCTCTCTCATTCAGTCAGTTTTGTCCTAATTTTCTCCATATTTCTTACTCTGGTCCTCTTTCTCATGTGCTTTCCTCTTCACTGTTGTCTCATTTTCGTGCTCCACATCCCTCTCTTGCTGTCTCTGTTTCTCTCTCTAATTTCCCCTTTTTCTAACTCCTCTTTCATTCTTTCTACATTTTTGTTTCTCCTTTATCCCTCGTTTTTGTCTGACTTTCTCTCGCTCTCTCTCTCTCTCTCGCCTCCAGTTTTTGGTGCAGTGTTAAGATTTAAATAAACACAACACCAATAGTTGTCTTCAGTCTCAACTGTCACTAACGTTTACAGAACAGGTGACTCGCTGGGATTAGTAGCGCAGGACTTAGTGATGCCCTCTCTCCAGCACCTTGAACCTGTAACATAGACAGCATATCCTCACTCTTCAACTTAAATTTATATATGCCTCCTCAATCATATAATCTGATAGTTACTTTAAATTATATTGCACAACTACTCAACAAGCTAAAACTTAAAAAATATATATGATTAATCACAAAGGCAAACCCTAATGTATTTGCCAATGCTTGTTAAATATATCCCCTGGCACAGAGATGAACAAAAAGGCCTTTCCTCCCATCTCCATGACCTGGACAGTAAAAGTGGGATTATTCACCTTTCCCAAGAGCAGGGGGAGTTAATTTCCTCCATGGCCTTGCCTAAAGGGCCGGAGAGCAGAGATGTTGTATGTTCCCCTGAATTGGCAAACAGCGTGGGGTGCTTTGTAAAACCCTCCTATATTCTTGCCAAAGGGTGGGAAATTACATCTGTCACCCTTGCCTTGCCCATGAGCGGAAGTGAGAAGAAAACTCCCTCTAGGGACAGGGCCTGTATGGTAAATCCCCTTGCCTTGCCAAACGTAAAGGCGGGGCTAGCACTTTCCCCCTCAAATTGCCAAAGGAAAGGGGGAAATGTTCTTCTCTACACATTCCACAAGGATGAAAAGGGGGTTTACAAAGACTCACCTCGCCTTGTACAAGGGTAAGTGGAATTTAACAATAACTCCCTTCTCCACTTGCCCAAAGGTGATGGGTAAATTAACCCGCTCACAACCTGCCTTGCTCACTTGCGAGGTAAGAATATCTCCCTGCCCCAATCACATTTCCCAAGGGAAAGCATGGGGTTTAAGAACAACTCGCTTCAACTTCACCAGAACGATCCGAAAAATGATCCCTTTCCCCATTGTCGTACCCAAGGGTGAAGTGGAGGAGCTGCCAGCCAACATCTGTGTACTCTTCCCAAATGGGAACAGAGTGTATGTGCCAATGTCAGAGGACTGCTAGTCCATGGCCCCTAATATTGTGTGGCGACAGAGGATCGGATTGCCTTGCCTGCCTGCCACCTGCACCCAATTCGGAAGAAGAGGCTGACCAAGTAGAAACAGCAGCTTTGATCCTCCTCAACCTCTTGGCAGCCTTCGAAACCATAGTCCACCACATGCTGATTGAAAGACTCCACCACATCGGCATCAAGGGGACACGCTCAGATTGATCACCTCCTTTCTTACTGGAAGAACCCAGAGAATCCACCTCCCACCTTTCACCTCTGAACCCAAGGAGATCACCTGTGGTGTCACTCCGGGCTCATCCCTCAGCCCCACGCTCTTCAACACATATATGACCCCGCTGGCCAACATCGTTAGATCCCACGGTCTCAATATAATTTCCTACGCAGATGACACCCAACTCATCCTCTCACTCACCGACAACCCCACCACCAGAACCATCTTCCACAGATGCATGACAAACATCACTGGCTGGATGAAGAACAACAGCCTGCTGCTGAACACAGACAAGATGGAAGTTCTGATGTTTAGCAACAGCAGAAACACATGGAATGACTCCTGGTGGCCATTAGACATATGACCCTCACCCTCCAACTACGCCAGAAACCTCAGAATCATCATTGACAACAAGCTCGCCATAAAAATATCAGATCAACGCCGTCTCATCTGCCTGCTTCCTTACACTGCACATGGTACGTAAGATCTTCAAGTGGCTACCACTTCACACTAGACAAATCTTGACACAAGCTCTCATCACCAGCCGACTGGTCTATGGCAATGTCCTCTACATAGGAATTCCATACACCTTCTACAGAGACTTCAGAACATACAGAACACAGCAGCCAGACTCATACTTGGCCTTCCCAGAAGTACCCACATCACACCATACCTCAGGAAACTCCACTGGCTCCCTGTACAGAAGAGATGCCAATTCAAGCTGCTGACTTACGTATACAAGGCTCTACACTACCAAGGACCTGCCCTACATTAACCACCGTCTGAACTTCCACCAACCATCGAGAAGACTACGCTCTGCCTCCCTTTCACGTGCCCATACTCCCCACATCTACCAAAGCAGAAGTGGAGGATGCTCCTTCTCCCACATCACAGCAAAGACTTGGAACAGCCTCCCCAATCACCTCCGGACCATCACCTCACTTCCGGAATTTCGAATGGCTGTTTGAATAAGCCTCCGGGGCCTGCAAGTGCCTGGATACCCTATTGGGTGATTAGCCGCACTTTATAAATCCTGACTGAGTGATTGATTGATTGATTGAGATGCCATGCCTGCTGGCCTGCTCTTCTGAAGCTTACAATATTGTGCCATACTCCCAATTGGGAACAGGACATGGGGACGAATGCCCACCGATCAGCTCTTTTGTGGCAAGCAACACTATGCTGGCCACAAAGTAAGGAGTCCTCTGTAACCTGTGTTTGAGGGATTCTGCACATACACAGAACTATGCACAGGAAAACAGGACCTCAGTGAATAGGGGTGCACCAACCTACCACATCAGTACCCAAAATCCAAAACCGACTAGCTATAGTGTCTCATTCGTTCTCCTCCAAAGATCACGGAGCTACAAATGATTAGACAACCCAGAACACAACACTCCCACTCTCTCAGGAATCGCGGGAGCAAGACGTACTCTTTCGCTCGCTCACTCATACCTGTCCACAATGAGAATAAGCAGAGTCACTGAAATAGTTCAAAATGTCTATTTTAACTATTGTGCTCTACAATACAGTATACGTGCCACTACTAGCAGCAAAATGCATAAACTCAGCATTGTTACAATTACATA
Source organism: Calotriton arnoldi (assembly GCA_963921515.1). Classification (NCBI taxonomy): domain Eukaryota; kingdom Metazoa; phylum Chordata; class Amphibia; order Caudata; family Salamandridae; genus Calotriton; species Calotriton arnoldi. Next base: position 220,029 of record CAWUFW010011239.1, on the reverse strand, counting down.
GAATACAAAGGGAGAAGTCATTTTATAAAGACTGTGGAAATGAGGGCCTATAGGCTTGACCACCCTCCCCTTGACTAGAAGAAGTTTATTTTATAAAAAGGACGATCTCTGGGCTTTGACAGCAGACCCCATACCTTAAAGCCTAGATGTAAGGTTTACATCATAGGAACAGCAGAGCTCTTCTCCATGGAACGGCTTTCTCCAAGTGTGTTAAAACAACATGCAACAACGTAATATCAAAGCACGAGTCTTCAGTACTGCAGCTGTGTAGCATGTTATGTCTAGGTGCTAGGGACTGACCAGAACAGAATAACAAGGGGCATTGTTTATCGACCTTGCATATCGTGTTCAGACTAAAGGCAGAGAACGCGAAAGGCAAACCGTTCTCATGTGAAGGGCACAAACAAAGTCTTGCAAAAACAAAGTCATGTAGTAGCGTGCGCAAAAGCAGCATCATGGCAGCGAAGCTCATGCTAACTTAGCAATGTCGATAATGTGCCTAAGAACCATATAACACCTGCTTTTCAAAATATTGTTTAACCCCCCCTCAACTTTCAGCAAGGCAAAGTTGGGATGGGGAATACACTACCCCCCATCCTTGATCTAGTTGGAGGTAGTTAATTTGAGCACCCCCTTTGCCTAGAGGAAAGGCAAGTACTACTCCAGCCCTTTAGCAAAGCATGGCTAGTAATCATTAAAATGACCACCTGCCCTTATCCAAGGCAAGGGATCTAGGTATGTAATGCCCCCTACCTGGAGGCACAGTGTATATTGTCCCAAATATATTTCAATGTATAATAACATTGGGAGATTTGAAGAAAATTGTGCCTAGTAATTGGGATGTGTCAAAGAATCACCCCACTGAGCCATCTGCACAATTTTGTATTAAACCACTCCCTATGTTTGCAAACATGATGAACTATTTTTTTAACAAAGCATTATCAAAGTTGAAAGGTCTGGCTTACATTTTTACTTGCAAGGCAAACCTTTCCACGTTAATACTGGTACATCCAGGGGGCTGCAGTGACAGGGAACAGCAGCACACAGGTCTGCAAGGCGACAGAAGCACACAGAGGAATTACAAGATTATGGCAGGGTGGTGATATAAAGAGATGTAGAGGCCAGAGGAAACAGAGAGGGGCTGCAAGAGTGGTTGTGGCATATACTGTCTGTGGTGCCAGAGAATGCAGAGAGGCGCAAAGAGGGGAAATGCAGGACAGGCGGGGAGCACCTAGATGTTCCGCAAGAGGTGCAATTGGAGCACAGAGGGTCTGCAGGGGTGAGGCAGTAGGCACATAGAGGGAATTCAACAAGGTGAGTGTATACACACACACACACAGTACTTCAACACAATTAACATCATATGCAGACAGACCCACCATCATAGTAGGCCAAGGTAAAAGTACCAATTTTTGTGAAATTTCTCATTAGGCACTTTTGTGTAATTTTTGTACACTGGAAATTCATTCACAGATTTATGAAAACCATTGTTTAAAAACTGGTATACCAGGTCCTCCTCTACCGATGTATTCAAATTGGCTGACCAATGGCCATATGTATTAATATCTGGTTGGAAAATACTGGTCCCAAATTTCCCATGAAGGCCACAGTCAAGGACTTTTTGCAGAGATTTCACTCACTTGAAACCTAGCTCTTCAGCTAAGGTCTGCTGCTTGTACCAAGGTTCTCAGGTTTTCCCTATGGATACAACTAGCCTTAACTCGGAGGGTGTCCTCTTTGTAAGGGACCTCTGTTGAAGGACCACTGTTACTCTTCTCTGAGATATCAAGAGGGAGTTCTTCTATCCATGGACCTGTAGAAATAACTACTTACAAGGGAGTATCCATGCAGGTTGAGTCTGCAAAGGATGGAAACTTACGGATACTCCTGTTGCTCTTCAGTTCTCATAGTGATCTATATGTGATGGTCCTGGGCTCTAAGATGGAAGTCCTACTTCTTCCAACACAGCCTATTTTAATAATCTCACCTTGAGATAGGGCCTTTGTCTGCAGGCACAGCACATCCACAGTGATGTATGTTGGGCTTGGTGAAACTAGTGCACAGCCTTCCACTCTAGTATGGGATGCCCCAGTACCGCACAAGGAGCCTGTATACTCCTTCAGATAATTATATGGTTCCTTCTTCCCTGAGTGTAATGCAGCTGACTACCTGGGAAGGTCTATCATATCTCTCAGGACAACACTGGAAGGTACATACTGAGCAAAGGTTCCTCCCTTGCCAGGCAGACATAGGTCTGGTGGAACTCCTAGTGACATATGTAACATGCACTCTGTTGCGTCCCATTTGTGAAGCATCAGATCAAAGGGTTTTCCATATAGGATACTCCAAAGGGTCATTTGTTACAAAGAAAGATTGACACTACGGAAGACCAAAGACATCATTAAGATTAACCCTCTGCACTACTGCCTTAACTCTGGCATTTTTTTCATCTCTGAACGGCTAGAAAGTACTGTAAAGTTTTATCCCGTTGGTCTTATCAGGCCCCGGGCTATTCTGCTTCAGACTCTTGTCACTCTTGGGCCATCCATAAGCACAATTTGAATAAAGGAATGGTTGTCATCAGAAACTGTATGCTCACCAGCCCTGAATCCTTAGGAGCAACATGGATTTTTCCAGAATGATGAATTTCAACACTGTGGAAATGAGCCACGGACAGTGATTGAAAGATATTGGATTTTCATTTGGATGACAGGGTTGACCTTAGGTTGAAAAACAGTTCTAAGAGAATCTCTGCTCAGCCCCTGATAGTTATAGCACAAACAGCAAGAAATCCTTGGCAAAGTGGGTGTTCAAGCTGTAGTATCAATTTTAAAGCAAAGACAGAACACAATAAAATTATCAAACAAATTTAGAAAATAGAGAAAAATTAAATGAGCAAAAAGAAACCAAGATGATTTTGAGAAACTGGATTATTAGTTGGGGTGGATGGGACTCCACTACAATTAATAATGTCACTATCTTGTGATGTCCAGTGAAGGTACGTAGAAATAAAAATTATGCTTTTGTATTGTTTTTCATAATTTAGCATTTGCGGTGCCATTTTGTGTACAGGCACCATTTTGTATCATGATTGAAACTAATCCTTTACCGTTTCCGAGAAATGGCCTTCTTTAGGTTATGTTTCTTCGGAGCTGAGTTTTGCCACACTAATGAATGCACTGTTCTTATTAGCGCATACCTTTCCTTTGGATGTAAGCCTTGTCCCACTTGTCTAGTGGCGGGCACAGGCAGAGTAACCTTGAGAGATAAATAATGTGTGCCCGGCCTCAGAATTGAAACTTACTCCTTTGTGATTTACTGTCCAGCTGCATCTCTCTGGAAAATTCCATAGGAGGAGTGCCTTCCCTGATTCTGAAATGTACATAATGTATCGTTATGCTTGTTGAAGTTAGTCCCTCTGCAGCACTCCTTAGCGGCTGGGCAGATTGGGCTCCGCTCTGAGTGTACTCTGAATAAACGATTATTGGTTTGTATTCTCCACTGTCTGACCGACTCTTCATTTGGTATAGAAGGCTGAGAGGTGGTCTTGTGTGACCCAAATCGGGTCATTTCCTTCAGGTTTCAGTCGTTTCAACATGAGCTCAACCCCTGATAACTATGGCACTGAACAGGCAAGTTTAAGTAAAAAAAAGTGAAATGATTTAGAAGTACCAAAACAGTTATCACCACCTTCCACCGGCGAAGAAAACAGGTACGGACCACTCACTGGAACATTTCGAATGCAGTGCTATATTTAAATATCATCTACACGGCGACTAGTCAGTCCTGGCCAGTGCCCAGCATGACGCGTTTCGACCGAGACAACTCGGTCTTGTTCACATGACGCGCTACTTAGCAAAATGCATTTAAATAGTGAAAAAGTAGGGAGTCACACCTGCAAACAATTGGGCTCATGTTACGTGACACATAGAACTAGACAACAGACTCTAAAATCTTTGCTCATAAAAGTACATAGTGATGTAAATAAATATCTAAAAAGCCATTATAAAAAATATATAGATACAATGGAATATTATAAAGATACAGTTAAAAGACATAGGGGCCGATTCCGATCTCGGCCGGTAGGGCACCGAATCGGATTCGGCTTTACCGGATCCGATTCGGACGCCCAGTTTCCGACCGATTCGAACACCCATCTGCGCGAGCAAGTACGATGCGAGCGTACGCGAAATCCCTGACCGACTCGTTCCCAGCTCCGAACCGCTCCGACCGACTCGTACGGACTCGACTCTCACCACGCAATGGAGATGTTCCCCGACCGGGCAAGTACGATGCGCGCCTCGAACAGTCTGACCGACTCGCGCCGTCCGGCTCGAAAGAGCAGTCGGAGCCGGACTTCGGGGGTCTGTGTCGGACCCCCCTGTACGCGTAGCCGCGCGAGTCGCACACAGGGGGGACCCATGGGTCCCCCCTACACATGCATGTACGGCACGAGTCGCACCGACGCGTACCCGCTGTAGGGGGGGCCCTTGTTCGCGACGCACCCATTTAGTCAATGGGAGCCCGTGTACGCGTCGTACGACCGGCTCCCATTGACTTCAATGGGAGTCCGACCGAATCGAGTCCGATAGCATGCGTCCGCATCGTACTCGTTCGGTCGGACTGCTAGAGTCCGGTTCGGTCGGATATCTCTCCGAATCCGACTCGGTCGGAGAGATTTCCGGCCCGAATCGGAATCGGCCCCATAGTGTTTTAAATTCATTGGTCTCAACATAAATACATCGTGTAATGTAAAACTTTCATGGTAATACGATAATAAACCTAGACCAATGCCTTCTAAAAGGAGATGTGCAAATAACAATTGTAAACTAGTACTCATGTGCAAATCAGGTCGATGTGGTCTGTCTAAAGTCACACAAATCACATGAAGTGCTCCATTGTCAGGTATGAAAGTGCAAAACGTGCTCGCGCAAAATTTTTTAAAAAGACTATTTACTATGCAACTAAAAATCCACCCGGAGCCCCGGGGAAGCCCTCAGTTGTGCAAAAAGTCATAGAAGCAGCATACGTTATGGGCAAGTGCCCAACTCGACATGACTATCATCATGATTCTAAAGCATAGGAGACAATTGAACACTGGATACATGTATAATAGATCAGAAAATGAATAAAAATGAAAATAGAAATATAAAGATATTAAGGAGAATACGCAAGTCATACAAGGTGTGGAATAAAAAAAACGTAATATCTTATTTCAGTGAAGGACATAGAGAGACATCATAACAGGGTCATCACAAAAAATAGTGGAGATCTTCCCCCATGTTCAGGCCATTAGGCATCTTAGTGTCAAGTTGTAATATAAATTTGTATTCTAATTGTCTCAACTGGCGTTCTCTGTTACCCCCTCGAATTGACTTTGGAACTGCCCCAATTACGAAGTACCGCAAGTCACTTAAGTTGTTTTTATGGACTAGTTTTAGATGTCTGGCTACTGGGTAATTGGGATCTGAATTGACTGCGGCTCTGAGATGTTGGAGTATGCGGTTGTACACCTGGAGCTTAGTGCTCCCTACATACTTCAAGCTGCAAGTACAACAGAGCACATAAACAGCAAAATATGTGCGACAGGTATAGTAACCTTGTATTTTCACAGGTATATTGCTGAAGGCAGTCATATACTCTGTCGTGTTGGTCTCAAATTTACAAGCCCGACAGGAGCTGCATTTAAAAAACCACACCTTGGTGACAACCAAGTGTTGGTGGAAGTAACTTCTGGACTGTTCCTGACTAAAACATCCCTCATGGATGGTGCTCGTTTAAAAGTCAATGAAGGTAGAGGGGGCAAAATCTGGGCTAGAGTAAGATCAGTTAGAACAATAGGCCAGTTTTTATATACAATTCTTCTAATCTGTTTTTGTTGCCTGCAATAAGCAGTGATTAGTCTTATTTCTTGCGGGGAGTCATTGGTAGTGCTAAGAGTTGTTACTTCCTCAACTGCCTGACTAGTAGTAGCTCCGAGACAATGATCACGTGACAGAGTATTAGCTTTGATGCGGGCTGAGATCAGATCCTTGTTGTTATAGCCACGCGCTAGAAATCTTAGTGTGGCTTCATTTTGACAGATTTCTAATTCTTTGTCAGTGCTACAGATACGGCGAATCCGCAGAAATTCCCCATACGGAATACTGCGAATAAGATGTCTTGGATGGGAACTCTTAGCATGGAGAACAGAGTTCCCCGCCGTATGTTTTCTGTGCAGTTTAGTCTGTAATTGTCCTTGCTCAATGTAGACTGATACATCTAAAAATTCCACACTGGTAGTGCTAATGGATGCAGTGAAATTTAAGTTAAGAGTGTTGGTGTTGATGGTGTCGATGAATTCTGTAGCTGATGTTCTAGAACCCTTCCAAATTACGCACACATCATCTATAAATCTCCACCAATACTGGACATGTTTATCTTAAATTGCCCTGTGTTGACCCCTGAGGACATGCTCCTCCCACCATCCCACATGTAGACATGCGTAGCTGGGGGAGAAACATGCCCCCATAGCCACTCCCCGCAGTTGATGGTAAACCTGTTTATTGAACAGAAAAAAGTTATTTTTGAGGCAAATCTCGATCGTCGATAATCATTTTGTTATGTTCGTGAAAATGTATGTCACGCTGCCACAAGAAGTAAGTAACTGCATTGATACCATCACTGTGGTGGATACTAGTATATAGAGAAGTTATGTCCATAACTATCAATAAATATTCACTGTCCCAAGTAATAGTTTTAAGTTTGTTAAGAAAGTCTCCAGTGTCTTTGATAAATGAAGGTAGGCTAAGAACAAATTCCTGTAAAAAATAACCAACAAATTTAGAGACCGGTTCTAGGAGACTCCTTTGTGCTGAGATGATGGGTCTTCCTGGAGTAGGGGTAATGTTCTTATGCACTTTAGGAATGAAATACAGTGTCGGTGTTATTGGATGTTCATTTTTAAGAAACAAGAACTCATTCTTGCTGATTAGACCACGTCTTTTCCACTGGAATAGCTCTTTAAAGACCTTATCTTTCACCTTTTTAAGATCTATGAAAGATGCCATCCTATAGCATTCTGTATCATTCAAGTGCAACATAGCTTCATCCATATACAAGTTTCTTGGCCACAAGACAATATTACCTCCTTTGTCCGCTTTATTGATGATAAGGTTTTTGTTGTCCCTTAGTTTATGCATAGGATTGTGATATTGTAATTCAAAATTTCTCATGTGTCGATGTCTAGATTTGGTGGATCTATTTAATGTTTTAAGGTCTTCTGTGACCATGTCATTGAATACATCGATAGCGTCTTTAGGCATACTGGGCACAAAAGTGGATGTTGGACAAAACGGACCGCTAGCGGAGCTACTGATGGTGATACCAGTCTCATGAAGAATTTCCTGTGTAGATCTGGAATCAATGTCTGTGTTGGTGGCCAAAGAATGGAGAAGTTTAAGTTTATCTGTTACCGATACTTGTAGATTAGAGCCCCTTGCTGCTGGAAAAGACTCATCACAATTGTTTTTCGAGGAGTTTTTAAGTTGGAAGAATTGAATCAACTTCAATTTCCTGATAAATTTATAAATATCGACTCGAGATTGTGTATAGTTAAAGTTGCTCTCGGGGCAAAATGTCAATCTGAGAGAGAGTAGTTGGGTCTCAGCCGTGGTCAAAATGGTATCGGAGAGATTTATAACAGTGTTGTCACTTTGATCTATTGGTTTCCCCATTTTTTCGCTCTTGTTGCCCTGCCTCTGGTGTTGCCTCTGAACCCTGCGCCTCTCCCTCCTCTGTTGGTTTCTCCTTCTCCCTGCTTGTACTGAGGGTTCCGGGACCGCAGGGTCTGGCGCCGGTCCTGCCTCAAAAAATTCAGCTCTTCAGCCGGAGTGCGTTTTGCCAGTAAAGCAGTTGAGGGCATGTCACCTGAGTCCCTGTTGTCATCAGATTCACAACTACTTTGTATTGAACTGGCGTCAGAACTCAGTGTTGCAGGGTCTACATAGTTGGCGGTTTACGGATGGGTAATAGATGTATTATCAACCAACACTTATCTTTTGTAAGTGTCAAATCTCTTGGAAAAAGTAAAAATTCTCCCCGTCTCGTAATCTCTCTTATCCCGTGCAAATTTAAACACTTTGCGGGCTTTAATGGTGTCCTCATACTTCTGGAGGCGACCACTGATTTCTTCACAACCTTTTTAACAACATCTTTTTGTTCAAATCCATCTAACAGTTCAATGATTTTTTCAATTTCTTTCAAGATAGTCTCTCTGTCGATTTCAGCATATTTCATCAATATCAGAACCATATTCATGGATGCCTGTAAATTGTTGGACGCCCATTCAGTGAGCATTGCTGGATGAGGATTTTCAAAGGTAGGGGCTATCATGACTCTCAAACCTCTAGGAACACGGTTGACGTCTCTATACTTTTCTAAGGACTTCTTCTCCCACCATTTTGTTAGTTCGTTTTTTTGTAGTTTTTCTAAACTTTCTAATAAGGTCTTTATGTCGTGGTTTGTTGGTTTTCTACTGTTGCTACTCTCACTGGGTTCGTCTAAAACCGTAGGTAAATTCAAAAATAGGGCTTCTGCCGCGGCCTCGCGGTCTCGTAGCACGTCTGCTGTGGACATAGTCGCTATAATCAGTGTATGTTTAATCTCGCACACAGGCGCCTTGCTGGACTATAGGTGCCAAAACAATCCGTTCCGATCTCTCCACCCGTCGCCATGTGAGTCAAGATCCCAAGCCCGCTTACCGGAGAAGTCCCGATCAGCTCCCAGTGTGTCCTCCGACTCCTTAGGTGCCGCCGCTTCTCCTCCAGGTACGCTGCTTCCTCGTTGCTTGTGACTCGATGACAGGGGGCAGACACAGCCTGTACTCCTTCCGGGTCATAGGAATTCGCTGTCCCGATGGCGGCTGCACGCCGGTCCGTCCGCGTCGGAGAGAGGGTCCGTAAGCTGGAGAAAGCTGTACTCCAGCAGGATTAGATGCAGAGCAAATCCTGGTTTATCACCACCTTCCACCGGCGAAGAAAACAGGTACGGACCACTCACTGAAACATTTCGAATGCAGTGCTTTATTTAAATATCATCTACACGGCGACTAGTCAGTCCAGGCCAGTGCCCAGCATGACGCATTTCGACCGAGACAACTCAGTCTTGTTCACATGATGCGCTACTTAGTAAAATGCATTTAAATAGTGAAAAAGTAGGGAGTCACACCTGCAAACAATTGGGCTCATGTTACGTGACACATAGAACTAGATAACAGACTCTAAAATCTTTGCTCATAAAAGTACATAGTGATGTAAATAAATATCTAAAAGGCCATTATAAAAAATATATAGATACAATGGAATATTATAAAGATATAGTTAAAAGACATACAGTGTTTTAAATTCATTGGCCTCAACACAAATACATCGTGTAATGTAAAACTTTCAAGGTAATAGGATAATAAACCTAGACCAATGCCTTCTAAAAGGAGATGTGCAAATAACAATTGTAAACTAGTACTCATGTGCAAATCAGGTCGATGTGGTCTGTCTAAAGTCACACAAATCACATGAAGTGCTCCATTGTCAGGTATGAAAGTGCAAAATGTGCTAGTGCAAAAAGATTTAAAAAGACTATTTACTATACAACTAAAAATCCACCCGGAGCCCCGGGGAAGCCCTCAGTTGTGCAAAAAGTCATAGAAGCAGCATACGTTATGGGCAAGTGCCCAACTCGACATGACTATCATCATGATTCTAAAGCATAGGAGATAATTGAACACTGGATATATGTATAATAGATCAGAAAATGAATAAAAATGAAAATAGAAATATAAAGATATTAAGGAGAATACGAAAGTCATACAAGGTGTGGAATTAAAAAAACTTAATATCTTATTTCAGTGAAGGACATAGAGAGACATCATAACAGGGTCATCACAAAAAATTGTGGAGATCTTCCCCCATGTTCAGGCCATTAGGCATCTTAGTGTCAAGTTATAATATAAATTTGGATTCTAATTGTCTCAACTGACGTTCTCTGTTACCCCCTCGAATTGACTTTGGAACTGCCCCAATTACGAAGTACTGCAAGTCACTTAAGTTGTTTTTATGGACTAGTTTTAGATGTCTGGCTACTGGGTAATTGGGATCTGAATTGACTGCGGCTCTGAGATGTTGGAGTATGCGATTGTACACCTGGAGCTTAGTGCTCCCTACATACTTCAAGCCGCAAGTACAACTGAGCACATAAACAGCAAAATATGTGCGACAGGTATAGTAACATTGTATTTTTACAGGTATATTGCTGAAGGCAGTCATATACTCTGTCGTGTTGGTCCCAAATTTACAAGCCCGGCAGGAGCTACATTAAAAAAAAAACACACCTTGGTGACAACCAAGTGTTGGTGGAAGTAACTTCTGGGCTGTTCCTGACTAAAACATCCCTCATGGATGGCGCTCATTTAAAAGTCAATGAAGGTAGTGGGGGTAAAATCTGGGATAGAGTAAGATCAATTAGAACAATAGGCCAGTTTTTATATACAATTCTTCTAATCTGTTTTTGTTGCCTGCAATAAGCAGTGATTAGTCTTATTTCTTTCGGGGAGTCATTGGTAATGCTAAGAGTTGTTACTTCCTCATCTGCCTTACTAGTAGTAGCACCGAGACAATGATCACGTGACAGAGTATTAGCTTTGATGCGGGCTGAGATCAGATCCTTGTTGTTATAGCCACGCGCTAGAAATCTTAGTGTGGCTTCATTTTGACAGATTTCTAATTCTTTGTCAGTGCTACAGATACGGCGAAACCGCAGAAATTCCCCATACGGAATACTGCAAATAAGATGTCTTGGATGGGAACACTTAACATGGAGAACAGAGTTCCCCGCCGTATGTTTTCTGTGCAGTTTATATATATATATCATAGGATTGCATTGCCCTTCCATCGAACAAGGTGACTCAAGGGCAAAACAATCCTTAAGTCAGATTTACCAAGCAATGCAAGGCCACCTTTCATGGCTTTGTTTTGCTTGGTAAATCTGGAGTAACGCAAGACCGCACAAGTCGCAACCTTGCATTACTCTGCACTGGAAATGGGTTACATGGGTGGAGAGCGTGTGTTCCAACGCATCCATCTATATATTTTGGCACACTCCTATATCTACCAAGGGAGATAAACTTGAGAATGTGTAAAAATGCTATGCCTTCCTGAGGAGCAATGTGTTTATTTCTTCTTGTTTTTCCCCTTTCTTAGTGTGCTGCATTTGGCACACATAGGGGCCGATTCCGATCTTGGCCGGTAGGGCACCGAATCGGATTCGGCTTTACCGGATCCAATTCGGACGCCCTGTTTCCGACCGATTCGAACACCCGTCCGCGCGAGCAAGTACGATGCGAGCGCACGCGAAATCGCCGACCGACTCGTTCCCGGCTCCAAACCGCCCGACCGACTCGTACGGACTCGACTCGCACCACGCAATGGAGACGTTCCCCGACTGGGCAAGTACGATGCGCGCCTCGAACAGTCCGACCGACTCGCGCCGTCCGGCTCGAAAGAGCAGTCGGAGCCGGACTTCGGGGGTCTGGGTCGGACCCCCCTGTACGCGTAGCCGTGCGAGTCACACACAGGGGGGACCCATGGGTCCCCCCTACACATGCATGTACGGCACGAGTCGCACCGACGCGTACCCGCTGTAGGGGGGGCCCTTGTTCGCGACGCACCCATTGAGTCAATGGGAGCCTGAGTACGGGTCGTACGACCAGCTCCCATTGACTTCAATGGCAGTCCGACCGAATCGAGTCCGATAGCATGCGTCCGCATCGTACTCGTTCGGTCGGACTGCTAGAGTCCGGTTCGGTCGGATATCTCTCCGAATCCGACTCGGTCGGAGAGATTTCCGGCCCGAATCGGAATCGGCCCCATAGTGTGTCAGAGCAGTGAGAGAGCAGCAATGCGCCATTTATTTCTAAATATAGTGAATTCCTACCCTCTCCATTTGACTCAGTGCAGCCCAGCAAGTAGTCTTGCTTCAATGTGCTGCATCAAATAATGATAAATCTGGCCCTTCGTCTTCTTTCAGGAAGTCAAAGTCCTTCAGCGGGGCAAGGCAATAGGTTGGGCCTGATCCACAGAACTAACTTACGTCAAAAACGTAAAGTTAGTACTTATTGGTATTCACAGAATACACTTACTCATTTTGGTATTCACAGAATGAACTTACTCATTTCGGTATTCACAGAAGTTAGTAGTCCTAACTTTAGGACTCCTAAATGCCTTCTGTGAATACCGAAAGTCTTAAAGTTAGGATTTTTCTCAGTTTAGGATTAGTAAGTTAGGACTCCTAACTTTAGGACTCCTAAATGCCTTCTGTGAATACCGAAAGTCTTAAAGTTAGGATTTTTCTCAGTTTAGGAGTAGTAAAGTTAGGACTCCTAACTTTAGGATTTTCTCAGTTTAGGAGTAGTAAAGTCTAACTTTACTACTCCTAAACTGAGAAAATCCTAACTTTAAGTCTTTCGGTATTCACAGAAGGCATTTAGGAGTCCTAAAGTTAGGAGTCCTAACTTTACTACTCCTAAACTGAGAAAAATCCTAACTTTAAGACTTTCGGTATTCACAGAAGGCATTTAGGAGTCCTAAAGTTAGGACTACTAACTTCTGTGAATACCGAAATGAGTAAGTTCATTCTGTGAATACCAAAATGAGTAAGTGTATTCTGTGAATACCAAAAAGTACTAACTTTACGTTTTTGACGTAAGTTGGTTCTGTGAATCAGGCCCGTTGTGTCTGAGAAGGGCTCCACAATGTCGGACAGTCATTGGATGAGGTCCAGGTGAAGTCATTGGTTTATGTGGGAAAAGCTCCAAGTGGGAAAATGGCATTGAAAAAACAAAAATAATTTAATTGCTACGTTGATGAGCAACTGGCCTGCAATCAAAAACATATTTAATATATTTGAAAAAGACATTGGTCATCATTTCCTTTTAGTGGAACAGCTGCTAAATGGCTGGGTGGTGCAGGCACCATCTCACCAGTCCAAGCCGCGACCGGTCTGATATATTTAGATTTTATGGTTATATCAGTGATTTTTCACCGGAACAGCTCCTGCTTCCATGGGAGAAGGTACTTCATAGGAAAAAGAATGGCAACTGACCACCCATGCCATGTTGGCTTGACAGACCAATCAGCAATTTTTTATTCATTAAATAGGAAGTCCCTAAAGCAGGGAACCGTTTTTGGAAAATAAATCTCTAACAATGATCATGATGTGCTCAGAGTTTTTTCCAACTATATTGTTGTTAATTGTGCATTTCCTTACCAAATGTGCGTACATTGTAGAGCTGGGCAGGAAAAAAGACCATGGGACCAATATTGGATTGACTACCCTAGATCGACAGGGCCTCTCCCGGATTGTATGCACCCGATCACACACTCTAGGCATTTCAAACCATATTAATTTCTTATTCAGTATTGGTCGATACAATGACTAGAATACTAATACCGGCCAGACACACATCAATCCAAGTGGAACACACACAAACACCGCCCCCCTGGTTCTTAGAACAGAAACGACACATAGCAGACTCATGATAAACCACCCCGAAGAACCTATCCCAGTGAATCATAATCGAATGAAGGCCGTCTATTAATAACTCTGTTACCACATACATTAGCTTACTGAGATCTTTTTAAAAGAGGCCCTATGTTTTTATTTGATCTTTTTATGTTTCTGTTCTTTGTTTACGTTTACTATTCATGTGTACAGCGCTCTGATACCCTTGGGTCATGTTCGCACCTTATAAATCACCAAAACATTGATTGTGTGTAACGACATGAGAGAAACAGAATATTCAAAACTGTGAGATGGTAGATTTAACTTACACATCATATATGGTGCACACCATCGTTGGCTCCTGTACGTGAGGCATCCCCACAATTAAGTGAGCATGTTGTATGAAAAGGAGATTAGTATCATGAGGAGAAGGACGTCTGTAGTACAGGTGACTTTGAAAGGTTGGTTGGTAGCACATTAAGTATGGGAATAGCTCAGGATGGAGCATCTGGTATATTGACCCAAGTATTAGACACATGGTCACCAATTCACTAGTTATAACTGGCAAGAAAATACACAATTATGTATGTGTTGTTATTTTTATAGCACACAACCAGGCATTGTACTTTAAAGGAAGTTTTGAGATGACTGGATGTTTAATATATAAGGTAGTTTAGAAATATTTGCTATACACATTATTTTATGCATATTATCGTATAAAAGCCATTGTTCAAGTTACTCCAGTTTGCTCTGTATATCTAGTGTGCTGACATCTGGAATAGTCTGCTCACCAGGATTTCGTTACAAGTTCTCTGTTTAAAATATATAGCAATTTTCCTCGAAAGATGCCATATTTGACACTTTGGTGAATTAACAGTATTTGTACATAAAGATTTTGCACACTTATAAAAAGATCAGAGTGAAGCAATTGTTTCCCACATGTGCACAGTAAGATATAATTTGCCTTGCACAGCACAGCTGCAAAGCCTGTTTTAAAATGCAAATTCTTCGTTAAAAATACTTCTTTTTCATTAGTTTTAGGCATGAAAATTATGTTGAAGCCTATGTGTAGAGACTGATGAGTCCTGCCCCAGACAATCAATGGAATGAACCGATTTTGTTTATGTGCATGGGTTTATCCGTGTTTGAATTTTTAAATACAGTTTGTCTGAACATACGTTGTAGTGTTTAAAAGATTTGCAGTATTTAAAAAGGTGATTCACATTACTGGCTGAACTTTTGAACACACCTTATCCTCCCTATTGGTAAGGCAGCTATCAATTTTACTTACATGGAGGCTCACTGTATTGGTTCAGAAAGAGGGGAATGGTGACATAAGCCATATTCCTGCTGAGATTGCGTCGTTCTCTTCTTTAAGAAGCTGCTGGGATCATTGCCTCCTTTTGGTGCCAGGAATGAGAGCCCTACTTCCCTTGGGGGCACAGTGAGAAAAGACTTGACCACTAGGGCTGACAAGATCAGGAGCCAGATTTATCACGGGATTGCGTTGCCCGTGCGTCACGCACGCCATCACAAGGGCAATACAATCCCTTATCAGATTTACCAAGCAACACAAGGCCACCTTGCATGGCCCTGCATTGCTTGGTAAATTTGGAGTAACGCAAGGCAGCGCAAGTTGCTGCCTTGCATTACTCTGCCCTTGGAAGGCATTCCATGGGTGGAGCATGGGTGTTTCCATGAATCCACTCATGGATGTTGGAGCATTCATAGATTTAACAACACTGGTAAACCTGGGAATGCATTGAAACGCTACGCCTTCCAAGGGGTGGCGCAACAAGGAGAAATATCTTTATTTCGCCTCATTGTTTCCTCTATCTAAGTGTGCTGCATTCTGCAGCAAACTTAGAAAGAGGAAAATGCCTCTTAGGATTGTTTTTGTGCAGGAAATGTGCCCCTTCCTGCACAAAAACAATCCTGCCTACAACGCAGTCACCCTTGCACCATGGTGTTGGTGCAAGGCAGCACATTGTGGGCCAGCGCAAGGAGAGGACAGAAATGCACCATATAATATCAAATATGGGTCATTCCTGCCCTCTCCCTTTCACGCAGCAGAGCAAGATGTCTTGATCAGATGCGTTGAATGAAAGTTATGTTATGTTATGTTATGTATTGGTTCTTGTTAAGTGCATATATCACCCTGAGGTCTCAAAGCGCTAGCCTGAACTCAGAAAACAGGAAAGGAAGAGAAGGGGGGACAAACTGAAGGGAAAGTAGTCTCAGAATAGCCAGGTTTTAAGAGATTTACGGAACTTCTTGTGGTCGCTCTCTATGCGAAGATGCAGAGGCAGTGTGTTCCACAGATTGGGAGCAAGACTGGAAAATGATCTTCCACCGTTCTTAACAGTACGGATTTTCGGGATAGTTCGAATATTTTTATTGGCGGATCGGAGGGTTCTGGTGGGCTGAAACCTTTTCAGTTTGTTAGCCAGATAATGAGGGCCATGTCCACTAAGGGTTTTATGTACTAGACAATTAATCTTAAAATTAATCCGTTTCCTGACTGGGAGCCAATGAAGGGCTTTCAGACTCGGTGCCGAGGGGGAACGGGGTGGAAGGTTTAGAACCAATCTGGCCGCCGTGTTCTGAAGGACCTGGAGTTTTGTTAGGTGCTCTTCGTTTATGGAGGCCAAAAGGGCATTGCCATAGTCTAGACGGCTGATTATTAATCCCTGGACCAATGGCATACGGGATGAC
The DNA here is from genome assembly GCA_963921515.1 of Calotriton arnoldi. NCBI lineage: Eukaryota > Metazoa > Chordata > Amphibia > Caudata > Salamandridae > Calotriton > Calotriton arnoldi. Next base: position 203,781 of record CAWUFW010011239.1, on the reverse strand, counting down.
AGTGGGACCCATTTAAAGATTTTACGGAGGCTACGCATTAATCCATAACAGATGCGAGCTACATGGTTGACGTGGTCTGATATAGAAGGTTTATTGTCAATCAACACTCCTAGGTTGCGGACTGCCGCCTTAGGTGAAGGGCATATGCCTAGAATGGGGGCCACCAATCGCTTGACCACAACGTTTGTGCATTGCCGAAGAGGATGATTTTGGTTTTGCTAGCGTTGAGTTGAAGATGATTGTTTAACATCCAGCGGTGTATGTCAGACATACACTGCCTGAATCTATGTTTGGTGTCGGTAGGATTTGGTCCGAGAGTGATTAACAGTTGAGTGTCGTCAGCATACGACACTGTTTCGAAGCCATGGGATTTAATGACGTTGGCCAGAGGTGATACATACAAATTAAAGAGTATAGGGCTCAGAATAGAGCCCTGGGGGACACCCTTGTCAATAAGTTGGCTGCTGGAGGTAAATGCGCCTATTTAAACTTTGGAAGTACAATTGGTCAGATAACTCCTGATCCAGTTCAGCGCGGTGCCCCCGACACCCAACTCCCGCAGGCGATCAAAAAGAATGGTGTGGGAGATGGTGTCGAAGGCAGCCGACAGGTCAAGAAGGACCAAGATGGCAGATTGTCTGACATCAAGGGAGAGTCTGATATTGTCGAACATTTCCAATAGGGCCGTTTCAGTGCTATGAAAAGCCCAAAACCCAGATTGAGGGGGATCCAGTAAGTTATTGCTTTCTAGCTGATTGGTGAGTTGTTTGGTGACCAATGACTCTAAAACCTTCCTGAAGAGAGGAAGAAGAGAGATTGGCCGGTAATTGTTAGGCTGCTTAGGGTCTAGGGTAGGCTTCTTTAGAATAGGTCTGACCATGGCCTCTTCCCATCTTGTTGGCACATAAGTTTGATAAATCTGCCCCCCCCCCCCAGTTTTCCCCAAAATATCCTAAATAATTTTCATTCTTATTTGTTTAATTAGTTTTGTTAGTTGTTGCACTTGTATCTTGCGCCTTTATCTCAGGGCAGTTTGTAGCTTCATCCAAGGGTGAACCAGGCATTCCTAAGAGAAACCAGGGTAACTTTCAGTAGTCAAATTGCCTGTACCTTATAGGATTCATTTAAGGTTCACTTCAATACTTTTGCCTTCATCCATAGCTTAACATTCTGATTTCTTACAATTACTCTGCACATGCAAAAGTGCCTTGCTACATAGAAACTAGTGTTCTGATCCCAAGCTGATATTTTGCTTCATATGTTCACAAATTATGTTCTTAAGCAGACTTAGCTTACAGTATTGTTTTAAACATTGTTTTAATCTTTGTTATAATTGAAACATGTATACATAAAGTTAGAATACAACATCGTTAAATAATAATAATGTGGACCAATATTCAAGAATGTGTCAATTCGTGGCTGCTGTTTTGTAGACAAGTGTTACATCTTCTACAATTCAGTCATTTTCCCGTTACTTTGTTCAAGCTGCTAACATTTTCTGTTAAATGTTTCCGGACTCCTTCTTTGTGCCAGGGGAGGAGCAGTATGACAATGCCAATGCTTTTAGTTTGTTGTCTGGACAACGCAGAAATCAGTGAGAAGACATTTTTCTTTTAAGGTTTTGAACTGTCACATGTGTACTGAATTTCCTTTATCTGTAACATCCAGCGAATTCAATGCATTACCTAGTTCCTCTCTTTTGAGAGTCGAACTTATAAGGTGTGTGGAAACTAGGCTCGAATCAATAGGATGGTGTTGTTTTTTCTTTAGAAGTGAGCTCTTTTAATTTTTATCTTCCTTAACCTCTGATGCCATGGAAATTATAACATTTTTATTTTCTTTGCCTGTTCAAATTCACTCCACAGTCTCATTTGATATCACGTTTTATTGTAGCACAAGCATTGTTCTCGGTGGGTGCTGGCATCACTCCAAGTCCAAGACTTTAGTGTGAATTAAAGAGGCTACTGTCCACCTGTTGCCAGGTGTACCTCATTTACATATTGATTTAAAGAATAAATGTCCTCAGCCTCTCCTTTATATGCATCACTTGCTATCATTTACATCCCGCTATTGATTTCTGTTAGACCTGACAACCTTTGGTCTGATCTTCCCTCAAACTTTTTGCCTTCTCCCCTTTGGTTTGCTGAAATTCCTTTTTGTTGGATTTTGGACTCTGTGCATTTTACTACTGCTAGCCAGTGCTAAGGTGCTTGTGATCGCTCCTTAAAGCATGGTAAAATGGGCCTACACCTGATCGCCACATTTAATTTACTTATAAGCCCCTAGCAAAGTGGTACTACCTGTACCCAATACCTGTAAATAAAATGATACTAGTGGGCCTGTGATCTAGACCACTCAGAGCCTGGGCAAGGAAAAGAAAGGAAATGTCCAAAACCAGATGGGGAATAGCCTAGAAGTTTCTCCCATGTCAAAGAATGGCAACAGGTATAAATACTGGACCCTCAGACCAACTCTTCAGTGCACTCCTGGACCTGTTGAAATTGTAGAAGAAGTACTGCCTCGTTCCCAAGAGAACTGCACTGCTGCTTGATGCCTGCATTGTTCTCCAGAGGGCTGCTCTGCTGCTTGAGACCTGCCTTGTTCTTCAGAGGGCTGTCCTGCTGCTTGAGGCCTGTTCTGCTCTCTGAGAAGGAAGACTGGACCTGCTCCTTTATTTAAAGCTAAAATGAGTGACTCCAGGGGGCAGTTGGCTGATCTCCTGTTTTGAGCTACAGGGGCCTCCCAGCAACTGCCCAGCTGTCCTGCAACTGGCACTACTCAGACCTGCAAATGGACTTGCCTAGACCTGAAACTGGACCTGCCCGATTTCTGCTGGAGTGAACTCCTGATCCTCAAGAGGAGCCTCTCTATGACCTGGACCCTTGGCTGGCATCAGTTGACATCCTCCTGTAAAATGTTAAAGTTTTGAACTTTAAATGCAAGACTTTGAGAAGGTAACTTTTCAGCAGAACTAACCTGATCCCTGTATGCACCCCGCATTCCATCACAGTCGGCCTGAACATGTGATTTTGTCTCAGTCTAGCATGACCAGATACCCACAGTTAGTGCTTTCTGCTTCTTGGTGCTATTTTTCGTAAAGATTTTAAATTGTATATCTCCAGTTCCACTGATTGGATTTTTATTGTTTTGGTGTCATTTAATTTATTCAAATTTACTCTATTTTTTCTAAGTTGGTGTGGGATATCTCTTGTGTTGTGTTTTTACTTTATAAGTGTTTGTGCGCTTCATAAATACTTAACCTAGTACTTCCACGTTAAGCCTGACTGCTTTTGCTCCAGGATCCAAGATGTTTAAGCAGAACTTATTTTAGTGACTTTTGTAGTCCACCCTTACAAAGATTGTGGTTGTTGCTTGAGAAGGGGTTCACCCTCTCAATCACAAACCTGATTTCTCACAAGTTCACTTTGTACACATCTGCACACGGGTAGGGCTAATTCAAGAATGCATGTCACCCAGTTGCTACATTCAGCAGAAGTAAAAGATAGAGTAGATGCTTATGTGCTGGACTAGCACCTGACATTGCTGATCTTTTTTCTCACTGTCTGCTTCTGGCGGAACTTTAATATGGAAGGCCTGTCTATAATAATCTAATTCCTCTAGGCAATGTGGGTCTGGTTTTTTACAACACACCTGTTTTGAAGCCCACCAGAAGCCGCTGGTTGAGTAACTCATTGGAAAAAACAAGGTTGTAGGGAGTTTAATTATGGAAAAGTTTAGGAAAGACTTACCATAATGAATATGAAGTCAAAGTAGTATATTTTTTTAGCACACAAGACTATATAGTATCCGAATGAAATATTCTGGGCCGTTTCACATAAAGTGAGCACTGAAAGTGCTAATTTAAGGCAGGTCTCCACCACGGTTGAAGTCTGACCAGAGCCATATTACAAAGTGGCACTGCAAGTGCTAATTTAAGACATGGGTCCTTATCAGTTAAAGTGAGTGCTGCAAGTGTCAATTTAAGACATGATCGCTTCCGCAGTTTTGAGCTGAATAGTGTCTCAAATAGCTGAAAAGCAGGAGCAGCACTATTCTACCACATTACACAGTGGTAAATTTGGTAAACTTTAAAGGCATGAGCTGCTTTTGGCTGGAAAGGTGGCAGCATTTGATGGCATATCTAAGGTAAACATAATGCAATAGCTTACACAAAGCAACAAAAATGCAAAATTAAAACATAGTTGGGAAAACACAAAATAAAACTTCAAAATGGAACTTAACACATCAATCACATCAACCCAACAACATCACATTGCAGTGATGGCAGCATCACAAAAACAACAGAACACATTACCACCAAGAAATGGTAGACAACAAATATGCACAACCATTCTTGCGACAGATTTCCACCTTCAGAAACCTGCCTTGACTATACAATAGTAAAAGTTGTTTTCAATTAACCCAGTCTTATAATAGCATAGTCAAAAATGTTTTGTGATCAAGCCCATTGTCTGTCTCTCTCACAATGTGGGCAGAATGGTGCCTTTTGTAGTTGAAGAGCTAGGGAACTGCTGTTTTACTACCTTGGACAGTTGCATATAATTGCTTGCCACAGGAAGTTTTAAAGGATGTTATGCATTTAGCTGGAAATGTAGTAGCATTTGTTGAGATATCTAAAGTAAAGAAAAGAACATAACACAATGGCATACACAAAACACTATTAAAACACTACAGCAAACAACAGCGCCCAACACAACAAAGCATTCAAAACAAAATGCACCACAATTTCCACAGAACACAACATTATTAGACCTGATACCATTGTGTAGTAGTCCCTCAAGCCTTTTGCCTTCACCTCTCCTATTGTGTTGAATTTGTTTTTGTTGGCTTTAGGACTCTTTGAACTTTTCGACTGCTAACCAGTTCTAAAGTGCTTGTGCCCTCTCCCTAAAACAGGGTAAGATTGGACTACACCTAATTGGCACATTTAATTTACTTAGAAGTCCCTAGTAGATGGTGCTATTTGTACCCAGGGTCTGTAAATAAAACCCTACTAGTGGGCCTGGAGCGCACAATGTGCCACCCACTAAAGTAGCACCTTAACATCTCTCAGCCCGGCCCATGCAGCCTGCAGTGCAGTTTTAAACTGTAATATCAAACTGAAACCCGCCTTTTTAACACTAAGTCACCCCTCAAATAAACACTAACAGCTCCTAGTGAAGGGTGCATGGTATTTATAAAGTTTTATATGTCCTTACTGTGAGAAACTCTGAACATCGTTTTTCACTGTGGCCAGTAATGGTAAAGTTGGGTTTTAATTCACATGTCTAAAAATATAATTCCTGCAAGGTTGGCATTCCTGTGCCCATACCTGCAGTGTTTTTTGCCAGTAAACAGGGTCACATGGCTGTGGCACTCTTAGACCCCAAATAAGATCAGATCTGGACATGTGGAAGACTGAGGACTGCCCTAATGCCATGCTGCTGGAAGGACTTCCCTGCTACCCTGCTGCCTTGCTGCCTGAGGAATAAAGACTGTACCTGTTTCTTGAACCCCGGACCACCAGAGTAACTCCAAGGGCTAGATGGCTGTGTGAGCTACAAGGGCACAACTAGCTCAAGAAAGCCTGCAACCTACCTGCCTCCTGCTCATGGTCGCTGCTGGATTGAGTCCTAGGTCTCATCTGGTGCCCCCCCCACCAAGGTCCTGGACTCTTGGAGTGGTTCTAAAGTGGCCTCCTCCTACCAATAATCAAAACCTCGGACTAAGAGAACTTTTCAAGAAAAACTGCTCTGAGAACCGTCAAGAGACCAGGACCTGCGTGCAAGCTGATCCAATAAAGGTGCACCCTGGGATTTTACTATAGCTCCTGCTATGTTCTTCTCTGCAGCAGTAAATCCTCTTCAGCTGGAACTCTCAATAATGGTTTCTAGCCTCATGCATTCCTCTTTGGCTACAGCTTGCAGCCTCTTCCCACTGGAGTAATCTGAGCTTCAAAAAAACTTCTAAGTGCAGAGGTAGATATTTTCATCCGGCTTGAAGACGACCAGCACCCCATCAACAACAGCAACCTCCTCGGTGTGAAAATTCAGCTTTCCCTGCTTAGAGCATTTTCCACCATCATCACTGAGACTTCGTCCAGTGGATCCTCATCTTCGATGACCTCCTCTGGACTACTGCCTGCTGCTTGGCACCGCTGAGGACTCTACCTTCTCCAGGAAATCTTCAGTATTTCTTCTACGCCTGAAAGTAACTCTTGACCAGCACATACCTGGTACTTGTATCTGACCTGAGCTCCATCTTAGTTGGCCTTAACTTGTGAATTTGGCCCAGTCTCGTGCAACCAGATACCCGTGGTTGGCGTCTTGTCCTTTTTGGTTCTATTTTTCACAAACCATTTAAAAAATCATTTCTCTGGTTCTACTGATTGGATTTAATTAGTTTTGGTGTAATTTTATTTATTAGAATTTACTCTAGTTTCCTAAATTGGTGTGGGATTTTTCTTGCTTTATGTTTTTATTTTATTACTGTTTAGTACTCTTTGTGTGCTGCATATATCTTTCACACACTACCTCTAGGTTCAGCCTGACCTCTTCAGTGCCAAGTTAGCAGAGGATTAAGCACAGGTTAATTTAGTGAGTATTTGTGGTTCACCCTGAAAATAATTGTATTTCTTATTTGAGTGGAGCTTCCATCCGTCTCAACTAATAACCCAATTTCTTACAAACATCCTACGGCAATAATGCACCACAAAGACACAGCAGCACAAAAAATAACAACACACATCACTACCACAACAAATTGAAACAATTAATCAATCAGGCGTTTGTTAAGCGCGACTACTCACCCGTAAGGGCCTCAAGGCGCTGGGGGGGGGGTTGGGAGGTTCCAGTCCATCAAGGGGGGAGGGTCTGTCGAAGAGCCAGCTTTTGAGGTTTCTTGTGAAGATGGGGAGCCATGTTGTCTGTCTGAGGTGGAGCGGAAGGGCGTTCCAGGCTCTGGCCGCGAGGAAGGAGAAGGAGCGGCCTCCCGATCTGGTCTTTCTGGTGCGGGGGACCACGGCGTAGGAGAGCTGGGCTCATCGTAGGGTCCTCTGGGGTGCGTGGAATTTGAGTCGGCTGTTCAGGTATGCTGGTCCAGTGTCGTGGAGGGCCTTGTGAGCGTGGGTGAGCATCTTGAAGGTGACTCTAGCTTCGATGGGGAGCCAGTGGAGTGTGCGCAGGTGCTGGGAGATGTTGCAGTGTCTTGGCAAGTCGAGGACCAGTCTTGCGGCGGTGTTCTGGATGTTCTGTAGCTTGCGGGTGAGGTTTTTGTTTATTCCGGCGTAGAGTGCGTTGCCGTAGTCGAGTCTGCTGGTGACCAGGGCGTGAGTGACGGTCTTTGAAACACAACAAATATGTGCAAACATACTTATCACACATTTATCACTTACAGAAGCCTGATTTCTTCATCAAATAGAAGAAGATGTTTCCTTCAAGCTCTGCCCTAATTTACCACCAATGGCATGAAGCAGTGTCCTTGGTGCAATAAACATGCTCGAGCAGTGTAGTTTAAATACTGTAGGCAGTGGTAAATTGCTGTTTGTCTCTGGAACTTTAAATTAATGTGCTGCTTTGATTGGGAATTTAGCAGCATTTGTTGATATCTCTATTACAAACAACAAAACAAAGCACAGTGGCATAACACAAAGTGAAATTACAGCACCTCAATAACATAACAGGGGGGAAAACAAGAACAAATTCAAAACAGAGTGAAACATAACATTCACAGTATGACACAACACCATAATGCAGCACTAAAACACAGTGGCACAAAAAAAAAACACAACACATCAGCACCACAACAAAATGTAACACAACAAATATGCATAAACATTTTGGCCACAAATTACCACTTCCATAAGTCTTCGTCTGCTTCTGTTAATGGGTTTACCCCAAGCACTGCCTTTTTTACCATCAAGACCAAGTATTAGAGCAGTTAAAAATATTTGGGATTCAGAAACCTTGTTACTAAATATTGATATTTGCAACCTAAGCGTCGTGATAGATGCGATCAACCTTACATAATGTAAGAGGGAAAGTTTTAGAATATTTTAAACTGCACATTTTTGCACTGACATTTTTAGGGGCGCTTTTAATGTTGAACAGGCTTGCTTCTTATAATGATGTGGTAGCAAACTTTCCATCAACTCTTGTTTAAAGCGTAGCTTGCGATCCCTTTTAAAAATGATCATAGTTCTAATTGGTAATAGCAAAAACTAAATAAGCATAGAAACAGCCAATCGGTTTCTCTTGGGGTGAAGAGAAAAAAGCAAAAAACAGTGGCGGACCCGCCAGATTACGAGCATTTTTTGAGTCTGGTGGGCATTTTTTTTACGTTCTCGCGGTGGTGTCCTGAAAATCGGCATCGCAATGGGAACGCCAAAACAGTTCCTACACGGCATAGACTGTAAAGTCCATGCCGTGGAGGAACTGAGGTCCATGCATACAGTGGGCACATGGCGTGAGTCACCAGGGGGCCCTTTGTTTCCTCTCCACCGCCATGAAAACCTTGGTGCTGAGGAAACTCGCAATATACTTGGTGGGACCGCCGCATCCTGCCAAGCATATTGCGGCCTCCTGACTGCCGCAGCACTGCCAGGGAGCTGTGGTTCCCTGGCGGCTGCAGTGGGGCAAAGGCAGTCTGACCACCCTAACTGTAATAGGATGGTCGGAGGACCGCCACCACTGCGCCCCCACGACTCATATTAGAGCCCTGAGCAGTGATTTAAACAACTATGAATAGATTAATACCAAAACTGCACTAAAACAGTGGTCTACAACAAGGAGAAGCAGTACTCTGATGCGGGAAACGTTGTTTACATCGCGGTTTTTACACCGCATACCTTTACAACGCAGGTATTACAACGCAAGTCGTTACAACGACTTGCGTTGGGGGGCTCTCTAACATAAGGAATAGTATGGTTTACTATTCCAACACCTTCCCTACTGTATGTAGACTGGTGTTGGAATAGTAAATCATACTACTCCTTAGTCCAGCGCCCCCCAACGCAAGTCGTTGTAACGACTTGCGTTGTAATACCTGCGTTGTAATGGTATCGCGGTGTAAATCCGCGATGTAAACGTACATATTCCTCTGATGCATCTATAGAAGTTCATCCAATCAAATTAAATGATCTGTAGGGGAGCTCCCTTACAATGAGTGAAATCTGAGGTCTCTGCGCTGTCATGAACAAGAAGACGGTATCCAGCTTGGCAATCCACTGGCTGGCTCTCCCCATCTTAGCCTTATGTAAAATTCAAACTCAGATGGATGGCTGGATTTTGAAAAATTTAAGGGCAGACCTACAATACCACCACGGGGACTGATACAGTTCTCCAGATCCCCCACCCTTTTAGATACTGTATCACATTCCTTCATGCGTAATAAAACTTGAGCTACTGCGTTCTGAATACATTGCATATGGTTAATAGCTTTATTCAGAAGTCTTAGAGTCTTATTATGGGTTTGGCGGTGCAGGAGTGGGACCACCTCACTCCCGCACCGCCAAACCCATGTTTGAACTGCCAACCAGATTAGAAGTTTTCTCATGTCTGGGGCAATTCTTTGGCATTCCCACAGCGAATGTCAAAATCAGTGCCTGCACGGCATGGACTGCTCCAGTCCATGCCATGCAGGTACTGTTGTAACCCCCTGTGTTCATCCACATGGCGCAGAGACACAAGGTTTCTTCTCCACCACACTTTTCATGGCAGTCGCACCAGGGGTCTCTGATTGCCCTGGTCATAATGGAGCTGTTGGAATATTGCCACTGCCGCGCCCGCAAGAGTCTGGTGGTCTGGGGGCCACCAGACTCGGAATATGCACCTTAGACTGACTAACCCAAAAAAACGAGGGGAAATGGCACACACGTATTAGCTACCTTGGTGTCCTGAGAAAAGTTCAAAAATGTACTTTAAGGTTAATAAAAAGGCTTTGGACGCTGCTGAGATCTGCCCCTGCACCCAATGGCATCTGGGAGCAACCGAATGCCATGCTGAACAGGTGCTGAGATGAAAAGAATCATTGCCGGGTTTAGGTGAAGAAAACAAATCACAGATGTTGACATTTTTATGTAGCTTTCAATGATTTTCCTCCTGTCACAAATAAAGGAGCCTGTAAAACACAAGTACACATATTTATTTTTGAAGCACAGATCAGAAGAGTGTAAACTGTACTTTGAAAAATCTTTTGACCATTGGCTCTCAAAAATTGGTTTAGGACAGTGCTGGAATTGAAAAAATGTACTTCAGGTACCCATACGTTGGGGGTCAAGGTGTGGCAGAAGAAAGAGGATGGATTGAAGAAGAGTAACGCTTAAAAAGCAGAGCCTGACAATTAACTATATATTTATTTTAAAAAGAAAATCTGTTGCAAAGAAATCAGGAAAGATGACAAATGCGAGAGCAAATCTGTTCTAGCTTACTTAATTGGTTACAAAGTGGTTGCATTTTAAAATATCTTACAGGGTAAAACACCTGTTGCAGATATCTTTGTGTGTCCAGTAACTTTGAGATGATTATAATAGCGGTTATATAACTATGGTGGCTAATGCAGGTCTGTGAGAGTTCTGTGCTCTGTCAAATCAGTTTTAAGGTGCCTGCTGCAAAGCACTTTGTGTAACATGCAGATCACAGATTTCTATTTTTATACATTTTTATACATTGGGCTACTGTTTTTGACACTGAGCTCATTTTGTTACCTTCAGTTCATAAGTTGCAGTCCTATTATAGCACAGCTGATCTATTTAACATCAAAGAGCTGCATGTAAACTGTAAGCTATGGGTTTAGATACTTAGGGGCGATTACGATGTCGGTCGGAAATCCTCTGCCCGCTTGTTGGAAGCTTTCCGACCGCGGTCGGAAGCTTTCCGACCGACATGGTCGGTTTGTGGTCTGACTGCCGAATTACGATGTCGGTGGTAAGAGCGTAAACCGGCCGGTCATTCCGACGCGGTTCCGACGGCTCTCGGATGTTTCGGGCCGGTTAGACCTGCACCATAATCCCCTATGGACGGCGTTCCCCCGCTGGGATTATGATGTCGATTTCCGACAGCCTTTCTGTGCTGGACTTTCCAACACAGAAAGGCTGTCGGAAAATGACTTTGGGGGCCCCTAGCAGGGCCCCCTTGCCTTCGCAGCGTAAGGTTGGTGGCCAAGGGGGTACCAAGGGTGCCCCCCTATCAATCACTGCACTGTGTGGCAGGCACCATGGGGTGCCTGTCACAGGGTGCAGCGTTTTACACACACACACCTATTTCTTTATGGGAGCCTGTATTATGGTCGGTTTACGACCGTAGCACAAGCTCCCATAGACAAATGGGAGTATGCAACCGAACAGTGTTCAGTCGCATCATAATCAGGCAGTTGGAACTGCCGACTGGAGGTCCCGAGACCCCGACGGTGTCGGTCGGAGGCATAATCGCCCCTTGATTGTTTTTTTTCAATCTGTTGTTATTCTAAGATTGCAACGAAGGTCACCGCTTAGAATCAATAAAGTCTTGTTAGTAATGACAACCCCAAACACTGTGTTTGTGCTTCTCCGACTGTTCATTCACAACATATAATGTCTACGACTATGGGCGATATGTGATTTCGACAGCTTTTATTCCATTAGATAATGTTTCCTGTACATTGATTTACACACGTGTATGATTTATTGTGTCTCTGTGTATGATGTAATGTGCACTGACACCCTACACTGGAATGAGTAGTACTATAAAATTACTAAATGAAATATAATTTAGTATTTCTCATTTACATCATTGGTAGTTTACTTACTCAGACACACAGATAAATCTTTAATTCTTACAGTGCAGGCAAATCTCTCATACATGGTTTCTCTAAAGTACTTGTGAAGTGATACGCTATGTGACTTTGTTTACTTCCATTAGTTTATGTAGGTGCTAGGCACCAGATGGTTCCAAGCCAGGATGACACTTGAGCAAATTAAGGGCTAATGCCATTTAAATCAGGCCTTTGTTTGTGCTCTGCTTGAGGTAATAGTAAGTAAGCCCTGTTGGTGCCTGGAGGTTATTGCTCCGACCAGAATACAGACAACATGTGGGCACTGCTGAATTGTGTCCTGGGGTCAAAAAATGGCACAGGGGCAAATTTAACATATTTCATTGGGTCAACCGGATCCCAGATCTGACCCAGAATTACCTGCTGGAACTTGGATCCAGCATGATCCTCCTACTTTCCAGTGCTATTCTAGGATTTCCAATGAGGTATACCTACGCTTTGAACTTTATTTCCTTCCTAACATGTAACTACTGTATTGACTGAAGATAGTGAGTGATATAATGAAATGTTCTGGTTACAAAATGCAGTCTTGTGGCTACATGTTTATGTTGTGGTTTTGTAAAGCACAGTCAGAAAAATCTAATAATACTCTATTTCCAGTATCCAGGTTTGTGCCAAATGTATTTTTAACCTAAAGTCATGTGGAAAGGATTGAAATGGACAAATTCGTTTTTGATGCTTCAGTGGAAAAAGAGCTTCTTAAACATGATGACATCTTCTGTGATGCAACCTATTGATCATTTATCAGTATACCCTTAATCCAAACAAGTTAGATATATTTTTCCACATAGCCCCAGATAATGACCACCTTTTAAACTTCTTAGAGAGAAGACAAACTGAGTTTTTAATGGTCTTGACGTTTCTGTTCAGTGCAGCAAGTGTAATGTTTGCTCATGATGCTCATTTTTAAACTTTATATTGAAATGGAGTTGGGTGTAGGGAGAGTGCATTAAAATCCAGAGGCTAAAGATCTGAGGTAACAAGTAAAAAAAAGATGACAAGAGATGATCACTGGGGGAACTCTAATTCACTCTTTTACACAAGCATTCAGAAGAAGTTAACTTTACTGCTGAGAAATGACTCTGGGCCTGATTTAGTTTGGCAGACTAGTCCCTTCGTCACAAAATGATGGATAGCCTGTTTGCCTTATTGCAAGTGCCTTAGGATAAAAGCCATCGTAATATGGCTGATGGGATATTTGACAAGCTATGATGGAGTAATCAGTCTGCCAAACTCAAAATCAGGCCTTCTATTTTCTATTCAATTGAAAGTAGTAAAAAAATGGGAATGGGAAATAGTAAGAATTGAAAAAATGCAAAAGACAATCAGTGAGTTAAACAGTTAAACATTTAAAAATAGGAAATAGAAAAAATGGCAAATGAACAAAAATGATTAATGTTAGAGTACCAGAAAGCCTGAGGGTGGGAGCTGAGTTATGGTTAGGGTAGGTGAAAGTTCTTAAGTTTAGTGTTGGATACCGGTTAGTCCTACACTAGATTGGGGTTCGAAGCTGAGCAAGGGATATATAGCCATAGAGGGATGCTATAGAGATATGTTTAGGGTTAAGATTAGGGGTAGGGTAATGGTTAGATAGAGGAATAGTTAGAAGGTAAGGGTGTGGCTTATGATGAGGTCAGGTCATTAAAATATAAAAATATAAAAATTTCCTGCATAAAAGTTTCTCAGCAGGTTGGCTACTATGACAGTTGTCAAGACTTTTCCAATACAATAGTTTCCAATACATACCACTTATTCCGTTGCCTGGGCTAGGAGACTGCTCTTCATGAAATGGCTTTCTTCATAATTATTGTGTCAACCAGGAGCATTTCAATCCCACATTGTTCTATTTGAATGTGTTGTATCCTTCCAGTGTAGATGACAGAGGGCTGTGGTTTTCATGACAATGTTCCTCACTATTGGGCCACATCACAAAATGCATTTTGAAATACGTAAAGTAGTACAACTCATCTTCTACAAAATGCCATTAATAAACCTATGGTCAGAGACCTCCGCCACCGCCTTTCCTATCTTTGCTGTGTTGAAGCTTCTGCCATGTGTCCGTAGATCACTTAGACTTACTCTTTGGTAGTAAATGTGAGAGGGACAAGGGTTAGTAGCTGGACAATAGAGAATATTTATTGATAAATGGGAGGGGTTTAGGGAAAATAGAAGGAGGGGTTTATGGAGGAGCATGCAAACACAAAAACACAAAAGTGTAAGACCGTTGCTAATCACATACTACACATCCAAAGTCACTACACTCAAAAAGGTGACCAATTAAATTCCAGCCACGCATAGGTGTGAGTCAAGGGTCACCCATGACTGTAGGGTCTTCCCCAGTGCAACAGCATGCAGATGAAGAACACCACACGGAAGCTGTAGTTAAACACTTCTTTATTCCTCAGCATTCCCTGCATTAGATCATACCTTTCAGATAACCGCACCCGGACACTTCCCAGCACACATGGTTTCAGGACTCAACAAATGTCACAGTTGACACATGGTTTCAGGACTCAACAAATGTCACAGTTGATGTTTAAAATGTGATGTGTCCCGAGTGATGGTCTGTCCAGGATAATGTGCTGTCACTATATGTTCATTGCATGCCACAACCTGTAGAGGATCGGCTGCAAAAGGAGTGTCCGCTTTCCCTTTTCGCTTATGTTTAACCAGTACCCAATCTCCTTCATCAAAGACTGTTTCCTGGGCATGGCGATGAAGGTCGGCATAGGTTTTGATTTTCCTTTTTCGAGTCGCTTTGGTGTCTCAAACTTGGTCAGTGTTGAAAGACCGATCCGAGGTCCATTGCAGCAGTTTTGTTCTGGTGGCTCTCCCAAATATGTTTCAAACAAGAGACCCCTCTTGTGAGAGGTACAGGAGGGGACAAGGAGCTAATTCAAGAGGTCCAGAAGCCCGTGCTCCTAACAGTAATCACACAATTCAACAAAAGGGCTAATGTTCCTGAGGAAATTTGAGAGGGGGAGAGGCACACACTCTAAAAACGTGGTGAGTGCCTGGGCCAGAGTATTTGAACGGGACAGTCAATAGGACTGTTTATGTTGCCCTCACACATCCCCTAGAGGATGTCATGCTTCATCATTGGGCGGTGCTCCTCGTTGGGCCGGCGCTGCAATGCCCAACGGGTCCCACGAAGGGTCGCTTTAGTGGAGATCTTTTTTGAGGCTGCCGTTTGATGAATGCTAGTGAGGGGGCTCGTGACGTGATGTGGAGTGTAAGGTGCAGGTTAAAACTGGTAAGGGAATTTCCAACGCTGTACTTTATTGACAGGATTAACCTTCCAGGGATAAAAAACCCTATAGTGGGGTGGGGCCACCTCTGGGTTTTGAAGGAACCCAGGTAGTCAGAGTGCTTGAGATCAGGTAAAGGACCTCTTTTACCGTCTCAAGAGGGGGACCTAGTTGTGGTCACGCCTTCATCAATGTGTCAACATGTTTCGCACCTGAGTTGGTCGTAAGGATCCGGTGCGCTTCATCAGGACAAAAAACATCAAAACATTTAGTGAATAAACTACCCCACACTGAGTGGTGCCCTTACGTGCTACCTACTGTGTGTGTGTTGTATTGTTCCAGGTCCGACCTGTAGGGATAGAAAAGCATAGTGACAAAGACATTAAAAACACTTATAGAGTGGTTTATAGTCCAACAGTGAGTTCCCTTAGTCGTGGACCCATCCTCCAGTAACCCAATAGGTATGGTGTTTCCTTCGTGAAGAAAAAAAGGGAGGGAGGGGGAAGCATGTATGAAAGAGAGAATGAAAGTATGCATTTAAAAAATGATCAGCAGTAAGACTCAGTGTAAATGTCACAGCGCGGCACCCACCGAAGTGGTTAAGCACAGTGATGTCCACAGAAGACGTTATCACTGTGACCCCGGTATTTGTAATCCATATGCATGGTACTCCTTTGTTTATGGGATATGTATCTCAGGCAACGCCTAGTGCAAGTAGTTGAACACATGATATCAGAGAGGCACATGGGATATTTAGAAATATCTGTTGATGCTTGCTCAAGCGTTTCTTCCTTGGGATAATGTTTCCAACAACACTGTGATATGAAGCTTTTAGTGGGAAAAATTAAGTTATGAAGCTTTAGTGAGGAGAGATATATTTAAGGATGGTACATGTTTCTAACATCTTGCTTGTAATCTCGGTTGTTCTGCTCATAGCTGATTAATGCCAAATGGTGTAATGCCCCAAGGGGAGGTTCTATAGGGCAAAAACATCATTATTGTCATTATAGTCTAAAGTGCGTCATTGTAGTTGGATGTAATTCACATCATTATCGTTGGGTAAAGAAGTCACATTATGGACACTTATAACAGACATGGACAAACAGACATATGATGTATACTGGTGCCCCCTAGATATTCACATATCAGAAAAACGTTTGTGACAGTAAGTACGGAGGCAGTTGGTGAGTGATTCGGCTACATCGGGTTATTATTATAGTAGTGTGCCCATTGACACCATGCTCGCTCCCAGACGTATGGTGTCACTTATCACAGTGTGATATTACAGGGTCCAAAAATAATGCCTTAGAGCTGAATCCATTGCACTTACCTATAGTTTGTCGGACTCCAGCACCATCAGGTGATGTAGAGTTGCCACGTAGTACGCGTGCTATCTGAAATTTTATGCAATTAACATTGCATCAATGATTACAGCATGAGAAGAAAATGTTAGTCAGTGCTCGATCCGACTTTTCATGTACTCACAGTTACGGCATGCAGACAGCTCGTCAGCACCTACCCTGCTCCGAGTCTGCGCATGTCCAGCGGCCATCTTGGAATGGTCAGGGATATTGAGTATGTCGATATTGTACACCTGGGAAAGAAAACTAAAGTAGTAATGACTAATGAAAGTTAAAAAGCCTCACATATGTTAACCCCGATCCCTAGTGGGACAAGAGGGAGGGGGGAGTTATTATATAGAATAATAAGGTGAGCCTTACTAATAGTTTGTAAGGACAGTATGTATTAGTTGTGTTCAAGCCGATGTGGCTGTTGGGGTGATTCTATCTCATGTTAGCATTATAACTAGACTCTGTCTTCATATGTAGGCTGTAGGACTGTAGAGAGTGTGTTAGGCGACATAGCCAGTCCCAGATGTCACAGGGCTGGTCGGGTGTTCGGGTCTGAAGGCTGTTATTCTACGGATGCACCCAAATAGATAGTATAGTGGGTGATGCTGTACCTCAATTATCATAGGGGGACAGTCAGCGCTAATGGATATGAGTGTTTATATCTCAGTCCAAGGAATCTCCTCACTGAGCCCATTCTTGTTGGTCTGAAGGAGGAACACCCACCGTTGTTCCCGTTTGAAGATAGTGCTCACACTCCAGGATGGGTCTGCCTCCAAAACGGTCCATTTCAGGTCAGTGGTGGAGTGATTCGCTTCTTTAAAGTGATTGCTCATTTTTGTAGCGTTTCTGCCACATCTAATGGTGCTTCTATATTCCGGCATTCTGATCTTAACTGGTCTCGTTGTCATTCCAACGTAGAACATCGTGCATGGGCAGGTAACCAGATAAATACAGTTCTTTGTGTTGCAATTTGTATGTTGCCTTTGTATCCATCTGAAAGTGCCCAACTGGAGGACAGTTGAGTGGCTGGTGAAGTTACATGCTGTGCAGCTCCCACAAGGATGGTGCCCTGTGACCCGTGGGAGGTTCCAGAGAGTGCGTTGTGTATTTGGTCTCTTTAGGCATGGTCTTGTATGCACCAGCTGGTCCCTTAGGTGAGACGTTCTCTTGAATGCGAAACGAGGACGTTCCAGTCTTAGGTTTGCCGCATTCAGGATCCTCCAGTGTTTTAAGAATCTAGATTTCACTTTGTTGGAGAGCTGGGTAAAGGAGGTGATGCATGTCATAACATCCTCCTTTGTGCGCACATTATCTTCCAGAAGGGCTTCTCTGTTATTGTTTTGTGCCCTCTTTTCTGCCATTCTCACAATTCTTGATGGATATCTTCTTTCGAGAAGGTTGTTGCTAAGTTCCTTGGCCTGTGTTCGGTAGTCGGTGAGGTTAACACAGTTACGTTGGAGTCGGAGGAACTGTCCGTAAGGGAGGTTCTCCCGGAGGGCATTGGGATGGTGGCTTTTAAGGGACAGAAGACTGTTACAGTCAGTACTTTTTCTGTAGGTTTTAGTTTCCAGCTGGCCTTGTCTATGGCTGATCTGAAGGTCCAGGAATGGGATTTCCGAGTTAGAGATGTGGCTGGGAAACTTAAGGTAAACGTTTAGGTTGTTAATCCACTCTGTGAAGGAGTCACAGCTCTCATTGTCGCCTTTCCAGAGGACCAGGACATCGTCTATGTATCTGTTGGACTTGGCCCTTTTTGCAGGATCATCCCAGAACTTTTTGCCTTCCTCCTGTATTTTTTCTGACCTTTTGTTGGTGGTTTTAGGACTCTGGGCACTTTATCACTGCTGATCAGTGCTAAAGTGCATGTGCTCTCTCTGGTAAACTTGATAAGATTGGTCTACGCCTGTTTGGCATATTTCATTTACCTATCAGTCCCTTGTACCATGGTATCTCATATACCCAGGGCCAGTAAATTAAATGCTACTGGTGGGCTTGCAGTGCTGCTTGTGCCACCCACCAAAGTAGCCTTTGAAACCTGTCTCAGGCCTCTGCGACTGCAGGGCCTGCACGTGCAGTTACTGCCGCTGTGACATGGCACTTAAAGTGGTTGCCACGTCTGTGACTCCCCTTTTACTACATATCAGTCACCCCTAAGGTAGGCCCTAGCTAGCCCTATAGGCAGGGTGCGGTGTTGATAAAAGGTAGGACATGTGCCTTAACTATGTGGCATGTCCTGGTAGTGGCAAACAGCCTATTTGGTTTCTCACTGCTGTGAGGCTGCCCTCTCATGGGAATGCATTAGGGATTCCCTGATATATGCTTCAGTGATAATTCCTGACATGAGAGGGGTAGCGGGATCAAGTTTGGTATGTTTGGAATAGTGGTGATAAATGTTGCGTATTGGTGTTCACGGATTTATTACTACTATTTTAGAAATGCCACTTTTAGAAGCAGGCTTTTCTGTGTGCTGTCTCTTTGTGCCTGCCTGTTGTGTATTGACTGTCTGGCGTTGGAGTGGCTGGCGCTGGGGAGGTGCAGTGGCTCCAGAGAGTCTGGATGAGTCAGCGCTAGGCTGAATAGGCCTGGTCTGCATTTGGAGTGGTGGGAGGAGTAGGACATGCACCTGAATAGGGCTGTGCCTGCCTTCCACAATGATGGCTCCACCCCTCTGTGATGTGTCTGGGGCCAGGGCTTACACTTACAATGGGGAGTGTGGTGTACTTTTAAAGTGCCCCTAGAACTGGTTCAAACTGGGCCCAGGGCCCTGTACCAGGGCAGAACAAAGACTTGGTGCACTATAAATATCGGGGCTGTGACCTCTTGTCTTTTGAGCTTGCTTGGAACTGACTTGGATCTGAAGAGCACTCTGCCAGGAGGAAGTGCCGTGGGACTCAGCTGCTGCCTGCTAGGTGGTTGGAGAGGCTGCCTTCTGCTGGGAGGCCCTGCGTGCTGGCATGCCTGTGCCCAGCTCTGCCCTTGTGGATTTCAGGAGAAGAGCGCTGCCTGCTCCTTGTTTGTGCCCTCAGGTGGGAGACAGGTTGAGCACTTTATTGATGGTTGCCCTCTGAATCCAGTGCGGGGTGAGCACTCTACCTCTGGTGCCTGGGAGGGGCATTGTGCCGGAAAAGCGCAGGAAGAAAACTGAAGAGCGCTTTTTGCCCTACAGCAAGGAAGGGGGCAGCGCTGCGTGGTCCCCTGTTGCCAGACGTGTGGTTCTGCAGCCGGGGCTCTGCTGCATGGCCCCAGGCTGCGAGGAAGCATAGAACCACCATTGAATCCCGGCCGGGGATTTCCCCGGAGATGTGGGCAGAGAGGCCACCTTGCCAGAAGCCCGCAAAGCACCCGGAAGCCAGGCAGAGGTGAAGTCTGGTTGAGAGCGTGCCGCCCCTCGAGAGCGAAACCGCCGGAGACTCTGCTCCGGGTCCTGCTACCGCCTCACAGGAAGCTGATGCTGTTCATCCGAGGAGTGAGAACAATGAGCCTGCTCCCGGGTCCCTGCTCTTGGTATCGGCCTAGAAGGGACTGCATCGCCTTAGGCAGCTGAAACACAGGTTAGTGGCAGCCACCAGGTCGGTGGGGTATGGAGACCGGTGAAGGTCTCCTGGGTGGTGTGCCTGCTTGGGGCCCACCGTTGGAAGTCAAACCGTTGGGGGGAGCCTTGTCTTACTGCTGGGGGCCTTTTGACTGCCAGCATTGTGGGAGCACCAAAGCGATCCCCACATTCCTCATATTGTCGCAGCTGTGCCGCATAGTCGCAGGCAGCTGCGCGTCTCCTGATGTTGGGGGCATGATGTACTTGTAATATGTGGGCCCAGCGGAAAGTGCCCTAAGGTGCACTGCTGATAATACGCATATTGGGCTATGCTCAGTACCGTTGTTAAGTTTACGCCTAAGAGGTGCTCCTGATATGTGTACTGCAAGTGTATACTTTGGTGCCCTGTTGCTGATGCTTATGCATCAGGTGTTACGCTCAGTGTAATATTACCAGTAGTTACTGGTTGTCTGCACTAACTGTGGTAAATATGATGATTATGACAGTGGCCCGATTGGCCAAGTGATTTGTGTAATTTGTGAAGTCATGACTAGTGCCAGTGGCACAGTGTAATATATGTGATTGCATTCTAATTTGTTTTTATGGATAATACTAAGGGTATTTTTACATAACCTTGTGTGGAGCTTCTTTTGTGGTGTGCCTAATGTGTCGCTGCTGTGTGAGTGTGTTGCGCTAACGCTTTACACATTGTCTCTGGGATAAGCCTGACTGCTCTGCCAAGCTACCAAGGGGGTGAGCAGGGGTTATCTTTAGTGTGTAACTCCCTTGCCCTGACTAGAGTGGTGGTTTCTGCCTGGCTTAGGCGCATGCCCTAGCCAACAAGGAATCCCATTTCTAACAGCATTGCTTCAACAGTAGAATATTTGTTATGAATGGGTTGGCAGCGCAAAGTATGTGTCTTGCTTCAAAGTCTGCCATAGACAGAAAGGGCAGGCTGGGAGAGAATGTGCTTTCCATTGATGTTCCCTGTGTCTGGTGGTAGAGCTGGGTCTTCTATCAGAAGAAGTTGTTCTTGAGTGCGATAGTAGCACATTCGATGATGAATTCTACTGGTGTCACTGTCGGGAGGTTGGTCATTCTCAGGAGGCTCGCCATTAGCTCCAATGTGGCATCTTGGGGGATGTTGGTGTAGAGAGCCTCCACATCCAACGTCATGAGGAAGTGGATCTCTCCTGGGTTCTCAACGTTTTCAATGAGATTCAAAACATCCTTCATATCCTTCAGGTAGGACGGGATGGTTTGGACCATGAGTCGAAGGAAGAAGTTGCAGAACTGGCTGAGGTGTTCTAAGACAGATCCTATTCCTGAAACAATGGGTCTTCCCGGAGGCGGACGTGTCACTTTGTGGATCTTTGGTAGTACGTAGAAGTACGGGGTTATCGGTGTTTCATTGATCAGGAAGGTTGCCTCTTTCTTGGATATCCAACCTTGATGTTCAGCTGAATGAGCTAGATTCTGTATACTTCTTTGGAGGTTGCTTGTGGGATCTGTGTCCATCTTCGCAGAGTGGGTCGTATTTGCCAACTGTCGCTGGCATTCGCGGTCATAATCTTCTCCAGTCATGATTACCGTAGCTCCACCCTTGTCAGCCGGTTTTATGACGATGGATTCATTGTAGTGCTGTCGTCTTGTCTTCGTCCAGTGTCCTGTCTGATAGATTGACTATCAGGTTCGGCTGGATATTTGGCTCCGTGTCTTCCTCTGATTGTCCGTTTCCTGCCACTGGACTTGTTTGTCATTTCCTCTCATTCTTCCTCTGCCTCTGCCCCTGCCTCTGCCCTGAAAAGGTTGAGGGATAGGGTTTTGGAAGAATGATGGATAAGGTTGGTGTCCTGTGAAGCCTGGGTACCACATTGTGTTGCCGGCTGGTCCAACAGTGAGTTCCCTTGGCCGTGGACCTTTACACTGAGTCTTACTGCTGCTCATTTTTTACATGCATACTTTCATGCTCTCTTTCATACATGCTTCCCTCCTCCCCCCCTTTTTTTCCTCACGGAGGAAACACCACACCGATTGGATTAATATAGGATGGGTCCACGACCAAGGGAACTCACTGTTAGACTAGAGACCGCTCTATCAGTGTTTTTAATGTCTTTGTCACTCTGCTTTTCTATCCCTACAGGTCGGACCCAGAACAATACAACAAACACACAGTAGGTAGCACGTAAGTGCACTGCTCAGTGTGGGGAGGAGCTCTTGGCAATTATAATACAGTAAATTGTTATAGGTATTTAGATTCTCTTAGGCTCTCTCTTTCTACTAGCCAACGACGTTTCGACCCTCTCTTGATACGGGGTCTCTTCAGGACAGGAATTCTGGGGACAGTTAGCACACGAGGTGCCGAAAGTAGAATCCTTTCGAGTTATTTTCTGGGTAAAGTCCAGCGATATCCAGAGTGACACGGATAGCCAATGAGGCTGTTGGTGTAATTCACAGCAACCACGGTTACTGTAGTGGTAAGGGAATTATTCAAGTTGGTTCTTCCAATGATATCCGACTCGAGTTCGGTGAATGAGTAATTTAATTACTGCAGTACCGGCCGTCAGGGATTCGATTCCTACCGACGGCAGGGCGCTTCTGAGAGCTGTCCTTTGCCAGTAGAATTCATCATCGAATGTGCTACTATCGCACTCAAGAACAACTTCTTCCGATACAAGACCCAGCTCTACCACCAGATATAGGGAACATCAATGGGAAGCACATTCGCTCCCAGCCTGGCCTCTCTGTATATGGCAGACTTTGAAGCAAGACACATACTTTGCGCTACCAACCCATTCATGACAAATATTCTACTGTGGAAGCGATACATAGACGATGTCCTGGTCCTCTGGAAAGGCGACAATGAGAGCTGCGACTGCTTCACAGAGTGGATTAATACCCTAAACCCTTACCTTAAGTTCACCAGCCACATCTCTAACTCGGAAATCCCGTTCCTGGACCTTCAGATCAGCCTTAGACAAGGCCAGCTGGAAACTAAAACCTACAGAAAAAGTACTCACTGTAACAGTCTTCTCTCCTTCGAAAGCCACCATCCCATGCCCTCCGGGAGAGCCTCCCTTACGGACAGTTCCTCCGACGCCGACGTAACTTTGTTAACCTTACCGACTACTGAACACAGGCCAAGGAACTCAGCAACAACCTTCTCGAATGAATATATCCATCAAGAATTGTGAGAATGGCAGAAAAGAGGGCACAAAACAATAACAGAGAAGCCCTTCTGGAAGATAATGTGTGCACAAAGGAGGATGTTATGACATGCGTCACCTCATTTACCCCGCTCTCCAACAAAGTGAAATCTATCATCTTAAAACACTGGAGGATCCTGAATGTGGGAAACCTGAGACTGGAACGTCCTCGTTTCGCATTCAAGAGAACATCTAACCTAAGGGACCAGCTGATACATACCAGACCACACTTAAAGAAACCAAACACACAACGCACCCTCTAGAACCTCCCACGGGTCACAGGACACCATCCTTGTGGGAGCTGCACAGCATGTAACTCCACCAACCACTCAACTATCCTCCAGTTGGGCACTTTCAGATGGATACAAAGGCAACATACAAATTGCAACACAAAGAACTATATTTATCTGATCACCTGCCCATGCACGATGTACTACGTTGGAATGAGAACGAGACCAGTTGAGATCAGAATGCCAGAACATAATAGCACCATCAGCTGTGGCCGAAATGCTACAAAAATGAGCAATCACTTTAAAGAAGTGAATTACTCCACCCCTGACCTGAAATGGACCGTTTTGGAGGCAGACCCATCCTGGAGTGCGAGCACCCACAATGGTGGATGTTCCGCCTTCAGAACAACAAGAATGGGCTCAGTGAGGAGATGCCTTGGACTGAGTTACAAACACTCATATCCATCAGCGTTGACTGTCCCCCTACGATAATTGAGGTACAGCATCACCCACTATACTATCTATTTGGGTGCATCCGTAGAATAACCACATTCAGACCCAACACCCGACCAGCCCTGTGACATCTGGGACTGGCTATGTCACATAACACACTCTCTACAGTCCTACAGCCTACATATGAAGCCAGTGTCTATTTATAATGCTAACATGAGATAGAATCACCCCAACAGCCTCATCGGCTTGAGCACAACTAATACATACTGTCCTTACAAACTATCAGTAAGGCTCGCCTTATTATTCTATATAATAACCCCCCCTTCTCCCTCCTGTCCCACTAGGGATCGGGGTTAACATATGTGAGGCTTTTTTAACTTTTATTAGTCATTACTACTTTAGTTTTCTTTCCCCGGTGTACAATATCTACATACTCAACGTCCCCGACCATTCCAAGATGGCCACTGGACATGCGCAGTTCCGTCAGAACTGACGGTTCAGTGCTCTAGTCTCCTGTGGTTTGAACAAGTATTAACAAGCCGTAACCCCCTCGGGGCTTACTTTCACGGGGACTCGGAGCAGGGTAGGTGCTGATGAGCTGTCTGCACGCCGTAACTGTGAGTACATGAAAAGTCGGCTTGAGCCCCGACCAACATTTTCTTCTCACGCTGTAATCATTGACACAATGTTAACTGCATAAAATTTCAGATAGCACACGTACTATGCGGCAACTCTGCGTCACCTGATGGTGCTGAAGTCCGACAAACTATAGGTAAGCGCGATGGATTCAGCTCTTATGCATTATTTTTGGACCCTGCAATATCACACTGTGATAAGTGACACCATACGTCTGTGTGCAAGCACGGTGTCAATGGGAGCACTACTATAATAATAACCCGACGTAGCTGAATTACTCACCAACTGCCTCCATACTTACTGTCACCAACGGTTTTCCGATATGTGAATATCTAGGGGGCACCAGTAAACGTCATATGTCTGTTTGCCCATGTCTGTTACATGTGTCCATAATGTGACTTCTTTACCTAATGATAATGATGTGCATTCCATCCAACTACAATGACGCCGTTTTATGCCCTATAGAACCTCCCCTTGCACCATTTGGCATTAATCAGCTATGAGCAGAACAACCGAGATTACAAGCAAGATTTTAGAAACATGTACCATCCTTAAATATATCTCTCCTCACTAAAGCTTCATATTGTAATTTTTCCCACTCAACGCTTCATATCAAGGTGTTGTTGGAAACATTATTCCAAGGAAGAAACGCTTGAGCAAGCATCAACAGATATTTCTAGATATCCCATGTGTCTCTCTGATATCATGTGTTCAACTACTTGCACTAGGCCTTGCCTGGGATACATATCCCATAAACAAAGGAGTACCATGCATATGGATTACAAATACCGGGGTCACAGTGATAACGTCTTCTGCGGACATCACTGTGCTTACCCACTTCTGTGGGTGCCCCACTGTGACATTTACATGGGTCTTACTGCTGCTTATTTTTTACATGCATACTTTCATGCCCTCTTTCATACATGCTTCCCCCTCCCCCCCCTTTTTGTCCTCACGAAGGAAACACCACACCGATTGGGTTACTAGAGGATGGGTCCACAACCAAGGGAACTCAACGATGGACTAGAAACCGCTCTTTCAGTGTTTTTAATGTCTTTGTCACTATGCTTTTTTATCCTTACAGGTCAGACCTGGAACAATACAACACAGACAAAGTAGGTAGCACGTAAGGCCACCGCTCAGTGTTGGGTAGTTTATTCACTATGGGGCATATTCTCAAGGAGCCATCGCCGATTTATCTACACTTTAGCGCCGCAAAAGTGGCAATAGACTTATCGCCCCATTCACAAGCTGGTGCAAACTGCCGATATCACCAGTTTTCCCGTGATAGCTGCCGCAAAACACATCACAACGGATGAGAGCGACAACAAACGCTAATGATATGCAGAGTAGGCGTTCCCGTGCAAAAACACACAAAAACACCATTTCGCGATATTCCCAACGAGCAGCCAGATCAGCGATGTGATCCGAAAACAGGCGATAAGGTGCGTTAGCAGCAGGGATTTAACACCAGCCTCTTACTGGTGTTAAGCAGGACGACAACCTGCAGTATGAAAGGGAGCCCAGCCTAGAGCCACATCTGCAGACCAACCGATGCCATGGAGACAATGATCATGCAGCCTGGAGACCCAAGAGGGCCACAACACCCACAGCAACCACCCCCCGGACCCTCCCCCCCAGGTCATGAAGTCCAGTAGTCAACAGTAGTGGAAAAACAGAACTTTATTACAAATACATAAACAACAAGACGAAAAGCTCAGCCAACGCGTTCCATTCCCAACGGGGAACTTCACCAGGGCAACGTGTTGATCCAATAAACTGCAAATGCTGCGGGAACTCCCCAATACCATTCCATATCCCGAAATCAGTAGTCAGAAACCTGTTGGAGAAATTATGACAATGGTCAAGCGTCCTCATAGTCACAAACGTAAACTGGTACAGTGTATTGCACTTGGACAAACCGGAATGCATACAGGTATGTTGAATCCAGTCCAAACATACTGTAACAGAAGTCTGTGTGCTCGTAACCTCCGCAGGAAAGAAAAGGAAGGTTACGACCACACAAACATCTGTTACGGTCTCATCATGCAGGATTCATCATACCTGTAAACATCACGGTTTGTATCATCTTGATACCCCTGCACCTTCACTTCCCCCACACTGTGCATGAACAGCTGGAGACCATGCAAGGGAATTACGCCATAGCTGCCCTACCGCACGTGTCGGGGGCAATTGATTGTACACATGTACCACTTGTGCCCCCTGCCGACCCTGCACACAATTACCGCCACAGAAAGCACACGCATTCCATCAATGTGCAGGCGATGTGCGGGGACAGTTCACTAATGTCGCCGCCAACTTCACAGGCAGTGTGCATGATACATACATCTTCCGACAGTCCATCATCAACCAGCGCTTCCAGGATGGCACCCATGGCAATGCACTGCTCATTGGTAAGTACTAACTGAACACACCACACACCTCAACTCCACAATCACACAACTCACAACTGTGGGAGAGCACACTTCACAAAATCACATACAACATGCCAACCAACATGCCCAACTACCGGACACGACAACACAAGTAACCGTGGTAACAGGGGCCAGACATGTAGACAAACCATCCACAAAGGCAGAGCCCCTCTGCCACACAATTGCAGAATGTGAGGAGAGGTGGGAACCAAGAATGTGCGAAGGAGGCAAGTGACCCAGCAATAAGAAAGGACACAATGCCAAGTGTGGCAGAGATGTGCTGGACAGACTGCAGTATGCAGAGCACATGTGGACATCTACTGCTGGTGTTTGCAGTGTAGTGGACAGTGGACGCAAACAGGTGACCCCAGGCAGTGTGGAAGACCTTGGACATGTAGCCATGTGCTCCCCCCCTGTAAGCCTGAGCGGAGCGGCCTTGGCCGGCGTACGTCGCGAATGAATAGCCCAGAGCCATGGGCGTGGTCCAGTTCTGGGATGGCCACCACAGAAACTACTGCGTGTGTCTCTGTGTCCGCCATATCATGACCATCGGCCTACTCACACGTGCCCGACCACATTCAACGGCCGTATTCATACTGGAGACGAGGTGACTATGTCCCAAGCCAACCCGCGCACATCTCGTCAGCGCATGCAGGGTCGTGTCTGCCAGGGCGGCGCCCCCACCCAACCACGAGGCCGCCGCCGTGACCGGTGGTGCTTGCATGAACCTGTGTGCCTGCTGCACCCCAGCCCTGGTCTCCAGACCGCCCCTGCGCACCCAGGCCTCAATGCTCACCTGCCACCACCGGCGTGTCTCCAAGAGGGCCCTCCATGTGCCGGTGCAACCTCCTCAGCCGATCGCTGGATTTCACGCCACAGGCCCCCTGGGCACCCTGTGGCACCGCACTGCGGAGTCATGTGTGTGCTGACTGCTGCCTGCGCGTACACTGCGGTCCAGCAGGGCTCACAATTCAATTTGAGTCTTGATTTGCTGGACGCCGTATCGAGGCCAACGCATCATCGCAGGCTGAACACCCGCTCAGCTCTTCAGGTGGGCCTAACTCAGTGCAACGCAAGTCATCGCCACGTGGCGGTAGGCCCATGCCGGACGCAGGCCATCGGGTGCCACTAACTCTGTGCAACGCAAGTCATCGCCACGTGGCGGTAGGCCCGTGCCGGATGCAGGCCATCGGGTGCCACTAACTCTGTGCAATGCAAGTCACGGACCCCTCATGATTGAGTTCCGTGGATGCGGACACCATCATATCACCTCCGGCAGTGGGGGATGTGCTGTGGTGGGCCCCTTTTATTGGCAGGGTCACATGCCTCGTGACGCCTGTGCTGGATGGGTGTGGTGTGGGTGGAAACCAGCCCTCCGGGAGTGGCTGTGGCATGCTGAAAACTAGACCAGTGACCAGCAGATCACTACAGGGAAGACCTGGGACATGTAGCTGTGTCATCACCCCCTGTGAGCATAAGCAGAGTTGGCTGGGCTGGCGTATGCCAGTCCAGCGTAGGGGTGTGAACAATGAGCCCGGCGCTCTGGGCGTGGTTCAGTTCTGGCCTCGACAAGAAAGTAACCAATGCGTGTGTCTCCGTTGTAGTGTCTGCGCCACCCAGACCGCAATCGGCAATGTTGCACCCTGTGACCCAAGCCCCACAACATGTGCAAAATGGACGTGAGGCGGAATCAGTGACCCTACATTCATCCATACTGTCATACTTGAAGGATCATAGACATGACACATCTGTGTGAATTTGAATGTTTTATTCACATCCAGTGGAGTGTTGCAGCTGGAGCAGTACAGGGCCATGCACACCCCACTTGACATTGTTGCCCTGTGGAGGGCCAGCCAGAGTCCATTAGGGAAGGACAAGTTCATTGGAAGAGGAAGAGTTCAGTCCGCAGTCTGATTGCTGTGTCATTGGTAACCAAACAGAATATGGCAGTCCATGTCGAGGTCCAAGGTGAGTGCCGCAGAGTGTATCGGGGGACAGTGGAAGGTGATGATGCAAAGGGCCGAACCAAGCTGAAACAGGCCATATGGCGGAGATGAATGCTACCGCTTCCTCATTACCACAACGGCAGTCTCATCCACATCATCGTCCTCTGATGTGTGATGTGCCTCACCTGTGGGTGTTGGTGTTTCGGCTGCAGCACTGTGTGGCACTGACACATCACGGGCCGGAGGTGGATTGTCGGCCGCACTGTGTGGCAGTGACACATCAGGTGCCGGAGCTGGAATGTCTGCCGCACTGTGGGGCACTGACACATCAGGGGCGGAGATGTGGATGGTGTAGGAGCAGCAGCATTCATCTGTGCCAGGCCTGTGGCAGCAATGCCATGATGAGGATCTGCAGGGCATGGAAGATCCCAGCCACATCTTGCTGATGTGCAGCCGTGGCGCCATCCTTTCTGCCTCCATCCGCACTGAGTCCTCCATGAGCCTCCGCATGTGTCCCAACTCACGGCTGAAATCGCTGGAGCCACTCTGACTAGACAGGTGTTCTTGTCTCCGAGTCATGACTCCAGCGATGTCAGCCATGACTCGTTGGAGACCATGGAGTGAACTGTGGGTGTCCGTTAGGGACTGTAAGTGGTCCCTGATGGGACGTAGACACCCATGGATGGCATCAAGTTTGGCTGCCATGAGGTCGAACCCCACCCGCACCTGCTCAGCCATCTCCTTCTGGCCCTCCAACACACAGCGTTGAAATGCCATGTGTTGGTCGTGGGGATCCTGGGAGACAGCCGGGGTGGTGGGTGTTTCCTGCTGTGTGGTCTGTGCAGGGGGTGGGGTCTCCCCGATGCAGCTGGGCTGCCCTGCTCCTGGAGGTGGGGTGCCGAAGCTGTCCATGAGCTCTTGGAGGGCGTCGGTGTCGAACGTGGGGAGGTCCTCCTCGTCATCAGTGAGGAGGTGTTCGGTCTGCTCTGCAGGAGGTGATGATTCTCCCTCTGCAATGTAAAAGGGGAGATGCAGTTTAACAGTGTGTTCCATGTATGTTCACGCATTGGCCAAGTTTCCAAACAGACTGCATGACAATGTACATTGTGACTGTTTAGGAGGAGCTGTCTATTTGTAGCGGGACAGTGGACATTTGTGCACCATCAGGGATGTGGGGTTGTACTTGTCCACTATCATGTCACAGTTTCCTGCTATGCCAAATGTGATTGGCCAGTTTCTACACACAAGCGACAGCAGTTGTGTCCTCTGTTCTGTTGTGAAAGTGTTACTGTCTGTACCACATTGCTGTCAATGTTGATGTACTCTGATTCTTGTGTGTGTGCTGCATTGTGGGAGAGTTGCCCCTGCAGCTCAGACTTTGCTTGGCCTTCTCCCTTTCAGGCGGTGTGCCTTTGACTTCTGTGCTTATGCTGTGCTGAAATGTTGCATACTTGGGTAAATTGGGCTCTTGGTGGGAGTTTGGACTCTTGGGCATGGTTTGTCCGCAGATGTCTTGTTGCCATCAGGGGTTGTTTGTGCACGTGGCTGTGTCAGTGTGTGCCCTGCTCCTTTCCGGATGTGGACCACACTCAGCCACCTCGGTGTCGTGGTGTGCAACATGTCATAATGAGTGGCCTGCAGACATGCTCATGGTCATGCAGTGTCACTTGTATTGTCAGTGGGGCTCACGGATCCGCAGCTTTGCTGGGTTCAGCACATGTGCATGTGTTTGTTGTGAGATTGGTGATGTGTGGGGAGGGCCCCCTCTGGGCACATTGTGGATGGGGGACTACTTGCTGTTTCTATGTGTGCTGCAGTATGGCAAGGAGATCAGGGACATGATCCAGAGTCATTGTGGTTGTGCACTGTGCTATACTTCATTGTGCATGTGTGCCATTGTGTCCATCTCCCCCCGTCCCCCCAGTCCCTGGTGGTTACTCACCCTGTTGCTGTTGTGTCAGGTCATATTGAGCAGTGTCCGGTCCTCCGACTCCTGCCACCGTCTCCACACTGATGACTGTGGACACCATTTCCTCCATCTCATCCAGCTCCTCCTGTGGTGCAGGGCTCCCACCCCCAGTCTGCATTGCTGCTTTGCGGTTGTTTGCGAGTTTCTGCTTGGTTTTGCGCTTCACATCATTCCAGCGCCTCTTGACCTCATCCATTGTCCTCCTCAGCACTCCGACTGCATTCACCTTGTCCACGATGAACTGCCATGTTCCATTTTTTGTTGCCAATGACAAGGTGGAGGTGAGGAACAGTTGTTGATGGTGTTCTATCTAGGCCTGGGCGGAAAGCTACGCTACGCTCACGTAGTTTGCGAAGTTTGCGCTACTTCGCACAACGCGAATTGCACGTAGCACAGTGCAAACACGCGTAGCGTAGCGTAGCGTAGTGCAGCGGTCATTTTTTGCTTGCTCGCGGTCCTCAACGTCAAGTTGGCGACCGCGAGCAAGCAAATTGACATCCCGGCGAGACTTTTTCCTCGTTCGCGATCAGCAACACAAGTTGCCGATCGCGAGCGTGGAAAATAAACCTCCCGGCGAGATTCTCAACGCGGGGAGGTCAGGTTTCTCATTGCGAGTGGTCGCGTATGCTCGCGACCGCTCGCGATGAGAAACTACCAGTCCGCGTTGAAAGCTGCCGCTCGAGTAAAAATCTACTCGAGCGGCAGTAAAAGACAGCTCGCACTGTGCAAGATGCCGTTTTCAATGATTGCACAGTGCGGACAAGCATCCGGCACTGTGTAATCATTGCGAACACGCACTACGCAGTTCGCGTAGTGCTACGCGAAGCTCGCGTAGTGCGAACTTCACTTTGCGTAGCTTCGCGAAGCGCTACTTCGCGAACTACGCCCAGGGTTAGTTCTATCACCTCCGTAATCAGGATCCTGTTTTCCTGCGGACTGAACCGCGTCTTCCTCTTCTTCTCCTTCTCCTTGCCCTTCCCTGACCCCGAGGTCCCAGGCTGGTCCTCCGTGGGGCTTGTGGGGTTCGGGTTGTCCTCTGTACTTGCTCCGGCTGCCTCCATTGTGCTTCGCAGTTGTTATGTTTTTTTAGGGGTTTTTGCTGCTTTTATGGTGATTTTCCCGCCTGACGAGGGAATTGCAAGCCTGGCGCTGCTTGTCGCCGATTTTTCTATCGCAGTTGGGCCCATCGCAACTTTTTTCGCGTTCGGGTCTCCTTTTTTATCGCCGTCGCGGTAGTTGTATCGCGGACATTTGAGGCGATATCGGGAAACTATCGCATGTTACCGCCGTGTTGGGAATACGACGTTGACACGGAGTTATTTTCCCACGATAGACAGCGATAAGAAAAATTGAGTTAGCCTATTTTGGTGATGTTTATCGCACGTTCTTGAGAATATCCCCCTATATGTTTTGATGTTTTTTTGTCCTGATGAAGCAACCCGGATCCTTACGACCAACTCAGGTGCGAGACATGTTAACACATTGATGAAGACGTGACCACACCTAGGTCCCCCTCTTGAGACTGTAAAAAAGGTCTTTTACCTGATTTCAAACACTCTGACTACCCAAGTTTCTTCGAAACCCAGAGGTAGCCCCAACCCACTATAGGGCTTTTTATCCCTGGAAGGGTAATCCTGTCAATAAAGTACTGCGTTGGAAAATCCCTTAACAGTTTTAACCTGCACCTTACACCCCACATCACGAGCACCCTCACTTGCATTCATCAAACGGCAGCCTCGAAAAAGTATCTCCACTAAAACAACCCTTTGGGTGACCCGTTGGGCATTGCAGCACCGGCCCAACGAGAAGCACCACCCAATGATGAAGCATCTCATCCTCTAGGAGATGTGTGAGGGCACCATAAACAGTCCCATTGACTGTCCCATTTCAATACTCTGGCCCAGGCACTCTCCACGTTGTTAGAGTGTGCGCCTCTCCCCCTCTCATATGTCCTCAGGAACATTAGCCCTATTGTTGAATTATAGGCTCTCCCAAATAGTAAGGTGGCTGGCCTCTCACCAGTTGTCTAGTCAGGAGTTGATCGATAGGCTCTGAGGGCCTGGTACAAGGCTTGTTTCAGGTCGAGTTCTTCCAGGGATGCTCGTTAAATGACTCTCTTGAGAGTACCCATGGATCTGTCAATGACACCATTGGCTTGGGTCAGAGAGGTTTGCTCTTTTGGTGTTTGATATTGATTTGGACAAGAAATTCTTTGAACTCTTTGCTATTAAAGGGCAGTCCACTGATAGACTCGATGATTTCAGCAATGCCCCACGTCTCAAAGATGTCTTCTAAGCATTCTATAACTTTGTAATGGGTTGTTAACGAGAGATCTTCCACCAAAGGAAAACATGAGCATTCGTCGATGACTGCCATAGATGGTGTCCATTTACTAAAGGTCCAAAGAAGTCAACATTAATCCTTTCCCAAGCACAGGCAGCAAGGTCAGACATTGTCAATGGGTGCTGTGTCACATTAGGAGACAAACAGTTCCAAATGTGGCATGTTTTCAGTTCCTTCTCCACTCGCTCATCTCGCCAAAGGAACCACACTCAATCTTATATGGCTCTTATGGTGGCTACAATACCATGGTGTCTTTCATGAGTAAGTTTGATGACTTTCTGCCTTAGGCTTGCTGAACCCCTTAACATTACGCCTTCTTTGGTGACTGACAACTCATCCTGTACATTTTTTAAATTTTGAAACTCAACATTGTCGGCAATGGATTGGGTATTTCTTCTTCCTGAATGCATGGCAATGATTGATAACTATCATGTCCTTATCAGCATTGGTGGTAGCAATGATTTGTTCCACCGACTGAGTTACTGGTGTGCTGAATTTCACAATAAAGTTGAGATATGCTTCATCTGTCTTGGAAGTGGACCTGTGACGATGGAGCGGCACTTGTGAAAAGAAGTCTGTTGGGTTTTGATCTTTCCCCAGCTTGTGCATAATCTCATAGTCATACTCTTGAAGTTTTAACCCCCACCTTTCAATATGAGGAGTCATCTTGGCCTTCGGATTTCTAAAAATTGTGGTCTCTGACAACAGTAAAACCGCTTTTCATAGATGGATACATGAAAATGTTTGCACGCCCACACCACAGCCAGATTCACTTTCTCTGGCTCAGAATGGGCGCATTCTGTCTCAGTCAGGCGCCGACTGGCGTAGGCCACAATATTTCTCTGAGCATTCTCATGACCATTGTGATCTTCTTCATAAGCAGCTCATCCAACATGCGCATGCTGCTTGTTGGTTGGTAAATTGATATTGAAGAGCCTTTGTACGATGAACTTGACAATAATTGATTTTGCCTGTTCTCAACTTTTCGTAGTTGATGTTACTTTTTGGTTTTGTGGGCGGGGCATGAGTGCTTCTGGAACATTCTCACGTCCATCTTCTCTTTCTCTTATAACGTGCTTGATTTTTCTTTGGCTCGGCACATAGTCATGAATGATTTTCTTTCCCACAACTTTCACAGATTTGTCCAATGGCTGGACATTCAACTTCATGGGGAAAGGAAAATCCACATCGAAAGCATAGTTTTGATTTCTTTAAAGATGTAAACTTACGTGCATCACGTTTCTGCATGTGCTTGTATTTCACAATCAGGGCTGATTCATTATGAGCTGTTCCTGCTTCCATGTCTGCAGCTTGTCAGTCTGCTCATTCTTCTGCTCTCGCAGTCATCAGCATTTTCTCCAAACTGTGTGTTTCTCTGAACATGTGTCTTCTTAACAAGACAGCTGTTGATGATTCTGAGATGCATGGCTTCTTTATTGGTGAAGTCACAAAATTTGAAATGTTAAATAAGTGCATCAAGTCGTTAGACAAACTCATCTATTTTTTCACCAGTCTGTTACCTTGCTTGGCGAAAGATATTTCTTTCATAGTCAAAGTTTGGCGTTGGATTGGACTTGGTTTTTAACGCTTTTTAACCTTTTGGTATGATTTTGCTTCAGTTTGTGAAATCTTCCTTAGACATACTCGTCTATTGTTTCACCAATCTGTTGCCTTGCTTGACGGAAGATATACCTTTCATAGTCGACCTTCGCCATTGGATTAAACTTGGCTTCTATTGCTTCTTTTACCTTTTGCTATGATTTTGCTTCAGTTTGTGAAATCTTCTTTAGCGCTTCTTTCACCCAGTCACCTGCAAGGTTTTTCAAGTATTTGTCAATCTTCTTTCCATCTTCCTCTTCTGGTGCATCTATGAAGTCATCAGTCGTGGCTCGCAATACTCGCGGGTGGGGGGGCGGGGGAGAGAGGATTTGCGTCGCGCGGGGGATATCGTGAGGGGGTGGGGGGGGTTTAAAATAAAAATAAAACTTACCTGACCGGGTCCCGCACTGCCTCTGGTGATATATTCTGCTGTTTCTGGGTGTCAGGGAGCCACCCCCGAGGCGCACCCCAGCACCAGCCCCAGCGCCACATATAATCACAGGCCCTGCTGTCCAGCGGTTTGCCATGTCCGTCTGTGTGATTACGGCGCACCTCCAATCTGCCACGGACACCCTCAGGCCAGTCAGTCAAGGTCCTCAGTCTCGGTGGCGCAGACATCAACACTTGGGGTCCACAACCTCCATAGCCAGTCTCCCTTTCACCCCCGGCTCCACAGCATCCTCAGGTAGCCCAGTGTCCATCACAGAGTAGGCCAGGGGCAGTACATTGACAACTCAGGAATCTCACAGCCATCTACCAGGCCCGGGTGGCGGCCCAGTCGAGCAGCAAGCTAGGCTCAGTCACTGCAGCGGGCAGACTCAGAGCCAAAAGTCTCTGGGTCCCACCTGTCTCCCCGCAACCTCCACCGCATAAGCGCCGGCTCCCCACAGGTGGCGTTCATCTCCTTCATTCGCCACCAAGGCCCCAAGCAAGAGTCTCAGCCAGGTACTTGTGTCTCAGTGCCCCACCCCTCTACAGACCTCCTCTCATCTCAAATGGCTATCACTCCTGGAGTCCAGCTCATGCCAGTCCTACGGGATTACGTGCCCCTGCAGAGTCACCGCTCTGATTCCCCCTCGTGTGTTGGCCTCCTCTTCACCTCTGGATGCGTGAACGGAACCCTCAGGCCACTCTGCCGCACCAACAAACTTCACAGCTCCTCAAACACAGGTTGGCTCACCACTTGCCAAGCCCGCCTGGCCCAGAAAAATGTCTGCCGGGCCTGCCAGCTTCCTCCAACCTCACCACTGTTTCAGCCGGTATGGTGTCAGTAACTCGCTTCTGTTCACACCCAACAATTTGCCAGAAACACAAGGCAGACCAGGGGCCACGAATGTCTTTCTTTTTGGAGTCATTACAGGAGAGACTCGCACAAGATTACTGATGGGGAAGGTGAAGTTCTCTTCTTTCGAGTCCTGGGCCAGGTCCCGCGCAACCTCTGCTCCTGAACAGGAACAGGCATGCTCCCTCCCCTCCTGTAAGCCAATCACAACGCTGCAATGGCAGCATTGTGATTGGTGCGGAGTCCCGGACAGCTCTTAGCCGGGCACCTGTAGGAAGGCCATTTTCTCTATGTAGGCTGCATGCAGCCTACATAGAGAAAATGTAGAGTGCGCATGACTGCTTTGGTCGGCCCCAGGGCCGACCAAAGCAGTCAGGGTACTCAGAGTGGTGCAAGCCACTCCTCCCCGACCCACACACCTGCCCGCCCCCAACCAGGCATACCTTCCCGCCCACCCCCAACCAGGCATACCCTCCCGCCCACCCCCTACCAGGCATACCCCTGCCTTCTGCTTTCTTGCAGCGCGAGAAGCAGAAAATAAAATGGTATTTATAATACTATTTTATTTTCTGCTTCTCGCACTGCGAGAAAGCAGTGGTGCGGCGCTCTCCCGCCCTAATGGAGGAGCCGCCCCCGGAAGTCATTCAATGCTTCGATCCATGCAGACCACCTTGCACCGATGTCCTCTTCTTATAATTGTTGAAAGGCAGTTGTAGCTTCAGGAACACGGCTGCTTTGTATTTCACAGTCTCTTTTTCTGCCATTGAGCACACCTGCAGTTCAGACAGCGGTTGTCGCACCCCGTGGGACTGGCAATCTCTGCACACAACACCCACCTTGTTTGAGTCTGGGTCTCCACATCCGATCAAAGGTCATAGAATGCTTCACTTCATTTTGATGGAAATTAAATTCTCTGTTTCTCGTACTTGGTTCACGCAGCTGTTAGCTTGTTGTTTTGCTTGGGTAATTGCTCTGTATTCATGGTGTAGCACAGCATCAGCATCGACCGCTTCACAGGTGGTTTGTCGGGCATTTCGAATGTGCTCTTCTGCAGGCTCTTCTGCTGTTTCGGCAGCCATGTACTGGTTGAAGCGGGAGCAGGGCTCTGACTCCTCGTGTACCGGTCACAAACTACTTCGCATCGATATCGGATGCACGTAGCATGCACAAGCAGTTTGCTGTATTGTTGCAAATTCTCAGAGAGAGCAGTTTTCTTCTGGGCACCTATCCACTACTCATCAAGATGTAGCATCTTCCCCAGCCCTGGAGCATGCAGATGAAGAACATCACACTTAATTCCTCAGCAAACACTCACGCACTGCGCATTACATCATGCTTTTCAGATTACCACACCCTGACAACTCCTAGAATATTATGCAATTCCTGTCTAGAATCTGCCCCAGAACAACGAGGGTCCTAGTGCAGATAATGCCAATATGCTACAATGAGCACTCATGGATACTGCAACACACTCACATAGAAAATAATGGAGGCTCAAAATAAAAAAGTGGAAATATAGTAAAACAAATGGAAAAATGTTAACTTTACATTTTCAATGTGTTAGTTACTTTTACAATATTTTACTATTTTAACCTGTTCCGTGCTTGCGTCGGCTAACGACCGACGCAAGCACTACCTTGGCCGACGCAGCCCCGCCCACTCATTAATTCTCCCGCACTGCGGGAGAATTTGCGCTGCGATTAAGCGGTTAAAAATGTTTATTATTTTATAACAAGCCTTGCAGCACTTAAATGCAACTTGAAATGCAAGGGGGAGGGATTACCGATTCTGGACAAAACCATCCATCGACAGGTGACATTCATTACAATACCGACCAATCACAAACAGGCTGACCATAAAAGAAATGAACTCATATGTAACTACCTTTTGTTTGCCTTCCCTATATCAGTGAATGGTTTTGTAGCTTTGCCTCTCATTTAGAGGAACAATTATGTGAGAAGGAGAGGGATTGTTTACAGTCAAAGGGTGACACCTATAGCATGTCCAGGAAAGCAGTCATTGCCGGATACCGCTTCTCACCTGAAGTGGTCCTTGACATAGTTGCAGACAGCTTGAAGTCACTTACAGCCCCCTCACAGGGCATCCTTGCCCATGTCAAAATCTTGGCTGCACCCCATTTCATAGTCACTGGCCCTTTCCAGTGGGACACATTTGACAACTTCGGCATCTCACAGGCAATCCAATCTCAATGCTTGAAACAGGTACTTAGATGCATTGATGAGTCAACAGAAAAGTGCACCTGTTTATCATCATGCCATAGTCACTGGAGGAAAGGCAAATGGTGGCATGTGAATTCTATGCCTTTGTCTACTTCCCTTGTGTCTTAGGTGCTATGGATTGCACCCATGTGGCTCCTCAGCTACATTATATAAAGAAACTCTTTTGCAACAGACACCACTGGCATTCTATCAATGTGCAAGCAGTTTTTGATGCCAGTGCATACTTCTCTGATGTGTCTGCTGCCTTTCCATGATACACACCGGACAGCTACATCTTCCGTCAGTCATCTCTTGCACATAGGTTGGCTGCTGGGGATTTCGGTGGCATGTGCCTCAAAGGTAAGATATACTACTGGAGCTGCATCTGCTACTGGGGAATGACATCTCAATCACAGTTGAGTATTGCTTGCTACGACACAATAGATATGCATGAGATTTACAGCCACTGCATGTATGTTTACATAATTCAGTACTTTAAGAATATAGGTATATTAAAAAATAGACTGTCTTTGTTGCAGGTGGTGCCAGGAATGGTCTCTCTCCCATCTCCTCACACTTTTTCAGATGGCCAGCCACACTATCTCAACAGAGATACAAAAGGACACACACACATGTCCATAACCTATCTTCATTTTTGTAACCTTAAGTTATGATTCAAGTTTCTTGACTATACCTGGGGTGTGCTGGTGTATTCCCCAGAAGTCGAGTGCAAGATACTGCTAGCCATTTGCATGCTGCACAACATTGCCATGCGACAGGGCTTGCATTGCCCATGATCTACAGTCCCATCGAGGTTCCAAAGTTGGCTGCAAAGCAGAGGTCAGGGTATGCAGGTTCAAGATCAACTAGTTAACTCATTATTCACTTGATTTATGTTGTTAGATAGTATCTATTCAATGATGGATGGTGGACTACTACACCGTCCACATAGACTATACTGAGAAAACGCTATTTTATTATCATAAAGTCACTATCAAACAGGTAATGCTTTATTTCTTATTACATGTGCACTTCCCTTTCACAAATATTTTATCACTTTTACCTTTGAACATTAATGGTAAATCAATCATAAAGGGCCCGATTCACAGAACTAACTTAAGACAAGATCCTAAACTTACTACCATTTTGGTATTCACAGAAGGCACTTACTCATTTTGGTATTCACAGAAGGCACTTACCTACTCATTTTGAGTAACTTACTCATTTTGAGTAACTTACACATTTTGTGTAACTTACTCATTTTGGTATTCACAGAAGGCACTTACTCATTGATGAGTAAGTGCCTTCTGTGAATACCAAAATGAGTAAGTTACACAAAATGAGTAAGTTACTCAAAATGAGTAAGTTACTAATTTTGGTATTCACAGAAGGCACTTACTCATTGATGAGTGAGTGCCTTCTGTGAATACCAAAATGAGTAAGTTACACAAAATGACTAAGTTGCACAAAATGAGTAAGTTACTCATTTTAGTATTCACAGAAGGCACTTACTCATTTATGAGTAAGTGCCTTCTGTGAATACGAAAATTAGTAAGTTACACAATATGAGTAAGTTACACAAAATGAGTAAGTTACTCAAAATGAGTAAGTAAGTGCCTTCTGTGAATACCAAAATGAGTAGGTGCCTTCTGTGAATACCAAAATGGTAGTAAGTTTAGGATTTTGTCTTAAGTTAGTTCTGTGAATCGGGCCCATAGTATGTACAAGTATTTCAACTTACACTTTACCACCTTAAATTATAAGTACATTGAAATAATGA
The DNA here is from genome assembly GCA_963921515.1 of Calotriton arnoldi. Classification (NCBI taxonomy): domain Eukaryota; kingdom Metazoa; phylum Chordata; class Amphibia; order Caudata; family Salamandridae; genus Calotriton; species Calotriton arnoldi. Next base: position 163,746 of record CAWUFW010011239.1, on the reverse strand, counting down.
AGTTAGACGTAGAGTAATTTGGGTAACTTTATTCAGCATTGGTATTAAGCAAACGACATCCATCACCCACAGAATAAAACGGTTGGGCACAGGGAGTGCACGGTAGAACCTTCATAACATTCTATGGAATGTACTACAAGAAAAGCAAAGAGGAGGGGGTGAAGGAAGAAACCAATGGAAGGCTAACAATGGGATTGAAAGGCAAAATACAACATACATCAAATTATACTGAACTCCCTTTATCATTAATCTTCTTTGCCAATATTTTTAGCATTTTCTGCAGGTGGAGGGCTCTTCCTTGCATGCAAAGTATCCTACCACATGCAGAGGTCTCCCCCCACATGTTGAGGTCTCCACCCTGCATCTGGGGAGTAACCTACAAAAGCAGGACCTAGACCTCCATCTTCGGAGCAGATTTCTTCACCTACTGCTACAAACAAGAAATTACAGAAACACGACGATGTTTTAATCTTTCTCGGCCGTCCTCTCACCACAACACCATCTTTTCTCATCCTGCTGCTCCTTTGCACATCAAAAACGAATCTTAATTTGCCATAATAGAAATATTTTTGAGCTTCATATATGTTGCCCTTATTACATTTCGGACCGCATTTGTAAGCATGATTTATGTAACATTTTCATTTGGCCAAAATATGTATGGTTGACAATGTGTAATTTTGTCGAAGTACCCAACATGCTATGATATTTTTTTAAATAATCCACTAAACAACTATCACATTTTTGTAGGAAAAATAATTGCTTCGTTGTTTTTTAAAATTGTAATACCAATGTAGAGACGTTTCTAAAAAAACATCATTTCTGTGATAGCCAGTGTTCTGGGAATAATTTTCCATAATTACCATTGTTTGCCAGGATTATTTACTGCACCTGTGTCTCTAATCACAAAAAGATGTCCTGCACTGGAAGCCTGTTAAAAGTGTTTTTAAATGACCAACTACTTTTACAAAGTGGCCAGACATTTTTATAATCGTTGCCTTATATATTTCCATGGCAAAGGTTAGTGAAAGGCAACCCAATGTCAACCTTTCTCCTTATTTTGTTGATGTAACATCCCTGAAAAGCATTTTTTACTCAACATTTATTTGTTTTTTCCACATTCCTTTTCAGTGGTCAGAGCTGACCACCACCATCTTAGCAGGACCCACAGCAAATATCCAGATCCTTGACTGCAAGGCAGGCACAACAGCTCTCATCCACCAGCGAGGAGGAGAAACATTGCACTAGCAGGGAGAGTGTGCCCACCGGACACAAACATGTTCAATCACCAAAATACTTTGGGTGAGGCTGTCACATCCATTGTGGAATTTGAGGATTTCAAAAACACCAGTCAGGAGGAGGTGGATAATGAGGCCCCTACTAGTCCTGACTAAAACCTTTCTGTGGTGTCTGATGAGCAAGCTTCCTCCTACTTCTAGTGCCCATCCAGAAACGCCACAGCGGCACTTGGGATCACTTTCATCCGTGATCTGCCTTAGCCCTCATATGTTGCCCACTTCCTTCCTCCTGTTCATTTTACTGTGTCTGCTTTCAAGGAGTTCCATATGTAATATTAAGTTGCCGATCTCTTGGGACATGTAGGAGTTAATAGGTAGGGTTCACACACTACAAGACCTGAAAAGCGAACAACATTGTGCTCTATGCAGCCTCATGGCCTCCTTGGGAGTAGGCATATAATTTCATTTGCCTTCAATACCCACCCCATCACCTGTAGTGCCATCTCCCAGTTTGTTTGTTTTATTTGATTTTCCAACTACCACTTTGTATCACATTTCTTAGGGGTGTCCAGTTCTGACACGCCCACCTCAGAGGAGGATATCAATTTTGAGATCGTCAAATGTGTGCATGAGCATTGCAAGGAATGTTTTTTCCCAAGCATGAAACATGACTCTTTGTCTTGGGGGAGGGATTTTATTCTTCTTTTGAACAGTTAACTTTCTGTTTTACATTTGATAATATTGTATGACTTTTTACTGATTCTTTATGTTCTGTTTATGTTGGGAACTGCTTCACACATATATTTTAGGGGCTTTTCCCCCCTCTAGATTTGGTCTGTGGCATTTTCCCCTCCTAGATTTGGTCTGTGGCATTTCTTGGCATACCCTTCTTATTTGCCTGCCTTCCCAATCCATGTTTAATTTTCCCCTTCTGAGCAAATACACTTCTTGTTTTCTTTTTTACCAATTCCGAGACAGTATATGTTATTTTTTCAAATGCTTATAATTTGTATATTTTCATTTATGATTATAAAACACGTATGGAAACCAAAAAGTATTTTTTTTATAGTTTGTGATTTTGTGAGTGGTTGTTGATGAAAGATATATCCAATTGCTGGCATGGTTTCGAATGTATAGTTCTAAAGATGGAGCTAAGCGTCCTGAGGTTGCACTCGTAGCATATTGGTCACACACACATGCCCAATACCCAATACTTAGCTTTTAGAACAGCTACCTCTACCTTGCATATTTCGTCAGGGCGGACCCACAGTCTAGCCAATCCAAGTGTACTGCACCAAGTTGCAATGTGCTTCAATGTGCTTCAACCAGGGGATTTTTGTAGCACTATTCTTCTTCAAGAATTCCCCCTATGCCTCTTGATATTTGATTAACTCAGGTGTAGTCTATAATCGTAACCAAAAGATCAGGGGTTTTAATAGTGCCATTCTTTTTGGGCCTAGATCAAAAGACAAAGGGGCATATTAGCAAGACTGGCGATAAAATTATCGCCGTTTTAGCGGCAGGAAACTGCCGCTAAAACGGCGATAATTGGCTTGCTAATATGCGTTATAGAATTCCAATAGAAGCCCAGGTTAGATGTGCAGGACATCTAACCTGGGCTTCTATTGGAATTCTATAACGCTTATTAGCAAGCCCATTATCGCCGTTTTAGCGGCAGTTTCCTGCCGCTAAAACGGCGATAATTTTATCGCCAGTCTTGCTAATATGCCCCAAAGTTATTTTCTCCCACTACCAGTTTATGAGTATCAGTGTAGCCCCAAATTTCAGCTCCGAAAAGTGCAGCACTTTGGGCCTTGGCGCGGTGAACCTCTCGGGCTAGCTTTTTTGATCGCGACTGTGTCTGAATATGAAGTCTCAGTATGGTTTTAGATCTTTGGACTCTAAGCAGGTAGCTTTTGCTGGGCGGCGATTCCCAGCACAGCTTGTCAGTCAGCTTAACGCCAAAGTAATCCAAGCTGTGGACCCTATCAAGTGGTTCATCTGCGATTTTAACAATGCTACTTCTCGCCTTGTCGTTCCCAAATACCATATATTTGACCTTAGTTGCATCAAGTTCTAGGCACCTGGAAGCACAAAAAAACAAAAACGTATCAACTGAGGGGCATATTAGCAATGCCTGGCGATAATTATCGCAAAGCGCAATTAGTGCTTGGATAATTATCGCCAGGCATCGCCGGTTTCTATCGCGGAGTTAGCGTGCAATCAGCAATGCTAATCTCCAAAGCGATAGAAACCTTGGAGAACAGTGTGAATATCGCCTGAAAACAGGCGATATTCACACTGTTCCCCAGTTCTGCTTGCTGATAGTGCGAGGGGACTTAGCCATGTAATCCACCTCTCATTGGATTACATGGCTAAGTCAGGGTGGGACCAGGTGTTAGCAAACCAGCGCTAAACGTGTTTAGCGCTGGTTCGCTAATCACCGCCCCTGCCTCGCTGATAGGCGTTAGCGACCTCAGCGACTGTTTCCAGTCGCTGTTAGGTGGGGAACGCCTACTTTGCATGCCATTAGCGATAAATATCGCTGGCATGCAAATCGGCACCCAACCCGGTCGCTATCGCCTACAAGCTGTCGCTAACAGCAGTTAGCGACAGCTTGTTGATAAGGCGATAATATTATCGCCGCTTTAGCGGGAAAAAGTCCCGCTAAAGTGGCGATAATCGCCTTGCTAATATGCCCCTAAGTTCTGGAGGCCTGAAGGAGTTTTCGAGATGAGTAAGGAGTCATCAGCGAAGAGCAAGATTGGTATTTTCTTCCAAGTCAGAGCGGGGAAGTAATTCCTGCAGTCTATAAGTTCATTGACCACATTGTTTATGTACAGGGTAAACAGAGTATGTGTGAGGACGCACCCCTGGAATACACAATATTGGATCGGAATTCTACTAGTTAATTCTCCGTTTCCCCCATCGGACCTGGGTATAGTTGTCTTTCATGCAGTCTGGCTATCAAATTTACCAGGTTTGGAGGGACACCCATTTCTGTTAGAATTGTCCACAGATTCTTTTGGAGCACAAGATCAAACGCTCCTCTTAAGTCAACAAATGCTACTTACAGTGTTTGGTTACTAAGCAGCATGATTCTAATAGAGTAATGTAAACCTGAAGACTTGATCACATGTACTAGTTTTGGCACAAAAACCTGCTTGGAGAGATGACAAAATCTGATTATCATCTATCCAGGCTTGCAGTTTATCAAGTACTGGTCCAGCAAAGATTTTTTTGCAAAGTATCTATTAGGCTTACAGGCCTAATAGATTAATGTAAGGGGCCCAGATTAACTGTTCCGATTTGCGGCTTTTGCTGATTTTAAGGGGTTGAAAGCCAAATAACTGTCTTCTAGGCTAAAAACTAAGTCAATATTGTTTTTAGCCAGTGACATGTCAGAGGTTGGGGCACTAGGCTTTGGTGTGCAAAGCGGGGTAGTGACAGTTTCACTATTGACGTATAGTGTGGAGAAATGTTCAAACCATTTCACTGGCTGGATATAATAGCACAGAGTACTGATGTTATCTAAACTCCTGTGTGAAACAATGTGCCAAAAGTATCGGCTGTCATTAGCCTTTGCAGCAGCCAGCAGTCTTGCCAATTCTTATCAATTCAATCGTTTTTGACTCTAGCAGGTGCAGCCTTGTATCTGAGCTGTATGTCTGGTATATCTAGGCGGCTGCACTCTCTAATGGGCCTCCGACTGGGGCATCTCCTCCGTAATCGTTGCGGAGCGTCCCCCACTCGTCAGTCAGTCACAGAAAAATACAATGATAATGAAAGAATATCATTTTATTTTTCCTTGACTGATTCCGACTTGTGTGCAGGGCAGGGCCATGACAGACAGGTGGTGGCACTTAGAAGTGCGCATGTATGTTTGGCCGGCTGTGCTAGGCTGGCCGCACATACATTCATACTTCTATTTCTCCAACCCAGCTGTGTTTACAACTGGATTGGAGAAATGCTGCAGGCTCACAGGCAGTGTCTGAGCGGTAGAGCAGGCTGCTCAAACCAATCATGGCACTGCTGTCCTAGAGCAGCGCCAGGATTGGCTGAGCAGCCTCTGCCTTCCCAGAAACTGCTGGGAAAGCTCCGAGGTTGCGGCGGCCGTCGGTGTTGGAGGCTACAAGGAAAAGGTACGTTTTTTTCATGATTATTTTTCCTCCCCCACCTCCCCCCCCCCCCCGCCTGTCCGTCTGTTCCTCCCTCCTCCTCCCCCCACATTTGTGTTGTGGCAGCCACCACTACCCTCGTAAGCTCTCTTTCTAATGATTTACACTTTGCATTGAACCATTTGTGTCCCCTTCTGGGAATAGGCTTCTTCTGAGCTGCATCCTTAGGAAACACGTGTTGCAATGGTTAAACATTTTTTTTTTATGAATAGCTAATATAGGCACTAAAGATGGAGAGTTATTATCATATTCAGAAAGAAAGTTAACAAACAGATGATAGATCTTAAAATACTGTTCACGGTTGACTAAAAGCCGGGGCTATGAGATTCTTTTAAAATTGCTGGTTATAATGGGCTCCAGTGATACTGTACGGCACACTGCTGAGCCCCTTTTATATGAATCTACTTCCAAGGATAAGAGCTGGGGATTATGGTCGCTGTCCAATCGAAAAACAATTTCCATATCATTAAGCAGCAAACAGATCCTTACATCTAACAGGATGCAGTCAATGACACTAGTACTGAATCCCCTCTTAAAAGTAGGCTGCCTTTCTGGGTTGGAGCTAGTCCGACCGATGCAGGCCCTTAGGCTCCTACCAACTGCCAAGGATGCAAGCTGAAGAGCATTGTTAGAAAAGGAGTGCAGGACTTTGCCAGATATATTAGGGATACTCCATAGTTCATCCTCCTCCTCAGTCACTGCATTGATTGAGGATGACGACTCGAACAAAACACTAAAATCCCCAGCAACCACATTGCTGCTGGTAAATATCAATCAATCAATCAGTCACTTATTTGTAGAGTGCACTTATCACCCTGAAGGGTATCCAAGCGCTAGCGTGAGGAGGGTACATTCGAACAGCCAGGTCTTGAGTCTGCTCCTGAACTCACAGACGGATGGTGATGTGGAGAAGTGTGGCTCAATGGTTAGAGCGGCAGACCCTGATGCAGAGATCTGGCCCGGGACCAGGGTTCAATTCCCGCCTCGGCGGGTCTTGGGCTCAATTTCCTCGGACCTGATAATTCTCGCCTCGGTGCCTATTCTAATCATGGGTCCCACTCTGCAACTCTGGGCAATAGCTTGCTTAATCTCCACAACGGCCCCAACAGCGCTGGGATGCCTGGCTTCACCCTGGGGGTGCCCAGGAGTGGACATTTCACAGGGAAAAGCCAGGAAGGGTTCCACAGCGGTATGCGTACAGCGCCTGGACACCCCTTTGGGGGTATGGGTGCGCTTTACAAGTACAAATTTCATTTCATTTCATGTGAGGAGGTGGGTGGGGAAGTCATTTCAGGCTTTGGCTGCGAGGTGGGAGAAGGAGCGACCTCCGGTTCTAGTGTGATGGATGCGTGGGATGGTGGCGAGGGCGGTAGACTGCAGGGATCTGGGGGGCTGGTGGAAGGTCAGGCAGTTGTTGAGGTATTCTGGTTCGGTGTTGTGAAAGGCTCTGTAGGCATGCATGAGCAGTTTGAAATGGCATTACTTCTTGACGGGGAGCCAGTGCAGGCTACGGAGTTGGTGGGTGATGTGGGCTTCTTTGGGCCGGTCCATGATGATTCTTGCTGCTGCGTTCATGATGTTTCGGAGGCGATTGAAGAGGTGAGTGGAGGTACTGGCGCAGAGGGCATTTCTGTAGTCGAGTCGACTGGTGATAAGGGCATGGGGGACTGCTCTCCTAGTATTGGTAGTGATCCATCTGAAAACCTTCTGGAGCCTTCTGAGGGTGTTGAAGCAGGAGGAGGCAGTAGAGTTGACCTGGTGTTTCATGGAGTGTTCACTGTCGATGATAATTCCGAGGCTGCGGTCCTCGGTGGTGGGGCTTGGTGGAGGTCTGAAGTCCACCAGGAGTCATCCCACAGTAAGGGGGTTCTTCCGGAGAGGAGAACTTATGTCTTCTTGGCATTGAACTGGAGGCAGTTGGCTTTCATCCAGTTGGCAGCGGCCGTCATGGCTTTCTGGAATCTTGATCTGGTGGAGTCGGCGTCTTCGGTGAGGGAGAGTATGAACTGGGTATTGTTGGCGTAGGAGATGATGCTGAGACCGTGGCTGTGGTTGATGGTGGCCAGAGGTGTCATGTAGACGTTGAACAGTGTTGGGCGGTGAGTGCAGTGAGGAACCCTGGGGTATGCTGCAGATGATGCTCTTGGGGTCGGAGGTGGGTTCTTTAGGTGTGTCCTGTGAGAAAAGAGGATAGCAGCTTGAGGGCGTTGCCGTGGAATCCGATGTGGTGGAGTCTTTGGATGAGGAGATGGTGGGAGACAGAGTTAAAAGCCACTGACACCGGTGGTGGATGGTAAGTTTAGGAGGGAGGGGGGCGCTCTGGACACACATGCAAATGCACACATACACATAAACATTCACAGCCATGCATTTATGCACGTGCACACACAAACACATCCATTCACAACACTCATTACCAAACATTCATACATACACGCACACATGCACAGAACATTAATTAAAAAAAATAAACACACACACTTACCTGCAGCTCTGCCACGGAGGTCCCAGGAGGCTTGGGACTGCTGCCTTCCTAAGGTCAGCCAATGAGGGAAGGCAGCAGCCCCAATGTCATCACAGAGTGGGATGGGGTCAGTGAGACTGCTGGTCACTGATTGACACTCGACCCTGGGTGCTTCAGGGCTTAAAACTGAAGCACCCAGGTGCGAGGCAATCAGTGACATTACCCATTGTCACTGAGGGGAGGGCCTATTGGACCTTTGTTGAGCTGAGGAGGTCACGCCCAAAGAAGCTGGGACTTCCTCTGCCCAGTAAAGTCCAGCTCAGGCAGCCAGGAGCCTGTGCACTTAGCGCATGTCTGGCTCCTGGCTGCCAGACCTGAAAATGAACAGTGTCTGTCAGGCTGACCTTTGTTCAGCCTGAAAGACACTGTTCATGAGGGGCAAAAAGTGAGGGGGCGTGGCTCCTCAGCTCCAATGGACCGGCTGCGGCTGGTGGACAGGTTGAGGAGGATCCGGGCTGCTGATTTGCTGCTGTTGAGGGTGGCTCTGATGTGGTCTTTGGCAGCTATGAGGCAAATCAAATTGTCCAGCATAACCAATATTGGCTAGTCAGTGCCTGGGGGAACAGATAGAGTGCAAACTTTGAATAAAAATGGGTTAATCCAGAAGGGAACTCAAGCTGACATCCCATTAAGTCTGGGGAATTGATTTTTAACTGTGTGTGGATACAGGCAATAGGGTGTTCCATTACAATTAGCAGACACCCCACCATTCTCCCTGCTTTCCTTGGGTGGTTAGCTTCAAATCTATAGGTAGAATAGCCATTAACAAACACTTTACCCCCAGCTCATGTCTCCTGAAAAATTCAAACATGATTTTTCCCAATAAAGGTAGTCCACTCAGGGAGTTTAGAGTTAATCCCTGCCAAATTCCATGAAATCATGGCCAGGCCCTCTTGCTCATCAGTAATTGTCATAGTTTTGCACCCTTTAACCTCGCTCACAGACTCGCAAATAATATCAGAGTTAAAAGTGACTTTCCTTGACTGTGTCTCTGGGGTCTGGACCTCCCTTAGGGCATCAGGGTTGAGTAGAGTGGTAGCAGGAATAACAACACACTTGTCCTTATGGTCTTGTGATAGTCAACCAAATTCAATCCAGAGTCTTGGTATGACGGCTTCAAGCTTGTGTGAGCTAGGCCTCATTGTAAAGTGATGGACAGCCTGCTTCTGAGTTGGCTGATGGGCAATAGTGGCTGAATACAGAGGTGGAGGGGACAGTTTTATCTTAAGTGCAGAGGCTGTGGGACCATCGTAGTGACTTTTGTGAAGCTCAAAGTTGGTTATGCCATCCACCAGTGATGCATTACTTAAATACACCATTATATAATCAGAATTAAGTGTTCCATTATTGCATCGTTAGCATAATCAGTGTCAGAGCGTACCACTGATGTACACCCATGCATAACCCTAATCCAGTGGATAATCTTGTTGGTTAGAAACTCTGTGCCCTCAAAAGCGTTCTTTCCCAGCTGCGGAACTGAAGTTAAATAAATCAGACTCTGAGGGATGCTCACATGATTTGGAGAAAGACTTTTAAGTTGACCATTTAAGAGTGGGATTAGAGAAACAGGAGGGGCAGCATTACTACTTAATCCCACCCTGGATGAATTGAAGGGCCCCATTTTTTGGCTACTCAACCAACTGCCGTGAATGGCCATTAGCACGACCTTGAGTAATCAATATGCAGATGTTTCGGGTTCAGGTTCTGGAGATCCTTCCGTACACTCACACCACTGTTACCTCTAAAGGTGCTGGTCCTTGTGGTGATACTCAGAGTCTGCAGGAGGGAAGTAATTTGCCAAGACTCTGTAGCCCATCCTGCCTTCTCTCAGTTTGAATTGCATTCGCAGTATGCCCCTGATTGGTTCCAAATAAAGGATCACTGTTGGAATGACAACAGCATGTGATGTTGACAACAATATTGTGAACCAGATTGCTCCTCTCAGTTAACACAGTGACCAAGGCTAGCAATTTGTCCAACTTAAAATGAAGAGAGGGCAGACTTTCATCAACAGTCGCTGAATGGAGGGAACAATCCTTAATGGCTGTGCCTAGATTAGGAGCTGGATTTGGAATTATAGTGGCGTCAGTAGGGGGTATTATCTTTTTGTCAGCTATCAAGGGAGAGAATTTATTGGTACAAGGAATATTCGGGGCAACTACAATTGTAGATGACAGTGGCAACTCAGCGTGACAAGGTAATACATTATTGACTAGAGAAACACACGCTGAAGTTCCTGCTGTTTCAGGGCCAGTTTTAGATTTTAGTACGTTCATCTTGAACATCTCTGAAATTTTCCCTGGTGCTGCAGTTCCTTTGGTTGCATTGACGCTTAGTATAGTTTTAACCTCTTCTATCAGATGGTCTCTAGCCTCCAGCGTACTTGTGCTTCGGCATCTTTGTTAGTATGTGGACTTCCCTCGCTAGGATTTTTCGTTTTTTTAGCAGTTGAATTGGGTGTTTCAGAGGCTTTGCGTTTCCCTATGTTAGCTTCAGGTTTTTGGACCGTCAAGGACTAACTTTAGTGAGGAGCACTTTATTTGAAGTTTAGAAGGACACCAAATCTAAGACAAAAGTACTTCGCCATGTTCCAGTGACAGCAGTGACAATGTGCAGGTTTTAGAGAGAGGGCCCAGGCCAGCTTCTTCTGGGCAATGACGGGAGAAGATAGGCCTGGTTTTGGCCCTGGCACGCACCCGGGTGCGTCCAGTGCACGTCCCACACAGCGGTCTGTGGAGGTGCTTTTATAGCGCTGCGGTGCCTCTTCTTCTAGCACTGGGGGGCAGTGAGGCCTGCTCTGGAATGTAGTCCCACCCCAGCAGGTCAAAAGACTGAAAGACTCATCCCATGTCGCAGTCTGTGGGAGCACTTTTATAGTGCCATGGTGCCCCTCCTTTTAGCACTGGGGCAGAGTCAGTGATGGCAGCGAGGCCTGCTGGGGGACTTAGTCCCACCCCAGCAGGTCAGAAGACTGAAAAGGTGCACCCCATGGCACGGTCTGTAGAGGCGCTTTTACAGTGCTGTGGTGCCCCTCCTTAGAGCACTGGGCAGAGTCAGTGATAGAAGCTAGGCCTGCTGTGGGACATAGTCCCACCCCAGCAGGCCAGAAGACTTAAAAGGTGCGCCCGGGCTGCAGTCTGTGGAGGCACCTTTATAGCGCTGCGGTGCCCCTCTTAGCACTGGGGCAGAGTCAGTGATGGCAGCGAGGCCTGCTGGGGGATATATTCCCATACCAGCAGGTCACAAGACTGTAAAGGCCCAGATGTTTTATTTCTGGACAACACCCTTGATGTCAGCTGCTGAAGAAGTGTCCTTGAAGCTAGAGTTGTTAAAGTATTCTCTGATCAAGCAAAGCAGCTAGAGAGATTTATGTGAAATGCTGAATAAAGATTTATGAATCAAAAAGGGGTGGAGCAGTTCGTATGGCCTTCATGACCTTTCAAGTGCATTTGAACTGGTGGATAGGGGCAAGCTTTGGTCAATGACGGGGAAAGCTGGCATTGACCATGCTCTGATAGCATTGTTAAAACGCCTGTACTAGGGAACCAAGGCCCGGATTCGCTATGATACAAAAGGTGATTGTACTCCCTTCTTTTACTCAAATAAGGGTGTAAGACAGGGTTGTATTTTTGCTCCCTTTATTTTTTTTTTACATTAATGCTCTTGAGAAGGAGCTGGTAACTAGAGGAAAAGACCTTCCCAGGATTGGGAACGGCATTGTCCTCGTATTACTGCACCACAGGGCGACGATACAGCAACAGATGAGCCAGAGGAGACCCAGGAATGGCAGGGGAAGAAGAGACAGTCACCACAATGCAAACAACACCTGCACCAAGAACACGCAGGAACACTCTGACTCCACTACAGGAGTTCGAGGTATAAGGCAAAGACACCCAGGAAGAGCTACAGTCTAGGCCAGATGAGCAGGGACAGTCCCAAAGTGACCGGTCCCACTTGCAGTGTCACATCACCAATCACAGGAGATGCAGGTCAAGAGCACACAGTGCTACTGAAGAAGGAGAGGGCTCCTCTGTCTTTGCAGGGCTGGAAGGCACCCTGGTGAAGGTGCAGTGCCTGCAATTGAAAAACATGTGGTCAATGCAAACCCAGCTGGTGTGTCTGAAGAACAACATGGTGGACATTATGGACAGCATCAGGGAGTAGACCAACACAGTGGTGGAGAGCCATAGGGCAAGTGCTGAAAGCTTCAGGGACATGACAGAAGCCATTAAAGACCTCTGTAACACCTTGCAGAGGGAGACAAAGTCACCACCTATTAGGCCGTTTGGATGGTTACATCAATGCAATAAACCGTATGAGCAATGCCACAGCTGTCCTATCCAGACACACTGTGGCCATGCAGGTGGAAATGGCCCACTGTAGTTCTGATGTAGCCAGGGGATTGGTGCAGGTCACTACTGCTGCAGAACAGTTACAGAAAGCTACTGTAGCTGGGACAAGTATACTGGGTGCAGGGGACAGTGAGGAGGCCTCACCCCTCAACAGCATCACTGCCCTGGTGACTGAGACCAGACGGCGGAGTGTGAGGCAAGGTACGCCATCCGAAGCCTCATCAAGGGAGGTCAGTGTACACACTGACGTTCCAGTGCTGTGCGTGCCCGTAAAAAGTAGTTAGCGAAGTGACCAATGCATGCCAATGGGTGAGGTAACCTATTGCATGTGATGCTCAGTGCAGAATGTTGTGCATGTTTATTTTAAATCCTATGTTGTCCTACAAACTTACACACATGTAAGATGATGACGGCTGTGTGCATATAGTTTACATGAGATTAAGGTGAATAAAACACAGTAGAAATTAAGTCATGAAGTGCATTGTCTCATCATTACTCACTTAAAACAAGTTATGTGTTATTTCGTCATGTCTCTATCTGCCATCTGTTGCTCTTGCACCATCTGCTGCTCTGCGAGGTTGATGTGAGTCATCCATTGGTTGTCGCACGGTTGTGCAACATGGCACAAGTGGCCACAATTTTTGCAACATATCTCCGTCCTATACTGCATTGCACCTCCACTTTTGTGTAGGCAGCGGAACCTACTCTTCAGTAGGCCAAAGGTCCGCTCTATCACATTGCGTGTCGACTTATGCGCAGCATAAGTATTTCCTTTCACTTTGAGTTGCAGGATTCAGGTTTGGGGTGAGTATGAAGGAGCACACAGATTATGTGCTGTCACCTACAGGGTAAAAGGCAATAAATTAGTCACTGTACTGTTTCTACCATATCCACCATATCCAGAGAGTCTACCAGACTGTGTTACATGCATTTACCTAGCAGGTATCCTTCGCCAAATTCACCCCCAAGGAGAAGTGTGCACATACCACTGGGCCTGAATATGAATGAACCATGAGTACTGCCAGGGAATTTTGCCACTATGTCAGTTATTATGTGTGAGGCATTACACATGACCTGGATGTTCATTGAATCAAAGGATTTCCTGTTCCTCAACATGTACTCATTACCTGAGGGGGGACAAATGGCTACATGTGTGCCATCAATGCACCCAATTACATGGAGGAATTGGGCTTTCTGGTAGAAATATAATTTGTTCTGATGCAATTCCAGTGCTGTAGTGGGGAATCTAATGTAATGGTGTATCTTCTGGATCATTGCGAACAAGAAAGCATTGAAAGAGCATGAACATGCATTTTGGGAGACCCCTCCTGCTGCTGCTATCACCCCCTGGTAGCTCTCTGAAGCTAGTAGGTGCAGTGAACATAGGACCTGCACATGTGTGGGAATGGCATTGGTCCTGTGAGTCTGATGCTGCAGTAGAGGATGAAGGTCAGCTATCAAGACTAGTATTGTAGTGGAGTCTAATCTATATTTGTCATGGATTTCTGCATCTGTCTGCTGAAACAGGGTTAGGCGCACTCTGAAAATGTGTTCTTGTCTCCTCCTCCTTCTCTGTGCTGCTTGAATCCTCATCCTCCTTGCTATGACGTACAGCACTGCCATTGTGAAACATTCTGAGGCCCTCTGGGCCTGTTTAAATAGTTTGAACCTAGTTATCACCTGATTGGAATAGATGGTAAATTGCACGTGCAAAATTTTGGATCATTCGCAATTTGCGAATGGTTCATACATTGGTCTGCGATTAATTTGCGAATTCGCAATTTGAGATTCGCAAAATTGGTATTCGCAAAATAACGATTCACATTTTTTGCGATTACCAATTTTAAAAATGCGAACCATTTTATACATTGGGAAAGGCCATTTTGCGTTTCGTAATGGACGTTTCTTGCGATTTGCATCGTTTGCTAACGCAAAATGGTTTCATACATATGGCCCTTAGACCAAGCCTAATAAATAACGTATTACTCTATATAAAAGTAAATGTGTTTCCCAGGGGACATTCAGGACTGGCATTTGGGGCTATACAGTAGTCTCCAAAGGATTGAAAACACATTTTGGTGTAGGCTATTAGCAACACCAAGGAGCATGGCCTCCCTTTTTTAGATGACATAGTTCAGGTTGCCCCGCTGCTACTGTGGCTTAAGATTTGGCTTTCACCATCCACCACTTTTATCCAAATGATTATTAAAGAAGGCTTAAGACAGGACCATGTGGCCTCTATTCCTTGGTTATCCATAGGACCTTTTCGGACCTTGGCCTGCTAAAATGTTTCCTTTCTCCAAATGGAATTACCAGTAGCACAAAAATATGGTGAAATCCCTTTTTCGATCTCATGGAAATCAAGTTTGATTTGCCAAATGTCAATCTATGACTACAGTCTCCCGTTATTTAGACCTAAAGCTTATTGGAGGTAGTGGAACCTTATCTTCTATGGATTGCAAATTCTGAGTGTTGATTCTATTTGACCTGCTTTAGATTAGGCACTCAGCATTTTCAGGTAGCACATCATGAGCAGAGCACTTGGTTTTCAACCTTACCATTATGCCCCTGCGACTGCATCTCTAAACAAACTTAGCCACATTTTATGTTTTTTTGTGGTTTTTACACCAGTTCAAGGGCACATTTTATTACGCCTTTTGCTGTACACCTTTGGTTCTAGTTCTTCTACTGTTTGTTTTCAATGCCCTCAGTTTTTAGATTCTGAACTTTACTGCTCAGCTGTTTTAGGTTTTGTCTCTCAAGCAGAAATCTTTCAAGGATATGAATATCTGATATTTAAGTCTTATATCCTATTATTGTAGGAGCCCATATGGCCCATTACTTAGTGCTTTCTTATTTACTTGATTTCAGAGCTATATTGAACATGAATCCATGGTTGTGAGACTGAACTTTGACCTTACTTATCAATTGTAATTTATCATGTTTTATTCTTTGTAGCAGCATGTATGTATAAATGTACTAATGTTATTTAGCTTTTTATGGCTAGCTGCTGAATAAAAGCTTTTGACTGACTGATTCAAAATATAAAAGTGGTATTTGACATAATTAATGTTGAAATCAGAGAAAATAAACAATTTGCAAAAACCTAACATCCAAAATACAATTTACATTTTAGTTAACATACAGTTGATGCAGAGAATGGACAAATGTGAGATATAGAGGTAAAGATCATATTTTCATGGACTCACCTGATCGACAAATGGTAGGGGATCTAATTGCTGCTGCCAGATTGTCCCCTGATGTCACATGTATTGTTGCTCGCAACATGGACAACAGGGGCTGTTGTCTGATTGCAGATGACAAAAGAAAGAAAGACATATTTATGTGTAATAAGAGATCCAAAGTCATACATGATGATGGTGTGGAGGTGGGTTGGAATAAACATCTGACACACACAGTGTACACTATTCACACATCTACCCTATCACTAACAAATAGATAGTTTAGAACCAAATCCAAAAGTATAGATGCTATACTTACCAGTCCATACTATCTAATTGCTCTGTGTAGCTACTCTAGAATTTTTTGTAGCATTGGAAGCAGAAGATTCAGTGGCAACAGGTGGTGGATGGGAAACAACACAGGCCTGTTAAGTGGAATAAAGTGTATGAGCTTAATAGTTGAATTACAGTTTAGTGCATTTATTAGACAAAATAAATGTATCAATTAATAGAAATGTTATGGTACAAGAAACAAAGGTGTAGTAATCACCTATTTTGTGTTAGGACATACTTGTGTGTGTTGTAAAGTTGTTTCTGGGACAGGCCCTTTCTGCAAAGTACCTCTGCCCCAGCTGTAGCAACCAATTAATTTGGAATAGTGACTGTATGAGAGAATGGAAGAATAATTGGAAATACATTTAAACATCAATTTATTTAAAGGGAATATATTAGACGCTGTGTATATGGGGAATGTTTGTATTGTCGGCAAAGCCGTGTCTGTTTGGAGAAAGGGCAGAGTTGGGTGAGTGGCTGGAAGATACGTTTTAGAAATAGAGAGTGGTTTTAGTGCTTATCTGCTGTAACATTAGGGTTGTCATTGCAAGAGGGCAGCCCTTTGATGGGCGTAAAATAGAATTGAAATCCAGGTGTACCTCCAGGAATAGCAAGTGCCAGCTGAATCATTGTACCTGCCTATTATCCCAATGGAAAGGGCTTCCTCCCACAGTGCATTGACACAGTGTGTGTGCTCCTGCCACAAGGCTCCATTCTGTGCTCCACTGAGGGTGTATGGAGGCAGCTCTTGCAATTATTTGTAGTATTTTTCCAAAGATTTCACTAAAAGGCAGTCTCCTCCTGAATAAAATTGCTTTTACTCTTGAGAGTGGTCGGTTTCCTACAGGTGTGGTTCCTTTTTAATGGAGGGTTCCCTGGTTCAAAAGGAAAAAGAGAGAGCCTAGGGTGTGGTCTGTATTTATGTGTTTTGAAGTGAATGCAAGAAATATCACCAAAAAAGAGAGGAAAAGAATCCCATTTATGTATATCAAGTTGGTAATGTAGGAGTCCCAAGTCGCGGACCTATAGACAACAAATATGCAAAAAGACAACCTCATTGGACACATATGACTACAATATATGTGGGAGAATCTTTTTAAGGAGAGGACTTGTAAGAGTTAATACTCACAATCCCCATAGCCACTACATGTGTATATACACAAAGGACTGTATCATATATTTACAGTCTTCTTATTGCATTTGGACCATTCTACCCATCATTCCTATATGACTAATGATACATTTGGTTCACATATCTATGCTTGTCATATGCACATGATCTGCAATTGCCCTTTCATATATGTGCACAGTGAGCATATTTTATAGGTATTGTTCAACATTGATTTTCTTATTCCATGAAATTCTATCAATGGTTTTCATATACATTTCAATATACTAATTCCACACTAATCCTTTATGTGTTTTGGATTAGCGTGCTACTCGCCGAAAAAGCGCTTCAACACCTCGTCAGGGGTAGTAAGCGCTATATAAATGCAATTACAATATAATACAATATATCATTGGCCATATAAGCCATGTGGAGGGCTATAAAAGTGCCTCCACAGACTGCAATGCGGGTGCGCCTTTTCAGACTTGGGACTCATACATTACAAACTTGATATAGATAAATGGGATGCTTTTCCTCTCTTTTATGATGATATTTCTTGCAGACCCTCTTGTTGGTGGGGTGCTTCTGCAAAATTGTTTTGGTTTATATTTGTTGTTAAACACCACTGTGTCGCTAAAAGTGACAAGACATTATTATTTTCATTAAATATCTGAGGTTTAAATAGAGACATTTCCAGCTTAACCATGGGCAGCATGTTTCCAGCTCTTCCAAGCTGATGTTGTCATTAGTCTTTCTTCTATGTCCAAGGGTGCGATTATATTCACTAATTGTGTTTTCTTTGACTGGCAGGGGAAGCATCATCAGAGAGGTGTGTGGTGCAAGCAAAGTGAAGTGGAAGTCTTGGGAGACCGCAAACTGTCAAAGGGAAGCAAGTTTGTGGTTCAAATCGGGATTTCCAAGTGGCAGCTGTCCAGCTCCAGAGCACTGTGAGCCTGCTTGAGCCACCCACACCACAAAAAGTTGACCTTTTCTAAGTACATAATGAGTGCTTCACAAATGGTATCTGTGTGAAGCACCAATGAAGGATGAGTGAGTAGTAGTCATACCCAGTGCCACTCCACAGACCGCACACGCAAACTGCTTTGAGGGGCATTCCTGCTTTACTCCACTGGGTGGATGCTTTGTCTCTCTCGCTTCTCAAGCTGCTTGAGTTACCGAAGGTGACGTTAATTCCCTAACAGGGCAATGTAAAAGCACCTTCCTTGCCTCATGCTGTAGTCTTGTGAACTGTCACTCATAGGGGTATATTCTCAAGGCAATATCGCCGCGTTTGCGGCACTTTTCTGCCGCTAAAGCGGCGATATTTCTATCGCCGTATTCACAAGCTGTCGCTAGCAGCCGTTTGTGACAGCTTCCTGGCGATAGCGGCCACTAATAACATCGCCAACAATGTTAGCGACAACTAACACTAATCATATGCAATGTAGGTGTTCCCGTGTTAAAACGCACGCTAACCCCACTTCGCGATATTCTCAACGATCGCCCGGACCGGCGATACGTTAAAAAAACAGCCGCTAAGGCCCGTGAGCCGCTGGGACTTAAGACCAGAAAGTAGCTGGTCTTAAAAATGGGGATAACACTTGGGGCCACATCCCAGCAGGTTTTGGTGCTGGACAGTGCTGCAAGCAATGTTGCAGCGCTGCCCTGTGACAAAACTACAGTGCAGGAATGCTCACCATCAATAAGATAGTGCGCATTCCTGGACCCCAGTCATGAAAAGTGTTGCAGCGCTGCGACAAGACAGCGTTGCAACACTTCTCACTACGCCCTTCTTGCGACAGCATGGATGCGCTGTATTCACTGGACAGCGCTCCATGACGCAAGTAATGACAGATACGTCAGGAATCCTGACGTATCTGTCTGCGCTAAAGACACGCATTGCTGCAGTTGTGTCACAACCAAGACGCAACTCCAGCAATGCATGGGGCCAGCCTATCCCTGTGGCACTGCGTCACCCTCACGCCTGCCATCAGGCAGGCGGAAGGTACTGATGCAGTGCCGTTCATGAGGGGTGCCCGAATGTCGGCTCTGTTGGAGATCCATTGGTGGTGCTTGCGCGCTGCGGTGTCATCGTTTGGAAGCATTGGTGGAGTGTTGGGGCGGAGGGAGTTGATGAGATGTTCTTCGGTGGCCTTGATACAGCTGCGAGGGGGTGCGATGATGGCAGTGGTATCCGGTGGGCAAGATGAAGACGTGATGTTACCAATGATGGTCAGTCCAGGAGAGTCCGGTGTTGTGGCTATAGTTGAAGTTCCCGCTGGCGGAGGTGACGTGCTCGACCATGCGTCCTGCCATGTGGCATGTTGAGGTGACTTGCTGCTTGCGTCTGATGTAGGGGACCTTCACCAGGAGGGGGTGGTGTCCTGGTCACTGGGGTTGTCCAGGTGGAACTTGAGTTCACTGAGTAGGATGTCGTCGGTGGATGGGAGACCCTGGGGTGCAATGAGGTCTACAATGGTATTGGAGAATGTGGGGCCATGGCCCGGGGGGCCTGCACATGAGGGTGCTGCAGAGGATGTGCTTGGGCTTGGTCCGTATCTGGGAGTTGAGCTGGTCCATGGTCACCCTTGGGTCATTAGAGTGTGTGGTCAGTCGGAGTCTGCTTCTGTAGGTGATGGCAATCCCTCCTCCTTGATGGTCGGGGTGCTTCTTGCGGGTGATACTGCAGCCATCAGTGATGGCGATGGCGATGTCCGGTCCGGAGCAGAGGTTAGTCCTGGCAGGTGAGGTGGCGTCCAGGGTTGATGGCGAGGAGGGTGCTGGCGTTGTAGTGGTGGAGTGTCCAAGAGGAAGGCTCCTTGGTGCTGAGCGCGGTCCAGGGGCATACGGACGCAAACGGCGTAGCCTATGGGTTGCCTTTGGCACGGGAGACGACCATTACAACACAGGCAGTACATCGTTAACAACGCAACTCCGACAACGCAGGTGCCTTTACATCGCATTTGATTACAACGCATTGTGAGGTTAGTAATGGGGTAATTTAACGTTTTTTCGGAAGGGTATGGATTTTGGATGTAAAATAAGAAGATTGAGGTGTGTTTTGGGGTAAAACATGAAAATTGGGGTGTGCATTTGGGGTAAAATATGAAATTTGGGGTGTGTTTTGGGGGCTCAAAAAGGAATTCGAGGGTTCACGGTTGGGTTTGGGGTGCAAAGGTTAGTTTTGGGTTGCACTCACTGACGTGGGAATAGTGATATTTATGTCTCCGCTATGCAACACCTACCATACTGTTGCAATGTGCCTAGTATTAGTATGCATTGGAATGGAATGCGATGTTATGTCATGCGCCGTAACTACGTATGTGCTTTTGGCACACGAGTGGTATGCCCGCTGTGCTTGTGCGCACAACGGCCACCATTGAGAAGTGCTGGGGGGGGGCGGGACAACTGTGAGGTGGTAAATGCCACAAAGAATACTGGATGGGACGTGTACGCGGGGATGTGTATGTGAGCGGGTGTTGTAAATAGTTCAATGAGGGAAGTCTTACCTCGAAGCGGGGTCCCGTGTCTTGGTAGCTCCTGCTCTCCTGCATCTGCTTGAGGCAGTGGGGCAACACTCTTCTGCCATTGCGGTAGTGCCGCCACTGGGGGTGCGTCATCTGCGTGTGATAGGCCTGAGCGGCTCGCCCCCTGGCCCTCCTGCGCTACGCGTCCCACCCTCTCCTTACCTGGACATAGACACCGTGGCGCACTCCACTGCACTCTCTCCAAATCTGTGACTCAGCCAGCAGGAGCCTCAGCCCGGTGTGATTTCAATAGGCTGGGTACAGCAGTCGCCGCATAGTCCGCTGGTGGACCTCCCGATGCAGTTGACGCAGCAGGGCCCCCTTAGGCGTGAAGTTGCAGCGCTCACGCCACACAAGTTTGGTGTAGCACAGGGGCTTCACCCTCCACAGCGTACAGCCAGTCCAACATCATGGGGCCTGTGATGCAGGGAGATGGCACACAGCGTTGGTAATCCCCTTCGTGCACCCCGGTGTAGTGGTGGATCGTAGTATGCGATGCGTAACTCACCACATTGGTGCGCAGGAGTGCCTCTACCATTGACAGCTCCAAGGGTCGCAAGGCGGTCTTCTCACACAGGTCAGCAACGTGTCTCCATGCGACCTGCCAGACTTCACCAGCAGGTACAGGCGATCGTCACGCCTCAATGTCTACCGCCACGGCTCATCGACTCCACAACTCCTCCACATCCAACTCCAGGCTCCAGGCGCAGGTCCGGCAAGGCATCCAGGCTCCAGACGCAGGTCCAGCAAGGCATCCAGGCTCCAGACGCAGGTCCAGTGAGGCATCCATGCTCCAGACACAGGTCCGGCAAGGCATCCAGGCTCCAGACGCAGGTCCAGCAAGGCATCCAGGCTCAAGACGCAGGTCCAGTTGAAGTACTGGGTTTTATTGGA
Organism: Calotriton arnoldi; assembly: GCA_963921515.1. NCBI lineage: Eukaryota > Metazoa > Chordata > Amphibia > Caudata > Salamandridae > Calotriton > Calotriton arnoldi. Next base: position 142,413 of record CAWUFW010011239.1, on the reverse strand, counting down.
CCCAGCGGTGCCAGGGAACACACCCAATGACCTCGAGTTCTTCCTGTCTCAGACTACAGAAACACAGAGTCTTCTTGGTGGCTTCAAAGATCAATTTATTGGCTGCAGCCAGCAACAGGTATCCTAGAAGTACAACAATGTGTATGTTCTCAGGAGACTGCCTTTATCATGCAAACCAGCTATCTCTTTTATACAGAATATTATGCTTTAGGCAAACATTCCTTATTTTTACAGTGAGTCATTCACATATTTCTTACAAAAAAAAAAACAGATTCATGATGACAAGCCCATTTTCAGTTTGTCCAGCCCACAACCAAATACCCAGTGAGGCCCAACACCTGCAACAGATATAATCTGGACCCCTAATAAAATCGGGCACCTCCTCCTCGTAAAGCAGGTCATAAAGAAAGAGCAGTGACAGGTGTGGATAAGATTTAGATATAGATGTGTGCAATGAAGGGTTTATGGCATGCTGCACCTGGGCCCCTAATCTCGATCGGCCACTGGGAACTAAAACTGGCCGAACAGGTTCTGGCTCTGGACAGTGGAGTCAGCTTGCCCGGTCACTGAAAGTGTACGTGTCCCCTAAGGCGCGTTTTGGCTTTAGTCATTGCCTTATGTGAGGGCAACCACAAAATGTTTGCCGTACACAAAATGGAACCCGAGGGTTCACAAGGGAATCGTTAATATTAGAGTGATCCCGTCACTCGAATATGACGCAAATACTCAGATATAGCATACCTGTCATTACTGGTCTGCTGATACCAAAATCGTCATGTTACAATGATGTTAATGACACAGGTCCAGAATTTTCAGTACCACAGACCCTCCTTTTGCCCTTACATAGGCAATTTACTTACACTCATGCTAATCTGAGTCTAGGTCTATGTTCATGAATTCATTGAGATGTTGCTGTAGCATCATCCTATTACTTAGCTCGTCCCTTGATACAGGTTTCCTTACACATGATGTAACACATAGGCCGCATATGGCAGGAACACACTGTATGCACAGACAAAACAGGAAAAGGATGGCTAGAAGTATCCCAATGACCATCAGAACTTTCCATCCCCAGGTGGATAACAGTTCCCAGAACCATCCCATCAACGACCAGTCTCCTTCATCTATATGGATGGATTCAGAGATCCTATGTAGTTTGGAGATGGCCTGGTACACTGTTGGAGCGTTATCTGGAATGAAAATGCAACAACTGGATTGGATCACTCTACATACCCCACCACGGTCTGCAAGTATGATGTCTAACGCGACCCTGTTCTGCAGGGTCATAAGGCGGTCCGACTGGAGCTCAGCAGTCAAATTATTAAGGGCACCGACAGTTTCGACTATGGTGGATTCAACCACTCGCGTCAATTGCCTCACATTCCTGTTGTTAGCCATAGGTCCCCAGAACGGCAGAAAACCCCTAAAGAAGTCTCCCGCTTCTTGTCCTGCAGTGTCTTCCTTGCTGAAGACACCCCTAATTCTTCTTATCTTATGGTAATCTGCCGCAGCTGTGTAGGTGGGAGGCAACAGGAATGAAACGAAGCATGTGCCCGAGAAGTCAGGGGGCAACCACGTGTAGGCCCTATCATGGCAGATAAAGTAGGTACCCCTAGCTGCTAAGAACAAAGGGGAAGTCTGAGAAGCAAAAATGTACGTTTCAGTGCAGATACTCTTCTGTAACTGAGCTCTTGGATCCTTGCCATTACCTTGCAGACATAGATGACCCTAATGGGGTACAATCCAAATTGGAGCGGATCTTTTTGCTTGCTGGTTCTCGCTCAGACTCGCTCCATATCCAGTCACGTTCCATCCAATATACGCTAGTGTCTCATCTTCCGGAATAGTTTCGTAGGAACTAGTTCCCCTTATCATGTCGACTATCCCCTTAACTAGAGCACTATTCTTTGGGTTGTCTTTGACGGAACGTAGGGGGTGGATTTCGCGAGCATAGATGAACATCGTTCGGTATGCCCACACAGAACCATTGTAGCTGAATGGCAGCACTAGGTAGGGAATACCTTTCTCAGTAGTATGAGGCATAAGGCCACACACCCAACAGTTGGTTCTGTTCACTACTAGCTGGTGTTGGTGTAAGAGCTGAACAAAGGAGTTGTTCATAAACTCTAATCTTCTAATGGACTCGTGTTCAGGTAGAGGGTGAAAAGAATGTGAGGAGATAGTAGAGGAAGGCATGGGCTGTACAGTGGGTGCAGATGTCACTTGAAAAGAGAATATGATATACCCCACTAAAGACATCATTAGACTAAGTAAAATACAAAGACACATAATTAAAAAACATTTTCTGCTCATGGTTGCACATATTTTCCTCTTGAAACTTATTCTTTCAACAGGTCTCTCCATCTGAAAAGGCTCCATCCTCTCAACGTGCTGTTCGCGGCGGTTGGTTTTCTTCACTTGAGAGTGTTTCTGAATGTCCCAGGGAACGCCCTAGAGCAAACCAGACCCGTAGACCTTGTGTCCGCAGGCTACACACTCAAGTCTTTTCACCACGACCCTACAGCTGAACCCGGATGGTGGTTCAAAAACAGGTTTTCGGATGGGAGGACCAAAATTTCATTTTATTTGTCCATGACTCTCGGTCGCAAGTTATAACGGCTTTTTCCAGGCAATGTCTGGTCGCAAAACAAAAGTTCAGGCTCAGTAGTGTCCAATCGAAGTGGTGATGGTATTGCTCTTTGGAGAAGATCGTCACTTTCTCGCTCAGAATTTATCCCTGTGACGCGTGCGTCACTAAAAGGCAGAAAACGAGGCACTGTTTCAGTTTCCGAGTCAGCAATTCCCTCCTGGACCCACCGGTCATATGGTAGAGGCAAAGGGACCCTCTTACAGTGTACGCCGTGGATCCAATTTTTCTTCCCTTGTACTCGCACTGCAGATCTTGTGGACAAAATCACCAAATAGGGGCCAATCCAGCGGGGCTGATCGTTCTTTGTCCGCTGAAAGTTCTTGATTAACACCCACGATCCGGGATTGATTGCATGCCCTGGATCTTTAGAAGCTTGAGGCAGTGTATTATGAACCTGTTGGTGTAAAACACGCAATTTAGCCGTCAAATCATGCAAGTAATCAAGCAGTACAGGGTGTTCAATCTCGCTGAATTTCGTTGGCCCCATATGTTAGCCGGGCGACCAAACACTATCTCATGAGGACTAAGTCCTACTCGGGAATGTACGGTCATCCTAGTTGACAATAGTGCTAATGGCAACGCATCAGGCCATTTAAGGCCAGAGCTTGCTTGTATCTTGGCCAGTTTTAGTTTAAGAGTGCCATTATAGCACTCAACTAATCCAGCTGATTGGGGATGATTTGCAGCGTGAAATTTCTGCCGGATTCATAAACCTTCACACACTCGTTTCATCACTTGACCCACAAATTCACCCCCATTATCACTCCACACCATTCTCGGCAAACCAAACCTAGGGAAGAACTCTTTGAGAAGGGCTTTCGCTGTGGACAAGGCAGTATTATCTTTCAGAGGATATGCCTCTACCCATCTTGAAAAGGCACAAACAACAACGAGTACGTATTTCAAATTGTTGCACCTCTCCATGTGGATGAAATCTAGCTGCAAAACCTCGAACGGATACGTTGGAGGCGCAAAATGACCAGCTGGAGTTGGGGTTCCCTTACCAGGATTGTATTTCAAACAAACCATACAATTTTTGACCACATTCTCTGCACATTTGGGAATTCCAGCATTTTGCCACACTGGAGCCAATAACTTACAGATTCCTTTCACACTGATGTGGGCCATCCCATGTGCCATTGTAACCACTGCAAGCACATATGTATCGGGTAACAACCATCGCTGATGCTCCGACAATTCAACCCAACAACCATTTGCATCCAATTTACCCGTACTCTCTCTCCACGTACTTAATTCCTTCTCCGTAGCTTCAGCTTGGATGGACTTCACACTCTCTATCGTATCTTCACACATTCCAACGTCACCAATCCATCTTGCAGGGCCCGCAACATACATTCGACTCATCACATCTCTTGCTGTTTCTTTCGCAACTTCATCAGCAAACATATTACCGCGACCAACGTCGTCAGTGATCTTCTTATGTGCACTGCATTTCACAATCGCGACTTGCAATGGCAAAGTAAGTGACTCCAGGAGCTCATTCACCAATTGACCATGCTGTATTTTCGTACCGTGAGACGTGAGGAACCCACGTTCCTTCCACAAGCGTCCAAAACTATGGGCCACACCAAACGCATACTGGCTATCGGTATATATGGTCACTTTCATTCCTTTTGATAATACACACGCTCTCATAAGTGCAGTCAACTCTGCTGCTTGAGCTGAATTATGTGGGATACGTGCAGTTTCAACAATCGTATGTAAAGTCGTGACAGCATATGCCGCAGTCGTATCACCATTCGGAAGCTTGAAGCATGACCCATCCACCCATAAGGTACCATCACACTTTACAAGAGGAGTGTCCCTAAGATCTACTCTCCCTTTCGTTTCTTCTTCTGTCCTAAGAAAGCAATCATGCTGTTCCGGAACATCTGTCTTTGTTATAATTGGCAACAATGTAGCTGGGTTCAGCGTGTTGCATTTTCTTATGTGCACATGGCTCGCTAAAAGTGTCAACTCGTAACCTGACAATCGAGCACTAGTTAAGTGCTGTGTCTTGGTCCTGTTTAACAAAATATCCACTGCATGTGGGACCATCACGACCAGCGTATTATTCATCACCAAACCAGCAGACTGTTGAATAGAAACAGCTGCTGCCGCTGTGGCTCTCAAACAACTCGGCAACGCTCTAGCTACCGGGTCCAAAATCGATGAGAAATATGCACATGGACGTTGCTTGTCCCCAAAAGACTGTGTTAACACTGATAATGCACATCCTTCTCTCTCATGGACATACAGCGTAAAGGGCTTGCTGTAGTCGGGGGTACCCAACACAGGAGCCGAACACAATGCATCACGCAATTCGGAAAAACTTTTCTGACAATCTTCGGACCAAGGAAGGGGATTCGGCGTGTCTTTATAGGTCAATGCTACCAAAGGTTTAGCCATCAATGAAAAATTCGGTATCCATTGTCTGCAATAGGATGTAATACCTAAGAAAGCACGCACTTCTCTCTGTGTCATTGGCACACTTAATTTTGCAATTGCCTGAATTCTTTCTGGGGTCAATCTTCTTCCTTCTTTCGATAAGAGGTGACCTAAATAGGTCACTTCTTGTCGACAATACTGTAACTTGGAAAGAGACACCTTGTGGTGTAAATCAGACAAATGACGCAACAATGACAAAGTGGCTTCTTTACAAATCTCCTTAGTATCTGCAGCAACTAACAAATCATCGACGTACTGTAGAAGGGTAGCGCCATCAGGTAACACAAGAGTGTCAAGCTGAGACTTCAGAGCCTGACTATAGATAGAAGGACTTTCACAAAAACCTTGAGGAGCTCTCTGAAATCGGAAGCTTCGGCCTCCTAAACAGAATCCAAAAATATCCCTGCTCTCTACGGCAATAGGGATGCTGAAGAAAGCATTCTTCAAGTCAATCACCGAGAACCAAGTGGCTGAGGCTGGAATCATTGTCAGTAAAGCAGTGATATTGGGAACGACTGGAAACTGTGGCACAACTATCTTGTTTACCTCTCTAAGATCAATCACAAACCTGTAAACAGGTGGCTGAGAAGAGTCAGTACGCTTCAAGACAGGTAAAACAGGACTATTGCAAACATTACCTCTTGTCTCTTCAATTACATTTTTCTCAATCAAATCATAAATGATCGCTAGCAACGCTTTTTCACCTTCATTAGAGATCTTGTATTGGGGAATGCGCGGCATTTTAACATTGGCTTTCAACGTTACAACATATGGCGGTATTTCCAAAAGACCTACATCATTGGGACCAGTAGCCCAAAGAATATCAGGGAGAAACGACAATTCTGTTGGAAGTTTGTCCTTTGACAAATATATTGGTGAAACCACTGTCTTACCCAATGTGAGTTGTACTCCCGAAGGAGAACAATACAATGTCGCATACAATCTTTTCAGCAGATCCAATCCTAACAAGTTCTCACCACAACCTGTCGTTAGAATAAGTGGTGCTTCGATTTCACAAGGTCCAACAGAAAGAGACATAGGGCTAGAAATCTGGTTCCTAACCGGGGCGCCAGAAAAACCTACTGAAACATTAGTTTCGCCAGACAAAGGTGCGCCAGGGAATTTAGAGTGCATAATAGAACTCTTTGTAGCACCAGTATCCAACAGAAAAGGCTCTGACACACCTGATGTAATCACCTCAATATAAGGTCCACTCTGATCTACTGGAACTGAAACAACTCCCTCTCTTTGTCTATGGCTGTCCTAGCAATCATCACCTTCCATACTCTCACCTTCTGCATAGTAGTCATCAGCATAGTACTGAGTCGTCCTACCAGACGCGTTATTCTGCTGATCAAAACTATTCATTGAATTTTGAGGAGGAAATGGGCGCGCGTTCTGGGTGAAATTTCAGCGTCCTCTAGCTCTAGGTGCTTGTGGAACACCTCGACCTCTTGCGCCAGAAATACCATTCATACGCTGCAACAAAATAGGGCAATTATATTTAAAATGACCTTCTTCCTTACAATATGAACATTGGTTAGGGCCTATCAGAGCACGTTGTTGAGGATACTCAAACCTTTGCGAATTCCTCTGATACTGTTGAGGTTGCTGATAGTCACGCTGATTACTACGAGGCGGATACGCTTGTTGTAAAAGAACCTTTGTTTTTAACTCTTTAGTTTTCTTGTCTGCTCTATCTTTCTCATCTTTATCTCTATTTTCGTAGTATTGTGCAGTAGCCAATATCTGTGCTGAAGAGGAAACGGCCCAAGAACTCTCTGAATCTTTCAATTTTTTACACAATTCGGGAAGCAAATTATGCACAAACTTGTCAACAAACAACCTTTGACCACCTTCTGTACTCATATCCTGACCACTGTGGTCGATAAATGTCTCTTCAAACCTAGTGAAGAAGTCAGATACACTTTCCTCCTTCTTCTGCTTGCATGCAGACAATTTATCCCAATTTACACGCATTGCAGGCATCAAAGTCTTCATGTAAGTAACGATCCTACCAGGGAGGTCTGCTACTAAAGGCTCTGGTTTAGCACCGCCTACTTGTCTGTCATTTGCCGCATTGATATTAATCCATGTGTCCCCTAACTCCGGCGCATGATCCGTGTGACGGATCACTCTCCATAAAGGCTGTGGGACCACATTTCCAAACAACATGTCTATATCAGCTAAATTCATAACACAGGAGTCTGCAGTCTGTGATAATTCCTTATAATAACCTGCAGGGTTTTTACGGGGGTCGGGTAGAGTCTGCTTAAGAGCCAGGACTTCAGTTCGCTTCCATGGAACATGTACCCACACACGTTGAAAATGAGGCTGAATAGGTGGAACAGCATTTAGGTCTCCTTCTTTCCAAACTGGGGGACCTTCTCTCATGGGATACTGTCTGACCTTCCTTTTAACAGAGGGTTCTGGCTCAAACAACAGTCGAGAAATACCCTCACTCCTAAATGATAATAATGTCGCAACTGCTTTCTCAATATCGGAACCCACAATCGTGCCTTTGGAAAACTCAAACCGTACACGACACAACTCAGGCGGATTGGCCTCCATATCACAATCTTTTAATCTTTCAAGAAGAACTTCGCACATTTTGTCAAAAACATATCTCTGTTTCGGTGCTTGCCATTGGTGGAAGACATCCATAACAGACTCTAACTCATATCTTGTAGGGTCAGTGACCCATTTATGCGCCAAATGATCCAATACTCCCTTCTCTCTAGAATCGGGCAATTGGCTACGCAATTGTTTACGCTCTAAAACGGGGGTCGTAGTCGGTGACCCAAAGAAAGGAGACAAAATACTAGTAACAGTGTTTGTCATTCTCTGTCGGACAGAAGGAGAAGTTGACAAATGAACAGGAGGAAAAACAGGAGGAGACAAAGCAAATGCAGAGGCAGTGTCAGAAGGGATAGTGTGGAGGAAATAGATGCAGGGGGCAAAGTCATAGGAAGTAAAGATGGAACAGGTAGTAAAGGTGGCAGCCCTTGAGGGGGCTGCGCCATAGTAGTAGGTGCCAACTGAAAAACAGCTGGTGGTTGTGGAAGAACCGGAGGTACAACAACTGGGGGTTGTACAACTAAAGGTTGCGGAGGTGCTGTAGCACTCTGCGCATAAGGAGGTGGTGAATTCAACAAATGAGACATTAAAGGATCCTTCTCAAGTTCCTTCACTGTATCTTGCTGAAGAGGTGGCAAAACTGGATAACATTTATCAATTGCCAATTTACGTTGCCTGTGCAGCTGTTCACTCGCTTGTTCCTCTTCATCATCCTTATACTGCATAGCAGCTTGCATTATTGAAATACCCTTTTCTCTTTTATTCTTCTTTACTAATTTAATTTATTTCTGTTTGGCTTCTTTTCGCCATAGGCGGAAAGAGTCAAACATCGCCGGCCGGAGCTTTCTTCTTAAAAAGTCTAACCTCTAAATTATCCAGAATTTCGGTGTCAAAACTACCATATTGGGGCCACTTTAGGACACCATCTTTCCTTGTGTACCTAACCCATACGTTATTATACGTGATAGGGCCCACTCCATGCTTCACGTAGAGCTCATATGTTGGAGTTCCAATTGGAGGAACCGGACACGAGTCCTCCAATCGGGAATCCCTATTACAACCAAGACAAAACAAATTTCCAAGTCTGCTAAGACCAGGCATCTTCGCTCACTAGTCTAGCTTCAAACTTCAAAGGATTATCGAATACGACAGTCTCGTGAATACACGAGTCCTTCGGCTTTGGTACTTGCAAGTTCCAAATCAAAAGATCCTAACAAATCAAAGATCCCATGGGATACCCAAAACTAAGAACCAAGACTAAGGACTGGGAGACGCTCCACTTATACTTAACTGAGGTATCGATGACGTCACCAGAAGACTCGTCTATTGTCTCGCTCTACAAATCATAAAAGGGTCCAAGACAGGGCGATAGTCAGGGCAGCAGTCCTTCGTAGCCGTCGGGACGCGGGGAACCTCGCAGCAAAGACTTTCGGACCACGAACGACATACAGGGGTCAATGAAGTGGTTGGCCTTCCTCCAGAATTTTACACGAAGCTCCTCACGACCTCTGGCTTGGACCGGTACCGCTGAAATCGCCCCACGTTGGGCGCCAATTGAAGTACTGGGTTTTATTGGACCCAGCGGTGCCAGGGAACACACCCAATGACCTCGAGTTCTTCCTGTCTCAGACTACAGAAACACAGAGTCTTCTTGGTGGCTTCAAAGATCAATTTATTGGCTGCAGCCAGCAACAGGTATCCTAGAAGTACAACAATGTGTATGTTCTCAGGAGACTGCCTTTATCATGCAAACCAGCTATCTCTTTTATACAGAATATTATGCTTTAGGCAAACATTCCTTATTTTTACAGTGAGTCATTCACATATTTCTTACAACAAAAAAAAAACAGATTCATGATGACAAGCCCATTTTCAGTTTGTCCAGCCCACAACCAAATACCCAGTGAGGCCCAACACCTGCAACAGATATAATCTGGACCCCTAATAAAATCGGGCACCTCCTCCTCGTAAAGCAGGTCATAAAGAAAGAGCAGTGACAGGTGTGGATAAGATTTAGATATAGATGTGTGCAATGAAGGGTTTATGGCATGCTGCACCTGGGCCCCTAATCTCGATCGGCCACTGGGAACTAAAACTGGCCGAACAGGTTCTGGCTCTGGACAGTGGAGTCAGCTTGCCCAGGTCACTGAAAGTGTACGTGTCCCCTAAGGCGCGTTTTGGCTTTAGTCATTGCCTTATGTGAGGGCAACCACAAAATGGCTGCCGTACACAAAATGGAACCCGAGGGTTCACAAGGGAATCGTTAATATTAGAGTGATCCCGTCACTCGAATATGACGCAAATACTCAGATATAGCATACCTGTCATTACTGGTCTGCTGATACCAAAATCGTCATGTTACAATGATGTTAATGACACAGGTCCAGAATTTTCAGTACCACACAGTGAGGTATCCAGGCTCCAGACGCAGGTCCAGTGAGGCATCCAGGCTTCAGACGCAGGTCCAGCAAGGCATCCAGGCTCCAGACGGAGGTCCAGCGAGACATCCAGGCTCCAGACGCAGATCCAGCGAGGCATCCAGGCTCCAGACGTAGGTCCGGCAAGGCATCCAGGCTCAGACGCAGGTCCAGCAAGGCATCCAGGCTCCAGACGCAGGTCCAGTGAGGCATCCAGGCTCCAGACGCAGGTCCAGCGAGGCATCCAGGCTCCAGACGCAGGTCCAGCAAGGCATCCAGGCTCCAGACGCAGGTCCAGCGAGGCATCCAGGCTCCAGACGCAGGTCCAGCGAGGCATCCAGGCTCCAGATGCAGGTCCAGCGAGGCATCAAGGCTCACATCCTGGATGTTGGCCGTCTTGCAGGGGTTGTTGATGTGTGCTGCACTTCGCCCTGGGTGCTCCATTCTGCATGTTATTGTTTTTTATGCCTATTTTCTATTGGGGGTTGACTGATAGGCTATTTTTTGCATTAGAGGCAAGAAAGCTCACGTTTGGCTGACTAACGTGAGTTTTCTTGCCGCTAATGGGCCTATCGCTGGATTTCGCCCGCTAACGCCGGAATTCCTATCGCCATCGCGCTAATGTTAGCGGCAGTTTTCACCGCCTAACCCTGATACTATCGCCATGTAGCGGCGGCTTGGTAATACGCCACTAACATGGCGATAGTTTTCAGGGTTAGGCTGCGATAAGGAAACTGCCGCTAACTAGCGTTAGCGATAGTTATCGCCATTTCTTGTGAATATGCCCCTTACACTTTCCAGCTTTGAGGCACTGCAGAGTTACTGTATAGACACTCATAGGTCACTCACAGTGTGAGTCATTGGTCTCTATCGTTTGGATAAAGCGAATTGAAAAAGCAAGCGAATGCCTAGGATAAGGCCAATCAAAGCATATTGCAAGCAGATACCCACTTATTGGAATAGAACAGCAACAGGGCAGATACATGATGGTCCAGCTCTTTTCTGATATGAAGTGCTAATGATTTAGAACAGTATCTAACTATACACAAAAATGATGCGGAGGAATCGATACAGCACAAATTTCAATAGGACACATACAAATTAAATCCTATTCTTTGGTACACAGTCCATTCGTGTTGACTTACTAACATTATTGCACATACCACCTGTTAAGAAATTTGATACACACATTGTGGATTGATTCAGAGATTGAAGTGTTCACCTCATGTGTGTATGGGACTATCTCATAGTCGGATTGCTTATAATTATGTAGCAACCACTAGATTCTAAGTTTGGGGTAGGAAGGAATGTATGATCATGTGTATAATCATGCATAATTAAATGTACTTAATTGCTTTTTGTTAATGTTTATGTAATTAGTTTAATTCTGTGGGTTGTTGTATTTATCTATTTCATATGTTGGTAAGAACAAGAGAACAATTAAAAGAATTTATAAATTGTTCCCATTGGAATCAGAGGCGGTATGTGCAATAATGTTAGTAAGTCAACATGAAGGGACTGTGTACCAAAGAATAGGATTTAATTTGTATGTGTCCTATTGAAATTTGTGCTGTATTGATTCCTCCAAATCATTTTTGTGTATAGTTAGATACTTCTTTGCCCAGATGTGGGAGGAGGATTAGGGCAAACCCCGTTGTTATATATAAAATGATTTAGGACAGGGGAATATTTCCTCTACTGCGGAGGTAGCTGACATATCATGATATTCTTGTTTTTTAAAATAAGTGCACAAGATGTAGTGTAGTTCCTATTTCCCTAATAGGCTCTGCGCATTGGAATAATATACCCTATAGGTTTGGCATAGGACTGAGGTCAGTATGTCCCTATCGAGTATATTAAACTTAATTACTTTGTGCCAGCTAGCTCAGAGGCCACTAGAAACTCCTTGTAAACAAGAAGGGAGTAGTTTCTGGCAACCGCATAAACATGACAACTTTGTTTCCCTTTAGAATCGGAACACTCTCAGAATCGTGGAAACAATAGATAACAGTTTCACTCAGCTAATCGTGCATGCTTAGTTTCTTCAGAGTTACACAGAAAGAATAGACGGGCGTTTCAATAAAAAGGATTTATTGAACAGTCTTGTTTCTCATGTAAGAGATATGAGCAGTTATGATCACAAGACAGTATGCAAGATATATAATGTACAGCGTAAGCAGTAGAAATAAATAATACTGCACTAGCATTATCTTTTAGCTATGACACATATATTCATATAATTAAATTACATAAGCTAAAAATGTGAGTACTCATAAGATGCTTCTCTAAGCTAGTTCTACCCCAGTGTACCTAACCTAACCTAGGTGAAGGACAAGGTAAGAAGTAGGTGAAGTATTCTATAGTATGATATACTAAGAGTCTGATATGCCAAGAGTCCCTCTAGGTTCTAGTCAGCTCCATACCTTGAGAATGAGAGAGGTGGGAATCTCTTTCCGGACCTTTGAACTCTAACACCCCGCGAAGGGAGTCAGAACACTGGAAGCTGGATTCTCTGCGAGCAGGGATGACAGCATCTCTTCTCAGTGCGTCAGGCCAGGACACGGGCTCCTCTAAAGTCGAGGTCTCCTCTAACTTGCTTGGGCAAGGGAAGGTATATTTATACCTGGTAGGTGTCGAGGAATGTTAGCATTGACGTTAGGTTGGACAGAGGAAGACGTCAGGAATGAACCCTTAAGGAATAGCGGTTCATGCATAATAGATGAGTTCTTGGAGAAATCAATAATCCTGTGCTAGGGGAACTCCCAAGAGCTTAAGGGTCTGGTTTCTAAGAACTCGTTGTGACGTTAGGGTGGACGGATGCCGGTGACCATGCCTGTATTTGGAGTGCATGGCTAATGTCTAAATAAGGACTGGGATTTTATGCCTATATAAGGGCAATGCGAATTGTGCCTATATAAGGACATGTTTCAGGAAAGCCTATATACGGACACCTAAAGCGGAATACAACAAAGAGACAGCATTGTTTTGGCACAGGCTGGCTCATGCTCATTGTACCAGCTGAGGCTCTCCCCTAACATTTACCGAATGAAGGCCAGATTTCAATTCCATCTCAGGTAATCTAAGCCTGCTCCTGAGTAATCACTCCTTCTCAGTGCCTTACTTTGCGATGGTAGCTCAGCAGATTTTCCTGTCATGGTGTACGGACATGCCACACTTTACTCTCTGTTTCTCTCTGTGTCCAGCTCTCTGTCCAGTACTTAGTGTGTTTGGACTCAAAGGAACAGTTCAGCAATATACCTACACACGTCCTCGAAGCTATGCTGGATGGTCAGCTATATCCTCTGACAAGTAATACAAATATGTTCTGGGATGAGACAGAAACATAGGTCCAGTTCTACTAACACTGTGTGTCAGGTTTGTGTCACATAAGTAAAGCAACTAATACAAAGTACCTCTGTTCTGACCGATATTGCTTTCAATGTGACCTATTCAGGTTCTGACATGCCATCAAACCCACCATTAATCTACAACACACCAAAATAAGGCAAAGTAATTTATTATTTCTTTTATTGCATCTCTAATATATTTTCTTTAAATATTAAAAAAGCTTTTTATATAAATTTTTTCATTTTTGTCTTTTTTGTATACAATTAATTGAAAAAAAAAACATACATATATACATATTTGTCATTGTGTATTCATAACAATGGTGCCAACAAACTTGCTAGCACAAAGTAATTACTTTAAACACAAAGACCAGACCAATATCACCTCTGAGAAGTGGTCCCTGAGAGACAGTTCCATTAGAAGCTGCCTTTGTCTTGGATTAGCACAAACTGTCCTCTCCAGAACAAATTTGGACCCCTCATAGGGCTGAATCTCTTGTGGTTTTAATAGTATGACTGTTAATTGTATGAATGAGTCTGTGTGGTGAGAATGAATTGGTGTAGGTTGCTGTGGGGGTATAAACATTTGTGTTTAAAGTAATTACTTTGTGCTAGCAAGTTTGTTGGCGCCATTGTTATGAATACACAATGACAAATATGTATATATGTATGTATTTTTTCAATTAATTGTATACAAAAAAGACAAAAATGAAAAAATGTATATAAAAAGCTTTTTTAATATTTAAAGAAAATATATTAGAGATGCAATAAAAGAAAGAATAAATTACTTTGCCTTATTTTGGTGTGTTGTAGATTAATGGTGGGTTTGATGGCATGTCAGAACCTGAATAGGTCACATTGAAAGCAATATAGGTCAGAACAGAGGTACTTTGTATTAGTTATTTCCCTTTTCCCCCCTCCTCTTGGACCTAAAAGTAATTAGGGGGGGCCCTTTTTTCTTATAGACATAAGTAAAGCAAACCATCTCAACGAGCCACATTTATTAAGATTTGACGCAACACAGAACAGCAGCCATAGTTGCTGCAATGCATTGCATTGAAGAGAGAAAGCAGAACAGCTCACATCTACAATGATATGGTGCTGTTTCTCTCTCTTTCAGCGCCAGTGCACTTTTGGTTGCCTCTCACTCTGCACACGCTCTTGCAACATAGCGCAATGGTCCTAGTGAGAAGTATCAAGTGTGAAATTACGAGTTACCAGTCTATCAAAGCTAGAATATCAAGCAGGTAAGTGCCTATAGGTAAGTACAGATTTTCTATTCTGAACTCCACCTGTATGTATTGTTAATATATTTATGACATCAAGGTAATAGAGATAGAGTTAAATGTAGTAAACCTATACGTAAATTTGCCTGTTGGTATTTTGGTCCTCAATATTTTAGCTTTGATCTCCTGGTAACACAAGATTTCAGACTCAATGGAGCATATTTACAAGCCCCTATCGCCACAGGAGCATCACTTTTTCCAACTTTCCTGTGATGATACAGGATTCGCCTTATTCGCAAGGTGGCGTTAAGCCACTTAACATGGCTTACCGACGCCTTGTGAATAAGACCTCATTTCATGCTACACTTAGCCGCACCACCCATTGATTTTGATGCTGCCCCATATTTACAAGGGTGGTGTAAATATGAGGCAGTGCCAAAATTAAGACCAGGGAAAACCTGCTCTTAACCTGGCGAAATTAGGAGAAATGCTTTATTTCTCCTCGTTTTTGCTGTTTCAGAACACAAAGAAACAGCAAAACGCCATTGATTGTTTGTGTGCAGGAAGGTGTCCCTTCCTGCACTTAAACAATCATCAAAAAAAAATGATGAGTTGCAACTTCTATGTGTGCTGCATTCTGCAGCACACATAGAAGTTTCAAAACACCATTACTGATTGTTTATGTGCAGAAAGGGACACCTTCCTGCACATAAACAATCTTTCCCTGCAACGCAGGCACTTTTGCACAATGGTGCAAGAGTGGCTGTGTTGGCACTAGAGAGCTACATTTGGTGCCAGCGCTAAGGGAAAGGCAGGGGTGTACCATATTCTTATGATTACGGCTCATTCCTGTGTTTAGAAACTGTCGGTGCGCAGCGTTAGCCTTCTTGGCTTAACGCCATGCTCTGACAGTTTCCTAGTAAATATGCCCCAATATTCCCTACTTACACCTAGTGAAAGAGTGTGAAGTCTAGTATATATTTTTTACTGGAAGGATACCCTTCCAGTAAAAAATAAAATGCTTAGACAAAGTTTGAAAGTTTTCTTTATTTGTATGTGTGCTGCACATTACAGTACTCATATAAACTAAGGAACTTAAAAAAGGTTTACGAAAAGCAACCTTTCGCACACTTTATGCCTGTCTTGTGGAACCTTTTTTATACGACAAGGATTTGTATAAAAAAACCATGGGTGGCTGCATGGGAACAATAATGTGCCAACCATGGTTTGCTCCCTTTGACCCAAAGTAATGTAAAGTAGTTCATACTTTTTCTTTGTATAGTTTTAGGGATACTTAATAGCATAAAGCTCGCTTTTCACTGAATAATAAATCCCAATTTAACACTTTGACCCAGAAATAAATGCCAAAATAGCAGTTTGCCCTGGTGTGTGTCACTTTTAGTGTTAGTAAATATGGGCCAAAGTGTTGAATTCAATGTTGAGTTCTTCATCATGGGGGAACATCTTTCCAATCTTCAGGGCATTGTGAAAGTTTCTTGGATTATCAAGGAGTGTACAACATTGAGAAGGGATAACAGGGCATCTCCTTGAAGAGATTTAATGACTAATGGTGGATTTCATCTTAATAAGCTATAGCCTGGAATGATATCAGGATGCAGCATTGAAGCCTGAGTGGGTGCTGATTTTATAAATGTTCTCCCTTCGGAAAGAAGTGAGTGATTTTGTTACATTTATGGATCAAATGGTGGGCCAGACATTCTTGAACAGGATTGATGCTCTGCATGATGGCCTTGAAAAGTTCTTTGCTTTCGTTAACATCTTCAAAGATGGTAGTTATGATACTAAAGCGCCACACACAAAGGTGAGTGTTATCATGTAAGACCTTTTTTTAACAGACCTCATCCACCGCTTCCCTTTAGCAGCTGTTGAACCTCTCCCCTCCAAGGTTCCTGCTGCCCTGAACCTTCCATAGACTGCCTACAACATTACAATATCCCCTTTCTTTAATGTTTAAAAATATTAAACCAAAACAAAGTATACAAACTGCTTAGCTACATTATCCCTTTTTTTTTTTTTTTACAGAAAAGCAGTAAAACTTATAGCATGTTGATTAACCCAACTCCATCACACTTGCACATAAGCAATGAACACAACCTCATAATATCTTCACAAAACAAAGAATATTTACCTAGCCCCTAATGGACCATTCCAAACATTGACCCCAAAATAATGAACCCTGAATGAAGCCCTTCAGATAAGAAGAATGTCTTGTTTTTCTGTTACTCTTTCTTTTATTATCACCCAACAAAGTGGTGACACCCATAACATCTTTCAGACAACTCACACATTGTTCATGACACATAAAAGTCCTGGTAAAATTCCACATTCTGTTTACATTCATCTTTACAGTATTCTTAGACATCTTTGCTACTTCTTGCATTGGTTTGCAAAACTTGGACCATGACTCCTGACCTATTGGTATCTTCACCTTTGCCCAATCGCCTATATCCACTCTCGGCACACCAGTTGCTCTTTTCATGTCATATCTCTCTTTCCTTTTTTCTTGTCGTTTTTTCTGTTTTTCCTTCCAAAACCCCTCATTTAGGTTTTCCACATAACCTTTACCGCACACCGTCCATCACGTTGAGACACATGTGTTCTGTTTTCTTCCCCTCAACAATTTTAAAGGTAAATGAGGACACATATGATACGCAAAAAGTATTTTTCTATCTCTTCTTTCCATGCCATATTATTCATGCGTGCAAGTTGAATACCTTCCTTGATAGTCTTGTTAAAACGCTCGAATAGACCATTTGTCTCTGGGTGATAGAGTGCACTTTTCTTATGTAGAATTCCATACCTAATCAAGAATTCCTCCATTTCTTTTGAACAAAATTGTACCCCATTGTCTGATAGTAATGATTTGGGATAGCATTCCCTCAAAAGGAATAACTCACATCCATGATACCATCTGCATCACTCTCATCTTCCTCCCTATTGTTTACTATTCTTGACAAAAATCTGCCGCAATGTTGCATACTGTAGGAATATATTGCACTTCAAATGCAATCTCTTGTATGTCAATCACCCATCTGCAAATTCTTGAAGATACTGCATCAAGCCCTTTTTTCATGAAAATCTTATATAATGGCTTGTGATCAGTCTTTAGTACAAAAAATTCACAGCGTACAAAATTCCAGGTTTTCTTTAAAGCCCAGCGCACGACAAGTGCCTCTCTTTTTCTATGTGTGAGTAACTTCGCTCAGCATCCTTTAACAATCTACTTGCAAATGTAATTGTCACATCCTCATCTTTTGTTTTCTGCATAAGAACTGCCCAAGTCCTTTTCATACTTGCATCAGTAACAACATATGTATCTTTTCCCAGGACTAAAGCTTGCAAATCAGGTGCTTCCTGTAAACATTTCTTGGTCTCCAAAGATTCTGCCTCACATTCATCCGACCATTCAAACAAAATTCCTTTCTTAAGTAACCTCCTCATCTCATCTGTCTTTGCCAATAATCCAGGGATAAAATGGTTATAAAACTCTAGCATTCCAAAATAGGACAACAACTCTTATTTATTTACAGGTAAGGGCATCTTATTAATCGTCTCCACCATTTCTTTCCTTGGGTGAACGCACTCTGCTGACAAAATATGTCCCAGATAAAAGATTTCACTCACACCAAATTTAAATTTTTTAGCTCCCAGCGTCAAACCATTCTTCATGAAACTGGACAATACTTTCCTCAGCCTCTCGTTATGTTCCTCCCATGCATGACCATACAGCTTCACATCATCTTGGTAGCCTGTCACTTCACCAATACCACTCAGTAAACTTTCCATTATCCTATGGAATATCGATGACACTGAAATTAAACCAAGGGGCATATGTACAAATGTATATGTTCCAAAGGGGGTGCTAAACGCTGATAAATCTTGGCACTCCTCATGCAATCGCACCTGATGGTAAGCAGATGCCAGGTCCAAAGTTGAATAATACTTGGTCCCACAAACCAAAGTTAACAATTCTGACATATTGGGTATTATATGGGGGTCCACAATCACTGTCTTGTTCAAGGCCCTCAAGGCAACACACAAGTGGATCTCACCACTGGATGTGTTTGCTACAACAATGGGAGCCAACCATTCATGTACTTTTACTGGAACAATCACACCTTGTTCTACAAGTTTATCCAACTCTTCTTTCACCTTCTCATGCATGCCTAATGGTAATCTCCTTATTTTAGATACAACAGGTTCCCCACCACCCTTCAGTTTAATGTTATGCACATATGATTTAAAAAACCCAGTCTTTTCACGGAACGCTTCTGGAAGTTTTTCAACAGCATCCATACACATACCTTCCACCATTCGTACCTGGACTTGTGGTTGTATGTTTGGATCAAGATACGCCCGAGGTCTTTTTATACAGGCCAACCCAAAATATCATCACCTTCTTCAGAGACATAAACCTTTACCTTCGTTATTCTGTTTTTTAACTGCAAATCAGCATATAAATAACCACACATCGGAATTCCCTGTCCACCATAGCCACCTGGTTTTACATCCAAAATGTTTAGAACTTCTCTATCCCTTTTCACTTGGTCATATATTTTTTCGATTTGTTTGTTAATTTTGAACAGGAATCAAAAAACATTTTCACATTTTTCCAATTCAATTTCACTATGTCACATGGATTTCCACAAGACGAATCACACAAATGCATAACTATTTCTTCACAACAATCATCCATCTCCAAAGTTTTCCTATTCTGCATGTTAGACCAACAACCCATCATAAAATGCCCCTTTTTACCCCATTTGTTACAAGTAGTTCTTTGAGCCGGACAATCTTTATAATTAGTCATGTGTCCTTGTTGGCCTCATCTAAAACATGTACCTTTAAACTTCACATCCACTACCTTCGGTCTCTCTTGACCTTTGCTTTGTTTCTCCCTTGTTCCACCTACCACACTTACATGTGCTTGTGTTTTTGTACCCAAATCCTTGCGTATTTCAAACACACATGCCAACAATTTCTCGACACGCTTTGCTATGATTAACACTTACGCTTAAGGTGGCTAATCCTTTAACCATACCTCTTCCCTCAATCTGTCATCCGTGCAATTCGCAAGAAACTGGTCTCAAATACGCTCTTCAGACAAAGCTCCAAATTTACAAGTAGATGCCAGTTTCCTTAAAATAGTCACATATTCTTCTACACTCTCATTTTTCCCTTGAACTCTTTTGCCAAAATGAAAAGGTTCTGATATGGTACTTATCTTCTGTAAATAATGCAGTTCAAGCTTCTTCACACATATTTCTAAGTAATATAGGCCTCTTGCATCGTCTGTACTTAATTTTGGTAATCCTTCCGAATACCTCTTGTCCTTCTACCCCCAAACAGTGTGCCAATAGAGCTGAAATCTTGTCTATAGTTAACGTATTAGGACATACCTGAATGTAACTCAGAAATACCTATTTCCCTTTAGACCATTCTAACAGTGCTTCCCCAGGTTTTAGCAAAAAAAAAGAAGGTGCTGTGATATTCTGCATCTTTCTAAACATTAGTGTTACACAGCAACCCTACAATCATTCCCTCCTAGCAGATAATACAAATATATCAAACAAAAACAAAATAAAATATTCCTTGCTGTTGAATAAAGTTATACCTCTCCTTACATCACAGATTTCAAAGATAAAATAATTCAATCAATCAATCAATCAATCACGGCATTTATAGAGCGCGCTACTCACCCGGGAGGGTCTCAAGGCGCTGGGGGAGGGGGTAAGTTACTGCTCGAACAGCCAGGTCTTGAGCTGCTTCCTGAAGGCGAGATGGTCCTGGGTTCGCCGAAGGTGAGTGGGGAGGGAGTTCCAGGTCTTGGCCGCCAGGTAGGAGAAGGATCTTCCTCCGGCGGTGGTTCTGCGGATGCGTGGTACGGTGGCGAGGGCGTGGCTGGTTGATCGTAGCTGGCGTGTGGGCGTGTAGAAGGACATGCGGTCGTTGAGGTACTTTGGGCCCAGGTCGTGGAGGGCCTTGTGTGCGTGGGTGAGGAGTCTGAACGTGATTCTCTTGCTGACGGGGAGCCAGTGCAGGTCTTTCAGGTGTACGGTGATGTGGCTGTGTCGGGGGATGTCCAGGATGAGTCGTGCGGAGG
Organism: Calotriton arnoldi; assembly: GCA_963921515.1. Lineage (NCBI taxonomy): Eukaryota > Metazoa > Chordata > Amphibia > Caudata > Salamandridae > Calotriton > Calotriton arnoldi. Next base: position 121,624 of record CAWUFW010011239.1, on the reverse strand, counting down.
CGTTCTGGATGCGCTGGAGTCTCTTTTGAAGTTTGGCTGTGGTTCCGGCGTAGAGGGTGTTCCCATAGTCCAGTCGGCTGGTGACGAGTGCCTGGGTGACGGTCTTCCTGGTTTCAGTGGGGATCCATCTGAAGATCTTGCGGAGCATGCGCAGGGTGTTGAAGCATGAAGATGAGACGGCGTTGACTTGTTTGGTCATCGATAGGGAGGAGTCCAGGATGAAGCCCAGGTTGCGTGCGTGGTCCGTTGGCTTGGGTGCGGTGCCCAGGGCCGGGGGCCACCAGGAGTCGTCCCAGGCGGAGGGTGATGAGCCCAGGATGAGGACTTCCGTCTTGTCTGAGTTCAGTTTAAGGCGGCTGTTCCTCATCCAGTCGGCGACGTCTCTCATCCCGTCGTGCAGGTTGGCTCTGGCGGTAGTGGGGTCGTTGGTGAGGGAGAGGATTAGCTGGGTGTCGTCGGCGTAGGAGATGATGTTGAGGTTGTGTCGGCGTGCGATGGCTGCGAGGGGGCTCATGTAGACGTTGAAGAGGGTCGGGCTGAGTGAGGATCCTTGTGGAACGCCGCAGATGACTTCGGTGGCTTCGGATCTGAACGGGGAGAGGCGGACTCTCTGGGTTCTTCCGGCGAGGAACGAGATGATCCATTCCAGTGCTTTCTCTCGGATTCCGATGTTGCTGAGGCGCTTCACTAGGGTGCGGTGGCAGACGGTGTCGAACGCCGCGGAGAGGTCCAGGAGGATGAGGGCAGCTGTTTCCCCGTTGTCGGTTAGGGTTCTGATGTCGTCGGTGGCTGCGATAAGGGCGGTCTCGGTGCTGTGGTTGGCCCGAAACCCGGACTGCGAGGGGTCGAGGGATCCATTCGTCTCGAGGAAGGCGGCAAGCTGTCTGTTGACGGTCTTCTCGATGACTTTGGCCGGAAACGGAAGGAGCGAGATGGGGCGGTAGTTCTTGAGGTCGGTGGGGTCCGCCGTTGGTTTCTTCAGGAGGGCGGTAAGCTCGGCGTGCTTCCAGCTCTCCGGGAAGGTGGCGGTGCGGAAGGAGGAGTTGATGATGTCCCGGAGATGGGGTGCGATGGTGGCGTCGGCTTTGTTGAAGACGTGGTGTGGGCAGGGGTCGGTTGGTGATCCGGAGTGGATGGAGTTCATCGTGCGGGTGGTGTCTTCGGAGTTGATCGGGGTCCAGTTGCAGAGGGTGGTGGTGGCGGGCATTGGTTCGGCGGTAGGGTGCGTTGTTTGTGCGTTGAAGCTGTTGTGTATGTCGGTGATCTTGCGGTGGAAGAACGCGGAGAGTGAGTTGCAGAGGTCTTGCGAGGGGGTGATGTCGTTGTTTCCGGCGCTGGGGTTGGAGAACTCTTTGACGATGCTGAAAAGTTCCTTGCTGTCATGGGCGTTGTTGTCCAGTCGTTCTTTGAGTGCCGACTTCTTGGTGGCACGGATCAGCTGGTGGTGTTTGCGGGTGGCGTGCTTGAGGGCGGTCCTGTTGTCTGTGGTCTGGTCGAGTCGCCAGGTTTTCTCGAGAGTGCGGCAGTTCTTCTTGGATTCCTTGAGTTCGTTGGTGAACCAAGGGGTTTTCTTGCTTCCGGGTCTGCTGGGAGGGTTTTTTAGTGGTGCGAGGTCGTCGGCGCAGGCGGTCAGCCACTTGGCGAGGTTGCTGGCTGCTTCGTTTGGGTCCGTTGTGTCGGTGGGTGTGTTCTGGCTGAGGGAGGCGGTGAGCTGCTCGGCGGTGATCTTGCTCCAGCTCCGGCGGGGAGCCTGTTGCGGGTGGTGGTGGGTCGCAGTCTTTCTGAAGCTGAAGTGGACGCAGCTGTGGTCGGTCCAGTGGAGTCCGGTGGCGTGGCTGAAGGAGATGTGCTTGCTGGACGAGAAGACGGGGTCAAGCGTGTGGCCGGCGTAGTGGGTGGGCGTGTTCACCAGTTGCTTGAGTCCGAGGTTGGCGAGGTTGTCCAGCAGGGCGGTGGTGTTTCTGTCGTTGTTGTTCTCCAGGTGGAAGTTGAGGTCCCTAGGAGGATGTAGTCGGCGGAGGGCATGGCGTGCGGGCTGATGAAGTCTGCGATGTCTTCGCTGAATAGTGTGCGTGGTCCCGGGGGTCTGTAGATGAGGGTGCCTCGGAGGGTGGTCTTGGGGTCCGTGTGTATCTGGAAGTGTAGGTGTTCGGCGGCGGTGAAGGTCTCGTCGGAGTTAGTCGAGATGCGGATGGTGTTCTTGTGTACGATGGCGATGCCTCCTCCCGTCTGGTTGACGCGGTCCTTCCGGGTGATCTTGTATCCATCCGGGATGGCTATGGCGATGTCAGGCGCTGAGGAGGCGTTCATCCAGGTTTCGGTGAGGAAGGCGATGTCCGGTGCTGTTGCGTCGAGCAGGTCCCAGAGTTCCACGGCGTGCCTGTGGACGGAGCGGGTGTTCAGCAGGATGCATTTCAGGTGGTTGCTGCTGTTGCTCGACTTGGCGGAGGTGGTGCACGTCAGGGGGCAGGTGAATCGGCAGGTTTGGCAGGTGAAGGGTCCGTGGGTGCGTCTCGGTGAGGCTCGGTAGCAGGCAGGGTTCCGGCCGGCATTGAGTGCGGTGAGTGTGGCGGCGTCGTAGGTCCGTCGAGTGGTGTTGCATCGGTGGGATCCAGGGGTTCTGGCGCTGGGCGCGGTCCAGTCGCGGACGGGCGCAGACGGGCTTGCCTTAGGCGCGCCTTCGGCGCGCCAGCGGCGCGCCCGCTGCGCACGTCCGCTGCGCGGCCGTGCAGCGGCCGCCATTTATGGGGAGGTGGGAGGGAGGAGCAGCTGGGGGCGGGAGGCAGGGGCAGCGAATGGGCAGTCAGGGGGCGGGGCCGCAGGGACGCAGCGGCGGGAATGGCGATAGGCAGCGAGGGGCACAGAAGGAAAAACGGGGGGAAAGCAGGCAAATCACGGGCACAACAACAGTGGGGCAGCGAGGGGCACAGAAGGAAAAACGGGGGAAAGCAGGCAAATCACGGGCACAACAACAGTGGGGCAGCGAGGGGCACAGAAGGAAAAACGGGGGGAAAGCAGGCAAATCACGGGCACAACAACAGTGGGGCAGCGAGGGGCACAGAAGGAAAAACGGGGGAAAGCAGGCAAATCACGGGCACAACAACAGTGGGGCAGCGAGGGGCACAGAAGGAAAAACGGGGGGAAAGCAGGCAAATCACGGGCACAACAACAGTGGGGCAGCGAGGGGCACAGAAGGAAAAACGGGGGGAAAGCAGGCAAATCACGGGCACAACAACAGTGGGGCAGCGAGGGGCACAGAAGGAAAAACGGGGGGGAAAGCAGGCAAATCACGGGCACAACAACAGTGGGGCAGCGAGGGGCACAGAAGGAAAAACGGGGGGAAAGCAGGCAAATCACGGGCACAACAACAGTGGGGCAGCGAGGGGCACAGAAGGAAAAACGGGGGGAAAGCAGGCAAATCACGGGCACAACAACAGTGGGGCAGCGAGGGGCACAGAAGGAAAAACGGGGGGAAAGCAGGCAAATCACGGGCACAACAACAGTGGGGCAGCGAGGGGCACAGAAGGAAAAACGGGGGGAAAGCAGGCAAATCACGGGCACAACAACAGTGGGGCAGCGAGGGGCACAGAAGGAAAAACGGGGGGAAAGCAGGCAAATCACGGGCACAACAACAGTGGGGCAGCGAGGGGCACAGAAGGAAAAACGGGGGAAAGCAGGCAAATCACGGGCACAACAACAGTGGGGCAGCGGGGGCACAGAAGGAAAAACGGGGGGAAAGCAGGCAAATCACGGGCACAACAACAGTGGGGCAGCGAGGGGCACAGAAGGAAAAACGGGGGGGAAGCAGGCAAATCACGGGCACAACAACAGTGGGGCAGCGAGGGGCACAGAAGGAAAACGGGGGGAAAGCAGGCAAATCACGGGCACAACAACAGTGGGGCAGCGAGGGGCACAGAAGGAAAAACGGGGGGAAAGCAGGCAAATCACGGGCACAACAACAGTGGGGCAGCGGGGGCACAGAAGGAAAAACGGGGGGAAAGCAGGCAAATCACGGGCACAACAACAGTGGGGCAGCGAGGGGCACAGAAGGAAAAACGGGGGGAAGCAGGCAAATCACGGGCACAACAACAGTGGGGCAGCGAGGGGCACAGAAGGAAAAACGGGGGGAAAGCAGGCAAATCACGGGCACAACAACAGTGGGGCAGCGAGGGGCACAGAAGGAAAAACGGGGGGAAAGCAGGCAAATCACGGGCACAACGACAGTGGGGCAGCGAGGGGCACAGAAGGAAAACGGGGGGAAAGCAGGCAAATCACGGGCACAACAACAGTGGGGCAGCGAGGGGCACAGAAGGAAAAACGGGGGGAAAGCAGGCAAATCACGGGCACAACAACAGTGGGGCAGCGGGGGCACAGAAGGAAAAACGGGGGGAAAGCAGGCAAATCACGGGCACAACAACAGTGGGGCAGCGAGGGGCACAGAAGGAAAAACGGGGGGAAGCAGGCAAATCACGGGCACAACAACAGTGGGGCAGCGAGGGGCACAGAAGGAAAAACGGGGGGAAAGCAGGCAAATCACGGGCACAACAACAGTGGGGCAGCGAGGGGCACAGAAGGAAAAACGGGGGGAAAGCAGGCAAATCACGGGCACAACAACAGTGGGGCAGCGGGGGCACAGAAGGAAAAACGGGGGGGAAAGCAGGCAAATCACGGGCACAACAACAGTGGGGCAGCGAGGGGCACAGAAGGAAAAACGGGGGGAAAGCAGGCAAATCACGGGCACAACAACAGTGGGGCAGCGAGGGGCACAGAAGGAAAAACGGGGGGAAAGCAGGCAAATCACGGGCACAACAACAGTGGGGCAGCGAGGGGCACAGAAGGAAAAACGGGGGGAAAGCAGGCAAATCACGGGCACAACAACAGTGGGGCAGCGGGGGCACAGAAGGAAAAACGGGGGGAAAGCAGGCAAATCACGGGCACAACAACAGTGGGGCAGCGAGGGGCACAGAAGGAAAAACGGGGGGAAAGCAGGCAAATCACGGGCACAACAACAGTGGGGCAGCGGGGGCACAGAAGGAAAAACGGGGGGAAAGCAGGCAAATCACGGGCACAACAACAGTGGGGCAGCGAGGGGCACAGAAGGAAAAACGGGGGGAAGCAGGCAAATCACGGGCACAACAACAGTGGGGCAGCGAGGGGCACAGAAGGAAAAACGGGGGGAAAGCAGGCAAATCACGGGCACAACAGCAGTGGGGCAGCGAGGGGCACAGAAGGAAAAACGGGGGGAAAGCAGGCAAATCACGGGCACAACAACAGTGGGGCAGCGAGGGGCACAGAAGGAAAAACGGGGGGAAAGCAGGCAAATCACGGGCACAACAACAGTGGGGCAGCGAGGGGCACAGAAGGAAAAACGGGGGGAAAGCAGGCAAATCACGGGCACAACAACAGTGGGGCAGCGAGGGGCACAGAAGGAAAAACGGGGGGAAAGCAGGCAAATCACGGGCACAACAACAGTGGGGCAGCGAGGGGCACAGAAGGAAAAACGGGGGGAAAGCAGGCAAATCACGGGCACAACGACAGTGGGGCAGCGAGGGGCACAGAAGGAAAAACGGGGGGAAAGCAGGCAAATCACGGGCACAACAACAGTGGGGCAGCGAGGGGCACAGAAAGGAAAGGGGAGACAAGCAGACAAAACTGGCACCGGGGCCACAAGCGGAGGGCGATCTTACCTACAGGAGCAGCGGGCAGACAGCACAGGCGGAGCTGTGTGGTGGGGGAGCGACCTACCTGGCAAGGTCAAGGGTCGCTCCTCTCTTCGCCAAACCCAGTGTGTTCTTAAGTCTAGATTTCCTCCAAAGGTGTACCCATCATGAATGAGCACCAAGAACACCAAGACCCCCCATCATCTCCACGTTCCCAAAGAGAAATGTACACATAAGTTGCCACAAACGTTCCAAAATGCGATGTCATGTAAAGTAGCTCCTAAACAGCAAAGTGCATGCCTGTTTTCAAAATGTCTGCCGGTTGCAGGTCTGAGGACTTTTTCAACTTACAATCTATCTGACATGGATTTTTATACAATTCATTGAATGCCATAAAATAGTTTTGGTGATTCTTTTTTGGTAAGGAATGTGAACCGTTGTCTTAGGAGCCATAAGTTAATGTATTTGATGAGAAATCAAGGTGGGCCTCTACCTTGCATGGAGATAATGCAGGCAATGGGTAATGTGTCCAGATCTCTGGCATGGGGAGAGCATGATCAGCGCATGTACTGTGTGTGCTGTGTCCTAATTGGCTATGTGTTCCTAACTTCATGTGGCATTTGACTTTATGGTGTTTTGGAAGCACGCGAATTCCTTCGGCCATGTGTGCTTTATTGGGGCCAATCTCCCTGGACTATGATGGTATCACTGCGCCTATCTGTGGGATTGATCTGGGGTTTCCTGTTTGTGCGTTTGTCTGCCGACTACATGCCACCCCACCAGTGACCTGTTAATCAGTGACTTCTTGCCTGGGTCTCAGCGCCTGCCTGACTATGTATGCCTGAGTCGGAGTTGACGTGGAGTTCATAACGGGCAAATTCACAATAAAGATGCAACTTTCTTTTATACATGAATGTATCATTATTCTTATTTACATCAACTTTTTCAATATTAACAGAAGATATACTTCTGCTAATCCCAATCTGTCCTGTAGATGGAGTGCTTTATTTAAAAATGGATGCCGGTTATGCACTTTGTTTCTTAAGTACGTGGAGCTTCTTTCAAAAATAGAGCATTGTCTAAAAATGGCCGCTGGTTTTCTTTCTTTTTCTTTAGGAGGTTGGGCATACCCTATCCCAACCTCCTAAAATGACTGGCAAAACTTTTCGGTCGTTCTTTAGTTGCGGTTGGGTTTTTCTCACCATACAATGTGACGTTCCTCTGTTTTTACGTCCGATGCTGCTTGTTTCACTCCGTTTAGCACCACAGCCTATTTTTTACACTTTCCCTCTTTTTAAAAAAATCCAGTACTTCTCTTAGTACCTGTTGTTGATTCCCTCCGCTGTGGTCAAGTTCCTGAGTTGAGAGATGCTTCACAAACCTCCTTAAAGCTGCAGCACCTGTTATTTCTACCTCGCTCCAGATGCAGTTTTTGTCTGGTGTCTAGGTCCATAAGGATCGTCTTCACCACTCTTCGCCAGAATGATATTGAAGCTCCACACGCAAAGATGAGTGTTATAAGGCAAGACATTTATTTAACATGCCTCATCCACCACTTCCCTTCAGCAACTGTCATTCCTTAGAACCTCTCCCCTATAAGGTTCCAGCTGCCCTGAACCTTCCATAGCCTGCCTATGACATCACAGTAGTCTTGTGGGAAGGGAAGGGGCTTCAGTTTTGGAATATCGGATCTCCAGTCACAATCAATCAATCAATCAATCAATCATGTCACTTATAAAGCGCACTACATACCCGCGAGGGTCTCAAGGCGCTGGGGGAAGAGGGGGGTGGTGCTGCTACTGATCGAAGAGCCAGGTCTTGAGGAGTCTTCTGAAGGCCAGTAGGTCTTGGGTCTGTCGGAGGTTGGTGGGGAGGGTGTTCCAGGTCTTGGCGGCGAGGTGGGAGAAGGATCTGCCACCGGCGGTCATTTTCCGGATGCGGGGGACTGTGTCGAGGGCGAGGCTGGTCGAGCGGAGCTGGCGGGTGGGGGTGTAGAAGCTGAGTCGTCTGTTGAGGTAGGCTGGTCCGGAGTTGTGGAGTGCTTTGTGTGCGTGGGTGAGGAGCTTGAAGGTTATCCTCTTGTTGACAGGGAGCCAGTGCAGGTCTCTCAGGTGGGGTGTGATGTGGCTGCGTCGGGGGATGTCGAGGATAAGACGTGCAGAGGCGTTCTGGATGCGTTGCAGCCGTCTCAGGAGCTTAGCTGTCGTTCCTGCGTAGAGGGCGTTTCCGTAGTCCAGCCTGCTGGTGACGAGGGCCTGGGTGACTGTTTTTCTTGTTTCGGTGGGGATCCACTTGAAGATCCTGCGGAGCATTCGGAGGATGTTGAAGCAGGATGAGGAAACGGCGTTGACCTGCTTAGTCATGGAGAGGGTGGGGTCGAGGATGACCCCTAGGTTGCGTACGTGGTCGGTGGGTGGCGGGGCTGTTCCCAGTGATGTTGGCCACCAGGAGTCATCCCAGGCTGAAGGGTTGGAACCAAGGATGAGGACCTCCGTCTTGTCCGAGTTCAGCTTCAGGCGGCTGGTCCTCATCCATTCGGCGACGGCCTTCATTCCTTCGTGGAGGTGGGCTTTGGCGGTGTGAGGGTCTTTGGTGAGGGAGAGGATCAGCTGGGTGTCGTCGGCTTAGGAGATGATGTTGAGGTTGTCCTGTCGGGCGACGTGGGCGAGGGGTGCCATGTAGATGTTGAACAGCGTTGGGCTGAGGGAGGAGCCTTGGGGTACGCCGCAGATGATCTTGGTGGCCTTGGATCGGAAGGGGGCGAGGCGGACGCTTTGTGTTCTGCCGGAAAGGAAGGATGTGGTCCAGTCCAGGGCCTTCTCTTGGATCCCGGCGTCGTGAAGGCGTGTTCGTAGTGTGTGGTGGCAGACCGTGTCGAAGGCGGCTGATAGGTCCAGGAGGATGAGGGCTGCTGTTTCTCCGTTGTCTAGCAGGGTCCTGATGTCACAGTGATGTCACAGATGTCACAGTGGAGTGCTTTGAGTTGGGTGAGTGCATCAAAGGCCTCAGTCCATCACTATTTCTTCTCTTGTATGCCTATGGTTCTCTTGTTCTCTGGAAGTCTTAAGTGCACCGGTGTGCTGATGATTTAAGTTGGAGAACTGTGTTTTCAATATAGGTTTTTTTTGGCATCTCCACAATGTTCAAAGACTCAGGGGGATATAGGTTGGGAGTGCTGAATTGAGGTGGATGTGATTCTAGGAGGTTTGCACTGTGCTTGGAGATTTGGAAATGTTTTTCAGGATACAGAATAGGGGCAGATATGGAGCTTGACTGACTTAGGTGTTGCTGAGTTGGTGAGTGTCCAGGGCAAGGACGACTTGTGGATGATGACAAGACCAGCTCCTGTATTCTACGTGCAGTCTACATATTGTTTGATGTAGTCTTCATGCACAAGGATGTCATGGATGTGTATGGAGTAGACTGTACCCCATATTTCTTTGAAGAAGAGTTTGCATAGTGTGGGTTGTGATGATATCAGGTATATCATGGGCATGGATGACTGCAGAATCTGCATTCATGAGCATTAGTTGGAACGTTTGTGCTGATGGAGCATGTGTGCATTCATAAGTAGTAAGTGCATGAGTTTGTTGGTGTTTGATATGCGAAAGAGGTGTTGGTGTTTATATGGTCTGGGTGTCAGTGAGAGTATGTAGAGTACTGCATTGTATGAAAAGCATTTGATGATGACGTATCTTACAATAAGATGTTCATGCACTCCCACTAGGACTATTTTAGCCATAAACATCCCAAACAGGTGACACTCTTGTCTTAGTCCACCTTTTCCTGAAGATACCCAGACAAAGAATCACCTTGGAATTAGTTGGAGAAATGTTGATTGGAGATTGGCTCTGTCAGCAAGTTACTTAAATGGATCTGGTTCACAGGGGCATTTGGGGTGATCCTGTAAGCTCTGATTGCTTTATTTTGAACACCAGTTTTGGCAAGAATGAGCCTGGTGATCTGATATCAACTCTACAGGATGACTACACCACCGGGTCTACCACACCCATGTTTCTGGGATGATTAACGGAGAAGGACTGCTCTGGTTAGCTGGCTTTATTAAGGGACTTGTTGTGATGGATCCTGATGATCAGGGATTCTCTCTGTGGGCTGGTAATGCTACCAGGTATACCACAAGGGAGGGACATGTCCTTTTCTGGCCCTAACAGTCCCAAGCTGGTAAAGCCTTTGTTTAGTCTGCTCTCTGCTGAGGATTCCAGAGAAATGAGATGCCTTGAGGGTAAATTAGCCTGTTATTCGAGATTGGCTCTGTGAGCTGCATACATTCCGGGGACTGCTTCATGGATGTTTTTTGGATGGTCCTGTGAGTAGGACTTCTCTGGTTTAAAGGTCTGAAAGAGCACCTTAGCAAAAAAAAGGCCTGGTCATAGAGATTAGCATTGCGGACTGCTTCCCTCACAGCAGCTTTTCTGGAGCAATCCTTTGAAAGAAAGCTGTAGAGAAAATTATGGATCCCTAGAAAATCAGGAAGAAAAATAGTGGCCCTTACAAAATAACTGCAATTGCATTTAATATAACTTATACAAAAAGTAATTACTTGAACTGTAGCTGTTAATTGCTGGATATTCACTTCATGGACTCTTTTGAAATTGCTGCTATTTACTTGCAAAATTGCTTAATTGCTCATATTAGATGTAGAAATTGTAATTAAATGTTTTTATGGTCTAAAGCATACGCTTTTCATATCTGATATATTGCACTGTGTGGTAATTTTTATATTGTAATGGCTTTAATGCAGAACAATGCTAATTTTTAAATTTTAATGGTTTTTATGCTGATCAACAAACTAAATTGACTCTCGCATATTTCAATTTTACGTTTTCAGATAATCCCAAAAAATGTGAAAGGATGTCTCTCTATAAGATTTACATCATGTCAAACGTCTTTGAAGTACTCTTGAGAAAATTTCCCAACTGATTTTAAACAAGAAAAGCCACTATCCGTACCCTCCATTCTGCATGACATTTTCCCTGGTCTGCATTAGGTGGATTATATTTATTTTAAAAAACGTTTGTGCCGCCCTAGCATATGTTATTCGGTGAAAACACTTTTGTTACGGACTGATGGAGTAAACAATAAGAACGTAGCTGCAGCTTCCAAGTATATAACAATGATAACACCTAAGTCAGTGCAGCGGTTGCCTTTGAGTACAGAACTGCTATTTTTAGCTTGCTAGTTATTGACTGAATGTAGTCTACGAAACTCTAATTAAGTACTATTAATGCTGTGCAGGCTGCGACTGAAAATCATTATGGGCTACTTTATTGGTATGCTGCAACTTTAAACACACATTTGGTTTAAATAAGTAATCACTCACGGAGATAATATACTTGAAGTTGAAGTAAAACAACGCAAGTCAGCTAGCGCAGGAATGTGAGAAACTGATCAAGGAATTTCATGCAGAAGTATGAAATAAGTGCAATAGAGTTACTGGAATTGTTTAGCACAATTAATTTTTAAACTTGGAAGAAAAATGCCTAATATTTTAAATTTTATCAGTTACATATTAACCCTTTAAAGGTAAGTCAGGAGATGGGATGCATTATTTGGGCATTATGAAAGTTAATGCGCCTCATTCAAAATGCGGCCATAATGATGCGTTCACCGAGTTGCTTCGTCTTCCTAAGAACCACTGAGATTCCAACAGCAAAGCACCGTCTGGCTCTACCATCATAAACAACTCTCAAGTGAGCACTCTGCTGCAGGACCATGACCCTACTGGCACTCGATAGTCCACCTAATTAAGGCTAGGCTACTAATGCCGTCCGTCCCTGGCAGAACAAAATATGTTGGGATCATTTTCCTGCAGCAAAGCCAGATTTTCTCTCTCTCGCGCTCTCTCTCTCTCTCTCTCTCTCTCTCTCTATATATATATATATATATATAAATATATCTTACCTACCAGTAGGTAGTTATAGTTAGGACCCCGATTCTATAGGAAAAGCACTTTTTCATTTGCCAATATCTTTGGCGTCATTTGACAAATCTTCGCGAAATGTTTAAAACTAATACGCCACTCACTTCAGCTGCTGTGTTGAAAGTTTTGGGGTGATTCGTCAAGCTCCCAACCAAGAGCGCGCCAGGAGGTGAGTTTGCAGAGTGGTGGAGAAAGGGGGCGTGGCTTGCTATCAGAAATCAGCAATACTGCTGTGTGGGAATTAATGGAGATAATAGGAGGGGTAGTTGGCCCCCAAGGACGACCTTGGGGGCCAACTACCCCTCCTGTTACCTCCAGTAAGTCCCACACAGCAGTATCCCTGAGAAGTTGTCAAAGGCCACACCCCCTTTTCCACCACTCTGCGAACGTGCCTCTTGGCACACTTCTAGTTGGGGGATAAAGTGCCCTTGGCTCCAGAGGGACCTTGGGGGCCAAGAAGCCCTCCTTGTACCTCCTGTAAGCCCTACGCAGCGGAATTCCTGGGAGCTGGTCGGAGGCCCGAGCAAACACTGTTGACCAGTAGTCCTCAAAATCCACTCGACCCCACACACGATGATGTCACATTACACACATTGGGTATTGACATAGGGGCACCCAGCCTGACTAAATTCCGAGCACCATCGAAGTTTGTGCCACAAACTGCAAAAGATAATATTGATTTATTTCATGAGACAGTCGGCAATTATCTGCTTAAACTTACACAAACAAGCCCTAGAATGAGAAACGTCACCAAAGAACAGTGGGAGGCAGTCACCAGTCTCCAAAAAGATGATAAAATTGTAATCAAATCATCCGACAAGGGAGGTAATATCGTAGTGATGAACAGGGATAAGTACATACAGGTAGCCCTAAGACAGTTGAGCAACACCACATGCTACGAAAGGGTAGATAAATCGTACCTAAACACCCTACAGCTCAGATACCATGAACTCCTCAGGGATTGGTTTGACAAAAAACTTCTGAGCTGGGACGAGAGACAATTCCTACTCAATGAAACACCTACCACACCTACCTTTTACCTTTTACCAAAGGTACATAAGGATCCTGACAACCCCCCTGGCCATCCTATTGTATCCTCAAAAAACAGCTCACTGGAGAAAACTTCCGTCTTTGTAGACCATTTCCTTTTTCCATATGTGAAAGACCTGAACTCTTACCTTAGAGATACGAAGGATTTTCTACAGAAAATTCAAAACCTACACTGGGAGAGGGAATATTGGATGGTCTGCCTGGACGTTGAAAGCCTCTATACGAGCATTAGACACACAGACGGCCTTAGAGCATGTCAACACTTGTTGAAAGCGAGGAACATTGAATTTCTGGAACATACACGCATGATCTTTCAAATGATCGAGATATGCCTCACAGAAAATGTATTCATGTTTGATGGGAAGTGGTATAAACAACTACAGGGCACTTCAATGGGTACCTGCTTCGCCCCCAGCTATGCCAACCTTGTGGTAAGCTGGTGGGAGAAGCAGGTCCTATGGAGTGAGGAGATGGAACCTTGGTCCAATTGTATTGGACTGTGGCTAAGGTTTATTGATGATGTGTTCTTTGTGTGGGAGAGCGATGAATGTAACCTCCTTGAACTTAAAATTCACCATGCAGCACAGCCAGAACACTATTGATTTCCTTGACATTAGACTGACCATTAGTGAAAGCAAAATCACAACTGATTTGTACAGAAAAAAGACAGCAGGTAACTCCATCCTCCACTCAGCCAGCTGCCATCCCCCGAATTTTAGATGGAGCATCCCTTACAGCGAGCTCCTTAGAGCTAAACGCAACTGCAGCACACAAGCCTCTTAGGAGAAAACCAAATACGACATGGTTAAAAGGTTCAGGAACAGAGGGTACCCGACCAAGATGCTACAGAAAAGCATCACCAAAGCTGATACCATCAGCCGCAATGATGCCTTGTTTCAACCACCTAAGGTTCACCACAAACTAGAAGAAGTAGGAACACCAGTACGATTCATAACGACATATAACACACAAGCAGGAGAGTTGAGGAATGTACTGAAGAAAAGGTGGCATATACTGACACTCGATCCATTACTTGAGAAAAATCTAGGTCACTCACCATCAGTTACCTTCAGAAAAAGTTTGTCCCTTAAGGACATCCTAGTCAATAGCCACCTACATAGCAACAAAAAGACTTGGCTTGAACAAAGGGGAGGCTTTCATAAATGCAACAAATGCAAAGCCTGCAGCTACAGTGACAATGTGAGGGCAGTATCCCTGCAGAGATCAAAGAGTAAATGGAAAATAACTAGGCCCATCACCTGTGGGTCAGAATTTGTGGTCTATGCCATCACATGTCCATGTGGGAAATGGTATGTCGGATCGACAACATTCCCAGTCAAGAAAAGAATCTTGGAGCATTGGAGAGCGGTAACGAACCGTGACTTCAGTTACAGTACATCCAGACACTTCAACGAGGCACATGAGGGCGATTGGATGAAAGGCAAGTACTTTGGGCTTGCCACGATCCCTAAGCACCCAAGAGGAGGGAATCGAGTACAGGCACTGCGCAGACTTGAGTCGAGATTAATCCTATTGTCAGGCAGCATGTTCCCCAACGGGATGAATAACAATGAGGAATTATACATACACCTGTAAATTTTTACCAAAGCTTCCCGTCACCCAACCCACTCAGTGAGACCGTGTAGTCTCCTTTTTAATTTTACCTGAGATTTTAAAAGTACTATTGAGTTCATGATTTTTCTGATGTCTGTCCTGAGCCAACCACTGTCTCCTGTAAGGAACAAAGTAATGTTTTGTGTATTGTAACACTGTCACCGTAAATTGCAAGTCTTGTGGTTATGGTACTAAATGAATTGTTAAATACTAAATTATGATGAATTAATGGGATATTTGGAATAATGATACTAACAGTTTCTGTCTCTCATGTCTTTTAACATATTGTGCAAACATTGCTGAAGGAGGATAGCCACCAAGATATTGCTAAGAGCACAGGAGATTGAAGTATGTTCCCTGGAACTGTCATCTCTCCATAAATTGGGTCACGTTATAGGTAGCCGTACACAGCACCTCACATCGATTAGAGCACACCTCCACATGATTTTTGCATCCAGATAGGACATGAGAATTAACACTTAGTATAGATAGGGATTCAGATAAAGCACTGTGTGCATGATCCATGGGAGTCATCACCAACCAGGACAGCTCCCATTATTACCAGCCCCAACACACATACCCTCCTTCTCTTTTATACCATCTAACCACGTATACAACAAGCTACTTGCCAGAGAAACTCGCAGATCACTGTTGTGAACACTTTCAGAGTTTTAGGGTACTACACCCAGGGTGACCGACGCTTCATTCACCGGGAAAGAAAAAAGGGAGGATAAATAAAGGGGGTAGTATACCCATGACTCAGTAGGCTCGGCTTAATGTACCACATTATGGAGACAGACATCGAACTTATAATCAAATACTGTTTGAATATACAACTTTATTGATTGAAATACGTTATTTCCAAATCAATGTGACATTAACTGCAGAACTTTATTTTCTTTTGAACTCACCGAAGTATTTTGTTTATGTCAATCACTGCACGCTGCGTCGTGCGATTCACTGTGTCTTTAAATGTATGAGGAACTTGCATAAGGTCATGTGACTAAGACCTCGCCTGAGGTCGAAACGCGTCCTTTTGTTTGCCAAATAAACCCGTAAATATTTTCACCTCAAAACCGGAGTGGCTCATTTTTTCCTGCCAGGACTGCAGGGATCCTCGTATGCATATATATATATATTCACTGAAAAAACCATAGGTTTCAGGGGCGTTATAGTTAGTTGGACATTTCACTCGTACAAAACCATAGAAATTCCCCCGTTATAGTTAGTTCAGCTAACTATAACTCGCGCGCCCGCAATGCACTGCTGATGACGTCACATATTACATCACTCATGATATGGTCAGTGACATCACTCATGACATCACTGATGACATCTCAAATGACATCACTGATGACATCACTGATGACATCATCCTTGTGATAGAGTGGCAGACCTCCTCTCACCCTAATATAACCTTTGATACACACACTCAAAAATATAAACTAACATTTTCAAAACAATGGACATACCAATACCAGTTACAACACACCTATTCAGTAATTCCAAGATCTACACACACATCCACTCATTCACCAACAGTCCCTATACAGTCACTCATACATGTACTCACTCATCATATGTACTCATACACCTATACATCCTGTTACACACCGCCACTCATCCATAGAGTTACTCACACACATAGTCACACATGCAAACAAAGTATCAAACATCCATTTACTTGCATATACAGTTATACACACACTACCACACTTACTTCTACAGAAACTTACACATACTTACTCTCTTAAACAATCACTTATAGAAACACCTACTTATTTGTACAGGAACTCTTCCAATCTCTCACTCTCACATATACTCACTTATATACACCGATACTCACATATACTAATTTAAAACATATGTAGTTACTCATAAAGACACTATTGAGACAGTCATTCACTCACTAACACACCCATACACATACTCATCCACCTATACAGTCCTGCACACATGCTGTCTTCAACACATACAAACAGTGAGTCACTCATTCATGCATCTATGCACTAAGTAATACCCCCACCGAACCATACAGACACTCAGACACTCATACTGATACTCAAAAACCAACTAATAACCCATATAGACACTCATGTAGCTACTCACCAACCCATGCAGCCACTTATACACAAAGTGAGAGACTGATACAGATATTTTCATATTTAAACATTACTCATTAACCCATGTATTCACTAAGATACACTTAGTCAGTTATACAATCAATTTTACAAAAAGAAATCATCCATTTAGACACTTGTATACCCATTTATTCTTCCATCGACCTTGAGATATACATATATAAAACATATTTAATTTTCAGAAAAACACACATTCACTGGATGATGTCATCAGTGATATCATTTGAGATGTCATGAGTGATGTCATGAGTGATGTCACTGACCATGTCATGAGTGATGTAATATGTGACGTCATCAGCAGTGCATTGCGGAGTGCTAGCGAGTTATAGTTAGCTGAACTAACTATAACGGGGAATTTCTATGGTTTTGTACGAGTGAAATGTCCAACTAACTATAACGCCCCTGAAACCTACGGTTTTTTCAGTGAATTTCTAAGGTTTTTTAAATGCTAATTTCTAACTATAACGTGCCTGAAACCTATGGTTTTTTCAGTGAATTTCTAAGGTTTTTAAATGCTAATTTTTAACTATAACGTGCCTGAAACCTATGGTTTTTTCAGTGAATATATATATATTTATTATACTATGTATACATGTGAAAATGTCTCGGTCCCCTGTTTGCCTCGGTGGCACGGAAAAATGGGTGGAACTGACGTCAGCACGCCGACGAGGTCCTCTTATGGCTCCGATGACGTCATACGGTGTCGCGAGCGGAGCCGTGCTCGTTGACGTGGGAGAGCTAGGAAAGAATTTCCGTGGAATGCTGGTGCACGGGACATTCACCTAAGTGTTCAGGCTAGTCCTTTGGGAGCAACTGTTTATGTTGCCACTCCAGAAACCAAAACCAGTGATCTGAGGGCAGAGGCCCTGCAGATGGCACACGAGGTGGGGTGCCCAGTCGTGTGCACCGGCGGGGCAGCGAAGTGACAAGCACCACAACCCACAAAAAAGGTAACGAGGGCACTGAATAACACAGGATCTTCTCTTTGTATCTGGCAGGAACAACAAAGTTAAAATGCCCTAGTACCAAAATGTAGAATTAGTGCTACAACGGTCTTCAAGAGGACCTGCGATGCCGCTTCTGCCTCCCGTACCCTGGAGGCGGCACATGGGTCACGCGGTACGGTCATACTGCGGTGGGACGCACACTCGTTGACCTCTCATGGCACTGCTCCACAATTCAGGGAGGACGCTTTCCATTAGCTATGTTTTCTGATGACATGTCGCGCCGGCCCGTCCAACAACAGAACTCCTTTAGATCCAAACAGACTCTTCCACTGTCTCACCGGAAGTGAAACCAGGCCACGCGGACACTTTCACAATACAACAGCCAGGAATGCACTTTTCGGTAAAAAAACCACATTCCTTCCTCCTAATTAATCAAATAAACGTCTCACTGAAGAACAGGGCCAGCTTCGATCGGTAAACATCCGTTACAACGACTTTTTACTTTCCGATACCATTACAACGCATGCATTACCATGCATGCGTTGTACATCACGAAGTCATTACTACGCATTTTTAAAACGCATGGTCATTTACCACGCATGCCTTTACAACGAATTTTGTTGTAAAGGTATGTATGGTAAATGACCATGCGTTCTAAAAAACATGTAGACGATCCATGTCGTTGTAAGGAAACAGAGGCTGTTCCATTTCCTCACAACGACATGCACCGCCCCTCAGAGATGACGTGAAGCAGGAACCACGAGGAGAGAGGAACCATGAGGAGTGAGAGGTAAGGGGGATTGGGCATGGGGTGGGGGTTTCTTTTCTAGGGTTTAGGGTAGTGCAGTGGTGTTTGGGTGGTGTAGGGGGTCGTGCTGGGGGTAGTGTTTTAGGGTTTAGGGTAGTGCAGTGGTGTTTGGGTAGTGTAGGGGGTTGTGCTGGGGGTAGTGTTTTAGGGTTTAGGGTAGTGCAGTGGTGTTTGGGTAGTGGAGGGGGTAGTATTTTAGGGTTTAGGGTAGTGCGCCCAACCAGCCACAATATCCGTGGACAAAGGGGATCCTGACTCTTTGGAATGCTCCGTCAATTGAATAATTTGGGTCAAGGTCCCTACCACGTCCAAGACCTATCAATTCCTTTCTTGGGATCCCTCATATACTTGGAGAAAAAGGTACATAGTTTCTCATCAATTTCAGGCGTGTGTGCCACCTTCCCCTTCAGTGAGGGCCTGGGGCATTCTCCCTCATCCTATTCCTGACCTCCCTTTCAAGGGGTTGATGGATTTTCCCCACCACATACTCTGCCACTTTGGCGTCAGGTGTCCACTCTGCCGACCTAGGATGCTAAATTTGGGTAGGCTCGAACATGTCCAAGAGGACCCCGTCCCCAACCGGGGACTGAGAGGAGTGGGTCTCTGGATGCCAGGGATGCCCCGAGTCCTTATCCTCATCGGAGGAGAAATCGTCCTCCAATACACCCTCTCCCTCTAAGGGAAACCCGCCGTCGGGGTCTACAATAGTGGTGACAGTGTCGCAATTTTCTCCGGGCCTCTCCTCCTCCCGGCAGGGTGCATGTTTTAGCGTTCGCGCACTCTTGAGGAAGGTCTCTGTAAGTTTATCAAATCCTTCCAAGTGCCCCGCGTTATGCTTAACGGCCCTTTTATTCCCCATCTGGTAGCTACTTGGACCCGCCACCACCAGAGCTGGGTCACTGAACACCCCAGGATGCTTTTCGCCAGCTTATCAACCTGATCCCTAAGTGGAGCCAGCGCCCTAGAAATAGCCAGAGAGAGGGCTTGGTCCACTGCTGGAGGGAGCAGTTGGGGGCCATTCCTCCTCCACTTCCTGGTAGGAGGAGTAAAAATGGTCTTCTGGAGAAGACATGATAGCAGAGGGTGTGAGCACAGAACAAATGCCCTTAAAATCCTTAAGACAGCCCCCTCGCCGGTGCTCCAACAGCTGGGCTTTCCCCGAGCTGTTATAAGAATAGACTGAGGCGCAATACCAACTACCACCACCAGGTGGCGCTGGTCACTAACGTGGCCGTGTGGTAAAAATCACCGCGTAGCGGTGTCAAAATTAGGCGAGGGTTGGTCGGGAATCAAGCGGACACTAAAGGAGTGACCGGATTCCCAAACGCGTGTAAAGACCAGCGGGAGCGCTCGACGGAGCTGCCTCGCTCGGACCAGACGCGCCTGACAGGATCTCACCGCACGCAGAGCACACAGCGGGAGAAACTGCGAGGGGGAGAACGCGCTCGGGCAAGAGCTTGCTGCGCAGGGAATATGAAACAATACCAAGGCAATAATGCTAATAACGTGCACAAGAAACCGCTATACAAACAGCAACAACGTCAGATTAAGCCAAGAATGTAAGGAATGCACTTAACTGACGAGCAGTGAAGAAAGAGGAAGCGGAAGGGACGTCACGATATTATATACGATGGACTGTGATATGATTGGACTATAGTTGCCTTGGAGACTACCCCCTAATGGTTCATGGGTTGTGTAGTCTTTTGTTTAATGATTGTTGTGTTACGTTTTCTTTGAACTGCTATGCAAATAAAGTGAGGAAAGATATGCATAATCCTAGCCTCCGTCCTGCCATAGAATTCATTAAACTTTATTTGATCTGATTTAGAAACATAGATTATAAAAGTGTACATAAAAACAGTAAATCCTCTTTCCTAATACAATACAGTGAGAATTAATTAAAACCAGTAGGTAAAAACGGGTGTTACAAAGCCCGGTTCAGAGCAACTTCAGGTTAACAGAATCGTAAAGTTCAATGTTTCGCAAGATCAATCTCATGTACTTCGTGGCAAAATACGCAATAAGGGGTCCAAGTAAGATGTAACGCTCCAATACCTGACCAGTTTGCACTATATAAAACTGCAGAAAAACTAAAAATAAAAAGTGTTTTGCACACTTCTGTCATTGGGCTATATGTGGGCTACATCTGGGTGATATTTGTGCTACATTTGGGCTCTTTTTTCTCTGGTGGCCATCTTGGGAGACTTATTTGTTATGAAGTTTCCTAATTTCGTCATTTACTGCAGTCTCCTCAGTAGGAAATGCTTTCAGTTTTTACTTTGATTCCATCAAGAAGGCATTCAGATGTGTCATACATTTGCCATAAATTCAGAATGTTAGCACTCTAGTTGTTCATTAGTTCACTGTAGTAAAGCTACTGCTCACCAGGGAGTTAACTGGAAGTCTACTGCTGGTATTGAAAGTGATTGTTTCAGTCTGCATGTCAGAATTTTCTAATGAAATAGAAGAGGATTTGAGATCTTATTTAAAACATGCCCTAAATTTTCTTTCTGCAGCACTAACCATAATTTCTATGGCAAAATGAACCCCTCATTTTGTTCCTTTTTAAATTAAATGTTTTAAGTGTTACCAGTTTATTCCAATCAAGATGGCTTCAGGTGTGCCATACTTTTGTCATAAGTAAGACTGTTAGCGCTCTAGTTGTTCTTTAGAACACTCTGGGAAGCTGCAGTAGAACACAAAGGCATCAACTGACAGGCTGCTCCTGTTGAAATATAACAGGAAGATATTTGAGATCTCACTTAAAACATGTCCTAATTTTTCTTTCTACAGCACTAACCATAATTTCTATGACAAAATGAACCCCTCATTTTGTTCCTTTTAAATTAAATGTTTTAAGAGTTACCAGTTTATTCCAATCAAGATGGCTTCAGGTGTGCCATACTTTTGTCATAAGTAAGGCTGTTAGCACTCTAGTTGTTCTTTAGAACACTCTGGGAAGCTGCAGCAGAACACAAAGGCATCAACTGACAGGCTGCTCCTGTTGAAATATAACAGGAAGATATTTGAGATCTCACTTAAAACATGTCCTAATTTTTCTTTCTACAGCACTAACCATAATTTCTATGGCAAAATGAACCCCCTCATTTTGTTCCTTTTTAAATTAAATGTTTTAAGTGTTACCAGTTTATTCCAATCAAGATGGCTTCAGGTGTGCCATACTTTTGTCATAAGTAAGACTGTTAGCTCTCTAGTTGTTCTTTAGAACACTCTGGGAAGCTGCAGTAGAACACAAAGTCATCAACTGACAGGCTGCTCCTGTTGAAATATAACAGGAAGATATTTGAGATCTCAATTAAAACATGTCCTAATTTTTCTTTCTACAGCACTAACCATAATTTCTATGACAAAATGAACCCCTCATTTTGTTCCTTTTAAATTAAATGTTTTAAGAGTTGCCAGTTTATTCCAATCAAGATGGCTTCAGGTGTGCCATAATTTTGTCATAAGTAAGACTGTTAGCGCTCTAGTTGTTCTTTAGAACACTCTGGGAAGCTGCAGTAGAACACAAAGGCATCAACTGACAGGCTGCTCCTGTTGAAATATAACAGGAAGATATTTGAGATCTCAATTAAAACATGTCCTAATTTTTCTTTCTACAGCACTAACCATAATTTCTATGACAAAATGAACCCCTCATTTTGTTCCTTTTTAAATTAAATGTTTTAAGAGTTGCCAGTTTATTCCAATCAAGATGGCTTCAGGTGTGCCATAATTTTGTCATAAGTAAGACTGTTAGCGCTCTAGTTGTTCTTTAGAACACTCTGGGAAGCTGCAGTAGAACACAAAGGCATCAACTGACAGGCTGCTCCTGTTGAAATATAACAGGAAGATATTTGAGATCACACTTGAAATATGTCCTAATTTTTCTTTCTACAGCACTAACCATAATTTCTATGACAAAATGAACCCCATCATTTTGTTCCTTTTAAATTAAATGTTTTAAGTGTTACCGGTTTATTCCAATCAAGATGGCTTCAGGTGTGCCATACTTTTGTCATAAGTAAGACTGTTAGCGCTCTAGTTGTTCTTTAGAACACTCTGGGAAGCTGCAGTAGAACACAAAGGCATCAACTGACAGGCTGCTCCTGTTGAAATATAACGGGAAGATATTTGAGATCTCACTTAAAACATGTCCTAATTTTTCTTTCTACAGCACTAACCATAATTTCTATGACAAAATGAACCCCTCATTTTGTTCCTTTTTAAATTAAATGTTTTAAGAGTTGCCAGTTTATTCCAATCAAGATGGCTTCAGGTGTGCCATAATTTTGTCATAAGTAAGACTGTTAGCGCTCTAGTTGTTCTTTAGAACACTCTGGGAAGCTGCAGTAGAACACAAAGGCATCAACTGACAGGCTGCTCCTGTTGAAATATAATAGGAAGATATTTGAGATCACAATTGAAACATGTCCTAATTTTTCTTTCTACAGCACTAACCATAATTTCTATGACAAAATGAACCCCATCATTTTGTTCCTTTTAAATTAAATGTTTTAAGTGTTACCGGTTTATTCCAATCAAGATGGCTTCAGGTGTGCCATACTTTTGTCATAAGTAAGGCTGTTAGCACTCTAGTTGTTCTTTAGAACACTCTGGGAAGCTGCAGTAGAACACAAAGGAATCAACTGACAGTCTCTGCCCTTGTTGGATGTACATGTTTTACTGAGAATGTCAGACTTCATTCTCACATGACTGAGAAAGATAATGTGAATTTACAGAAAATATGCTCTCATTTTAGCTTCTGGAGCACCTTCCAAAACTGTATGGGACAAGCATGTGAAAATAGTTTTCTCTCAAACATGATTCATGATATCCCAGCAGAAGGTTTTTCATAGGGTAAAATCACCTTAGAACACACCACAATTCCTGAAATTAGTATGGTACCATCAACAAATGAATGCTAATGTAACTAAAGTCTGTTATCACCCTTTATAGTTCTCCTTTTGGTAACCCTCAAAATCTTCGATTCACTACAATGCATTTCAATGGGGTACTATCATTTATATTGGTCCCAAGATGGCTGCCAGCAATTCCAGGATGAAGTGCTGACAGCCAATCAGATCTCACGATGACATGTGTGGTTAGGCTCCGCCCAGATATATATGTGTTTTCTTTTTCAAATTTCTCAGGAACTACTGTACGGATTTACACCATTTAACCAAAAGGCACAACTCTGAACCAAGGGCTACCGTTTTGCCAAATTTGGTGTAATTCCGTTCAGCAGTTCGGGCTGTAGCTGCGATGAAAGGTTCCCATGGAAAATTGCATGGGGAAAACACGTTTTGGGACCCCCCTTTTTTCTCGGCCCCCACTTGACGAATCACCCCGAGACTTTCAGGATAGGAGCGGACCGGAGCGCTCCACGAGTTTTGAAAATTTTGCGAAGATTCGTCAACTGGAGCCAAAGTTATTTCAAATAGAATGTTGCGGATTTCCTATGGAAAATAGGTCCTACCTATAACTATCTACTGGCGACCGCTGACACGGCCTCTGAGGAGATGCAAACAGCGGCATCGAAACGCGTCAGGCCATGGACTTCAAAGGGATGTTAAGCTGCCTGCTTGGTTCAAATGGAGTTTGTAACTCACCTGCAGCTGTGTGCGGCCTCAAGCTTCTGGGCGTTTTTGGTTACATATTATGCGGCGGTTCCAGGCCGCAGAGGGATCGCACTGCCCGCAACCAACGGGACTAGGGGAGAGGAAGATTCCTCTTTCCGAAGCTGCACTCAGTCATGCACCCACTCAGTCATCCAAACAGTCACTTATACACCCAATGATTCACCAATACACATAGGTATATATATTTAACACTCATAAACTTTTTAAAAACACTCACAATCACTGGATGATGTCATCACTGATGTCATCACTGATATCATTTGAGATGTCATCAGTGATGTCACTGACCATGTCATGATGTAATATGTGAGGTCATAAGCAGTGCATTGCGGGTGCGCAAGTTATAGTTAACTCAGGTAACTATAATGGCTGAATTTCTCTGGTTTTGTACGAGTGACATGTCAGTCTAACTATAACGTCCTTGTAACCTTTGTTTTTTTTAGTGAATATATATATTGTTTTCTTTCACTGATATCTCTCTCCACGCCACTCCAGTCACAGCAATTCCTCGGAGTGACTTGTAAAACGGGCAGGACAACCAGACCAGGTGCAGTAATCCAAATTCTTTATTTCATTTCTTTTCTTTTTTCATACTACTAGTGAAAAAAACACACGCGTTTCGGCCAGAGCCTTCAAGTGACCATAGAGTTGTTACATGTAAAGACTGCTCTTAAAGTGGAAGGTCCCCTCCCATTATGCTCTTAAAACCAACACACTTCTTGAAAAGACATAAATTAAGATCTCAACTGCATGGCAAACTTTTAACGTTCTGTTTCTCTATTTGTCATTTGAGAAAACCTGACCAATCACATATGCATTTGTTCCTTCTTACACACTGCTCTGCATTGTATTTGCATGCATCCTACGAATAAATTTCACATTCCGCTGTATAGCACCTTATATCCAAAGAATATTGGACAATTGTATACACACTTTCCTTTGTAAAGTACTATAATGTCTCCTCCCCTGTTCCTCGTAAAGTATGTGACAGATAAGCATCTCTGTCCATTCTTATGCAGTATTACTCCTTTCTAGCAACAATCAATGATCCCAATCCGAATGAATACACAGGCAAATATTAAAATTTAACTTGTTCTGTGTAACCGAGTTTCCAATTCCTTCTCATTGCCAGCAGCAAAATAAATCAACAGGTACAGTGCATATAAAATAATTCCTTCATAATCATACCTGACTGGTCTAGATTCTTCACATAATTCAACAGAATCAATACTTCTTTTAATTGGCCTTTCTAGATGCACTAATTACAGCCCCCTTTCGATGCCTCAAAAGCTTGTCCTATGCATAATAATGCCAATAAAGTGCAATATGGGAAGAGTGCAAGCCACAACAATAAAGTGCAATGTGCAAACCGCTTTAGAAAAAATGCTCAAAAAGGATACAAACACTTGAATTAATTTTCTACTGTGCAAAGATACATTCCTACTCCCAATTTACTCAATTCTCATGAACAATCTAAGTTAATTCATAGCGGCATTCAGAATTAACAAACTCTTCTTGTATTGATCAAGGAGGTACCATGTGTGGGGGCGTGGTGGAGACGTTGAACATGGCAGACGTGTGAGCCCCAAGCTCCGTCCCGGCCTAATACACATCCTGCTTCATCAGGTTGAGGGACCACAGTGGTGGCACTGGGGAAGTGCAGCGGACCTGCTACTGCTCTGCCAGCACTGGGGCGAAGGCATTGAGCTTGCTGCTGGCGTGATGAAGCGAGACCCCGGACCGAGGCAGCATGCTTCGGCAAGGGCTGCAGGTGCCAGAGACCTACATATGAGCAGGGCTCATACGAGAGCGGTGCAAGCACGGAGAAGCAGAAAGTGGTTATTGCCTCCTCCATGCGGGGGCGATTGAACTCCATGGCGAGTCGGAGCTGCTGGCAGGAAGGGAAGACCTGAGGCCGAAATCTCCCTGGAAACTGCTTAGAGCGTTGCGGCGGTGAGAGCATCGGAGACCTGGTAGAGAAGTGGGAGGTGGAGTAAGTGACTCCGGAAGACTCTCGCAAGTGGGTATTGCGATCGGCGAGGGAGGTCGGGGTCAACATCAAGGCCTGGTGTGAGGACAGAGCCGGGGGATGTGCCGGCATGGCAGAGAGATGGATGCGCCCCTGGACCCTCATTGCTGCAGCCATCGGTGAACCGGGCCTTGCCGAGATACATGCTGAGGTAGGCCCCTACCCGGGACGACGAAGCCGGTAAGCCTATGCGGCTGGAGGAGCGCTCTACTCCCTCATCTGTCCCCATTGCTGCCTGCCTTTCCTGTCCCCCCGTGGGAGGCACCAGGACTGTGCTGCGAAGCTCAGTCTCCCCTAGTTACTGACGAGCAGATTGAATACGCTGGGTCCCCCAGGCGGAGGGCAGTATGAAGAGGCCCTGGAGCACCCTGTTGATGGTATTGAAGTGGGAAGTTGGGCCCTTCCTTTTTGAGACCCTGTGAATGTAGGAGGAGTGGTACAGAGACTGCTGCTCTACCGGGTGCTCACTACCGTGAAGCCTGGTGTGGGTGACCTTCAACTGGAGTGGATATAGACCCCCGCTAAGAGTGAGCGTCCTGCAGGAGTACATAAAGAGACTCCTTCCTCCCCCTACTCTCCTGGATGCCTACCTATCTGGCCCACGCCCAGTAAGAGAACTGGGCATTGGTGAAGAGCTCGGACCCCCCCTAACTCCTGATTGTCCAAAGGGTGACCATAGACGGCCCCGGGCCCCTCTGGGGTGAGACCGTGGCGCCGGACTGAACACAGAGTGAACCCAGGCCTGGTGGAGGTTGGCCGGCTGCTACCAAACCAAGACGACAGAGAGTGGGGGCACCTCGGGGCACTGAGTACTGGGGTTGCCCGCTGACATAGGCCCCAGGGCCCTGCTAAATACAATAAGGGAAAATTTGAAGTGAAGTGGGGCCTGGAGCCCTTGCTCCCACCAACGGAATTGTTGGAGTACCTTGGGGGATTCTCGCAGTTTGGGAGTCCTTTGCGAACTGGAAGTTACAACTCCCCGGGCCCATGAGGTGAGGTTGGAACCTAGAGGCCTAGGATTGCCCACCCCCACCGAGTTCGCATTCGAACCACCAGTAGGCAAGATGCGCAAACAGAAACAGAAACAGGGGGGAACACAGTCAAATATGAAATATGAAATATGAGAGATGCCAGTCCGACACTCCCGGAGGCGGAGGAAGGGGGGAATGTTGGCACAGAAGATTCGCTCCATTTACTCCTAGACAAAGTGTTGGCCACCATCGCTGATACCAAGGCCACCCTACAACAAGATGTGGAGGCGGTATATGTGGACCTGGGGCTTTTTCAGGCAGAACACCATAAGCTAGCAGACAGAGTGACGGGAGTGGAGTGCTCAGTGGCTGAACTACAGCTGGAACAGAAAGCAACAACCTCCAAGATAGAGGAACTCATGGCCAGGGTGGTGGTCCTGGAAAGACGGGCCAAGGATGCAGAAGGTCACAGTCGTAGTAACAATATTAGGGCAGTGGAACTCCCGGAAGGAACCAAGGGATCAGACATGGTAGGATTCCTGGAATAATGGCTGCAGACTGAAATAGCTCTAGACCTTCTCTCTCAGTTTTTCAAGCCCGAAAGGGCACATCGGGTCCCTGCCTACCCACTGGCACCTGAGAGATCCCCCAACCCTGTGGTGGCAAGATTTCACCACTTTGCTGAAACAACAGACGGGCTCCAGCGCAGCGAAATATCCCACCAGGAAAAGAAAGTCGTTCAAGGAGGAAGGCTCAGCTACAGAAACCTACAGCCTCACAGACTGAGCAAGACAGGAAAGCAGCACTGCAGGCTGTAGCACAGATCATGACCTCACAGAAGCAAGACAGGGCAACAGACGCTTCGTCGGAATCAAGGTACGTGGCCTCGGACCCAGGGACTGCACTGGTGGTGAGAATCACTTGCCAAAAAAGACACCTCAATCGGCAGATGATATAATATGAGAACTATTGATGACCCTATTAGTGGAAGAGATGTGGCGCAGCGGCCAGGGCGCCTGACTCCAGACTACGGGGTTCACGGTTCAATCCCCGATGCCGGCGGCAGGTTAGCCCAGCACCATGTGACTCTGGGCAATAGCTCGCTTAATCTTCCCTACGGCCCCGAGCGCCTTGACACCCTCGGGTAATTGTGCGCTTTACAAATACTGGATTTCATTTCATTTTCATTTCATCTGATGCGCTTCTGCACTTGAGCTGAAGGGGGACGCATGGGAATATTGTATAGGCTTTTGGTTGTCCCTCTGGGTGTTGGAGTACAATGGAAACACTGCGTCCCCGTAGGCCACCGGGGCGACCCTTGATACCAGAGGAAGGCCGGGACAGGCACCATGTGCTTGATCCACTTCAAGTCTCCACCCCCTAATAAAGTGTTCCACCTAGCAAGCTAAAGGAGGAGTTCTAATCATAATGTTTTGGTTTGTTTACAGGATTGGGTGGCTAGCTGTTGCGCTGCTGCCCTTCGGTGGGGGAGTTGGTTTATGGGAGTTAAGGTTGCGCATCCAGGGGTCCGACTATAATTCCACTTTGACTATGGGGCCCGGTTGGCAATGTCATGGGGAGCTGGGGAGGGGACGAAGCTCCTTATACCTCAATGACAACTATTGGTACTCCCATTAGGTAAATAAAATTACTGTCCTGGAATGTCTGAAGAATGGGATCCCCTGCCAAACACCATAATATTCATAGCTACATCTGCCATAGGGGAGCGCACAGTGTGATGCTACGAGAGACCCATCTCATGGTGGAAGAGGGCGTTCGCCTTCAGCAGAGATGGCGCTGTCAACTATTTGCAACCTCATACTCACCATTTTCATGGGAAGCCCTGCTATGGGTAAGAGTGGGTACCCCATTTAAGGCAACATTTACTTCTTTCAATCCAGAGGGACGTTATGTAATAGTGAAGGGCAGACTATTGGGCAAAGAGGTGACAATTGGGAGTATATACACCCCAAATCAGGATCAGACACAGTTCCTTCAGCAATTGGCCAGGCCCCTGCCAGGAGTGGCAGTGAGTGACCTACTCTTGGGAGGGGACTTTAACTGCATGGCAGACATACATCTAGATAGTGTGAGAAGTTGGCCTGGTATATGCTGTCCACTAATTATAGTGGGCACCTTGCACCAGTCCAAACAACCCCTTATTGGAGATAGGTTAAAGACAACCTTTATTGAAAGCTATCCTAGTGGTAGCTATGGAGAGCAGCCTTCAGGCTAAGTCTTGAAGGAATGTAAAGCAGCTTGTTTTACCAGTCTATAATCTCTTGAGTGACCAAATGAAAGAGGACCACACCAGGTATATATTTAAAATATATGTATTTAGTCTTAAACACACCCCTCTAGTCTCTTTATGAGGCTAGAGTTCGAAATACATAAGTTACAAGTCGAATATCAACAGTAATAGCACAAATACACGTTTGAGCCCTAGGGGCGTACCAAACCATATACCAATAAAGTGGTATAAGAACCACGACTGAGCTAGACACAAGGCCTAGAGCCTGTAGAAGTGTTTGGCCCTCAAGGAACCACCCAAGGTAGTGACACAGGGGACCCACGGGGGACGCGTGCAGTGTGAGAACACAGCCGCGAGCCGCCGTTGACTTCTATGGGGAATGTCGCGGTTGGAGTTTTAAAGAAAAGGACACTTAGAGGAGGACTTGGAGCAAACCCCTTTAGAACTAGGCTGTTCTAGAGTCAATAACCATGGGAGCACCGGAGTACTCGTGTTACCTCACCCAGGGAAGCCGGGTGCATAGGTGCCTTTCGGGGTCGGGTTTCGTCGTCGTTTTCAATGGCGATCTGCTGCAAAGTGCTGCTGGCGACCAAGTCGAAAGTGTTCGGGTGGATCCAAAGGTGGATCGAAGATCTGAAGAACCTGAAAGCAGAGGGGACAGAGTCTGGGTCACTAGCCAGTGACCAGGTAGGCGATGAGCAGATGCCCACCGATGTCGGGTGCTTCAGGTAGGTTGACGGTTGTCTTGACTCTTCAGCCACGAGGTCCAGGAGGCGTCGACGACAACCAGGAGCTGGATTCGAGCTGTCCCACAATGTCAGTCGATTGCTGGGGTGTCGGCGACCGGATTGGACCCAACAAGCCTTGGCAACGGCAAGTCACGTGGATATAGAAGAAGGACGGTGGTACAGACCAGCAAGGTCTGAAGGACTCACCCAGCAAGGGTAAGTCAGGGCACGTCTGGAGCAACCAAGAAAACCCAAGCAGAAGAAGAGTTGCCTTCGGGAGGGCCCACTAGCCAATGGACTAGCGACCGCGAAGGAGCCTCAAGTGGACGCACTTGGAGCTGGCTTGCAGGACACTCGTGGAGTGGAGGCCAGTGATCTTCAGTGCAGTTGGTGCTGGTGGCAGGGGCTACTTGGAGCCCAAAGCACAACTTTGTGGGAGACCAGGAAGAGGATGCACTTGCAAATGTGCTTGGTGTCCAGGGGTCACGGTTCCACATTACCCACGACAGCTACGGGCCTCAGCTTTGCTGGGGACTCGGGGCAGCCTCAAGGAAGTCTGGAAATCCACCTCTGGTGATGCAAAGACTTCAGCGTCCAGCGGGAGTTTCGGCGATGCAGACTGGACAATTGCTTCTTTGGTGCCTGCCAAGCAGGGGAGTCACTCCTTGACCCCAAGGGAGATTCTTTAGTCCTCTAATCTTGAGTAGAGCGTTGAAGTTCCAGGATTCAGTTGCAGAGTTTCGTCCAGGGATATCTAAAGTCCTAAGGACTGGGGTTCCATACTTATACTAAGTTAGGGGGTTGGACATACTCTGGGGACCCACCTATGGGAGGGTCAGGGAAGAGGGGTGGTTACACCCATTCCCTTTGTCCAGTTTCACGCCAGAGCAGGGGCAGGTAGCCCCTGCAACTGGTTTGAACTGGCATATGCACAGGGACACCAAATGTGCCCCCAGTGCAGGACTTCAAAGCACCAGAGGGTGCTCCCGCCCAGCCCCAATACACACTATCCTGTCTGGGGAGGTGGTTACACCTCCCTTCGACAGGAAACCTATTGGCCAGGCCTCCCCTGCCGGAGTTTCAGTCAGCAGCAGGAGGCCAGACCCGTGTCTGTGGCAGCGGCATCCATTTTGTGATGCCAGGGCTCTGGAAAGAAGTTACCGAGTAGCCCGGTGTGTACATGTCTCTCCCTCTAGAAGGGTGGAATGCTACCCCCGCCACCAGAATTGGCGGGGGGTAGTATTCCAAGATGTTTGACACCAAACACGACATGTTTTGGTGCAGCCAGTCCAAAGTTAGCATTGTACCGCAAGGATATAATGCACTTAAGAGTATATGGTCAGGCTGTACCACAAACAGCATCAGAGGAGGGACTCCGAACGCTGCAGAGGGGCTCTGCTCATGCAGGGGCACCCTCTCACATAAAAACCAAGCACTCTGCCTTCAGGATTGTTAAGGCCTGCCATAGGAGTGACTTATAGGTTTATATGTGTGTGCAATGGTAGTGATATAGGTAGCCTATATCACAGTAAGGGGTGCATGCACCACCTTACCCAGGCTGCAGTAGCAGACCTGTGGTGTCATTTTGGCTGGCCTTCCAGGGGTGGCATAATACATGCTGCAGCCCCTGGTAGGCCTCTGAGGTACCTATGCCCTGGGTACATAGTATACCATATACTAGGGACTTATAAGGGCGCTCCAGATTCCAATCAGAGATGTGCCTAAGTCACATGGAAACCATTTTAGAGAGGAAGCAGCTAGGCTGGGGTTCTGGTTAGCAGGGCCCCAGCCAGACTAAAGTCGAAAAACAGTGAAGCATCAGCAAAAAGTGGGGGTACCCATGTGAAGCAGATCCTACTCTCCTACACAACCCCCCAAACGCAGGGACATTAAACTAACCTTGACCAGTTGAGTCTTCATGTTCTAAGTGGAAATACCTAGAGAGTCCATCTGCATTGGCATGGTTACTCAAAGGTCTATGTTCCACTGTAAAGTCCATCCCCTGTAGGGAAATGGACCACCTAAGCAGTTTGGGGTTTTCACCCTTCATTTGTTTTAGCCATAGGAGGGGCTTGTGGTCTGTTTGAACAAGGAAGTGAGTACCAAACAAGTATGGCCTCAACTTCTTCAGAGCCCAAACCACAGCAAAGGCCTCCCTCTCTATGGCTGACCAACGTTTCTCTCTAGGGGTCAGCCTTCTGCTAATAAAAGCTACTGGCTGATCCTGACCTTCATCATTCAATTGTGACAGTACAGCCCCTACCCCCAATTCAGATGCATCTGTTTGGACAATGAACTTCTTGGAGTAATCAGGACTCTGGAGAATGGGAGCAGTGCACATGGCCTGCTTCAGGTCATCAAATGCCTTTGACAGGTAGCTGTCCACTGAACCTTTTGGGCATTTTCTTGGAAGTTAAGTCATTCAGGGGTGTCACTATTGATCCATACCCCTTGACAAATCTCCTATAGTACCCAGTCAGGCCTAAGAAGGCTCTCACCTGAGTCTGGGTGGTTGGAGCAACCCAGTCCATGATGGTCTGGATTTTGCTCTGCAGTGGTTGAACCTGGCCTCCACCCACAAGGTGGCCCAGGTACACAACCTGACTCTGCCCTATCTGGCACTTGGTGGCCTTGATAGTGAGGCCTGCCTTTTGCAGGGCCTCTAAAACATTCCTTAGGTGGACCAGGTGATCCTCCCAGGTGGAGCTAAAGACAGCAATATCATCTAGATAAGCTGCACTGTAGGCTTCCAGACCTGTGAGGACTGTATTCACCAACCTTTGGAAAGTGGCAGGTGCATTCTTCAGACCAAAGGGAATTACCACAAATTGATAATGTCCACTAGTGGTTGAGAATGCTGTTTTGGCTTTGCATCATCAGCTAGTCTGATCTGCCAGTAGCCAGCTGTCAGGTCAAATGTGCTTAGATGCTTGGCTGAGGCCAAAGTGTCTATTTGCTCATCTGCCCTAGGTATTGGATGGGCATCAGTCCTAGTGACTGCATTGAGACCCCTGTAGTCCACACAAAACCTCATCTCTCTTTTCCCACCACTGGTGTGAGGTTTTGGCACAAGGACCACTGGACTAGCCCAAGGCTATCTGAGGGTTCAATAACTCCCAAATCCAACATTTTCTGGACTTCTGTCCTGATACAGTCCCTGACATGGTCAGGTTGCCTATAAATCTTATTTTTAATAGGCAGACTGTCCCCAGTGTCCACTTCATGAGTGCACCAGGTGGTCTGACTTGGAGTCAGAGAGAACATATGTCTGTACTGATTGAGCACTTGTCTGCAATCTGTTTGCTGCTGAGCAGTTGAGGCTGCCTGCCAAGGCTACAACATCCACTGACCCATCATCAGGGTTCTGTGAGAGCAGGTCAGGGAGTGGGTCACTCTCTTCCTCCTGACCTCATCAGTAGCCATGAGCAAGCCCATGTCTGCCCTGTCCACATATGGCTTCAATCTGTTGACATGGAGAACCCTTTGGGGACTCCTGGGTGTTCCTAGGTCTACTAAATAGGTAACCTCACCCTTCCATTCAACAATGGTATGGGGTCCACTCCACTTGTCTTGGAGAGCTGCTGGGGCCACTGGCTCCAGCGCCCACACCTTCTGTCCTGGCTGGTAAACAGTCAGTACAGCCTTTTGGTCATGCCAGGCTTTTTGCAGTTCCTGGCTAGCCTCAAGGTTTTTAGTTGCCTTTTTCATGTACTCAGCCATCCGGGAGCGGAGACCAAGTACATAGTCCACTATGTCTTGCTTTGGGGGCTTGAGAGGTAACTCCCATCCTTCCTTCACCAAGCACAATGGACCCCTGACAGGGTGACCAAACAAAAGTTCAAAGGGGCTGTAGCCAACCCCCTTTTGAGGCACCTCCCTGTATGCAAACAAAAGGCAGGGCAAGAGTATGTCCCATCTTCGCCTGAGCTTTTCTGGGAGCCCTTTAATCATGCCCTTTAAGGTTTTGTTGAATCTCTCAACTAAACCATTGCATTGTGGGTGATAGGGTGTGGTGAACTTGTAAGTCACTTCACACTCCTTCCACATTGCCTTTAAGTATCCAGACATAAAGTTTGCACCTCTGTCTGATACAACCTCCTTATGGAAGCCCACTCTTGAGAAAATTCCCAGGAGGGCTCTTGCCACCACAGGTGCTGTAGTGGTCCTAAGGGGAATAGCCTCTGGGTACCTAGTGGCATGGTCCACCGCCACCAGGATAAACCTGTGCCAAGATGCTGTTTGGGGATCCATGGGACCAACAATATCAATCCCCACTCTTTCAAAGGGAACCCCCACCACAGGTAGTGGTATCAGGGGGGCCGTTGTGGTGCCACCTGCCTTCCCACTGGCTTGGCAGGTTACACAGGAGCGACAAAACTCCTTGGTGTCTTCAGACATATGGGGCTAGTGAAAGTGAGGGACAATTCTGTCCCAAGTCTTGTTCTGGCTCAGGTGACCTGCTAGAGGAATGTCATGGGCTAGGGTCAATAGGAAGCCCCTGAACTTTAGAGGTATAACCAACCTCCTGGTGGAACCAGGCTTGGGGTCTCTACACTCTGAGTACAAGAGTCCATCATCCCAATACACTTTATGGGGACCACTAGCATTCCCAGCAGCCTCAGCAGCAGCTTGCTGCCTGAGGGGTTCAAGAGAGGGGCAGCTCTGCTGCTCCTGGCTCAGATCTGCCCTGGAAGGGCCCCCTGCCCCCAAGAACTCGACCTGGTCAGGCTCAAGCTCCTCTGGGACAGTTCCTTCCTCAGGACTGAGATCATCCCCCTCAAGAGACTGATCTTCCTTCTGAGCCAAGGGGGAAGGCACTGCCTTAACCCTACTACTCCTCCTCTTGGATGGCACTTGGTCCATTTTTCTAGGATCCAAGGCCTGTTCAGTGTTAGACATTTTGCTCTGTGACCTGGTCACAGCAAACACATCTGCAGGGATCCCCAGCATTTCTGCATGGGTCCTGAGCTCCACTTCTGCCCAAGCTGAAGTTTCAAGATCATTGCCAAGCAAGCATTCCACTGGTAGGTTTGCACTCACCACAACCTTCTTAAGGCCAGTTACCCCTCCCCAGGAGAAGTTAACAACTGCCAGAGTATGGTCTGTTCTGACATTGCTAGCATTGGTCACTTGGTACATCTCACCAAGTATAATCTGCCCAGGATCCACAAGGTCTTGTGTCACCATGGTGACACTCGCCCCTGTGTCCCTAAATGCCAAAGCCTCTTTTCCATTGATTAATGGCTGTTGCCTGTACTTGCCCAGATTACTGGGACTCACAGAGGAGGTCACATCCATGCCTCCATCACAGACTAGGACAGCCTGAGTGAGTTCTCTGACTAGGCCAGAGCTCACCTCATTACCCAGGGTCAACCCTACTAAACCCTTGGTCTGTGTACTCCCACCACCAATTGTAACAGGTGCCTTAGGGGCATTGGTGGGGGCTGGAATAGAGTCTTTGGACTTGGTGCAATCACTGGTCCAGTGTGTCTTTTGCTTACAGACTTTGCACCATGGTTTCTTTTGGCCTTTTCCCTTGTTAGACTATGAATCCCCACCTGAAGAAGATTTTTGGGGGCCTTGTGAAGACTTCTGGTCTTTACCCTTCTCCCCACCCTTATCAGAGTTTTTAGAATCTTGCTTCTTAGGTTCACCACCTTGGTTCTGTACCTTCTGCCTCACCCTGGTTCTGACCCATTTGTCTGCCTTCTTTCCCAATTCTTGGGGAGAGGTCAGATCAGAGTCCACCAGGTACTGATGCAATAGCTGATTTTGACAGTTATTAAGAATCTGCTCCCTCATGATAAGATTGTACAATCCTGTGAAGTCACATACCTTACTGCCCATCAACCAACCTTCCAGAGCCTTAGCAGAACAATCCACATAGTCCACCCAGTCTTGAGCCTGTGCTTTTGGGTATCTCTGAACTTTAACCTGTATTGTTCAGTTGTTAGGCCAAACCCATCAATCAGAGCACTCTTCAAGACTTTGTAATTGTCAGCATCCTCTTCTCTAACAGTGAGGAGCTTATCTCTACCTTTGTCTGCAAAGGAGAGCCACAAGATTGCTGCCCACTGCTCCTGAGGGACCATCTGAACTTTACAGGCCCTCTCCAGTGCAGTTATCCATTTGTGGATGTCATCCCCACTCTGGCAGGGAGGGACAATCTTGCTCATGTTTCTATGGTCATAAGACCTTTCCCTATCTCTGGGGAAATTGCTGCCACCATGGGACTTTAGTCCCATCTTTTTCTCTGTCTATAGAGATCTAGGGACTCCCTGTCTATAGCCAACTGCTGTTTTCTGAGCTCAAGCTGGGCTTGTTCATACTGAAGCAGTCTCTTTCTCCTCTCATGAGAGGATTCCCTCCCATGAGAGGAGACAGAGGTCCCTACTGAGGTGTCAGAGTGGTTAGACTCCTGAGAAGGAGATCTAGTCCTTCTGGGCACACTCACAACTCTTCCTGGGGGACAAAGGGGAGGTCATCCTGGGCCTCCTCCTCTTCCTCAGGAGTAGCTGCACTTTCCAGGTCAGGATCATTGTCATCCCCCTGGCCAGTTTCAGAGGTCAGGTCCTGGGCATTTTCATCCCTGGCCCCTCCCTCTTCTTCTGCCCCACCCTCTCTGCCTACCCTTTCAGACCTTAGGGGTCTTCTAAGATCATCTAGCAGAAGCCTCTCCAGGAGACGTTGGGTGTTGGCACTTTTGCCTGTCTTCAACTTCCCAACTTTGCACAACTCTCTCAATTCCAAGAATGTGAGGTTGTCATATCTGGATGGCAGGAGCTCACTGGTTCCTGGCAGTGAAGACATTACTAGTGTGGTGTGGTGTATGTACTACCTACTCTAGTGTGGCCTACTAAACTCTCTTGAGTTGTAGAAAGGGTGTGCTATCCTTTAACACACAACTCTAAGTTCAGTAGAACTTACTGTATCCTAAGCTTGATTTATATGTACCTAAGGTACCCTTAGTGGTTTTCAGTTGATCTATTCAATTGAGATTACCGGGTAAAACAATAGCAAGCTGGAATCCCACACGCTGCCCACCAATGTGAGAAGTTGGCCTGGTATAGGCTGTCCACTAATTATAGTGGGCACCTTGCACCAGTCCGAACAACCCCTTATTGGAGATAGGTTAAAGACAACCTTTATTGAAAGCTATCCTAGTGGTAGCTATGGAGAGCAGCCTTCAGGCTAAGTCTTGAAGGAATGTAAAGCAGCTTGTTTTACCAGTCTATAATCTCTTGAGTGACCAAATGAAAGAGGACCACACCAGGTATATATTTAAAATATATGTATTTAGTCTTAAACACACCCCTCTAGTCTCTTTATGAGGCTAGAGTTCGAAGTACATAAGTTACAAGTCGAATATCAACAGTAATAGCACAAATACACGTTTGAGCCCTAGGGGCATACCAAACCATATACCAATAAAGTGGTATAAGAACCACGACTGAGCTAGACACAAGGCCTAGAGCCTGTAGAAGTGCTTGGCCCTCAAGGAACCACCCAAGGTAGTGACACAGGGGACCCACGGGGGACGCGTGCAGTGTGAGAACACAGCCGCGAGCCGCCGTTGACTTCTATGGGGAATGTCGCGGTTGGAGTTTTAAAGAAAAGGACACTTAGAGGAGGACTTGGAGCAAACCCCTTTAGAACTAGGCTGTTCTAGAGTCAATACCCACGGGAGCACCGGAGTACTCGTGTTACCTCACCCAGGTAAGCCGGGTGCATAGGTGCCTTTCGGGGTCGGGTTTCGTCGTCGTTTTCAATGGCGATCTGCTGCAAAGTGCTGCTGGCGACCAAGTCGAAAGTGTTCGGGTGGATCCAAAGGTGGATCAAAGATCTGAAGAACCTGAAAGCAGAGGGGACAGAGTCTGGGTCACTAGCCAGTGACCAGGTAGGCGATGAGCAGATGCCCACCGATGTCGGGTGCTTCAGGTAGGTTCACGGTTGTCTTGACTCTTCAGCCACGAGGTCCAGGAGGTGTCGACGACAAACAAGGGGCTGGATTCGAGCTGTCCCACAATGTCTGTCGATTGCTGGGGTGTCAGCGACCGGATTGGACCCAACAAGCCTTGGCAACGGCAAGTCACGTGGAAATAGAAGAAGGACGGTGGTACAGACCAGCAAGGTCTGAGGGACTCACCCAGCAAGGGTAAGTCAGGACACGTCTGGGGCAACCAGGGAAGCCCAAGCAGAAGAAGAGTTGCCTTTGGGAGGGCCCACTAGCCAACGGACTAGCAACTGCAAAGGAGCCTTGAGTGGACACACTTGGAGCTGGCTTGCAGGACACTCGTGGAGTGGAGGCCAGTGATCTTCGGTGCAGTTGGTGCTGGAGGCGGGGGCTACTTGGAGCCCAAAGCACAACTTTGTGGGAGACCAGGAAGAGGATGCACTTGCAAATGTGCTTGGTGTCCAGGGGTCACGGTTCCAAGTTACCCACAACAGCTACGGGCCTCAGCTTTGCTGGGGACTCAGGGCAGCCTCGGGGAAGTCTGGAAATCCACCTCTGGTGATGCAAAGACTTCAGCGTCCAGCGGGAGCTTTGGCGATGCAGACTGGACAATTGCTTCTTTGGTGCCTGCCAAGCAGGGGAGTCACTCCTTGACCCCAAGGGAGATTCTTTAGTCCTCT
The DNA here is from genome assembly GCA_963921515.1 of Calotriton arnoldi. NCBI lineage: Eukaryota > Metazoa > Chordata > Amphibia > Caudata > Salamandridae > Calotriton > Calotriton arnoldi. The sequence goes on along the minus strand of CAWUFW010011239.1, from coordinate 83,208 downwards.
AATCTTGAGTAGAGCGTCGAAGTTCCAGGATTCAGTTGCAGAGTTTCGTCCAGGGATATCTAAAGTCGTAAGGACTGGGGTCCCATACTTATACTAAGTTAGGGGGTTGGACATACTCTGGGGACCCACCTATGGGAGGGTCAGGGAAGAGGGGTGGTTACACCCATTCCCTTTGTCCAGTTTCACACCAGAGCAGGGGCAGGTAGCCCCTGCAACTGGTTTGAACTGGCATATGCACAGGGACACCAAATGTGCCCCCAGTGCAGGACTTCAAAGCACCAGAGGGTGCTCCCGCCCAGCCCCAATACACACTATCCTGTCTGGGGAGGTGGTTACACCTCCCTTCGACAGGAAACCTATTGGCCAGGCGTCCCCTGCCGGAGTTTCAGTCAGCAGCAGGAGGCCAGACCCCTGTCTGTGGCAGCGGCATCCATTTTGTGATGCCAGGGCTCTGGAAAGAAGTTACCGGGTAGCCCGGTGTGTACATGTCTCTCCCTCTAGAAGGGTGGAATGCTACCCCCGCCACCTGTATTGGCGGGGGCGTAGTATTCCAAGATGTTTGACACCAAACACGACATGTTTTGGTGCAGCCAGTCCAAAGTTAGCATTGTACCGCAAGGATATAATGCACTTAAGAGTATATGGTCAGGCTGTACCACAAACAGCATCAGAGGAGGGACTCCGAATGCTGCAGAGGGGCTCTGCTCATGCAGGGGCACCCTCTCACATAAAAACCAAGCACTCTGCCTTCAGGATTGTTAAGGCCTGCCATAGGAGTGACTTATAGGTTTATATGTGTGTGCAATGGTAGTGATATAGGTAGCCTATATCACAGTAAGGGGTGCATGCACCACCTTACCCAGGCTGCAGTAGCAGACCTGTGGTGTCATTTTGGCTGGCCTTCCAGGGGTGGCATAATACATGCTGCAGCCCCTGGTAGGCCTCTGAGGTACCTATGCCCTGGGTACATAGTATACCATATACTAGGGACTTATAAGGGCGCTCCAGATTCCAATCAGAGATGTGCCTAAGGCACATGGAAACCATTTTAGAGAGGAAGCAGCAAGGCTGGGGTTCTGGTTAGCAGGGCCCCAGCCAGGCTAAAGTCGAAAAACAGTGAAGCATCAGCCAAAAGTGGGGGTACCCATGTGAAGCAGATCCTACTCTCCTACAGATAGATTCTGTTAGACCTGGCATCTTTTGGCATGTTTCCCCTGTCTTTTTGCTTACTGACTTCCTGGTTTTGACTGCTGGTTTAGAGTCTCTGCTCACTCTTTCACTGCTGTCCAGTGTTAAAGTGCAAGTGCTCTTATTGTAAAATGGATTATGGATTGGTGCTTCCATGATTGGCATATTTGATTTACTGGTAAGTCCCTATTTAAGTGCACTGAGAGTGCCAGGGCCTGTAAATCACTGAGAGTGCCAGGGCCTGTAAATCAAATTCCGGTTCAGGGAAGACCTGGCTTGGCAGTTTGGGCTGGACTGTTCCCATAAGGCACAGGGTCAAGACTGATTGGCATAAAGCTGGGTCTGAACTGAGGTGGCGAAGTGAGCTAAAGAATGATGATGGATTCAACAAAGATCTGTGACTGGAGGTGAGTGTCTGAAACGTTTCAGCGCTCCGCCCATCATCTCCTTGTGTTTTCTTTGTTCGCCCTAAGTTGGTAGTGTATGCCCAGACGTGGGTCCCTTGCTCACTTTGCCACTGGATTCATGCTAGCCTGGCTGATAAAGGGTGTTACCCAGAAACCGGTCCCAGGATGCTTGTTTCCGGTTCAGGGAAGACCTGGCTTGGCAGTTCGGGCTGGACTGTTCCCATGAGGCACAGGGTCAAGACTGATTTGCATAAAGCTGGGTCTGAACTGAGGTGGTGAAGTGAGCTAAAGAATGATGATGGATTTAACCCAGATCTGTGACTGGGGGTGAGTGTCTGAAAAGTTTCAGCGCTCCGTCCATCATCTCCTTGTGTCTGCTTTGTTCGCCCTAAATTGGCAGGGTGTGCCCAGACGTGGGTCCCTTGCTCACTTTGCCACTGGATTCAAGCTAGCCTGGCTGATGAAGGGTGTTACCCACAAACCGGCCCCAGGATGCTTGTTTCTGGTTCAGGGAAGACCTGGCTTGGCAGTTCGGGCTTGACTGTTCCCATAAGGCACAGGGTCAAGACTAATTTGCATAAAGCTGGGTCTGAACTGAGGTGGCAAAGTGAGCTAAAGAATGATGATGGATTCAACCCAGATCTGTGACTGGGGGTGAGTGCCAGAAAAGTTTCAGCGCTCCGTCCATCATCTCCTTGTGTTTGCTTTGTTCGCCCTAAGTTGGCAGGGTATGCCCAGACGTGGGTCCCTTGCTTACTTTTCCACTGGATTCAAGCTAGCCTGGCTGATGAAAGGTGTTACCCAGAAACCGGTCCCAGGATGCTTTTTTCCGGTTCAGGGAAGACCTGGTTTGGCAATGCGGGCTGGACTTTTCCCATGAGGCACAGGGTCAAGACTGATTTGCAGAAAGCTGGGTCTGAACTGAGGTGGCGAAGTGAGCTAAAGAATGATGATGGATTCAGCCCAGATCTGTGGCTGGGGGTGAGTGGCTGAAAAGTTTCAGCGCTCTGTCCATCATCTCCTTGTGTTTGCCAGTGGGCTTGCAGGACTGATTGTGCCACCCACACGAGCAGCCGTTCAAAGGGTTTATGTGCAAATGCTTTACACATTGGCTCTGAAATAAGCCCGACTGCTCATGCAAAGCTACCAAGGGGGTGAGCAGGGGTTATTTTGGGAGTGTATCCCCCTCATCCTGACTAGAAGAAGGGGCCCCTATTTGGACTTAGGTGCAAACCATTGCCAACTAGAGACACCCATTTCTAACATTGGTTGTAAGCGGTGAGGATAGGACTTGCGTTTGCACTTGACCTACAATTATTGGTATGCACTACTACCATATCGCAGACCATTACGTACCACATTCTGTTTCTTTTTGTGTCTATTTTGGTCTTTCCATCTTTTTGAACTTAAACATCCTATTGGATCATGCCTGGTACAACAGCATCATCAATTGCATCCATAGAAGTGGCCTTTGAGGAGGAAAGATTGGAAACCTAAAATGTCAAAGAGTTGAAGGCTATTTGTAAAAACCTAAAAGTCCAAGTCAGAGGACTCACCATGAAGGAGGAGCTACAAAAGTCACTGAGGGCCTGTGTAGCAGCCAGACATGCCAGTGGGCAGTCTGGAGATCTTAGTGTTGAGGCAGAGGAGCCTAGGGTAGATGTGCTTTTGAGACAGGGGGAGCCCTCCAGGCTGGGCAGCAGTGGTGTGTCCCCAAACGAGCTGGAGGACAGAAAGGAAGCTAGGATACATCATATAGAGATTTAGAGGCTCAAGATGGAATCACAGAAGATGGTTTTAGACCATGAGCGTGGGCTCAAGGAGCTGGAGTTAAAAAGTAAATCCAGCACGGTTGGTGGCAGCAATTCCACAGTGCACTCAAACAGGATTGCGCAAATTCCCAAGAATGTAGGCAAGGAATTTTAAAAGGGTGATGACATTTAAAGGTGGTTTCTGGGCTATGAGGCGGCTATAAACATGAATGGGGTCCCTGAAAAGCATTGGGGGGCAGGATTGTGGCCTCATTTCTCAGAAGAGGGGAGGGACACTTTGTTGGCTTTGGGTAAGGGGTACATCACCTACACTGACATGAAGGAGGCCCTTCTCACTAGGTCCCACTCCTGATAAATATCAGGATCATTTTCAGTCTAGTAAGAAAACTGATTCCCAGACATGGTTGGAATGTGTGGATTTGTTCTGCAGGGCACTGGATGGTTGGGTGAAGGGCAGCAATGTAACAGATTTTCAGGGGCTGTGCAATTTGATTATGTAGGAGCACTTGTCTGTTTGCAGAGCTGCACCAGCACTTAACTGATATAAAGCTGACTGGCCCCAGCCTAGCGCTTGGGAAGGAGGGGTAGCCACAGGAGGATGGGGATCCCGCATAAATTAACCTTGTCTCACTAGGGGACAGTGAGATGGTCCCTGGAAACCAGGTGCCTGCTAACACTAAAAAATACAGTGCCTGGGTGATCATCAATGGGAGGAGGGATGAGCCTCTCAGAGATACTGGAGCCAGTGTGACCTCAGTCCAGGAGTTGAGTCAAAAGAAAGAACAGAGGACGGTCGCCAATCAGGATGATTGTGATAAGATACAGGACTTCTTTCTAGTTAAGGTTAAAGACATCATTATGGAAATAGGCAACACTCGTATAAGTCCCTGCCCTCTATCAGTGGTAAATCCATCAGATTTTCAGGGCGGCTCTCTCTCAGTCTTTCCTGCACTTGACTCAAACAGCTTAGCCCATATTGTGGCCAAGGTAAAATCTGGGTCACCAGAAGATCCCTGCCCTCCTAGGGTGTTTAAAATGGTCCTTCCTGCGGTTGGGCCAGAGGTGCTGTCCCTACTAAACCTGTCCTTCGCAACAGGGAGTATTCCACACAAATTCAAGGAAGCTATGGTGATTCCACTGCTGAAGAAAGCAGGGGCGGACATCAATAACTTGAAGAACTTCCGACCCATCTCCAGACTTCCATTTTTGGCTAACGTACTTGAGCAACATGTGCTCAGAGTTCTCACGACCTTCTTGGAAGAACATCAGCTGTTACATGCACGGCAAGCAGGATTTAGGGCCCACAACAGTACTGAGTTGGTGATGCTCTCAGTACTGGACAAACTGAGGCTCGCAGCTGATAAGAAGAACCCCTCAGCACTGATCCTATTAGACCTCTCAGCAGCATTCGACACAGTGAACCACGTGCAGCTGCTGGCCCGTGTTAGGCAGTTGGGAGTCACCGGGACGGTCCTCCAATGGATCGCCTCCTTTCTGAAGGATCGGTCTCAAAAGGTCCAACTAGGGGAATGTACATCTAGGTATGGTGCCCTGCCATGTGGGGTTCCGCAGGGCTCTGCTTTGCCCCCCCTGCTTTTCAATATTTACCTTCAGCCATTGGTAGAAGCATTGGCAAAACTGGAATGTCAGGTGTTCAATTATGCCGATGACACCCAACTAATTGTGCGAGTTGACAATTCCACTCAGGCACAGCTTAATGTTCAGAACATCCTCCGGTTCACTATGAACTGGATGACCTCCAATTCACTTAAGGTAAATCCCGATAAGACAGAGGTGCTTGTCCTCACAACAAGGCCTAACCCCTGGTCCAGCCTCTTTTGGCCACAAGAGCTTGGCACCACCCCGATACCGGTGCCAGCTGTGAAGAGCTTCGGTATCAGGCTAGACACCAAGCTAACTCTAAACAATCAGGTGTCTGCTGTAGTGGGGAGTTGTGTGTGCTTGATGAGGCAACTCCAGAAACTTGCGACCCTGTTGTCATTTTCCACCATGCGTACCGTCGTGTCGGCACTAATCATGTCACGCTTGGATTACGGTAACACAGTATACATAGGGCTTCCTGATAAACTTCTGGGGAAACTTCAGGTGGTTCTAAATGATGCGGCAAGATTGATTTTTAAATTGCCAAGAAGAGCATGCGCCACACCCCTGCTACAACAGCTACACTGGCTCCCTATTGCACATAAAGCACAGTATGGAGTGGCGCCTAACTACATCATAGACCGTTTGAAGCCTTATGTGCCTGGACGATGCCTCCGTTCATCTGAGTCAAGCCTGTTGGCCTGCCCGCGCTTTAATAGAGCCACCTTGGGGGGGGCGGGCCTTCTCAGTTGTGATTCCCCAGCTCTGGAACAAGCTACCGGACAGTATGCGTGGGGAAGCCACCTTACTCCCGTTCAGGAAGAAACTCAAGACCATCTTGTTCACTGAGGCATTTGGATAAGCTCACCCTAATCGTGCTGAGCCCAGCAGGAATAAGGGATTCCCGGGTTCTTGGTCTATGCTGCAAGCGCTTAGAGACCTTTTGGTGATTTGGCGCTCTACAAATATAAACTAACATAACATAACATAACCTGGTCTCTGAGGAGCAAGTAGTCCCCGGGGCATTCCAACAAGTTGTTGCTGTGGGCAACTCAGAGCACCAGTGTATGGTGGCGCAGGTTCCCTATGAATGAAGGGGGTCTCAGGTCCCTTGAGGGTGGTTGTGAGCCCTACCATGCCTGCAGATTGTCTGCTAGGAAACAACCTGGAGCAGTCCTTGTGGAAGGATGTTGAGCTCAGGCCTCACTTGGAGATGCTCGGGTTGCCAGTGTGGGCGTGCATGACCACTCAGTCAATGGCAGCTGGGAAGGGTGATTAGAAAGGCCCAGAACCTGAGATTGTGGCCTAGGTTTCTGCCAAGAGAAAGGGAAGGGGGTGCAGAAAACTCACCCCTGAGGTTCCCACGGTCCAGGAGGAGGCTGACCTTGAGGGGGACGCCCCGGTACCTACAGGGGAGCAGGTAGCTGAACTGGGGGACTTATCTGAGCTGACCCATTGGCAGCAAGAAGGTGATCCCATCATGGAAGAATTCTGCAAGGAACAGAAGGAATGCCATTCTCTAGAGGGCTTGCAGCAGCAGGCTGCAAACCAAGCAGCTGGTGATCAGTCTGGATCACACTGGATCTATTGGGAGAATGATCTCCTATACGGCGAGCCTAAGGTCGCTGAGCCTGGGTCATCCCATGTGCTGGTGGTACCCCAGCCTTTCAGGACCTTCATACTGGGTCTGGCTTACGACTTGCCTTTGGCAGGACATTTGGGGCAGGACAAGACCTTTGACAGGATTGTCACCCACTTCTTTTGGCCCCAAATGCGAAGGCAGCCAGATGCGCATTGTAGGTCTTGTCAGACTTGCCAGGCAAGTGGTAAGAGTGGGAGGAAGTGTAAGGCTCCTCTCCATCCTTTTCCAGTTGCAGGAACCCCTTTTGAAAGGGTTGGGATGGATATTGTGGGGCCACTGGATCCCAAGACAGCCATGGGCAATAGGTACATCCTGGTCTTGGTGGACCATGCCACCCGGTACCTGGAGGCTATCCCTCTCAGGACAACGACGGCACCAGTGGTGGGCTGGGCATTAATGGGGACCTTTGCCCATGTGGGTTTCCCCAGAGAGGTGGTTTCTGACCGTGGGACCAATTTCATATCTAAGTATGTGACATCCCTGTGGGAGGAGTGCAGTGTAACCTACAAGTTCACCACTCCTTACCACCTACAAGGTAATGGTTTGGTGGAGAGATTCAACCAAACTTTGAAGGGCATGATCAAGGGTCTAACAGAACCCATGAGGCGTAAGTGGGACGTCCTCTCACGATGCCTTCTCTGTGCATACAGCGAGGTACCACAGAAGTCCTTCGGGCTCAGTCCCTTTGAGCTTTTGTGTGGGCACCCTGTGAGAGGACCTCTCAGTTTGGTCAAGGAAGGCTGGGAGACAGCTCCCAGGAAAACTCCCCAGGATGTATTTACCCTCATGCTTTTCTCCAGGAACCAAACTTCCCGCTTCAGGAAACTTGCTCAGGAGAAACTGGAAACAAGCCAGGAGGAGATGAAACGCTGGTATGACCAGAATGCCACTCTGGTAGAGTTTCAGCCTGGCCAGAAAGTGTGGGTGCCCCAGTTGAACCTTGTGCCTTGCAGGACAAGTGGACAGGGCCTTTTCAGGTGGTTGAGCGCAAAAGTAATGTCACCTACCTGGTGAATTTGCAGACTCCCAGGAATCCTTTGAGGGGCCTCCATGTGAACTGCCTCAAGCCTCACTTTGAGAGGTCAGAAGTGAGCATGCTCTTGTCGACAGATGATGGGGTGAAAAAGGGGAGAGTGAACCTCTCCCTGACCTCTTGTCTACCAAGGATCATGATGGGTCAGTGGAAGGTGCGATCCTCTCCCCTACACTGACCCCAGAGCAGCAGAGTGGCTGTCACTATTTGTTGGGGCAGTTTGCCACGCTGTTCTGCCTGACCCCAGGTGTTACTCAGTGGTGTACCCATGACGTAGACACTGGTGACAGCCCTCCTGTGAAACACAAGATTTACAGGTTGACTGAGCGGGTCAGAACCAGCATCAAAGAGGAGGTCTTTAAGATGTTGGCGTTAGGGGTGATTGAGCCCTCCAATAGTCCTTGGGCCAGCCCAGTGGTGTTGGTCCCAAAGGCTGCTGCACCCAGTACCACTCCTGAACTGCGGTTCTGTGTGGACTACCGTGGGCTCATTGCCGTCACCAGGACTGACATGCACCCCATCTCCAGAGCTGATGAGCTCATCGATCGGTTGGGAGCTGCCAAGTTCCTCAGCACGTTTGACTTGACGTCTGGGTACTGGCAGATCGCCTTAACCGAGAGGGCCAAGGAGAGGTCAGCATTTTTAACCCCAGAGGGGCACTACCAGATTCGGGAGATGCCCTTTGGGTTGAAGAATGTCTCCGCCACCTTTCAGAGGTTGGTCAACCAGGTGTTGGCTGGACTGGAGGATTTCAGTGCCCCCTACCTGGACGACATTGCAGTGTTCAGTTCCAGCTGGGAAGAGCACTTGCAGCACCTCTGGGAAATCGTTGAAGGCTCTGCAGAGGGCAGGCCTCACAGTCAAGGCCAGTAAGTGCCAGATCGGGCAGGGATCTGTCATGTACTTGGTACCAGGTAGGAAGCTGCCAGGTTGAGCCCCCTACAGCCTAAGATTGACACCATTCTGGCTTGGCCCAGACTGAGGTGAGAGCCTTTTTAGGTTTCACAGATTTTATAGGAGATTTGTCAAGGGCTATGGCACCATTGTTTCCCCCTACACAGAGCTGACTTCCAGGAAGCAGCCCAAGAAGGTGATCTGGACTGATGCCTGCCAGAAAGCTTTTGATGCCCTGAAGGCAACTATGTGCATGGCGCCCGTGCTCAAGGCACCTGAGTTCTCCAAGGAATTCGTAGTGCAGACTGACGCTTCAGAGCATGGTGTGGGAGCGGTGCTCTCACAACTTAACGAAGAGAGATTAGACCAGCCTGTAGTCTTCCTTAGCAGGAGACTACTCCCCAGGGAACAGAGGTGAAGTGCCATAGAAAGAGAAGCTTTTGCTGTTGTCTGGACAGTGAAGAAGCTAAGGCCCTACCTGTTTGGGACTCACTTCCAAGTTCAGACAGACCACAGGCCCCTCAGATAGTTGATGCAAATGAGGGGTGAGAACCCAAAGCTGTTGAGGTGGTCCATCTCCGTACAGGGAATGGACTTAACTGTGGAACACCGCCCTGGCACAGAACACGCCAACGCTGATGCTCTGTCCAGGTTCTTCCGCCTTAGTGAAGAGAACTCCAAGGAGAATGAGCAGTTCTTCCTACTTTCAGCTGGAGGGGACATGTGTTAGACCTGGCATCTTTTGGCATGTTTCCCCTGTCTTTTTGCTTTCTGGCCTCCTGGTTTTTGCTGGTTTAGTGTCTCTGCGCACTTTCTCACTGCTGTCCAGTGTTAAAGTGCAAGTGCTCCTACTGTAAATTGGATTATGGATTGGTGTTTCCATGATTGGCATATTAGATTTACTGATAAGTCCCTAGTAAAGTGCACTGAGAGTGCCAGGGCCTGTAAATCAAATGCTGCTAGCGGACTTGCAGCACTGATTGTGCCAACCACACGAGCAGCCGTTCAAAGGGTTCTTAGACCTGCCACTGCAGTGTCTGCATGCAGTTTTTACTGCCATGTCGACTGGGCAAGTGCACCCACTTGCCAAGCCCTAATCTTCCCTTTTATTACATGTGAGGCACCCCTAAGTTAGGCCCAACATACCCTTATCGGCAGGGCGCAGTGTATGTGAAAGGTAGGACATGTCCTGGTGTGTGTGATATGTCCTGATAGTGAACTTCAGTGTAATTCATTTTTGACTGTTGAAAAGCTATCTGTCCTATAGGATAGAATGGGGAATACTCTGTAACAGAGTTTAGTATGCCTGAACTCTGAATGTAAAAATACATCTTTTAGTAAAGATGATTTTTATGTTCTGTGTTTGAAAATACCACTTTTAGAAAGTAGGCATTCTCTTGCTTAGCCATACTGTGTGTCTGTGCTGGGTTGTGAATTGACTGTCTCGTTTTACAGTGACAGGGGCTGGGGATGTGCATTCTCTTCAGACAGCCACTGGGGGGGGGGGCGAGGTGTGTCCTGCCTTTCCTGGATGAGCCAGGGCTGGGTTGAATAGACCTGGGTCGCATTTAGAATAGTGGGAGGAGATTTCCTTGCACATGAATGGGGTTGGCCTGCCTTGGACAATGCTGTCTCCACCTCCTGCCGAGACGCTGGGCCAGAGAGGACCAAACATTTTTGGGCTAAGCACAGACACTCTCTGCCCAAGAGAACAAAGAGAAATGCAGTATAAATATTGGGTCCCAGGCCCCAGAACTTTAGAACTCGCTTGGATCAAGGAACCTGCCAAGAAGAAGAGCCGGAAGTTCTGCTAGGAGGAGTACTGCTCCTTTGCTGTGTTGTTGCTTTGTTGGGTTGGCCTGCAGTTGCTGCTTCTGCTTTGGGCTGTGAAAGGACTGGACTGAATTTTCTTTTACTTGCTGCTGAGTATCTCCAGGTGCTAGAAATAGAGGTTGCCTCTGTACACGGAGTCTCAGGGACAGCAAAGGCTTCACCTACCTCAGGCGTCACCTCTGGAACCCCGGTTTCAGTTGCCAAAGAGGGAGAAAGCAGCCAACACAGTTTCCGACACCGCTGCGGACTCCATGTCGTGAAGGCACAGCAGAGAGCACCACCGCACTTCGCACCACAACCCTGGTCATACGAACGCTGACGACCAACGCCTCCACCGACCCACTGCTTGCACCGTGACCTGTGGGCACCGCACTCCAAATTGCCTCGCTTCACTCTGCCGCCCTGGTCTCACCTACAATGTCGCTGACCGCTGACTGCGACACCTATAATTGCAGCGTGGTTTGGGGTTACACGATGCACTGCCCCGTCCCACACCCCAGTCTGGGCTGAACGACGCCAGCTCCCGTCAAGCCGGCACTATCGCTTGCACCGTGACCTGTCAGCACTGCAACAAGCACTGCCTCACTCTGCACCGCAGCCCTGGTCTCACCGACGCCGCTGGACAACCGTCACCGAGCCTCTGCCTGCAACGCAACTTGAAGGCCCTGCAGGCCGCACCGCTACGCTTCACATCACAACCATGACGATTGCCTCGACCGGCCCGCACCGACGGGTCGGTCGGGCAGAACCAAAGGTACTGTTTACGAGCCTGCTGACACTAAAGCTGGTATGCACCGACGCAGTCAGCCGGAACTGTTGGATTCTGTTGTTTTCAGCACTGCATTTTAAAGTTATTTCTGCTAAGCGCCTATTTTTGATAATGTTGGTCTTTTATTGTTTTGGTCTTGTTTGCACAGATAAACATTGGTTATTTTTCTAAAAGTGGTGTGCTGTCCATTTGTAGTGTTTTCACTGTATTACTGTTGGTTATGTGCAAATGCTTTACACACTGCCTCTGAAAAAAGACTGACTGCTGGTGCCAAGCTACCAAGGGGGTGAGCAGAGGTTATTTTGGGAAAGTATCCCCCTTATCCTGACTAGAACGAGGAACCCCTATTTGGACAAAGGTGCAAATCATTGCCAACTAGAGACCCCCATTTCTAACAGATCCACTCCCCCAGTACGGGGTACGCTAGCGTTTGCGATTTCAAAGGGTTTCCGTGACTGGATAGGGATCTGGGAACTTATAGACATTTGGAGACTGCAACATGGGCAACAAAGAGATTACTCCTATTTTTCATCTATTTATTGCTTGCACACTTGGTTAGACATGTTTCTCTGCTCAACCCAACTTAGCTCACATATGACTAACACAGAGTACTTGGGACGCACTTTATCAGGTCACAGCCCATTGCTTCTGAGCCTCTCCCCTGTCTGTGAATGTGTGGCCATCCCAGTTAGGCGCCTTGACCTCGCCCTTTTAGAAGACACCTGTTTCAGAAACTCATTGCAGACCTCTATCTCAGATTACTTCCAAGTGAATCAGGGTACGGCAAGTACCTCCCTGATTGAATGAGATGCGCTTAAGGTGGTGGTGAGAAGCCAGTTCATGGGCTAAACGGAGGGCATGTGGTGAGATCTCAGTAGGTAACTCCACACACTTGAGGCTCTGATACACTCACTGGACATTAGACTTGGGGCAGGAAATGTGGCAGCTCTCGGAGGCCAAGAGTCAACATAATGCAGCCCTGGAAATGTTGCGTCTGCTAGATCACCGCGCTTACAAGAAAGGCAACATGTGGAGGGGGGACAATCAGGAAAGCTATTGGCTTGGCTAGTTATGCCCGAGAGTAGGAGCACACCCATTACCTAATTACTGAATAAAGACGGGGCCACACTGTATTCCCTAAGGTTATTAATTCCGCCTCTTTAAGCACTACACCGCCTTATATGGGAAACCAAATGAACTACCACCAGAAACCATAGACGAGTACTTAGGATCACTTCAACTATGTACAGTAGATCCTACTGTGCAGAAAACGTTGGGGGAAGCACAAGAAATCCATGCAGCTATAAAGGACATGGCAAAGGAAAAACTCCGGGCCCAGACAGGTTCCCCACAGAGTTTTATTCCTCATTTGTACCTCTCCTGCCCCCCACCTGGAGAGGGCATACGCGGACCCGCTACATATTGGTCAGCTGCTGGATTCCACTAGGGAGGCATTAGTGGTCCCCTTACCTAAAACCAAATCTGGGATGGCCAGTCCATCTGAGTTTTGCCCACTCTCCATGTTAAATATGGATTTCAAGGTACTCAGTAAAATACTAGCCATGGGACTGCTTCCACATATGTAGGGCCTGAGCCATGCTGACCAAAATGGATTCATATCAACTATATCAACCTCCGGGAACCTCTGAAGACTCTATCATGTCTTATTCCACCATGACATATCTGACTACCCAGATGCCATGGTAATGGCGGTCGACTTGGAGAAAGCAGTCCACTCCCTGAGATGGGATTTTTTAATGCTAGTTATGAAGAAGATGGGATTGGGAGATGGGTGGCTTCGATCTGTACGGCTGCTTTATGCGAGCCCCACAGAAAGGATCAGGACAGGGGGCATCATCTCAGCCTCCTAAGATGTCCACAGGGGGACCAGGCTGGGCTGCCCATTGTCCCCCCTATTGTTTTCCTTAGCTATTGAGCCGTTAGCAGAACGTTTTAGGCAGGAAGGGACACAACAGGGTCTACTTCTTGAGAGACGGGAACACATAATTTCCCTATATGCAGATGACTTATTGCTAAATCTGAGAGATGGTAAAACAGGGGATAAAGCAAACACAAAGAGATGATGGACGGAGCGCTGAAACTTTTCAGACACTCACCCCCAGTCACAGATCTGGGTTGAATCCATCAACGTTCTTTAGCTCACTTCGCCACCCCAGTTCAGACACAACTATATGCAAATCAGTCTTGACCCTGTGCCTCATGGGAACAGTCCAGCCCAAACTGCCAAGCCATGTCTTCCCTGGACCGGAAACAAGCATCCTGGGACCGGTTTCGGGCTAACAGCCCTCATCAGCCAGGCTAGTTTGAATCCAGTGACAAAGTGAGCAAGGGACCCACGTCATTACCCCAACCAGAACCCCTTCCGACAGGTATTAACTGGGCTCCTGGTTCCTTCAAGCATCTGGGTATACAAGTGTTTCATAAATCAACTGTTCTTATGGAAGGCAACCTTGGGCCGGTGATGCGCCCCCTTAAAACATGCATATCGTTTTGGCGTTCCCTTAAACTACCAGTTATGGCCAGAATGGCATTGTTCAAAATGGTCATGCTCCCACGGCTATTGTATTATTTTGTTAACCTCCCAGTGGTGGTCCCACAGAGGGGGTTCAGGGATTTGGACATGATGCTAAGAGACCTGATCTAGGACGGGGGGTGACATAGAGTTTCACTGGCAATACTGCGGAGGGCTCCAGAGATGGGTGGTCTAGGTGGCCCAGACTTTGAAGCATACCACCTGGTGGCTCAACTTCAATGGCTAGCCCAATGGATCGACAGGAGGGGCCTGGAGACAATAGGCACTAGGGCACTGGTGGACTCACAGGGGTTACTGCTCGCAAATGTTTTAAATCCTAAGGTCAAGATACATGCTCCTGGGGCTCTCTTGAATGTGGCATTGAAATGTTGGAATAGATGTCTCCGACATACGGTAGGGGTCCCGCTTTATGCACCTGACCTCCCCTGGTGGGCCTCCCATGAGGTGATGCCTCCACCCCCTTCACGGCATGTCAAATGCGAGACTCGACAGTGATGGGCATATTAACGGTTCGTGAATGCTTCCAAGAAGGGAAGTTAATTCCATTAGAGGACTTCCTTGCATTACACAATCTGCCCTCTGGTCAGTTCCTAAATTATCATGCATTGATGGGGACCAGACACACATGCAATACTGCAGGCAATGGTGACATTGGAGCAGCACAGCACCTGGTTAAATGGCTATATAGGGCACTCATGGAGATGGCCATACGGCCTCTATGACACACACAAGAGAATAGGGGAGCCTTAGTGGGCAGGGAACTGACTGAGGCAGAGTCAGGTAGAGTCATGAACAGCCCAAAGAAAATCTCTAGGAACACCAACTTTAAGTAAGTTCACACAATTCAAATTTCTGCACATGACCTATCTCACGCCCCATAGACTTAATATCATGTATGGGGCTTTGGAACACCAGTGCCGAGATGTGGAACACCGGATGTAAGATTTGCACATCTGGTGTGGGATTGTTCAGGCCTACAAGCTTACTGGCACCGGATTGTAGAGGTGCTAAATGAGGTGATAGCATGTTCATTGCCCGGCACGGCAGAGGTCTGCCTTCTGGGACTGTTCCCCAGACCTAAAGCTAAGAAAGTGGACACTAAATTTGCAGACTTAGCACTGGTCCTAGCACAGAGGCATATCGCCCTCTGTTGGCAGATGAAGATACGACTTAGAGTGGTGGATTGGGAAAGAGATGTGGACGCCTGGGCCAGGGCAGAAAGAGGGCATTAATGAAAAAAGACAACCAAGGAATGAGGCGATGACCAATTGCGGGGCTATGGTCAGAGGGGGTGCAGGCATGGGATGGCAAGGGTGGAAAGAAACAGGGAGAACCCCCTACTAGCACCCATACTGGAGACCAGTTAGCAGAGAGCTCCAGATCCCCTTCAACAAACCCAGATGGGTGAGGCGGCAAACCCAGCTGAATTTAGAGAATCCCCCCTCAGCTAGATAATAGCCATAGAGACCCTCATATGTCAAGGAGAAGTAGTTACCACATAGATGCAGAACCTATATTATCTAACGAGACCGATTGACCCCAGGATGCCATGTTTTTAAAATGTTTACTATTTTACAAGTTGCATAATGATTTCTTATATTTTATTGGGATATCTGGTATGTGGTAACAATCAGAAACCCCCGAGCAATACTGCGAAATAAAGGCAATGGGCAAAGCTCTGAAGTCAAAACTATTGGGAGTGTTTATTAACCCCATGGAATATACCCTGAAAGTATGAGTGTATTTTAGGAACTGAACAACCCAATTGTTATTTTCTCCTATGATGCCTTTATGTACATGTTTTCGAACAAAACGGCAATAAAGAGATATTTCAACAAAAATAAAAAGGAGGTACCATGTGCGAGAACCTCCCAACTTCTTAATATAAATCAACAGAATTGATATTTCTTTTGATTGACCTTTCTAAATGCATATAGATTGCTGCCCTTTTAGATGCATCAGATAAGTGTCCTGTGCTCATTAGTGCAAATTTCAACAGTAAAGTGCAGCGGTGCACAGCGTGTGAATTGCAGTAATAAAGGGCAATATGCAAAGTGTAAGCCACAACAATAAAGTGCAATGTGCACAGAGTGCAAATTCCTTTTCAAATTGTTCAAAAGGATACAAATTCCTGAATTTCTTTTCTATTATGCAGAGATACATTCCTACTCCCAATTCACTCAATTCTCATGAGCAAACTAGATTCATCTATAGTGAGATTCAAAATCAAAAAAACTCCTCTTATGTTGATCAGGCAAGAACCTCCCATGTGTTTCATCATAGATCATATGTCAAAAAATAGAATTCATATATGCTCATAAATCACGATATACAGACATCCGAGTCATCCCCTATTTTCAAATCAAATGTACATGCATTTCTGCATCTGCATTTAGACCCCAGGGCACCGCTTTGCCCACCTTAATGATCCATCTTGATTCAGTCTTCCTTAGTGCCAACTCCTGACTGTCTCCTTTGGGTGATTTCAAAATTCTCTGTATGCTGTAGTATTGCTGTAGTATTTCATCACCGACATATTACCTTCATGATTCTCTCAAATGTGTTTGGCCATGTCATATATAAGATCTCTATTCATATTTGCTTGAACATGTTGTAAAATGCTCAGTATGACATATTGACAGGATTTCCTATATATATTTTGCCACAATTGCAATCCAGAACATAAACCACAAAGGTTTGTTCTGTCCATGAACACAAGCTTTACATTTTGAGCAGCGCCAAAAGCCTTTCTGATTTTCCACCAACCAATTCGAACTCCCTTCACTTTGACTGCTCATGAAGCTTCTTGTTAAGAAATCACCCAGAGATGCCATTTTTTTGGGGATGTGACTTGGGGATGTTCTGGCAGAATTGCATTCAAATAATTATCCATTTTCAGCAATTTCCAATTTTTGGATATTAATTGTCTTACTTCATGGCTGGAGGCATTGAAGTCCATAAAGGATCTTATATTGTTCTTGACTTCATCACCTTTACTTTGCTTAAATCTTGGGACTAAAAGTTCTGTTCATTTTCGTTGTCAAGCCCTTTTTAATGCATCATCCAATACTGATACAGGATATCCTCGTTTCATGAATCGTTTGTACATATCATCTGCTTGTTTGGCAAACTCCTGATCTTCTGAGCAATTTCACCTAGCTCTTAGGAATTTGCCAAAGAGTATACCCACTTTAACACACATGGATGCCCACTATTAGCGTGCAGTAAACTCTGTGCACTTGTAAGTTTTCTGTGTATTTTAGTACAGATTTTATTCTCTTGGATGTATACTTTAACATCAAGAAATTTTATTTCTTTCACATGGATTTCATGGGTAAATCTCAATCTCTGGGGACTATTGTTCAATGATTGAATAAAATTGATAAGATCTCCTTCCCTCCCATCCCAGATTAAAACAAGTTATCAACAAAACAAACTCATAAAATCACATGTTTCAAACTCGATGTAATCTGTTCTGTCCAGACCATTTCTTCTTCCAACCATCCCATTGTTAGATTGGTGAAAGTGGGAGCAAAAGATGCATCCATAGCTGTCCCTTTCTTTTGTAAATAATAACCTTTGTCATAAAGAAATACATTGTGTGTGAGACATAACTCCAACATTTCCATAATCATTTCCGTATTCTCAAGCAGACTCACTGATGTGGACCTTAAAAAATATTTACAGGCTTGCAAACCATCCCTGTGTTCAATAGAGATGTATAAAGTCACCACATCAATGGTGGCCATCAATTAATCTTGTTGCTATGGGATGTCATTGATCCTATAAAAAAATCCATAGAATCGTTTATGTATGAAGGTAAGTTAGGAACATACGGGAATAAATAAATGTGTATAAACCTTGATGTTTGTTCAAGAAGCGACCCAATTGAGCTTATCATTGGCCTCCCTGAGGGATTCAAGAGCTCCTTGTGCACTTTCGGAAATAAATAAATTGTTGGGCTAATCAGGCTTTCATTCTTCAGATAGGCATACTCCTCATCATCCAATAGAGATCTTTGATACCAATTGTTCAGTTTCTAATTATATAATTTCTTGTGTTTATCAGTGGGATATAGTTTTTCATAATTCTCCTTCTCATTGATCTGCCTCTTGGCCTCTTTGATATATTTGTTTCGATCCATTACGATAATATTTCCTCCTTTGTCTGAGCCCTTGATAATCAGATTCTCATCTTGTAGGTCTTTTAATGTGACCCAGTCATCTTTCGTTATATTCGAATACTGATGTTTGATTTTTGTCATCTTTGTATTGTACGTGACATTTTGTAGATACCTTCTGTTATTACTTCTTGGAAAATATCCACTTTGTTTCCTGGTGGCAACCGTGGACAAAACCTTATATATATCTTTCTCTCTCTCACACACACTTTCCCTTTCCCATAGTTTCCAGCTTCTAGCTCACAGTACCCCGTCCTGGAATGAGAGGTTGTAGTTGGGAGGGACGTGAAAATATACAGTACTAGGGATGTGACTGCAATGGATGTACTGATACTAAATACAACCTGACACACAGTCAAAATGCTCCTGCTGGATTGGAACTGGCACCCCTACTTTTCCACCAAAGGGGTCCATTTATGGATTCTGTCAGTCAGTAATTCGGCCCAAATTTGCATGCAACTTACGCAATGCAGCAAGTATCAGAGTTCCTTCCTGTACAAGAACTATGGTTTAAGACATTTCCCTCCTTGTATGTGTGCTGTAAATTGCACAACACATGCAAAGATAGAAAAAAGATGGGAAATGCCATTTTCCCTCTCATTACGCCTGCCAGAGACAGGCGAAAGGTTTTGTCACAAATCCCTAGCTACATGTTTTTGTATTTAGGTATTTGCATAAAAACCAAGGGTGGTTGCATGAGAACGCCCATGCACCACCTAAGGAACACCCCCTGGATGCAAAGTAATGCAAGATAGTGCATTGAACAGCTTTGGTTACTTTTGGTTCCAACCCAATACCATTAGCAATTTGCGTTCAATTGTAAATCCAAACCTAACAAGGTTTGTGTTAAAAAAATGAAAGACAAACCCAGTGTAAATTCTTTGTAAATATGGGCCTTTGTTCTTTTGTTATCAGCTGGACACTGGTGGGACCTGTGCACCACTGCAAGAACAGAAAACACAATGGATGACACCCAGAAGATCTCAATGTTTGCCAATCCCCCTGGAGATTTTGCCTACATCTTGGAAGCCTGCATAGTCATCCTGCTTCTCTGACCTGAAGAGAGAAGGAGAGCTTACATGACTGCTAATTAGCTGAACTTTACATGTCAGCAAGCTTCATCATATCTTTAGGAAGACTAGCACAAGGCCTAGCGAATGCAAGACCTACATGAGACTGTTTCAATGCACTGAGAATTCCCAGGATCCACGATGTCACCACAGTCTAACAGCTCATGTAGAATAAAGAAGCAGGAATTGCATTATCTTGTTACAAGAGATTCTTCAATCAATCAATCAATCAATCATAGCATTTGTAGAGCGCACTACATACCCGTGAGGGTCTCGAGGTGCTGAGGGGGGGGAGGGGTGCTGCTACTGCTCGAAGAGCCAGGTCTTCAGGAGTCTTCTGAAGGTCAGCAGGTCTTGGGTCTGCCGTAGGCGGATGGGGAGGGTGTTCCAGGTTTTGGCGGCGAGGTGGGAGAAGGATCTGCCGCCGGAGGTCGCTCTTCGGATGCGGGGTATTGTGGCGAGGGTGAGGTCGGCGGAGCGAAGCTGGCGGGCGGGGGTGTAGAGGCTGAGTCGTCTGTCGAAGCATTCTGATATTAGAAAGCGGGGACATGCACCATTCATGAGCCCCATCTTGTGCCCATACTGTGCCAGTATACCCCAATCTTTAGCCATGGAGGAGCAAGGAGGAAGTTGACCTTTAAACCATTGCAATGGTACCTGTGCAACTAAAGACTCAATTATCAACATGTGACATACCGATAACCATATTGTAAGAGTATTCTGTGATGCCAAACTTAGCAGCCACTACTAGTTGGCTTTCATCACAACAATGAATGCTATGAAACTATTGATTGAGTGGATATCTTATTCTCATGCAGTCTTGCAGGGAGCAAACACTTCCAGAGAATCATTGTATCATGTGAAGATCAAAGATACATAGTACACATGAGTGATGGTGAAATCTGCATCACATGTTCTCTGAACATTTTTGAACTACAATTCTGTTGATTATGGAAGGACTCCTCATTGGCCTATTTTTGATACCAATTGAAAGCACAAATTGAATGTGGATACTGTCAATCACAAATGCTCATGGAAGTTAGCTATGGTGAGTACACATCCTTCACATGGTTTGACATTTAGCTTGTCCATGAAAAAGGTGGCTTGGCGCCACAATTAATTGAACAGTCAATGTGCCATATCATTATAATTTAATTGTATAATTTGTTAAAATCTTTGCATGAACAGTATAAGTTTATTATTACAAATAAGTAATATTCTAGTGATCTGGTACTCAAATACAAACATTAAAAATAAACACATTAGAATTGCGATACACACATTAAAAGTTCATACACTTTAAAATAGTATCACATCGCAGCATTGGATTATATTATAAAAGAAATAGAGGCACTTCATTATTCGACCTCTTGGTAGTTTTAACGTTAAAATGGGGTTTACAAATAATTTTCGAGGTATACTGAATTCAAGACAGGTTAACAAAGATGAGAAAGATTATTCTCTAGGTATGTTACACATTTATATCGACCCAACTTTGCAAACTGATTTTTCCCATTAATACTGCGATCGTAAGTGCCTGTCCCACTTTCATCAGACACAGCAACATGTATCACATGCCCCACGATTTGCCTGATGGGAGATTTAGAACCAGTGGCACAGTAGTGCCGGACTATCAGCAGCTTATAAAGCGGTATTATTACAATCATGCAAATCTTTTCCTACACGTCATCGGTCCTGACTACCATGACAGACAGCATAAGGTCCACATTCAAACAATATTTATCCGTATATTATTGGTATTCATATTCACTGCATTGAGGCTGATATGGTTGATGCTGACCATCCTTCTCTACTTTTTCCTGCTTTTGGCAAATTCCAGTAGCTCATTTTGTGCTGTTTCCTGTTGTCTAACATGTAACATAATCAGTAATATGTCCAGGAGGACCAGGAAGCATGTTCTTTCTTTCTTTCATCCATGGTCAAAAGACGGTGGGTCTCATCATGCTACTTTTCCCGGATGTGAAATCACAGTGTGTGATATTTCCTCCGTAGTTTAGCTTTTAAAACTGAAGAATTGCCACTGTTATTAATTGTACAAGTAGCTAACTTGCATTATTCTCTATATTTTGATGCAGTTAAAATGTATTTTGAGTTACTTTAAATGTCTACTATTACTGACCATTCAAAATGCTCTGATTACTTAATGAGAATCGTAATTACACTGAGACCTATTCATCCTGTCACTCCCAGAGACATGCACCTGGCTGCTTTAGCTCCTCCTCCTGGACGGTACCAGTAGTATATTTTTAGGGGGGCATGGCTCTCAGCTATGACCAAACATTAAAGCTGTGCACTACAGGTGCATTCTTTCCCAAATACTAGTAGGGAAAATGTATAGGGCCAGATTCACAAAGGGCCCCCGCACTCATGGCGGGGGCCTTGCAGTCGTGGGGAGTCTCCGTACTCGGGGCAGAATCTCTGCAAATGAGAATTCTCATTGCAGAGATTATGCCCCAAGTGCGGAGACTCCCCACACCTGCGGGGCCTCCACCACGAGTAATGAGGCCCTTTGTGAATCTGGTCCACAAGATGCAAGGTTTTAAAACCAATCAAGAAAAAGGGCCTCCAAGCCTGTATATATTATCACAAAGGATTGAATCCCATAGGAACAGACCCAGATCACACTCAATAGTTCATTTGGTATTTATCATATTTATTTTTATATATATTTTTTATTATTTATTCATACCATACTTTCTCCTGATCTTTGCTATTTACAACATAATTTGCATCAATTAACATATTTTCACATGATTTGTACAAAATTCCACATATTGACATACACCATTTATCACAGGTTCCTTCTATTGTGTATAAGGTTTTAAAGTCCATAATGCCTATTGGTGCTTTTACATTGATGTCATTGGTTGTACTACTAAATATCAACCCCTAGAATATCATGGTACACAAATATCCAGGGCAGAATATATTTAGAGGTAAGTGCATACAGGAAAGTATAGATTTACTATTCCTAACTCCACATCTACATACCTTGAGGATACATATATCACATAGGTACATGTATGTAGAGTGAGGATTAGAAAATCTATAGTAAACTGTCAATATTTTGGATTTAATATTCTGCCCTCAATATTCTATGGCAACAATATTCTGGTTTAAATATTCAGGGTGCACACCTTGTGATTCTATGTGAAGGGATACATGGATTTTTTAAAGATAAATATAAAAGCACACTCAATGAACTTTCCACAATCAAACTTTAACTCCTATCAATTAGATGGGATTCAAAGCAGAGGCATGCAAAGTTGGCTCGCAACTTTGTGTATTTTCTAAACTGTTCAAGCTTTGTGAAATGCAATGATTATGACGTTTTTTTTTTTTTAAATAAGTTGGCCTCAGCTTAGAGCCCTCCCTGCCTCACCTCTTTCCTGAGGTGGTGGATGTGTAGTCTCCACACTCAACATTTTGTTGCTGGAGGATGTCCTACCTGGGATATTCTGCATCAGGAAATCATCACAACTGGAAGGCCCGAAAGGATAAACCTTACCTCAAGTAAAGTTAGGTAACTTAGGATGGATTAAACCATCCACCGATATCTAAATCAGACTCTTAATCTGCTTCATAAAGTGTAGAGTTTCCTAATCCCTTCTACGTAAGTGAAGTTTTAAATCTAACTCACTACTAAATTAAAATATCTTTACAGCTTGGAGCATACCCATCAAGGACATTAAGGGACATTAGTGGCTAACAGTGTGTTTTAAACAATCTCGGGCTGTAACAGTGCTGAAGACTGGATAGAATTTATCATTTTGAAGGAGAAGTTGGGACGACCCCACAATGAATTTCACTAGATGGTTGTGACAAAAGATGGATAGTTTAATGACATTTGATCAAAAGCACCTGCCAAAACTGCATGGACTTGAAGCAGGCTCTGACAATGGCATAGACCCTTCATAGTTACAGGCAGGTTATATGAAAGTTGATGTACAAAAGTAGACCTTTGTCAGACATCTACCAGCAAGATAAGTAGGTGGTCATGGTAAACATTAGATTATTGTGTGAGCTTGGGATAGATCCATTTGAGTCCTGTGGACTGGCTGAGGATATTTTTTCCACCTTTAGTTTGAGGAACCATACTGGGCATCTAGGATCCTGTTCTATGATCACCTCATTTTCATGCTGCTTGCATGGTACCTCCCATTTGGATGCTACAGAATCTTCCACTTCCACAATTAAGCACATTCTCTTCTCTTTCACATGCTGTGAACCCCTTACACAGAATCCTCATGGTGGAACCCTCTATGCGTCTAACATTGCTTGGACGAGCATGCACTTTTATGATTGGCAAATGTAGAAAGCAGAGAACCCTGCCATGAGTACTAGAATTAAAAATATTTACTTGTAGAGGGTTTGTTCAGCATTACTACAAGTGCAGATAAAAGTCAAGCTTCATGTTATGAACAGTTCAGAGAGTGCCTTATTTAAATGTACACTATAAAGTTAAAATTCCTCCATAATACAACTTGGACTTATTAGCAAGTAGATTGTACTTTCCAGTGACTATACCAGCAAATGTAAATATGGCTGATATCCATTAAAATGGAAGGCGTCAGCACTTTTCGCCAAGAGTGTATAGTAACAAATAACAAGGGTGTGCCACTGTTAAGCCATTTGTAAAAAGCAATGTGGATCAAGTAACAATAGGTAGACCTTAATAGGACCTCAATGACGACTATGCAAGGTGATTTGTAGATATTACATTGAGATCCTTTTTCGAAAATAAGTGCAACATTGTGCATTGAAATCACATTGGGCCAGCTGTACTGTCAAACAAATGATAATCTATACATTCCACTTAACATCTCTAAACACCTTTTCTCCACATATATCTAATTCTCATTTTGACCATTGAGGCTCTATTTTACTTATTATATTCTCTCCTCAACTCCCAATCTCTGACCCCACTGCCTCCCTCAGCATATTCCCTACTACTCCATTCTGGTTGGTGCTGCATATGTCTATCTTGCCCTCCACATCTCTCCTGCTCTCTATTTTGCTGTTTCAATTTACTCTCCTTTCTTTCTCTCTTTCTCCTCTCCTTTTCTAGAACCGCTTCTCTCTATATTCTCTCTAAACCTCAACATTTTCATTCTCTCCTTAGCTCTCTTCCCCATAAATCATGTATGGTAATTGACCTTTCTCTTTCCTAGGCATTGCCATGAGCAGTCACTCCCACCTTTCTTTGGCCACTGCGCTTTTCGCTGCTCCTCAATCCCTGAAGCTCAATCTCTTGTGGGCATCTGGAACTGGAAAAGTCCCCTACAACCTTGGAACAAAGACGTCAGTGCAATGTGGCTGTCATATCGCTAAAGCTTGTCCATTCTTGTTGGACAGGACATCAAGCTGCATGGATTTGGTGAGTTCTAGCTGCTTCAGGGCAGAGGACAACCCATTGACATCCACTGAACCACCTTCATAGTGCATTGGACTTCAACGGGTTGTCCACAGTAGTGGAAAAGAAAATGTTTCTGGTAAAACACCAGAAACATTTTCTATTCCAAGATCCAAGTGGGTAAGGAAGGAAAATGCTTCCCCCGAGTCCTGAGTTTGATTTTTGTTTTTGCTTTTCTTTACTATGTAGAACACTGTGCATGCTGGTGTAGCAGCAAAACAAAAGTGAAATCAGATCTCACTAATGGAATCTGCGTGGATCCACAAATGTCCTAGCACACAGCGCTTTTAAACTTCTCCCAATAACAATAGTACCCCACTTGTGTAGCTGGTCTATTGCCCATGAAAGGAAGCACCTCAAATGCAACAAGGAAACCTTCCAAATTGACCCTTCTGGCAATATGGGTAGCTGTGGTATATAGGTCAGGATCCGGTTGCCACCCAAGGATACCTGCCAGGCCCAGATAGTTCTAAAAATAAGGCACCTAGGGTACTTTGATGTGGTGTAGCTTGTGTGAATGCCTCTTCTTACCCAGAATGCCCTGCAAACACCTAACTTTGACTAAATCACAGGTTTTCCTCATATTTATATGAAGGACAATTGGTAATCTTTGAGTATCCATTAAATTCCTATCACCCGATATTCCTACACTTTTCCCAATAAAAAGAGTACCCCAAATATTCAACAGGCTTTATGCATTTAGTAAATTCTTTACATAGGAACCTCATAACAGCAAATTATTTGCTATGATCATCAATTAAATAAAGATATAGCAGAATTGCAAAGGAGTCAATAAATTAAAAAAGGCAGATTCATACTACACGGATCTGAGAATGCAATAGGAAAGAAGAAGAAGAGAATGTTAATGGATGTTGTGCTGAGATGCCTACAGAGGTCAATTAGAATGCAAACACTTTCAGTCTAGGGGTGGGTGGAACTTGCAGAGCTTTACTCCACAGAATTCTGCAGAGTTACCTAAAAACTCCATGAGATTCTCTGGAGTTCCGTGAGCGGCGGATTTCCAGTCCATCACGCTGCTCGCGATGAATGTTAGGGCTGGGGGCTTGTCCCATGCTGTAAAACCAGCGCGAACGGCACCACGTGGCGGGCCAAAGGGCACTCCTTCTTTCTGCCACTCATGTAGATTTTCCCGTGAGCAGCAACTCAATGGGAGCCCAAGACCACCCTCGTTGAGAAATCTCACTGGGAGGCAGTCTAGCACTTGTTTTTTCAAAATAAACTCCACCACACGGGGAATTGGGTTTGGCACAGTTTTTGCTGAAACCACGCTCCAAGCAGAGCACGGAGTGGGAAAAAGTCCACAAACTCCACCGGTAGAGCGGAGTTTGCCGCCCACCCCTATTTCATCCTCAGATGCCCTGATTATAGTTTCCACAATATTTCATTGAAGGAGATGAATCCTCAGCATATTGGCCCTGGCAGAATTATCTATATATTAAACCATTTGTGAAAGATAGTCAGTCATATCAGCCCTTAGTGACATGACAGGTTTTAATGGGTCATTTCAGACTCATACTACTGCTAGTTAGGGTATTTGCAGCACTTTGTAGAAGGCACATTCACTTACAATCTTTCTAGCGCCTGCAAACAAAATAAAGATCTCTAGAGCAGATACACTATCTGCACTGGCTATATTTCACAACAGGCCACTGCCCCTAGAAAGGCTGTATGCTGGAGCAATGGAAATGTAAGTCATACCTGACTTGTGATGATTCTGCTCCAGCCAATTGGCTAATCAAAGCACTATGCCATATTGGAATCAGGAGATTTCCTGATTGGACACTGCTTCAGAATGGCTGGTCGGTTTAGGTAGTGACAGCCACTTATTCATCAGGGATAGGAAAGGTCATGAAAGTTGCTGGCCTAAGAACAACATGACTCAATGTCGGCACAGTTGTGCAATCTTTTCAGACAGCAAATGTTTGTTTGCCATTCCATATGTGAAAGATAAGAAAGGAGTTCCGTTAATGCTCATTGAATTCTTAACACTTCTGCTGTGACTGCAAACTAGTGTTGGTACCAACTTTCACATCAGCTCTTCACACACAACACTGTGGCGTTCGTCAGGGTCCATTGTATCCCTTAATACTGCAAACACAGAGATTATGGTCTATGGAAAATGGCAAAAATAGACGCCTACTGCCATGTGGCCTAAGGTAAGATTAGGTTCGTCCAATAATACCAAGAGTAGTCAGAAACCATGGGGTGACCATGGATTCAGACGTGTACTTGATACCACATGTTAACAAAGTTACAAAGAACACTTTCTACAAAGTGAAAACTCTATGTGGCATGTTCCCATACCTTAGATACCCACAAAATCTTTAAACCATCCTCACAATCATAATCTCCAAGCTTTACTATGTCAACCGCCATTACTGTGGCACTCCTGCAGTCATCATATGCAAAATATAACTCATTCAAAATGTTGCTGCAAGACTTCTTCTCTGCCTTCAACCAAGAGTACACCTGACTTCAGTCTTGCATTACTGCACTGGAGACCTATAGATAGAAGAGCAATGTTGAAGGCTCTTTGCATTGTCCACAGATCCTCCAAGGAAAATGGGCAATATACCTATAAGTTAAATTCAAGCAGAACAAACAAAACAGGACTTTGCTCTCCAGGCCTGCAATATAAATACCAGGGTCCATGTCCACAGGGTACTGCACTGCAAATATGGGACATTTACCATGTCCCGACCCCCGCCATCAGATGCTTAGTTGCTTAGTTATGGAGGGGTGTCCCTCTTTGTCCCCCAAAAGCAGCTTCCACCAAGTGCTCTCCTCAACTAACCAATGCGCCACATGTTGTATTTGGGTGGCCAAATAATATTGCTCTAGATTAGGTACAGCTAGGTCACCCTCTTCCAATGGTAGAGACATGTGGGTCCTAGCCACCCAACTCCTGCCCCAGCCCAATCAGCAATGTCAGGAGAGAGTGTAACCTATAAAGACAGCCCAGGGCAGAACACTGAATGAATGCTGAATAATGTTAGTGCAATGAGGCATCTTCGCGTCAGCCACACAACTCGTGAGAGAGAGCAGCAGGGAATTAAAAAATTGCACTGATGAGCAAAGGCCCTCAGTGACCTTCTAATAATTCCACATTTGTAAAGTGCTAACTTATCACCCCTAAGGGTATCCAGGCACTGGGGACCTTCAGGGAGATTAAGTGAGCTATTGCCCAGAGTCACATGATGCTGAGCTGAGCTGTCACCAGCGCCGGGGATCGAACCGTGAGCCCCACACTCCGGACTCAGCCACTCTCGGTGGATGCCTATCTAGTGCCCCATCTGCCACGCAATTGAAATCTCCTGTCACAGTACCCATGTGTCAAGTGCCGGGGAAATAATGTCCCTCACCTTCGGGTAGAAGGCCTCATATGTGTTCACTAGTACCATCTCTTCCACAGCGAGCCTGCCTTGAATCAACATGTACCACCATTCCACATTCACCTTCATACATGTCAGAGTGAAGGGAATCACTAGAGCTAGCAAAATGAGTACCCCAGGGAAGAAGGTGGAACAATGCCCCACAGGAGAAGGTGGAATAATTAGCACTGTACACCTGGCCCCTCAACTGTTTGACTAACTTGGCCGCTTCTCCATCTGAAAGATGAGCCTCCTGCAAATATGCTTTGCATCTCTTAAGGAAGGAGTGCACCCTGTATTGTTTTTTTATAAGAACCTAGCCCCTGCATATTCAAGGTAAGGAACTTAAAACCTTCCTGCGGCACTCATTGTAAATTAACACATGCTGGACAATTCTTGATGTCCCTCCTGTGACCTAATGGCAATAACTCCAACAAAAAATCCCAACAGAACCCAAATCCAACAAAACTCTCCTACCCCCCCACCCCTAGACATTTAAGTACTAACTAACAGTGCAAACAAATCCACAGTAACTGATGCATCTGGATACTCAGCGTCCCAACCTCAACCTACTAAAAGCAAACCCCACCCTAAACAACTCCCTCCCCACTTTAGTGCAAATATCACACCTTATCTCATGCCAATACACAAGCCAATCACACATCAAAATTCCAGATCTGCCTAAAAGACGACAAGCATACACACAAGTGCAACCCCTTTACCCTCCTAGGACATTGACCACACCAGAAGAAGAAAGACATGGGGAAGAAGTAACAGGTACAGTAAAGAAACTACATCTACATCCCAAGCTTGTCACAAAAATTCAACGTGCACCATCACCCCAAAGCGTCCTTCCACAAGGGACAATTTTTCTCACAGCCAGTACAGCCACCCCCCGCAATGATAAAAACCAAGCAGCTAGACAGCCCAACTACACTCAGACAGAAAAGAGAGAAGAAAGTAGTGTTCCACTCCAACCCCTTAAGGTGGAATCTTATCCTGCACAAGGTCGCTGTTTTGGGACTGTGCCCCCAGTCTCCCATTGTCCAGCACAGCCTCGCTCAACAGCATCTCTGGTATCTGCTATGTAATTGGTTTGGTGGAAGCCATTGTACCTTTATCATGGACCACAATATGGCCAGTGCATCCCATTGGTGACCTAGAACTGTCTCGATGGTGAAGACACTTGTGCCTCCCAAGTTCTCCCTGGGTAAGAAAGGGATCTGAGTTACTCAATGTGTGGGAGGGCCGAACATCCACCATGTCAAGCCAAGACCAGACATCCTCCAGCTGTTCAAAGAACTGGGCCCTCCCCGATGCAATGACATGGAGTTTGGATGGAATAAGAGCATGGGCCTGAGGTTCATGTTACCCAATTTCCTTTTGACCTCTTTACTTGCACTTTTCCCACACCTTCTGGGTGTAATTGGGGTATGTTGCTTTATTGCAATTTTCAAACTGTGGTACAGGTGCTTCCGTGGCTGTTCTCAGGATCGCATCTCTGTCCCTAAAATGTAAAATTCTAGCAATAAACACTCTTGGAGGATCGCCTGGCGACGAGACTGGCATTAGAGCCCTATGAGCTCTTTCAATGACAAAAAAAACCAACAAGTCTTTGGGACACAATACTTGCCTTACTCAATGGTCCAGGAAGCGCTCGGCATATTGGCCCTCCACCCACTCAGGGAAGCTCAGCAGGAACACATTATTCTTTTGTGAATGCCCCTCAGCACCCTCAACTCTGCGTTCCATAGTATTGGAGACAGTTTGCAATTGAATTACCTGCTTTTTAAGTTGATGCACCTCGCTCTGCAGGGTAGTAATATTGGTCTCAACATTCTCAACGTTGTCCATTACTGTGCGGCGGTCTACCCACAGCAGGTTAACCTTTATGGACAGCCCTACAATCTGCCCCTCCAGGGCTGCCCTCAACCCCTGTATCGCCACCAAGAGCATGGCACTGGAGGGTTCCTCCTGACGCTCTGGAGAGGGCTCTGCTGTAGACTGGGATCTGAACCAGTGAGCCTATGGGTGGCCTGGCGAGATGTAGTATATTGTGTGATAGTATTCCCCTGTTGTTTTCTCTTGGGCCTGTCCTTCCCCATCTTGGAAGGAGGAGAATGGGACAACACAGCACGCAACTCCCCATGGCCACTTAGACGCAAGTATTTCTCCGGCACCACACCACACATGGCTAGCACTCTAAATTGGCACTAATTCCGGTCACCACAAAATGTGAAGGGGCACTGGACGCTTTACAGTCCTGCAACCTCAAGGCCACCTGGGCACCTTAACAGCAGCCTCACCCCCGCAGCATCGTCTCAACTGCTGGAAAGTGCACACACCAAATCCAGCTTTCCTGCCCATCAATGGGGTGTCAGTAGACTAAGCATGCCCAGCAGGGGGGCCCATGTGGCAGATGCAAATCAGCTCTCCAAAATCAGGGTCCCCTGGCTCTCCATTAGATTCCTCAGGGTGGTGAGGAGTCATCTCACTCAGCCTCCATACCCAGTTTGGACCGAGGCCAACTACCCTACAAGGCACCCATGCACCTGGGAGGACCTTCCAGTTAAAGGGCTTTCCACATGCTGGTGAAGGCAGGGGCCCCAATATTTGACCAGGGCTACATCATCCCTACACGTCAGGCACCTTACCACAGTGTGTCACCAGCCCCTCCAGCCATCTCCCTGGCGTTATATCCATCCAGGCTCAAAAAACTGAATGAAGGAGGGCCACAGCAAGCCAGGCAAGCATGACCTACTGCCAACCTCAACTAAGATGCAGATATTACCCCCATCAAGCCCTGGTCAGCCCCTACAGGCTGTCTGATACTCCAGGGCCTCCCAGTGCCCCAAGTCAGCCACCCCCAGCAGGGTTGCTGACTAGTTACACAGGGCAGGCCACAGCTGCAGTGTTGTGTGTCTCTCAGCAGGCGGCAAGGGTTTTGGGCATCAGGTGGCCCTTCATCCTCCCCCACCAGGCTGCTGTTGCCCCATCCGATATACGCCATGGGGGAGTCTCCCACAGGCAACCCGGCTGCAAAACATTAGCAGTCCTCTCCTGGTTCACAGGCCTCATAACGAACCAGGGCCGCCAGTAAGGGCTGCGCCGCTAGCATCCAATGAGCCCAGGCAGAGGATGCGACGTCTCCTGTGCGGGACCCACTCACCCGCAACAGTGTCTTCTCTTGCTTCACATAGATACGGCGGCAGCGGCATGTCAGCCCAGTGGTAGCACCATGCTCCACAGGCAGCGGCCAGTGTTCCCTGAGTAATGAGTGATCGGGAGGCTGCTGGTCCCCAAAATGCCCCCTAGGCCAGTCAGATGAGTGGGTCAGAACAAAGGAATGCAGCAGCAGTCCTGGATGGCTCAGGGATAAGAGAATTCAACAAAGATTACAGAGAAGGGAGCTGGAGTTCCTTTTGGACATGTCCAGGTGGCCATCTTAGCTAGCCATGCCCCCTCCAACAAACTACTTTCAATATGCAGGTAAGCTAAGAAGGGCTGACCTATGGTTTGCTTGGGCATTATAAAGTTATGTTATATGTAGCATTTCTGACCCACTCTAATACTAGCACCATCACACACAGTGGTCAGCAACAAACTGTAACTTACACTTCCTAGAGTCACAAAAGCCTTGTTTGCAACAAGGGCTGTCCATCACCAGCGCTGTGCAGCCAATAAACCAGATGTCACCAAATGAACAGGCATAGAATAACAATTGGAGGGCTTAAATCTTGTCCACCCCTGCAGATCCCAAATATCTATACACTATGGCCAATTCTTTACATCTTGGAATGATATTCAGATGTGGGATGATAGTAACAATGCCCATGCCAGCAGCTCTCTCTACTCATCCTTTCCACCAATCATGCCACCTCAGGCCCACAAGTATACACAAGATTTCTGATGAGCCAACACAATGCAGTAATCAGCTTGGTAGACTCTAATCATGAGAAATACCATAAAAGGACCTACAAATTGGTTCAAAGTTGCCAGAGTACTGAATAAACATATCCTGCGTGACTGTGTCTCTCACACCTCATCATCCACCACACTGCTACTCGCTCTGTCCCATTGCATGATAACCACACCTCGCTGGTCATCATGCATGCCATGGAAACACTTCCCACATAGGATCACAAAACAAAGACAACACCCTTCCAACCACACACCCTATATGGCGTAGTAAGTGCTATGTGAATGCTGCAATACAATTCAAAACAATACCATACAACTCAATATTTATGTTATGTTTCGCAGATTTGTATAGCGTACTACCACACGGGAGGGTAACCTGGTGGTGAGCTGGTATGAGGCTAGGCACATATAGGACCTAATGGGACTCCTCGAAAAGCCAGGTCTTCAGCTTCTTGCAGAATTCAAGAACTAAGGAGGAGGATCTTATGTTTAGCAGGAGGTCCTTACATGTTTAGGAACGATGTAGGAGAAGATTTGACCGCCAGATCTGATTTTCTGTATGTATGGGATTTGTGCAAGTAGGAGGCCGAGTGGAAGTGTCTGGAAGGTTTAAGAAAGTAGATGCGATTGTTTAGGTATAATGGCTCTGTGGCCTTTATAACTAGATGTCACTCTGTCCAGCTGCCACTAAAGCTTTTATTATGAATATCAGTGCTTTCGAGTCAGCCGATGACTAAGCACTAGCACTTTATTAATGAAAATGAAAAATATATTTATAAAGCGCAATAAAGTCAAAGATGTCAAAGCGCTAAGCCAAAGAGTGACCATCCCTATAGATCCTAAAATACTCAAGGTCACGCTTTATGAAGAAAAAAGCTTTTTATCCTTAAACGAAGAAAAGGAATATGGATAGGCAGCGTGTTCCACAATTTTGCTGCTGTGACAGAGAGGGAAAATGAATGATTGTTTATCATTATGAGCAGTTCTTTGAGAATGGAGATTGCTTTTAGTTTTCCTAGAAATAGTTTTAACCTGTAACTTATTTAGGTATGTTATAAATTGTTTAATGTTGTAGATTTTGTATTGTATATTGTATGGCCTGTCTCACGACAGGCTGACACAATAAAGTATTCTTCTTCTTCTGTCTTTTCAGTGTTTAGCAAAAGACAGTTGGTCTTCATCCTGCGCTCTATTTCAGTAATGCAGGTATTAACTTGATCCGGGTACTCAGAGCTTGTTCTTAAAGGAGAGAATGAGTTGTGTGTCATCGGTTTTGGAGAGGACGTTGATATTGTGAGAGCAGATGATGCTGATTTCAGGGATCATGTATGCGTTGAAGAGGGTCGGGCTCAGGTAGGATCCTTACAGAACTCTGCAGATGAGGTCACTAGCATCAGAGGTGTATGGTACCAGGCTGACTGACTGTGTATTTCCAGTCAGGAATGAGCAGATCCATCAGAGTGAGTGTCATTGGATTCCGATGTCATGCAGGCATTGGATGAATGGGGTGGGAGATTATTTCCAATGCTGCGGAGAAGTCTAGGAAAATGAGAGCCACTGTATCTCCTCTATCCAGAGTCATGCTGATATCATCCATGGCAGCGATGAGGATAGTTTCCATTCTGTGGTTCGGTCTGAAACCAGACTGAGTTGTGTCAAGAAGTTGGTGGTTGTTGAGATATTCAGTGAACTGTCTGTTGAATGTTTTCTCAAACACCTTGTCCGGGAATCATAGCAAGGAGATCAGTCTGTAGTTGGCAAGCCTTGAAGGGTCGGCACAGGGTTTCTTAAGCAATGGGAGGACAGATCCATATTTTCAAGCATCTGGAAGGCTGGTGGAGGAGTGGAGTCATTCAGAATGGGTTTGAGCATGGCGCTGATGGTCTGCAGTCCTCCGGAGTAGGTGTGGTGAGGGCAGAGGTCCGATGAGGCCACTGAGTGAATGGACTTCATGGTGGCAGCAGTGTCCTCTGGGGTGATGATGGACCATATGGCTAGCACTGGTTCTTTGGATAAGATGGTAAGATGTTTTGTGAGGTCTATCGGGTTTGGTTGCAGGTTGAAGTTGTAAATGGCGGTGATTTTGTTGCTGAAGAATTGAGAGAGATCATTGCAGAGGTCCTGCAAGGGGTGGTCAAGTTGGGGACAGCTAATGGTGAGGTGAAGTCTTTCACAATGTCAATTCATCATTTGTGCATAACTGCAATTTGTTTTGATACTATTAAAATATTTGGGCCCGATTCACCAAAGTAATCTGAGACAAAATCCTAACTTTACGACTTTCGGTATTCACAAAGCACACTTAGGAGTAGTAAAGTTAGGATTCTGTCTCAGTTAAACCTAAGTTTTGGTTTTAAGTTTAACTTAAGACCAAAAATTAGGTTTAACTGAGACAAAGTTTTGGTCTTAAGTTTAAGTTTTGGTCTTAAGCTTAACTTAAGACCAAAACTTAAGTTTAACTGAGACCAAATTCTAACTTTACTACTCCTAAATGCCCTTTGTGAATACCGAAAGTAAATCCTGACTTTACTACTCCTAAATGCCCTTTGTGAATACCGAAAGTCTTAAAGTTAGGATTTTGTCTCAGATTACTTTTGTGAATCGGGCCCGTAGTTTTCGCCACACTTTAGAACTACAAAACAACATTTGTCCTTTCATAACTGCTGATATATTTTGAAATATCTGTACAGTTCATTTGCAAGTATTTACATTTTGTTGTTTATTTTAAAAAAAATCTTTTCTCACTCCCTGTACACCAGTGAGATTGTCACATAGTTCATTTTGCAAAATTCTCTCACTTTGCGGTTAGAGATAAAAGGTAAAAATCTCCATTAAAAAAAAGTAAGAGACAATTTGACAGATGACCTAGCCTGATATTTGACCTCTGTCTATGAATGCACAGCAAATGTGACAAAATTTAAAGGCACTTTATTGCTCATTCTCCTTCTGAACTCCAGCATGGTTATTTTGATTATATTTTATGCCTTCAAATATGAATGCGCTTTCTTTATTTAACCCGAATTTTCAATAAATGCTGTTTCAGCTGCCTGGGTCATTTGGGGAGGGCGAAGATTAATATGGGATGGCTTAGCCCTCAAATACACCCCTATACTCCCAGTTACGGCTCACTCCACCTCCCTCAATTGAAGTTGTATAAGATGGTAAGTGTTGGAAAATGGCCTTCTCTGAAGGTTCACCCCAATATTTTTGCCTTCCTCCTCCTAATTTTCTGACCTTCTTTTGTTGGCTTTAGTACTCTGAGCACGTTGCCACTGCTAACCAGTGCCAACATGCATGTGCTCTTTTCCCTAAACATTTTGATATTGGTATACACCTGATTGAAGCTTCATCGGCTGCCAATAGCCAAAAGAATCCAGTTTAAGTCCCTGTGTGTAGCCCACAAAATTCTGTCACAACAAGGCCCTCCGATCTTAGTGGACCTGCTAGTTCAGTACATCCCGAATCGCCCCCTTCGCTCTGCCAACTCGGGATTGGTGTGTACCCCCCGATTTCAAAAAGCCAGAGCTGGTGGTCGATCTTTTAAGGTCCAGGCGGCCCACCTTTGGAACTCCCTTCCGATCTCTATCAGAGGACTCCAGAATCATTTGACTTTTCGAAAGGCTTTAAAGACCTGGCTCTTTCCGGTGTAACTGTTTGTGTTTGTTAGAGTGGTCTATTGGCACCTGTTCTTTGGGTAGCGCTGGGACGCCCCATTGCTGGGGCAGCTATGCGCTGTATAAATCCGTAAATAAATAAATAAATAAAATTGGCATATTTGTTGTACCTATAAGTCCCTTGTAGAGATCAGGCAAACAAGGCCTGTACTTCAAATGCTACTAATGGGCTGCAGCACTGATTGTTCCTCCCACAGAAGTAGCCTTTAAAACCTGTCACAGGCCTGTCACTGCAGTGCCTGTGTGTGCAGTTTCCTGCCACTTCGACTTGAAATTTCAAACTACTTGCCAAGCCTTAAACTTCCCTTTTATTACCTATAAGTTACCCCTTAAGGTAGGCCCTAAATAACACTAAGGGCAGGGTGCTGTGTAAGTAAAAGGGAGGACATGTACATTTATGTTTTGCATGTCCTCGTAGTGACAAACAGCTGTAATTCCTGATCAGAGCAGGAGTAGCTTTTTCATGTTTCATATGTTTCGAATGGTAATGATAAATCCTTCTTACTGATGAAGATGGATTTTTACGTTACTGTCTTAGAAATGTCATTTTTAGAAAGTGGACATTTCTCTGCACTTACTGCTCTGGGTGCCTGACAGCCTGTCTCCAATACACGTCTGGGGTGGGTTACAGCTACACTTTGTGCATTCCTCTAGACAGCCACAACACAGGAAGGATAGGTGGGTCTGAGTACCCATGTAAATACATCTGCTTTCTGATGGCCAGGCTTGGGCAGGATAGAAGGGAGGGGCTAACACTTCAGTTGAATGGTCTGTGTCTGGTTCCCACACAAGTGACTGATTATCCCCACAGATAGCCTGGCAGATGGGACTGGGTTGAAAGGGATACTTGTGCACTTCAGAGAGCTGCTTTGAAGTCCCCCCCCACATAAAAGTCACTTTTGGGTAAAAGTACTGGGTCTCTGACCCCCTAAACTCAGACACTTTTGGACTTGTAACTGAAGCCCTGCTAGAATAACTGTTGTGCTGCTTAAAGGACTGAACTGGACTGCTGATCTGGAAGGCCTGCTTACCTGTTTGTTGCCCTGCTGCCAGCTACTCTCCGACTCTGCTAAAGGAGAGCTGAACTCTGCCTTCACTCCAAGTGATCTCCAAGAGCTTGTTGGCCTGTCTCCTGTTGTTTAAGACTCAGGGATATCAAAGTCTCTACCCCTGCTCCTGTGCCTGGCTCACTGGAAGCGGCCCAGATATTTGCAAAATGGATTTCAGCACATCTCCTGTCTGCCTGTAGCAGAACCGGAGCATCACATCGGAACCAGCACTTTGTTTTGATACTATTAAAATCTTTGTTTCCAACACACTTCAGACCTACAAAACAACATTTGTCCTTTCATAACTGCTGATATATTTTGAAATATCTGTACAGTTCATTTACAAGTATTTACATTTTTTTGTTTATTAAAAAAAATCATTTCTCACTCCCTGTACACCAGTGACATTGTCACATAGTTCATTTTGCAAAATTCTCTCACTTTGCAGTTAGAGATAAGAGGTAAAAATCTCCATTTCAAAAAAAGTAAGAGACAATTTGACAGATGAACTAGACTGATATTTGACCTCTGTCTATGAATGCACAGCAAATGTGACAAGATTAAACAAAACTTAAAGGCACTTTATTGCTCATTCTCCTTCTGAACTCCAGCATGATTATTTTGATTATATTTTATGCATTCAAATATGAATGCACTTTCTTTAATTAACCTGAATTTTCAATAAATGCAGTTTCAGCTGCCTGGGTCATTTGGAGAGGGCAAAGATTAATATGGGATGGCTTAGCCCTAAAATACACCCCTCCTCTCTCAGTTATGGCTCACTCCACCTCCCTCAACTGAAGTTGTAAAAGATGGTAAGTGTTGGAAAATGGCCTTCTCTGAAGGTTCACCCCAATATTTTTGCCTTCCTCCTCCTCATTTTCTGACCTTCTTTTGTTGGCTTTAGGACTCTGAGCATGTTGCCACTGCTAACCAGTGCTAATGTGCATGTGCTCTTTTCTCTAAACATGATGATATTGGTATACACCTGATTAGCATATTTGTTGTACCTATAAGTCCCTTGTAAAGACCATATATACAAGGCCTGTACTTCAAATGCTACTAATGGGCTGCAGCACTGATTGTTCCTCCCACAGAAGTAGCCTTTAAAACCTGTCACAGGCCTTCCACTGCAGTGCCTGTGTGTGCAGTTTCCTGCCACTTCGACTTGAAATTTTTAACTACTTGCCAAGCCTTACACTCCCCTTTTATTACCTATAAGTTACACCTAAGGTGGGCCCTAAAAAGCCCTAAGGGCTGGGTGCTGTGTAAGTAAAAGGGAGGACATGTACATTTATGTTTTGCATGTCCTCGTAGTGACAAACAGCTGTAATTCCTGATCAAAGAGGAGTAGCTTTTTCATGTTTCATATGTTTCGATTGGTAATTATAAATCCTTCTTACTGATGAAGTTGGATTTAACGTTACTGTCTTAGAGATGTCATTTTTAGAAAGTGGACATTTCTTTGCACTTACTCTCAGGGTGCCTGACAGCCTGTCTCCAATACACGTCTGGGGTGGGTTACAGCCACACTTTGTGTTTTCTTCTAGACAGCCACAACACAGGAAGGATAGGTGGGTCTGAGTACCCATGTAAATACATCTGCTTTCTGATGGCCAGGCTTGGGCAGGATGGAAGGGAGGGGCTAACACTTCAGTTGAATGGTCTGTGTGTAGGTCCCCACACAAGTGACTGATTATCCCCACAGAAAGCCCGGCATGTGGGACTGGGTTGAAAGGGATACTTGTGCACTTCAGAGAGCTGCTTTGAAGTCACCCCCCACATCAAAGTCACTTTTGGGTAAAATTACTGTTTCTCTGACCCTCTAAACTCAGACACTTTTGGACGTCTAACTGAAGCCCTGCTAGAATAACTGCTGTGCTGCTTAAAGGACTCAACTGGACTGCTGATCTGGAAGGCCTGCTTACCTGTTTGTTGCCCTGCTGCCAGCTGCTCTCCGACTCTGCTAAAGGAGAGCTGAACTCTGCCTTCACTCCAAGTGATCTCCAAGAGCTTGTTGGCCTGCCTCCTGCTGCTTAAGACTCAGGGATATCAAAGTCTCTACCCCTGCTCCTGTGCCTGACTTACTGGAAGCGGCCCAGATATTTGCAAAATGGATTTCAGCACATTTCCTGTCTGCGTACCAGCACTTTGCCTACAGAGATCGCCGCTTCAGCCAGCGTGTCGCCACCGCTGCAGCTTGGTGAGATCGATGCTTCCCCTCAACTGTGTGGCAGAATCTGGCGCATCACTCAATGCCTCCCATCTTCAGAACTGACACATCACTTTCACTGCATGGAGAAAATTGACATATCTCATTGTTTGCGACCACTAAAGATACTTTGTTCACCGGAGCCTGCATGGGTCCTGTAGCCGGCAGGCACTCCATCGTAGTCAGCCCAAACTTTGACTTTGCCCCGGTCCAGCTCGACCTAAAGTAACCTTTTTTAGCAGTACTTGCTTTAATACGCTTTACTGCATGTATTCCTATAAAATTCAATTACTCAACTTCTATACATTGGATTTTTGCCATTTTGGTCTTGTTTTGCTCAGAATATTACAATCTGTGTGGAGTCTTTTTGTGGTGTATTCATTATGTTTCTATGTGTTGCACAAATACTTTACACATTGCCTCTTTAGATAGGCCTGAGTGCTCTGTGCCAAGCTACCAGAGGGTGAGCACAGGCTATGTTTTAGCATGTATTTAGCTTACCCTGACTAGAGTGGTGGTTCCTGTCTGGCCTGGGTGCATACCTCAGCCTCCCGAAAATCCCATTTCTAACAGTAAGCCTTTCACAGGAAGCCCTGAAATAAAAACTAGAAGTTATTGAAGAATTAACACTACATCCCTTCTCCTCATCACCCCATCACACTTTTTTCTATCATTTCATAGTAGGTAGACACAGATCCATTGATCAAACGGTCCCACATAGGCTACCCATAGGCACCACACAAGAGAAAAAGCAGACTGAGCATTGAAACACTAAGCCAAATATCCACAGGCCTAAAGATCTCTAAACAAGGAGGAAGTCCCACAATCAATTAAGCACTTTTTGGAACACAGCGGTGATGTACACATACAAAGAAGGATGACAGGCAGTCAGTAATAAACACCACCCACTACAAATCATCCGAGGAACAACCCAATGCATGAGAGAAGGAACAAACCAGCATAAAAGTTGCTGACAGACACATCCCAAAACCACCTGTGGGAAAAAGACAAGGGCACTGATCGAACCACCCATCACAAACTTCCAGACTACAATAGAGGGTGCTGTCCAGACAAACTTTGAAGGATGAGTTGCAATCCTGGGACCGGGAACATGCTATCTCAGTGTCAAGGTTACTCTGCTTGCACCCACCGCTCTAAGGGTGAGAGCAGGCCTATCTAGTGAGAAAGGTATGTGATGACAAAAACAGTCTATTCATTAGTACAGCGAAGCTCAACCTTGGAGAAATGCACAAAAAAAAACAATATCGCAGCTGCTTTTGAGGCAGACAGAGTGAGACAGAAGTTAGTTTCAATCAATGCTCAAAATGACGGCTCACCTTAAATGGTTCTGTGAATGCTAACTTTACATAGAGCAATATGTAAGCAAAACGAGTGCATAACATTTACATTTCAACAGATCCTCCTTTTAGCAGAAGCTAACCATTTGAAGGTGAGAGAATATGGAATATAGCATGGCATGTATATAACAAATGGGCGGAGCTTGCTTGCGACCAAGATGG
The DNA here is from genome assembly GCA_963921515.1 of Calotriton arnoldi. NCBI lineage: Eukaryota > Metazoa > Chordata > Amphibia > Caudata > Salamandridae > Calotriton > Calotriton arnoldi. The sequence continues at coordinate 43,062 of CAWUFW010011239.1, read as the reverse complement.
CCGCTTGAGCACGCAGCTCCCATATACCGCCACATTATCTGTCCATTATTAGCTTCCTGAGGCGTTAAGCAGGCCCTACAGTGCTGGATTCGGTGACCGGAGTCAGTGGGGAGTTGATTGCTGCTACTCCGGTTCCCATATGACGCTGGACGGTGGAGCGCGATCTGGCCTGCTGCGGAGCCGGAGACTGGGACTGAATCCCCGGGCTGTGGTGACCGCCGAGGCCGCTCTCCTGCTCACGTTGTTGCAACTCTGTTCGGCGCCCAGCGGCTGGCGCGGAGTTATGTCCCTCCCCCTGCCCGACGAGGTTCGGACCCTCGCCCTTGATGTCCTGCCTACTGCTGAATACCCCTGCTGATCACCGGTGAGGTATATTGAGCGCGCTGCTTCGGAGGTGCCTGCCGGCCCGCACCCTGCTTCACACGGTCATTACTGCTGGGCCAGCGAGGGAGTTGGCTTGTGAGTCCTGCTGGAGCCTGAGGGCCGCTGTGAACCCCGGAGGGATTGTGCCTGCGACGGCAATATTGATCCGTGACATTCCCGGGGTCGGATTGCTGGCTGGGTGCGATCCTGGGCCAAAGCTGAGGGAGGTGCGCGTCCGCCATTTTACCTGCCAGCACCTTGCATCGCCCTCGCTGCCGCCTGATGATGGTGCTGGGTGCGTGAGGCTGCACCTGCTGGATTATTGGGCTGGTCTGCAGGGTGAGGAGGAGACTGTGGTCCCCCCTGCTGCCGCTACGTGGTGGGTCGCCTGATATCTCCCTCCTGAGACGTGCTGGGAGCGGGTCCGGGTCGAGGCTGCTCCGTTGGTGGACTGCGGCCCACGGCTACTGTCCCGCTTGCCTCTATCCCCCTTCTATAGTATCTATACAAATGTTCCTCAAGGGATTTGTTTAAGTAATTATTCTAATACTTCATCAAGTCACAACAAGTGAACAAAGAAATATATTACAACAGGGAGATATTCAAAAAGAAGTTGTATTCATAAAAGAAATTAATTCAACTCTGGCTCCTAGCAACACTGTCACTACTGATATTTCACAACTTTATAGTAGTGTAACACCCTTTGTAAATAATGTTTGATTCACAATTCATGAATGTTTTTCATACAAAACCTTTTTGATAGTTTTAACAAATATACACAAAACACAGGTGTCAAAGAAACTGACAAGTGTATAAATATACAAAACGGGTGTGAGTAAGTCGACGTTTCGGTCTTTCATTGGTCACACAGATCCATAACACCATCCTCAGGACATAGCGTTGCTTCTTATCCAGACATTCCTGTACACAGTAAAAACAATACATACAGCAATGAATAACCCCTAGGCTCTAAAATTATATATATCGTCTGCTCACACTGCAATCCAACATCAGTGACTGGCCCACCAGGCATGCCTAAGTGATATAACAGGCCTCGAAATACTTCAACCAATGTTCCACCAATCAGTGTGGAAAAGTGAAGATGGACCATTATAGACCATAAACCAGTGGATAACACCCAGGTGCCAAGTGTGACTCACCCCAGTGACTAACACCATAAAAACCAAATTCCTTACTATATATTATATTTCCTTCTTCTCCTTGCAAAAAGAGTTACTGGGCAAAGATAAAGAGTAGGGTCAATGTCAGTTTAAAAACAATGACTCCTATCACATATGAGACACCAGGAAACCATTAAAGATAAAAACACTCTTACCTATATAGTCAACTCTCACTTTGTAGCTACGGAAAGGAAGGGATCACAATAATCTAATCGCCGTCTAGTTAGAGAATGTTATGAACTCACAAACACTAAACGTCACAGCAACATGCTCTTACCTATAGCGTCTACCAATACTTCGTAACTGCGGAAAAAGGGAAGAAAGTGAAGAGATATCGTCACTCGCTAATTCTAAAAACGCCTCAAGTCTTTTTAGAGACAAGTTGCTACAGTTTTACTTACATAGTATAGAGAATCAATCTCCCATACCACGGCTCGTCTCTCGTTCAAAATCCGTTAGCGTCCGCCAGACACACGCTGACCTAGAACCCCAACCGCGTTAGAGACAACGTGACGTAACCGCCATCTTGGAAGTACTACTGTGGACGGCAGCCCGGCTAGAGCACAAAACGACTATAGCACACAAAGAGCATAAGGATCACTCCACATCTGACCGAAATATTTTCTCCCATAATCGACTGCTCCCGATCTATTCCATAGCTTCACTTATAATATTGCGTTATAAAAAACCATTCATCGTTCTTAACATACTTAACTTCAGAATTTACATGAGTTCCACAAAGTAAATAGAGGCTCCCAAAATGCTGCAAAGGTAATTATTTCATATCGGACATATCAATCAAGAGTACTGAGTCATATATAAATGCTCCTAGATCAGACTAAGGTACTAGCGATATAATGTTGCCAGAGTATGCCATTCAACAAAAGAATGAAGTCCTTTCTCTACAGTCTTAGCAGACCAGATCCATCTGTTTTCTTTCAGTGTGAGCAGACGATCAACATTGCGGCAGTGTCTAGAGCCCTTAGCCATCTCTAATACAAACCATTGCATATCTGTTGGCGCATGAGACTTCAGTAAATAATGCTCTACCAAGGGTGCTGTTGTTATTTTGCATCGTATCCTTGATTGAGGTTGCATTATACGTTTTTTCACTTCTTGTGTGATTTTGCCAATGTAAAACAGTAGACAAGGGCATTGGATACAATAAATTACATTTTTTGACAGACAATTTGAATGATGTTTTAACACCCATTCTTTCTCATTTATCACGCATGACTTTACCACAGTAGTGGTAGCACAGGCGGCACAGTGCCCACATGGGTAATGACCCACGACTGGCATAAGACCCCACATATCCTGTAATGTGGTTGGTCTTGATTCACTGTACACCCTGACTAGATGGTCTCTCAGGTTTCTACCACGTTTAAAAGCAAAGCGTGGTTTCTGCCATTGTGAGTCAACCTTACTTGTTAGATGCCAATTCTTTAGAATGATATTTCTGATTTCATTGGACTCTGTGCCGTAGGTCGTTACACATGTGATAGCATTACAATCTATATTCTGTTTCTTTTCTTTAACCTGCAACAATGCGTCTCTGTCATAGTACCAAGCCCGTTTCATCGACCGCTTCACCAGGCGGTAAGGATAATCTCTCTTGATGAGCTTTGCCTGTAAGGTTTTGGCTTCTCTAAAGTAATCCTTCCTTCTGGTACAGTTCCGCTTTATTCTTAGGAACTGTCCAAAAGGGAGATTGTGGGGTCTTATGCCAGTCGTGGGTCATTACCCATGTGGGCACTGTGCTGCCTGTGCTACCACTACTGTGGTAAAGTCATGCGTGATAAATGAGAAAGAATGGGTGTTAAAACATCATTCAAATTGTCTTTCAAAAAATGTAATTTATTGTATCCAATGCCCTTGTCTACTGTTTTACATTGGCAAAACCAAACAAGAAGTGAAAATACGTATAATGCAACATCAATCGAGGATACGATGCAAAATAACAACAGCACCCTTGGTAGAGCATTATTTACTGAAGTCTCATGCGCCAACAGATATGCAATGGTTTGTATTAGAGATGGCTAAGGGCTCTAGACGCTGCCGCAATGTTGATTGTCAGCTCACACTGAAAGAAAACAGATGGATCTGGTCTGCTAAGACTGTAGAGAAAGGACTTCATTCTTTTGTTGAATGGCATACTCTGGCAACATTATATCGCTAGTACCTTAGTCTGATCTAGGAGCATTTATATATGACTCAGTACTCTTTATTGATATGTCCGATATGAAATAATTACATTTGCAGTATTTTGGGAGCCTCTATTTACTTTGTGGAACTCATGTAAATTCTGAAGTTAAGTATGTTAAGAACTATGAATGGTTTTTTATAACGCAATATTATAAGTGAAGCTATGGAATAGATCGGGAGCAGTCGATTATGGGAGAAATTATTTCGATCAGATGTGGAGTGATCCTTATGCTCTTTGTGTGCTATAGTCGTTTTGTGCTCTAGCCGGGCTGCCGTCCACAGTAGTACTTCCAAGATGGCGGTTACGTCACGTCGTCTCTAACGCGGTTGGGTTTATAGGTCAGCGTGTGTCTGGCGGACTCTAACGGATTTTGAACGAGAGACGAGCTGTGGTATTGGAGATTGATTCTCTATACTATAAAAGTAAAACTGTAGCAACTTGTCTCTAAAAAGAGTTGAGGCGTTTTTAGAATTAGCGAGTGACGATATCTCTTCACTTTCTTCCCTTTTTCCGCAGTTACGAAGTATTGGTAGACGCTATAGGTAAGAGCATGTTGCTGTGACGTTTAGTGGTCGTGTTTGTGAGTTCATAACATTCTCTAACTAGACGGCGATTAGATTATTGTGATCCCTTCTTTTCCGTAGCTACAAAGTGAGAGTTGACTATATAGGTAAGAGTGTTTTTTATCTTTAATGGTTTCCTGGTGTCTCATATGTGAATGGAGTCATTGTTTGTAAACTGACAACATTGACCCTACTCTTTATCTTTGCCCAGTAATTCTTTTTGCAAGGAGAAGAAGGAAATATAATATATAGTAAGGAATTTGGTTTTTATGGTGTTAGTCACTGGGGTGTGTAACACTTGGCACCTGGGTGTTATCCACTGGTTTATGGTCTATAATGGTCCATCTTCACTTTTCCACACTGATTGGTGGAACATTGGTTGTAGTATTTCGAGGCCTGTTATATCACTTAGGCATGCCTGGTGGGCCAGTCACTCATGTTGGATTGCGGTGTGAGCAGACTATATATATCATTTTAGAGCCTAGGGGTTATTCATTGCTGTATGTATTGTTTTTACTGTGTACAGGAATGTCTGGATAAGAAGCAACGCTATGTCCTGAGGATGGTCTTATGGATCCATGTGACCAATGAAAGACCGAAACGTCGACTTACTCACACCCGTTTTGTATATATATACACTTGTCAGTTTCTTTGACACCTGTGTTTTGTATATATTTGTTAAAACTATCAAAAAGGTTTTGTATGAAAAACATTCATGAATTGTGAATCAAACATTATTTACAAAAGGGTGTTGCACTACTATAAAGTTGTGAAATATCAGTAGTGACAGTGTTGCTAGGAGCCAGGGTTGAATTAATTTCTTTTTATGAATACAACTTCTTTTGAATATCTCCCTGTTGTAATATTTTTCTTTGTTCACTTGTTGTGACTTGATGAAATATTAGAATAATTACTTAAACAAATCCCTTGAGGAACATTTGTATAGATACTATTGATTATACACAGTCCCTCGAGGTATATTGGGTTGCCCTCTCTTTGTTGTTGAAAGTATAAGCGCAGACAACTGTCTGCAAGGGCCCTTATTTTGATAAGTGGTTTTGTGATATATGTTTCACTTTGTATATATGTCTGCACTTTGATCATTGTGTCCAGTGGTTACATCTTTTTATATTTGTTTCTAATCACACTGTTTCTAATCATATTCTTTTTCTATATATAAATAAGCACTAATGTCAGAACAGGAAACGTTGACTTATACTGATGAATATATTGCAAAAATAGCTAGTGGACCATCACTATTAGGACCACAGCATAGGAATGTTGGTGTAAATATACAACAGGATTCAGTACGTGGGAACGTAGAGATGTTACACAAAAAGCTGGTATGCACCGAATTACATGCAAAATTCCTCACAGACGGTCTAAATGCGAATATTATCCCGGTAGGGTTACAGGTGCGGAATATTCCCATTATTTTTGTGGATGACGAGGATTTTAAAACAGGCTTTAGCTTTGTGTCAAACAAATGCTCACGGAGCTGGATGGTCCTGAGCATTGAAACAGCTTTGAAACACATTGAGAAAATTAAAGCAGAAAAAGCAGAACTAGAGAAAAACCTATTGGAGGACCCCACAGTGACAGATGCGAGAGATTTCTTGAAGAACCTAGAAACATTAGTAGCGGAGTTTCAGAGGACAAATATACTTTAAAAAACTGTTAAATTACAGAAAGACATCAGGAAATAAAGTAGAGATCGTACTATCCCTATCTAAGAAAAGATTTTTTCCAACAGAATCAAGGTCAGACCACAGGACTACAGAAATATAGTACATTTTCTGATAGTGCGTCCTCAAGCTCAGAAGGGGATACCAGCAGAGGGGGTGCACAGAACTTTGGGTTTGTCCCAGGTCAGAATCAGCCTTTTTTACAGAGAGGCCAACCACATCAAAGGGGACGAGTTCGGAACACCAGGAGGGGCTGGTACAGGAACCAATACACTCCAGGGTTTCGTCAAACTCGCAATCAATACTACGAGTGGTAGACTTAAATACAACAATGGACAATCAAACTATGCAAGTAGTTCCTATTTTTAATTTATCATCTCATGAATTGAGCTCAAAAGAAATTGTACTTTTGAGCAATGGATTGTCCTTTGTTCCCACGTGTAGGAATGACCCTTTTATAATGCAGATAGAACTATACAAATTCTTTAGAAGTCTGCGTGTAAAGTACTTTTTCAATAAAAATCCGGTGGCTATACAAAATGACACAACAGGTTTACGTCGTCCATCTACATTCTTTCCTGCTACAAATTATATGCCTAAGGAGTTGCTCACCTTTGAAAAAGTAATCCTTATCGAGGTGGAACAATTGTTCAAAGAGCATAAATACAAAAGGTTTAATTTCTCCAAGGATCAACAACACACTCTGAGGGACCTTGCCAGCCGGAGTGATTTAACAATCAAGCCAGCTGATAAAGGGGGGAGTATCATTGTGCAAAACAAAACAGATTACGATGCTGAAATACTACGACAACTACAAGACCCATTACACTATGTAAGACTATCAAAAGACCCTACAGATAATATCAGAAAGGATATTTTAGAATTGACAGTTGTAGGACGGAACGGACTATGGCTTAGCCAAAAAGAATCAGACTATTTTAACAAAAAAGAGTTTGTTATCCCAGCGTTTTATACGCTGCCTAAGATTCACAAGGATGACAAACATCCACCCGGCAGACCTATAGTTGCAGGCTGCCAATCAATTCTACAACCACTAGCAGAATATACTGATATTTTCATCAAGCCATTTGTTCCATCTACAAGGTCCTACGCTAGAGACAGCTTGGATGTAATTACACAACTGGAGGGATTGGATTTCGATATTGATATTCGGATTGATATTTTGGTAATGATGGACATCAGAAGCCTATATACTAGCATTCCCCAAGATGAGGCTTTAATGATAATAGAAAACACCTTAGAACTGAGGACTCGCACACACAGGGTGCCCACAGATTTCATAGTGAACTGTGCTAGAATTGCATTGGAACGTAACTATTTCATTTTCAATAATGAGTTTTTTGGTCAAGTTAAGGGCATGGCCATGGGGGCAATTTTTGCCCCTGATATAGCCAATCTTTATGTGGCTGCTTTTGAAGATGAAGTAATTTACAACAACAATACATATGCACAACATATCAAAAAGTATTTGAGGTACATAGATGATGTATGTCTAGTCTGGAGTGGTCCGGTATCCATTCTTAAAGAATTTCATATGTGGTTAAATTCACAAAATGATAACCTTAAATTTACCATGGAATTCGATCATGAGACCATCAATTTTTTACATCTGAAGGACTGGAACAATGAGGGACAGCTAGCAATGAGCCTGTATACTAAACCCACATCAAGGAATACGCTTCTAAAGTATACTAGCTGTCATCCACGGAATTTACGTGACAATCTCCCTTTTCGACAGTTCCTAAGAATAAAGCAGAACTGTACCAGAAGGGAGGATTACTTTAGAGAAGCCAAAACCTTACAGGCAAAGCTCATCAAGAGAGATTATCCTTACCACCTGGTGAAGCGGTCGATGAAACGGGCTTGGTACTATGACAGAGATGCATTGTTACAGGTTAAAGAAAAGAAACAGAACATAGATTGTAATGCTATCACTTGTGTAACGACCTACGGCACAGAGTCCAATGAAATCAGAAATATCATTCTAAAGAATTGGCATCTAACAAGTAAGGTTGACTCACAATGGCAGAAACCACGCTTTGCTTTTAAACGTGGTAGAAACCTGAGAGACCATCTAGTCAGGGCATACAGTGAATCAAGACCAACCACGTTACAGGATATGTGGGGTCTTATGCCAGTCGGGGGTCATTACCCATGTGGGCACTGTGCCGCCTGTGCTACCACAACTGTGGTAAAGTCATGCGTGATCAATGAGAAAGAATGGGTGTTAAAACATCATTCAAATTGTCTGTCAAAAAATGTAATTTATTGTATCCAATGCCCTTGTCTACTGTTTTACATTGGCAAAACCACACAAGAAGTGAAAAAACGTATAATGCAACATCAATCAAGGATACGATGCAAAATAACAACAGCACCCTTGGTAGAGCATTATTTGCTGAAGTCTCATGCGCCAACAGATATGCAATGGTTTGTATTAGAGATGGCTAAGGGCTCTAGACGCTGCCGCAATGTTGATCGTGTGCTCACACTGAAAGAAAACAGATGGATCTGGTCTGCTAAGACTGTAGAGAAAGGACTTAATTCTTTTGTTGAATGGCATACTCTGGCAACATTATATCGCTAGTACCTTAGTCTGATCTAGGAGCATTTATATATGACTCAGTACTCTTGATTGATATGTCCGATATGAAATAATTACCTTTGCAGTATTTTGGGAGCCTCTATTTACTTTGTGGAACTCATGTAAATTCTGAAGTTAAGTATGTTAAGAACTATGAATGGTTTTTTATAACGCAATATTATAAGTGAAGCTATGGAATAGATCGGGAGCAGTCGATTATGGGAGAAATTATTTCGATCAGATGTGGAGTGATCCTTATGCTCTTTGTGTGCTATAGTCGTTTTGTGCTCTAGCCGGGCTGCCGTCCACAGTAGTACTTCCAAGATGGCGATTACGTCACGTCGTCTCTAACGCGGTTGGGGTTATAGGTCAGCGTGTGTCTGGCGGACGCTAACGGATTTTGAACGAGAGACGAGCCGTGGTATGGGAGATTGATTCTCTATACTATGTAAGTAAAACTGTAGCAACTTGTCTCTAAAAAGACTTGAGGCGTTTTTAGAATTAGCGAGTGACGATATCTCTTCACTTTCTTCCCTTTTTCCGCAGTTACGAAGTATTGGTAGACGCTATAGGTAAGAGCATGTTGCTGTGACGTTTAGTGGTCGTGTTTGTGAGTTCATAACATTCTCTAACTAGACGGCGATTAGATTATTGTGATCCATTCTTTTCCGTAGCTACAAAGTGAGAGTTGACTATATAGGTAAGAGTGTTTTTTTATCTTTAATGGTTTCCTGGTGTCTCATATGTGATAGGAGTCATTGTTTGTAAACTGACAACATTGACCCTACTCTTTATCTTTGCCCAGTAATTCTTTTTGCAAGGAGAAGAAGGAAATATAATATATAGTAAGGAATTTGGTTTTTATGGTGTTAGTCACTGGGGTGTGTAACACTTGGCACCTGGGTGTTATCCACTGGTTTATGGTCTATAATGGTCCATCTTCACTTTTCCACACTGATTGGTGGAACATTGGTTGAAGTATTTTGAGGCCTGTTATATCACTTAGGCATGCCTGGTGGGCCAGTCACTGATGTTGGATTGCGGTGTGAGCAGACGATATATATAATTTTAGAGCCTAAGGGTTATTCATTGCTGTATGTATTGTTTTTACTGTGTACAGGAATGTCTGGATAAGAAGCAACGCTATGTCCTGAGGATGGTCTTATGGATCCGTGTGACCAATGAAAGACCGAAACGTCGACTTACTCAGACCCGTTTTGTATATATATACACTAGTCAGTTTCTTTGACACCTGTGTTTTGTATATATTTGTTAAAACTATCAAAAAGGTTTTGTATGAAAAACATTCATGAATTGTGATTCAAACATTATTTACAAAAGGGTGTTACACTACTATAAAGTTGTGAAATATCAGTAGTGACAGTGTTGCTAGGAGCCAGAGTTGAATTAATTTCTTTTTATGAATACAACTTCTTTTTGAATATCTCCCTGTTGTAATATATTTCTTTGTTCACTTGTTCTGACTTGATGAAATATTAGAATAATTACTTAAACAAATCCCTTGTGGAACATTTGTATAGATACTATTGATTATACCCAGTCCCTCGAGGTATATTTGGTTGCCCTCTCTTTGTTGTTGAAAGTATAAGCGCAGACAACTGTCTGCAAGGGCCCTTATTTTGATAAGTGGTTTTGTGATATATGTTTCACTTTGTATATATGTCTGCACTTTGATCATTGTGTCCAGTGGTTACATCTTTTTATATTTGTTTCTAATCACACTGTTTCTAATCATATTCTTTTTCTATATATGAATAAGCACTAATGTCTGAACAGGAAACGTTGACTTATACTGATGAATATATTGCAAAAATAGCTAGTGGACCATCACTATTAGGACCACAGCATAGGAATATTGGTGTAAATGTACAACAGGATTCAGTACGTGAGAACTTAGAGAGGTTACACAAAAAGCTGATACGCACCGAATTACATGCTAAATTCCTCACAGACTGTCTAAATGCGAATATTATCCCGGTAGGGTTACAGGTGCGGAATATTCCCATTATTTTTGTGGATGACGAGGATTTTAAAACAGGCTTTAGCTTTGTGTCAAACAAATGCTCATGGAGCTGGATGGTCCTGAGCATTGAAACAGCTTTGAAATACATTGAGAAAATTAAAGCAGAAATAGCAGAACTAGAGAAAAAACTATTGGAGGACCCCACAGTGACAGATGCGAGAGATTTCTTGAAGAACCTAGAAACATTAGTAGCGGAGTTTCAGAGGACAAATATACTTTAAAAAAGTGATAAATTGCAGAAAGACATCAGGAAATACAGTAGAGATCGTACTTATCCCTATCTAAGAACAGATTTTTTCCAACAGAATCAAGGTCAGACCACAGGACTACAGAAATATAGTACATTTTCTGATAGTGCATCCTCAAGCTCAGAAGGGGATACCAGCAGAGGGGGTGCACAGAACTTTGGCTTTGTCCCAGGTCAGAATCAGTCTTTTTTACAGAGAGGCCAACCACATCAAAGGGGACGAGTTCGGAACACCAGGAGGGGCTGGTACAGGAACCAGAACACTCCAGGGTTTCGTCAAACTCGCAATCAATACTACGAGTGGTAGACTTAAATACAACAATGGACAATCAAACTATGCAAGTAGTTCCTATTTTTAATTTATCATCTCATGAATTGAGCTCAAAAGAAATTGCACTTTTGAGCAATGGATTGTCCTTTGTTCCCACCTGTAGGAATGACCCTTTTATAACGCAGATAGAACTATACAAATTCTTTAGAAGTCTGCGTTTAAAGTACTTTTTTAATAAAAATCCGGTGGCTATACAAAATGACACAACAGGTTTACGTTGTCCATCTACATTCTTTCCTGCTACAAACTATGGGGCATATTAACAATCAGGCGATAGTCAATTATCGCCGCTTTAGCGTCCGTTTTCGGACGGAAAGCAGCGATAATTCTATCGCCTAATCAGCAAGGTCACGCTATCGCGTGAATCCCTGCACTATCGCCCTTTCCCCCAACGCCCATCCTGCATCTCTAATGAGATGCAAGGTGGGCGTTACTGGGCGTACCCCAGATGGGCTACATTGTACATATCGCCGATGTGCACATCGCGATATTTACAAGGCAGCCCACAGGATGATAGCAGACGTTAGATTTTGGCGAAAACGGCAGTTTTCGCCAAAATCTAACGTCTGCTATTATCCCGACTTAGCCATCCCTAACATAGGGGTGGATTGTGCTGATACGACCACAGGGTAGTATCAGCAAGAGTCATCGCCGTTTTGCAGGGAATATCGCTGGAAAACCAGCGATGTTCCCTGCAAAACGGCGATAACCTCGCTATCTCTGGAATTTGTATCGCCCTGGAGAAGCGTGTTGTTAGTAACGCGCTACCAGGGCGATAATTTCCGGAGATAGCCAGCGATAAGAAATCTATCGCTAAGCACGGCCAGCGATAATTATCGCTGGCCGTTGATAATATGCCCCTATATGCCTAAGGAGTTGCTCACCTTTGAAAATGTAATCCTTATCGAGGTGGAACAATTGTTCAAAGAGCATAAATATAAAAGGTTTAATTTCTCCACGGATCAACAACACACTCTGAGGGACCTTGCCAGCCGGAGTGATTTAACAATCAAGCCAGCTGATAAAGGGGGGAGTATCATTGTGCAAAACAAAACAGATTACGATGCTGAAATACTACGACAACTACAAGACCCATTACACTATGTAAGACTATCAAAAGACCCTACAGATAATATCAGAAAGGATATTTTAGAATTGACAGTTGTAGGACGGAACAGACTATGACTTAGCCAAAAAGAATCAGACTATTTTAACAAAAAAGAGTTTGTTATCCCAGCATTTTATACGCTGCCTAAGATTCACAAGGATGACAAACATCCACCCGGCAGACCTATAGTTGCAGGCTGCCAATCAATTCTACAACCACTAGCAGAATATACTGATTTTTTCATCAAGCCATTTGTTCCATCTACAAGGTCCTACACTAGAGACAGCTTGGTTGTAATTACACAACTGGAGGGATTGGCTTTCGATGTCCAAATTGATATTTTGGTAAGGATGGACATCGAAAGCCTATATACTAGCATTCCCCAAGATGAGGCTTTAATGATAATAGAAAACACCTTAGAACTGAGGACTCGCCCACACAGGGTGCCCACAGATTTCATAGTGAACTGTGCTAGAATTGCATTGGAACGTAACTATTTCATTTTCAATAATGAGTTTTTTGGTCAGGTTAAGGGCGTGGCCATGGGGGCAATTTTTGCCCCTGATATAGCCAATCTTTATGTGGCTGCTTTTGAAGATGAAGTAATTTACAACAACAATCCATATGCACAACATATCAAAAAGTATTTGAGGTACATAGATGATGTATGTCTAGTCTGGAGTGGTCCGGTATCCATTCTTAAAGAATTTCATATGTGGTTAAATTCACAAAATGATAACCTTAAGTTTACCATGGAATTCGATCATGAGACCATCAATTTTTTAGATCTGAAGGTCTGGAACAATGAGGGACAGCTAGCAATGAGCCTGTATACTAAACCCACATCAAGGAATACACTTCTAAAGTATACTAGCTGTCATCCACGGAATTTACGTGACAATCTCCTTTTGGACAGTTCCTAAGAATAAAGCGGAACTGTACCAGAAGGAGGATTACTAGAGAAGCCAAAACCTTACAGGCAAAGCTCATCAAGACAGATTATCCTTACCGCCTGGTGAAGCGGTCAATGAAACGGGCTTGGTACTATGACAGAGATGCATTGTTACAGGTTAAAGAAAAGAAACAGAACATAGATTGTAATGCAATCACATGTGTAACGACCTACGGCACAGAGTCCAATGAAATCAGAAATATAATTCTAAAGAATTGGCATCTAACAAGGACGGTTGACTCACAATGGTAGAAACCATGCTTTGCTTTTAAACGTGGTAGAAACCTGAGAGACCATCTAGTCAGGGCGTACAGTGAATCAAGACCAACCACTTTACAGGATATGTGGGGTCTTATGCCAGTCGTGGGTCATTACCCATGTGGGCACTGTGCCGCCTGTGCTACCACTACTGTGGTAAAGTCATGCGTGATAAATGAGAAAGAATGGGTGTTAAAACATCATTCAAATTGTCTGTCAAAAAATGTAATTTATTGTATCCAATGCCCTTGTCTACTGTTTTACATTGTCAAAACCACACAAGAAGTGAAAAAACGTATAATGCAACATCAATCAAGGATACGATGCAAAATAACAACAGCACCCTTGGTAGAGCATTATTTGCTGAAGTCTCATGCGCCAACAGATATGCAATGGTTTGTATTAGAGATGGCTAAGGGCTCTAGACGCTGCCGCAATGTTGATCGTCTGCTCACACTGAAAGAAAACAGATGGATCTGGTCTGCTAAGACTGTAGAGAAAGGACTTAATTCTTTTGTTTAAGGGCATACTCTGGCAACATTATATCGCTAGTACCTTAGTCTGATCTAGGAGCATTTATATATGACTCAGTACTCTTGATTGATATGTCCGATATGAAATAATTACCTTTGCAGTATTTTGGGAGCCTCTATTTACTTTGTGGAACTCATGTAAATTCTGAAGTTAAGTATGTTAAGAACTATGAATGGTTTTTTATAACGCAATATTATAAGTGAAGCTATGGAATAGATCGGGAGCAGTCGATTATGGGAGAAAATATTTCGATCAGATGTGGAGTGATCCTTATGCTCTTTGTGTGCTATAGTCGTTTTGTGCTCTAGCCGGGCTGCCGTCCTCAGTAGTACTTCCAAGATGGCGGTTACGTCACGTCGTCTCTAACGCGGTTGGGGTTATAGGTCAGCGTGTGTCTGGCGGATGCTAACGGATTTTGAACGAGAGACAAGCCGTGGTATGGGAGATTGATTCTCTATACTATGTAAGTAAAACTGTAGCAACTTGTCTCTAAAAAGACTTGAGGCGTTTTTAGAATTAGCGAGTGACGATATCTCTTCACTTTCTTCCCTTTTTCCGCAGTTACGAAGTATTGGTAGACGCTATAGGTAAGAGCATATTGCTGTGATGTTTAGTGGTCGTGTTTGTGAGTTCATAACATTCTCTAACTAGATGACGATTAGATTATTGTGATCCCTTCTTTTCCGTAGCTACAAAGTGAGAGTTGACTATATAGGTAAGAGTGTTTTTTATCTTTAATGGTTTCCTGGTGTCTCATATGTGATAGGAGTCATTGTTTTTAAACTGACAACATTGACTCTACTCTTTATCTTTGCCCAGTAATTCTTTTTGCAAGGAGAAGAAGGAAATATAATATATAGTAAGGAATTTGGGTTTTATGGTGTTAGTCACTGGGGTGTGTAACACTTGGCACCTGGGTGTTATCCACTGGTTTATGGTCTATAATGGTCCATCTTCACTTTTCCACACTGATTGGTGGAACATTGGTTGAAGTATTTCGAGGCCTGTTATATCACTTAGGCATGCCTTGTGGGCCAGTCACTGATGTTGGATTGCGGTGTGAGCAGACGATATATATAATTTTAGAGCCTAGGGGTTATTCATTGCTGTATGTATTGTTTTTACTGTGTACAGGAATGTCTGGATAAGAAGCAACGCTATGTCCTGAGGATGGTCTTATGGATCTGTGTGACCAATGAATGACCGAAACGTCGACTTACTCACACCCGTTTTGTATATATATACACTTGTCAGTTTCTTTGACACCTGTGTTTTGTATATATTTGTTAAAACTATCAAAAAGGTTTTGTATGAAAAAATTCATGAATTGTGAATCAAACATTATTTACAAAAGGGTGTTACACTACTATAAAGTTGTGAAATATCAGTAGTGACAGTGTTGCTAGGAGCCAGAGTTGAATTAATTTCTTTTTATGAATACAACTTCTTTTTGAATATCTCCCTGTTGTAATATTTTTCTTTGTTCACTTGTTGTGACTTGATGAAATATTAGAATAATTACTTAAACAAATCCCTTGAGGAACATTTGTATAGATACTATTGATTATACCCAGTCCCTCGAGGTATATTGGGTTGCCCTCTCTTTGTTGTTGAATCTATCCCCCTTCTGGCATACGATCGGCTCAGATCGCAGACGGCGTGTCTCCTCCTCTTCAAGTAGGCCGCTGCTGGCGAGGAGCTGCTCTGCCACGTCGGCCCCGGATTGTGTCACGGTGCCCTGACCTTATTCCAGAGTGAAGAGGGACACCAACCATGGGTAAAGTCGATAGAACGCAGCCGAAGATCACCTTCGACCAGAAGATAACCAAGGGTCGCGAGGCGGTGGTAAAGGAAGATGAAAACGCGCAGGATTTGCCCGAGGTGGAGCCGGCCGGAGACATCCACACTATGCTGACGGCGATGGAGAAGGGCCTGCAGGGTAGCCTCTCAGTGCTGGGCTCTAAGATTGACTCTCTCTCCTATCGCATGGACAGAATGTCCGAACGGCTGGACAATCATGCACAGCGATTGGACATGGTAGAACGCCGTACCACAGAGGTCGAAGAAGCGCAAGTAACTCTTGATGTGGGTCACAAGCAGCTGGGGAAAGTTCTCCAGGTTCTACAGGACAAGACGGAGGACTTGGAGGCGCGCTCGAGGCGGAGCAACCTTAGGATCACAGGCCTTCCGGAGTCCACCCCAACTGGAAACATGGAACAGTTCATAGAAAAGTTATTGGTTTCACTCCTTGGGCAGGAGATCTTTTCGTCCATGTTCGTTGTCGAGCGGGCACACCGCTTGTTGGGTCCGCGTCCGGTGCCTGGGGCACCCCCGAGACCCATCATCGCAAAGCTCCTCAACTACCGTGACAGAGACTCTGCTCTTCCAGCGGCCAGGGACAAATAGCCACTTCAATTTGAGGGCTCTACTATATCGTTATACCCAGACTTCACTTTCAAGTTCCAAGAAGCGCGTCGACAATTTGCCCCCTTGAAGAAGCAGCTAAGAGAACACAATATTGACTACGCAATGCTCTACCCCGCCAGACTCCGGATTAATCGCCAGGGACAGTCACATATTTTTACAGACCCGAAGGCCCTCCAGAGGGCCATGAAAGACTGGGTGAGGGACAATCGACGCAGCCCGCCTCGGTCTCTGCTGGACAAGGCGGCGGGAGGAGATCTGGAAGAGCAGGACTGATGGGGCCTCTCTGATCCAGGCAGATAAGATGATTGTTGCTGGGGTTGGGGGCGGGAGAGTACAAGGTATTTGAGACGGGTTTACTGAAGTGCTGTTTGTGCATGCTTTTTATACATGATACTGTTACTGTCCAGGATGATGGGAGCTGTGGTGTGATGCAGGAGAGTTAGTTCGCCAGATTATGCTTCTCTTGGGCCATGAAGAGTCTTCTAATATGTTCTTGGGAGGGGGCGGGTTCTATTGTATAATTTTTGCCTCAGGAGTTCTCAATTTATGGGCGGAATAAGGGGCGGAAACCAGTCGTGGTTTCTTTGAGTTTATGTTTCGGAAGCGTGCCACCTCTGCCCACGTGTGTTCTACACTATGGGGGTATTATTTTGGGAGGGTGGGAGGGATGGGTCCTTCCTGTGTTCTCTTGACATTGCTATATTGGTTGTTAACCTATAATGCTACGCAGGAGGTCTGTTGGTCAGTTAATCGTCTAGGCTTGGTTGGGGTTGGCCTAGCGTGGGTGGGGGGTAGGGTTGAAAGGTGCCTGAAGATGCGCAACACTGCTGGTAGACACTACACACATTACACAGGAACGATGCACATGCTGGCAATTTATGGCTGACACTTGTAGTATTGATGCGACGGGGTCTATCGCAGCTGATCACACTCCTCGCAGGGTTGATACGCAGGGCACTCTTCATGCACTCACATGGAATGTTCGTGGTCTTAACGACCATAGGAAACTACGGAAAGTTTTGGCATACCTGAACAGACATGAGATTGATCTTGCACATTTGCAGGAAACCCACCTACCTCTTTCCAGCTCGCTACTCCGTAGCAGAGGTTTGCAAGGGAATACACATGCCGCTGGCTTCACTACACACTCCAGGGGAGTACTTACGTGGGTGCGTCCTAAGTCATCCTTCACACTGCAACCCCTACATACTGACGTTGATGGCAGATTTGTGGTATCTAGCTGTAGGGGAAGGGGGTTGGATCTATTAGTAATTAATGTGTATGGGCCTAATTATGATAACCCAAGCTTCTATACAAACTTGTTCAGTCGAGTACAGGATCTTGGGGATAAGCAGCAGCTATGGGGTGGGGATTTCAATTTTTTGTGACCGCTCAGGGGGACCGGCGCGACGAGTCACTGCTTCGGCTCGTACTCTCGCCGCATCTATGGTACGTGCAGACTTACGTGATGTATGGAGACAGCGTATTCCTGAGAAAGGGGGATTCACACACTATTCGACAATCCATGCCTTACACACACCTATTGACTACTGGCTAGCCTCCAGACAGCTGTATAATCAGGTGCGAACCTGTGAGGTGCTTGCCCGCACGTTTTCAGACCACTCCCCAATTCTAGTTGTCTTTGCTACCCCCTCTAGGAGAATTCCTGCTTACACATGGCGGTTTCCACCCTACTCACTTCTGGACGAGGTATTCAGGGCAGAGCTAGCTGACGCAATTGAGACATATTTTGACAAAAATGTTGGCTCGGTAGAGAGCTTCCAGGTAGTGTGGGAGGCATTTAAAGTCTACATTCGAGGGGTCACAATGTCTAAGCACTCGGGAGTTCTCAAGGCGCTGCGTAAAAGGTTAACTGACTTGGAGGCTGCGCTGTCTGCGCTAGAAGCACGGCTGCAACTCGGTGCTGACGATGGGGTGTTGACAGAATTCAAGACTCAATTGGAAGAGTTTCAGGAAACAGCTGATGCTGAAATTAAGCACCTTGGCAAATATGCCACAGCACGTATTTATGGTGAGGGCGAAAGACCAGGCAGGGTACTTGCACAGTTATTGCGGAACCGTCGTGATCGCTCTGGGGTTGCCGTTCTGAACTCTGCGGAGGGAGTGGCACTAACAGATGACCAGGCCATTGCAGAGAGGTTTAGACAATTTTACTCGACATTGTACTCCTCGCGTGGCTCGGGCTCCGAAGCTGAAATATTGGACTACTTGTCTCATATTAAGCTGCCATGGCTGACTGACACACATCGTGAGTTTTTGATGTGGCCGATAGAGAGGGAGGAAATACTCCTTGCGTTATCTACTATGAGAGCCGGTAGTGCTCCCGGAATAGATGGTCTAACGGTGGCATTCTACAAGGCATTTCTGGACCTCTTACTGCCACACTTGACTGCATTATTCGAGGATATGTGCGTTTCTGGCTCAATGCCGCCCTCAATGAGAGAGGCGGTAATTGTGGCCATTTAGAAACCTGGTAAGCCCCCTGAGGAATGTTCGTCATATCGTCCCCTTTCCCTCCTCAACGTCGACACCAAGATCTTTGCAAAGATTTTAGCCAACCGTCTGGTGCCCCTGGTACCCATCCTAGTCGCGCCGGAGCAGGCGGGGTTTGTCCCGGGTCGTAATATCACCTACAATTTACGTACAGGTTTTGGGGCGTTGCATCACACTATCCTGGAGTCGCGCGCAGTAGCGGTATTTCTCGATATGGAGAAGGCATTCGACTCTGTTGAATGGCCCTTCATGCGGCAGGTGCTGACACGTATGGGCTTAGGTCCGGTCTTTTGGCAGTTGCTAGGAGTGCTCTATAGCTCGCCTTCGGCACGTATTAAAATTGGAGACTTGGTAACGGAACCGATATTTATTTTGCGGTGCATGAGACAGGGCTGTCCGCTCTTGCCGATTCTCTACGCACTTGTCGCGGAGCCCTTAGCTTGGGCGTTGCGGGAGTACCATGGGCATAAGGGCATTCGCATCCCAGGATATAATCTCATAGTTGCGGCCTATGCAGATGACATGCTACTCTATGTGCGTGAGCCCGAACGCCATCTCTCCTCTGTATTACGTGAGGTGGTGCTTTTTGGGGGAGACTCGGGTCTTCAGGTTAATTGGTGTAAGTCCCTCGTGTTCCCCCTCACGCCGTCTACGTTACAATTTGACCTGGACTATCCACTCCAATGGACGTCGGACTCAGTGAGGTATCTTGGAATACAAGTGCACTCCTAATCGGAGGTGGTTTTTAGAGATAATTATGGAGTATTGGTGAGCAAGCTGGAAGACGATATAGAGCGTTGGATTCGATTACCATTGACGCTGTTAGGTAGGATTTCAATAATGAAAATGGTAATTCTCCCTCGATTCCTGTTCCTTTTTACGAACATTCCGATGGTCCTCCCTGGCATATTCTTCAAAACACTTACGACACTGATGGTCAAATTAGCTTGGGCGGGCAAACAGCTGAGAGTCAAATAGCAAATTCTTACCCTACCTAACCACATGGGTGGATTGGGGGCGCCGGACTTTGACCTTTATTACAGAGCTGCGCAATGCGCCCATGCTCAACTCTGGATACACGGCTCACCTGATATCCCTCACCTGCGCGTTGAGCGGGAGGTTGCTGCCCTGAGCCCGATCCCCATGTTACTCTTCGCGCCCACAGATCGCAGGACTGGCATTCTAAATTCGATTAACGCAACTAATCACGCCTGGCACCATCTTCTGAAGTTGCAGGCTGGGGCCCTACTGTATTCACCTTTGGCGCCTCTTGATTGGTGCCACTGGTTGTTGCCATGTAGAGATGGTGGTGTAGTCCGCGCGCTTAATTCCATTAGGGTCCATACTATAGGCGACTTGTTTGTGGATGGAATAATGAAAGACTGGGACTCCATTGCTGAAGGGTTAGATGCGCCCTCACTCCTCACTAAATTTCAATATCATAGGATAAGACACGCATTATTGCAGCTGCTAGGCACTGACCTGACTGAGCCGCCGGAGGTGACCGCTCTCTCCCTGATCATAAAGACGCAAGCCACGACGGGAATGGTCTCTAAGATTTACAAACACGCTATGTCATATAGAGCAAACCACTACACTAAAGCCTGTTTAGCTTGGCAACTCGACCTGTCTACGGAAATAGACGATGACATGTGGTTATATTGCTGCCAAAACATAAAACGAGTTTCCCTTAATGGTAGACACCGTCTAATTCACTTTAAGTTCCTAAATAGGGTCTATTATACTGCCGAAAGACTATGTAGATACGGGCTCCGTGAGAGCTCGCGTTGTGCACGATGTAGTGAGCAGGTAGCTGATTTTGCTCATCTAGCATGGCTCTGCCCGGGGGTGGCTGAGTTTTGGAGACAGGTGTTCTTGGAATTGACAGCTATAACTGGGCAGGAGCTTCAGCCGGACCCGGCTCTAGCGCTTATGGGCTTCTCGAAACCATTGCCTAAGGGGCTGCGTAGGCTGGTTGACATGGGACTGCTCATGGCAAAGCGAAGGGTGGCCATTTGCTGGTTAAGAGGCCCTCTACCTATGCTATCCCACTGGGCTTCTGACATGATATATTGCTCTACTCAAACGGAACATTTGAGCGATCTCCTTCCTCCCCACAATAGACCCAAGAATTTCTGGACACTGTACAATACGTATAGGGCCAATAAAAATACTGAGGCCGGGGGCACGACGAGTGGTGTATAGCTTTAATTCTTTTGTCTTGATTCAGCCTCTACTATGCTATAAATTGGAGAGTGTGAGTTGCCCTTGGTTCAACGCTGTGAGGGCAAGTAGGGGAATGAGTTCTAGTTGATCGGCCACCTGCAGTATGTATACCCAAGACCTCTCTGATTGATTCCAATCTGCGTGTATATTCTCTAAGTATCATCTACGTTGTTGATAAAAGCTTGGTGTGTAGCCCTGTTGCACTTTGTACCTGCAGTTATTTTATCTAATCAACTGTTATTGTAAGGCCATGATAATTGTAATGTGTCGACATCCTGTTGTATCGCTCGCATCTGATGCTCCTTTGTTCTTGTTTAAATGCAATAAAGAGATTAAATAAAAATAAAAAAATCTCGGGTGGGAGTTCTTTGTTAATGGTAAAATGCAGATCCTCTGGGCAGGCCACATTTTTGTTTTTCTCTTAGGTGAGGGAATTGTTGTTAAAGTTTAAAAGCATTAAGTATGGTTGAAAATTATTTTAAGTTCTTTAGACAAATGCCTTAGAGTAATGTTTTAATATTGATGACACCTGTAAATCTTGTTTAACTAATATGAATGCATTGTCCAAGATAGCAGGTCTTTCTTATTGGCCTTTATTACATTGGAAAAGTCTGTAGACCTGGATGATTCTGAAGATGTCATGTTGTTGGACAAGAACTAGTTAAGGATATTGTGGTTTTTCAGATTAGTGCCTGAAGACATGCAGTTTGTCACTAGGTACCTTGCTGATACTGTCAATAGTTTGACTTATGGGGTTAGTTACTCTCTGTGATAAATCTTTAGGGTAGGTAATTTGTACTCCGGGTATCTGCAAGGCCACATTTAGAAAGTTTTTTTAATTATTATTCCCACCAAGAACATGTCCACTATTTGGTATATTGTTTTGCCTACTGTATATTGAGTGTATGTTTGTAATTATATGCATTGTATGTGGCTTTGTATACATTAAAGTATGTTTCCTTTGTTAAAGTAAAAACACTGAATGCACAATGGAAAAAAAAATGTATATAACAAATGATCTTCAGAATTCAGAGCAATCCATGTATTCAGCATCAAGGGAAGATGAGTCCTCAAATATACCCTTGTCTATCTGCATAAAACTGTCTATTTCTTTCTGAGTCATAATCACAGCATCATAGGTGGGTGTCATCTGCTTTGGGGTGAGAAGTGTAACACAATAAGAGCAACAGGCTGGGAGACATTGTATACAGATGCAACAGGTGAAGATAATGCCAGCGAATATGGCCAGGAAAGCAAGGATCTTCCAACCCCAGGACGTAAACAGACCCCAAAACCACCCAGATAGGGTCCAAGTATCATTTTCCTGGTGAATGTCGGAGGAGAGTCTGTGTAATTTCTGTATGGCAGCATATACGTTGGGGTCGTGGTCAGGTATATATACACAACAGCTACCACCAATAACGTGACAGGCCCCTCCCCGATCAGCAAGGATGATTTCTAACACCATCCGGTTTTGTAAGGTAACGAGTCTCGTAGCCTGAAGCTCAGCAGTGATATTGGTCAGAATCCCACAGAATCCCTGCTGTTGTATTAATGACCCTTTCTACAACTCTTGTGAGCCGACGAATGTTAAGGCTATTGGATATGGGACCCCAAAAAGGTACAATACCCTTCATGGCATCCTCAAACTGCTGCAAAGTGGTATCTGTCTGATCTATATCTTTTGTGTCAATAACCCTTCTCACCCGGGACAAGTATATGCTTCTGCCCTGCAGCCGATGGTCTTTATGGTAATTGGGCGGAGGGACATACACTGGGGGAAGAAGGAAAGAGAGGTAACATCTGCCTGACCATCCCCTAGGCAGCCAGACATAAGCCTGGGATCCACAACCAAAGTAGACATTAGGGGGCAAAACCAAGGGTGGACTATTAATTGTGCTAAGTGAGAACTTAAAATTACATTTGCTGTCCCCCACCTCTACCTCCCCCCGTACCTGAACACAGAAAGCAGCTGTGAAGCTGGCCACAGACACCGGTATTGGCTTATCCCTAGTCACTTAACGGTCTTGGAAGGAGTGGAAGTACTCAGCGGTGTTAAATGTCTGGAAATCAGCCATTTCCATTTGAAGCCATGTGCTATTCTTCACCTTATCATACTTGCGCATACAAGAGTTCAGGGACAAAGTATCAGAGATGTTTAATCCTGCCTTGCCTATGGGAATAAACCTATTATGGAAACGTATATTATCAGTCACAGTGTTAGTATCAGCAGGGGTCATAATCTGACAGGAGTGGTGGTGGAAATAGTGGTGTATTATTACAAGCAATTTGAACATACCTCCCAACGTCCAAGGTATGACAAAGGCATCGACAGTAGATTATCTCTCTTATGAGTAACTGAGGGGAGCAATCCACAGACCCAACAATTTGTTGTGTTAGACACATCATGAGTGTGAGAAGTTGGCCTAGTATATGCTGTCCACTAATTAAAGTGGGCACCTTGTATCAGTCCACACAACCCTTATGATGTAGGAGGTCAAAGATAACCTTTAGAAAGCTATCCTAGTGGTAGCTGTGGAGAGCAGCCTTCAGGCTTAATCTTGAAGGAATGTAAAGCAGCTTGTTTTACCAGAATACCACCTCCTGAATGACTAAATGAAGGAGAACCACACAGTAGTTATATAAAAATATGTATTTATTAATATAACACTCTCTACTATCCTCTACACGAGGATAGAACACAAAGCACCCAATACGAGATCAATAGAACAGTTGTAAGTAGCACAATGCACAGTGGGCTCCAGGGGGAGACCAAACTATATACTAAAATAATGGTATAACAGTCACGACTGAGATCAAGACAAGGTCTGGAGCATGTAGAATCGGTGGGACTCCAAGGAACCACCCAAGGTGAGTAGACAGGGACCCCACGGAGGCCGGGTGCAGTGTGGGAACACGACCGCGGGCTCCGTACAATTCTATGGGTAAGTCGTGGTTACACTTTTAAAGTTTAAGGACCCTTCTAGGAGGAATTCGAGCGAACCCTTTGGAACTTAAGAGTTTGAAGAGCCACCCCACCCGTGGATACCATAGTACCCGAGTTACCTATCCCAGGAGAGCTGGGTTCAGAGGTCTGAAGTGGCATCAGAAACTGCCGTCGTTCTCAATGGAGGGCTGTGAAGAAGTACTGCTGTCGTGAAGGTGAAAAGGGTCCTGTGGAATCCAAGCCTGGATTCGGGAAGGAAGGAACCTGAAAGCAGAGGGGACAGAGTCTTGGTCACTTCCCAGCAGCATAAAATTTTCGTCTGATATGTAGTCCCTCACAAACGAACTGAAAAACTTTAGCATTAAAGTGGCTCCCATTGTCACGCCAAATCAAACGGGGCAAGCCGAAGCGAGGAAAGAACTCCTTCAGGAGTACTTTTGCAGTCGCTATGTGTCGTCGCGTGGCCCCGTGGGGCTATCTTGGTCCTCCCCACTAGTGGATATGACGCACAGATGTTGGCAAGGTTTGAGGGTTTTATTTATCAATGCTAAATAAAAACAGGGCTCTCTCTCTCTCTTTGGTACGGATGGCCTTCTAATAGTCTCTTGGTCGGCTTTTGGGGTATTCCTCTCTCTTCCTCTTTTTCCTGGTGGTTTCCGCTCCGGGGTTGTAGCACTTGGGAGGGTGTGGGAAAACAACAAAAGAAAATAGAAAGAAAACTTTAGGCTACTGCCTTCTCACACAAACAATGGGGAGGGGTAAGTGCACCTTCACCAGTGGCCCTAACTGTGCAGTGCCTGTGTGAGGGGTTTTTACTGTGTTGTCATCGGTGTGGCCCTTAATCCTGCCCACCAGCCCTTTAAAGTAAAGGCACGCGCAGCTGGCACTTGCCTGAGCCCACGACCCTCTGGGGCCGTGGTAAGGTGAGATCCCGCCTCCTCGTTCCCTCTCGGAGTGTCGGTCTCGCTCGTGGTGCTCTGGGAGCGTTTTGCCGTTGTTCTGCGTCCTTCCGCCTCTCCGCCCCCGTCCTGGAGTCCTGGGTCGACTTTTCCACAGGAACGCCTTCTCTCCTCCTCGGTAGTGTTGCTCTCGGTCCTCTCTTTCTCCGCGTCTTCTTCCACCATTCCTCCGTGCGTCGCGTCTTCCTCACTTTCTGGTTTTTGACCCTCCCTGGTGGACGGGACTTCCTCGCGTCGTCCGCGAGAGTCTATACCGCTACCGCTGTTTCCTGTGTGGGTCATCTCTGCGGCCCTGTTTAAAAACTCGCCGCATTCCCAGTCGAGCGAGGGCAGCTCACATTGCTTCCCCCTGGGAATGGACGTGTGGGCCATTCTGAAACAGGACATCGTGACAGGAAATCCACGTTGGTTTGGAGCTTCCCAGGTATGTGTATAGCGCTGAAGGAAAAAGGCTCTAACGCAAGAAACCAGCGAAGTACTTTAGGATTGGATTCAGTACGGAAACAGCATTAACTGCTGTATTCAATAACATCCGTACGCAGGTGGACACGGGGCACACCACCTTGCTGGTTCTACTTGACCTTACCGCAGCTTTTGATACCCTATCTCCTCTGAGGCTGGTTGAACGTCTCAGAGAGATATGGATCGGGGACTCGGCCCTGGGGCTTCTTGCTTCCTTTCTCAAGGATCGGGCACAGACTTTGAAATTTGGCCAATTCTATTCGGCCTCAAACCCCCTGTCGTGTGGAGTCCCTCAGGGCTCCTCCCTAAGCCCGACACTTTTTAATATTTATGTCGCCCCGTTGGCAAAGGTGGTGAGATCCTTTGGGTTGGAGGTGTTGTCCTACGCTGACGACACCCAAATAATGGTGTCCATCACTCACAGTATCAGGGACTCTGCCACTAACTTTAGAAACTGTATGCAGGCAGTCTCCTCCTGGATGGTGGAAAATTTCATGAAGTTAAACGGGGAGAAGACTGAGGTTTTGATCTTTGGCAGCAAATTGGACATTTGGTCCAACGCTTG
This sequence comes from Calotriton arnoldi, assembly GCA_963921515.1. Taxonomy (NCBI): domain Eukaryota; kingdom Metazoa; phylum Chordata; class Amphibia; order Caudata; family Salamandridae; genus Calotriton; species Calotriton arnoldi. The sequence continues at coordinate 16,885 of CAWUFW010011239.1, read as the reverse complement.
TTGGCCGGATACGCTTGGCAGCTGCCCTTGCCCTGTATCCCATGGGAAAAATCTAGGGGTCATTGTGGACAACTCTCTTTCTTTGAGCCTGCAGGTTAGTAGGACAGTGTCCTCCTGTTTTCAGATAATCAGGATCCTTAGAAAAATGTCCCATTTCCTTTCATTTGCCGCACGCAAACAGGCTGTTATTGCCTTGGTAATGTCCAGATTGGATTATTGTAATGCCCTCTATCTGGGCATTAACAAAGGCTTGGTGCGACGCTTGCAGCTTGTGCAGAATGCTGCGGCCAGGATGGTGATGGGGCTTCCGAAATACCACTCAGCCTCAGCGTCTCTTAGGACGCTGCATTGGCTTCCTCTGGACCGTAGGATTCTTTTTAAAACTCTTTGCCTGACTCATAATGCCTAGTATGGCTTAGGCCCTGATGGTATTAATACAATACTCCATCACTATGCCCCTACTAGGCAGCTCAGGTCTGCTACCAAAAATCTTTTAACAGTGCCGAGGTTTAAAAAGGTGAAATGGGGAGGTAGAGCTTTCTCTACTGCTGCGGCTAAGCTGTGGAACTCCCTCCAGGAAGATCTTTCTGGTCAGGTGTCACATTCTCTCTTCCGTAAAGCCTTGAAGACCTGGCTTTTTATACAGATTCTAGTCTGAGCATATCATCTTGTTTGCACATTTGGTCCCGCAATAGCGCCTTGACGCCCTTGGGCAAAGTTTAGCGCTCTACAAGTTTAAAATTCATTCATTCATTCATTCTTGTGAAGAGAAAGCCAGGTAAGAGGTGCATGGCCAGTAAGCAGGAGAAAGTGGCAGCCCAAGAGATAATATTGTAGGGCCTCCACAGCCGACTTAATTGCTAAACATTCCTTTTCGATGGTAGCATAACCTATTTCCCTTGGGAACAGTTTTCTACTGAGGTAAAGGACAGGATGGAGATCCCCCGTATGATCAGGTTGGGAAAGGATGGCACCTAGACCCCTCCCATACGCATCTGTTTGGAGGATGAAGGTATTGTCAAAATCAGGGCATGTAAGTACGGGGTCGTGACAAAGGGAGGTCTTGAGCTTACAGAAGCTTTGTTCCTGGGCTTCAGACCAATGGAATCTACTAGTTGAACGTGCTTTGGTAAGTAGGTCCGTAAGGGGGCTGGCTATCTCAGAGAAGTGTGGAATGAACCTTCTGTAATACCCAACTAGGCCTAGGAAGGAGCGGACTTCTTTTCGTGTGGTGGGTCGGGGTATGTGGGAGATGGCTTTTATCTGACTCACTTGGGGTCTGATTTTCCTGGCCTGAATGTCATATCCTAGATACTCAATATGGTCAGCCCCAAATGTTGTCTTCTTAGGGTTGATTGTGAGGCCTGCCTGTTTTAGGGTGTTTAAGATGTTTTCTAGGTGTATCAAGTGGGTTTTCCAATCCGGACTATGGACTACTATATCATCTAGATACGCCACGGCTTAGGATTGGTGAGAAGACAAGACAACGTCCATGAGCCTCTGAAACGTGGCTGGAGCACCATGGGGACCAAAGGGGAGTACTTTAAATTGAAATAAGCCAAAGGGTGTAGAAAAGGCGGTTTTATCACGGGCGTCAGGTGCTAGTGGTATCTGCCAGTACCCTTTTGTCAGGTCTATGGTGGACATAACCTTGGCGTCTCTGAGTCTCTCAATAAGTTCGTCCATCCGTGGCATAGGATATGCATCGAATTTGGACACTGCATTTAATTGGCAGAAATCAATACAAAATCTTATGCTCCCGTCAGGTTTGGGTACTAGAACGATTGGGGATGACCAGGCGCTATGTGAAGGTTCAATGATGTCCGCCTCTAGCATGGCTTTTATTTCTTGTTCCACAGCCTCTCTTCTGGCGGCTGGGATACGATAAGGTCTTAATTTAATTGGATGGGATGTGTGGGTGATGATATCGTGTTCAACCAGAGATGTCCTTCCGGGTACCCCAGACACAACGGAGGGAAAAGAAGCGCATAGGGTGTTTAGCTGGTACTTCTGTTCCTTGGTGGTTTGGGGGCCCCAATTGGGTTGTGGTTTCTCTACAGGGTTTTGCGGGGTTAGGGATATCTCCAATGGTTTGTTCAGGGCGACATGCTGTATGTGCGTGTCCTTGCATGTGGACACAGGAACGGGTCCGTCCCATGCCTTCAATAAATTGACATGATAAATCTGGCTTGTCTTATTTTTATGTGGAACGGCTATACGATAAGTAACCGGAGTTACTTTGCTTAGTACAGGGTAGGGACCCTGCCAAGTGGCCAGTATTTTTTTTTCTGAGGTGGGTAGTAGGATTAATACTTGGTCTCCACTGCGAACTCTCTTAGTTTGGTATTTCTATCATACCATTGTTTCTGTTGGGTCTGGGCTTTTTCCATACTTACATGGACCTCTTCCCACAGATTCGTCAAGGTGTCCTTAAGGGATGCAGTAAAGGTTTTCCCTCGTCCTCATCCTCAGTCCATTGCTCTGCTGCCATATCTAAGAGTGTACGGGGCTTCCTTCCAAACAACAACTCGAATGGAGAGAATCCCGTAGACTTCTGCTCATGTGACCTGATGGCAAATAAAACTAGGGGTAATTGTCGATCCCAATCCCTCCCGGCCTTGTCTACGCTTTTCCTCAGCATTGTTTTGATGGTTTTATTATACCTCTCCACAAAGCCGTCTGTTTGGGGGTGATAGACGGCTGTCCTGATTTGTTTTATTTTTAACACCTCGCACACCTGTTTCATTAAGCGGGACATGAAGGGAGTGCCCTGGTCGGTTAAGAGTTCATGGGGGAACCCAACGCGGGAGAAGAAGGTGATCATAGCCTGGGCCACAGCTGTAGTGGTGGCAGTGGTCAAGGGAAACGCTTCCGGATATCGGGTGGCGTAATCCACTAGAACCAGTATATATTGGTGTCTCCTAGCAGAAGGAAGGAGGGGTCCAACGACGTCCATCCCTACCCTTCGAAAGGGAACATCAATTATTGGGAGGGGTTGAAGTGGAGCGCGCGGTAGAGTGGGTGTATTGAACAATTGACACCTGACACAAGAGGCACAGAGCCTAGCTACCTCTTGATACACACCTGGCCAATAGAACTTCTCGAGCAAATATTTAAGGGTGTGTTCTTTCCCATAATGACCACCCCCGGTTTGACTGTGTGCCAGACATAGAGCCTATTCGCGGAAGGCTTTGGGGACCAGAAATTGTTCCTTAACCCAGTTGTTTTCTTTAGTGACTTTATACAGAAGACTCCTTTTCACACAAAAGTAAGGGCCTACCTTTTCGGGCTGTTCTTCTTGGGCTTGTCCCCAGGCATGCTGTAAAGTCGTATCGTCCCTCTGGGCCATACGGAAGTCTCGGGTTGGCATCTGTGGTACATCTGAAGAGGCAAGGACAGGAATAGGTAGAGTACGATAGGATTGGCTATACAATGCTCTTTCTGCTCTTTTCTCCCTGCGTGTTTTTGCTCTTTTCCCAATAGGTTCTTGTATGTTTTCACCAGAGAAGGGGGTTCTTTCTAGCCATTCTATCAGGGGTGATGGGGAACTAAGGGACTGTAAGTATTCATGGAACCTAGGAAGGTTGGTTCCTAAGAGAACAATCTCAGGTAGAGAGGGGATAACCCTGACTTTCCTCAACTGGGGTTCCCTGTCAACTTCCAACATGACTTCAGCCAAGGGATATAGCTTCTTCTCTCCATGGACGCATGCAACCTGGATGTACTCGCCTGCTACTATCTGGGATTCGGGTACAAGCTCTCTAGAGACAACGGTATGATGACAACCTGTATCAAGTAGTGCGATCACTGGTTTTCCATTCACATGTATTCGTTTCTTGTACCGCACAGGGGCATCTCCTGTGACATACACCCGCCCACATGTGTACCCTACTTCCATGGGTTCTGGGGGTGGAGTACGTGTAGGACAATGTCGGGCTATAAGTCCCCACTCTGCACAGTGAAAACATTGTGGTCCCTGCGCTGGATTTAAGGGTGATGGTTTTGGTGGGAGTTTCGGGAAGAAGGAGCCTTTGGACTCCGTCTGGGTTAGGGGTGTCCTATTTGGGGGTTTGGGTTGAGCCAATGGGGTACGATGAGAAGGGCCTTGAAGTCTGGCGAGCGGTGGTACGCACAAGCCAGGTCTACCGCTAGTGTTACAGGGAGGTTGGGATGTTGTTTAATCCATGATCGGGTGTTAATGGGAAGGGCATCCAAGTATTGTTCGAGATAGATCTTTTCAGTAAGTTCATCTAAGGATGACACAGAGGGTTGTAACCAACGATTCCCCAGGTCCCTTATGCGGTAGTATAGTGCACGCGGGTTGTCTCTTACTGTCCATTTTTCCTTTCTGAACCTGCTGCGGTAGTATTCCTGGTCGCAGCCCAGACGTTCCAGAATGGATTTCTTTATATCAGCATAACTGGTTGTTCCGGCAGGGTTGGCTGCCTGGTAGGCGGCTTGTAACTCTCCGGACAGTAAGGGTGCCATGTATTGGCCCCATCTTTCCGGGGGCCATGATGCTGTGGTTGCGACGCGTTCAAAGTTAACAAAGAAATAGTCCGGATCATCTCAGTTTTGGAACTTTTGTAGAACAGACCCAGGTACATTGGGGTGTACTCGAGCACTTGCGATAGCATCAGTGAGACGCCAAATGGCGGTGTCCTGCACCTGTTGGTTAGTGGATAACAGGGAAGCCTGGTCCTTAATTACGGTGTGTAGTGCTTCCCGTTCTTTTTGGGCCTGTTTGGTCTGTTGTTCCAGGACGAGTTGTAGGTGGCGTTGTCCCTCGGCCAACTGCGCAATTATGGCTTCCATTAGGATGGGTTGGGTCATCGTGGCTAGACCTGTATCCCACTTCTGACACCACTGTCGTCGCGTGGCACCTTGGGGCTATCTTGGTCCTCCCCACTAGTGGTTATGACGCACAGACGTTGGCAAGGTTTGAGGGTTTTATTTATCAATACTAAATAAAAACAGGGCTCTCTCTCTCTCTCTTTGGTACGGATGGCCTTCTAATAATCTCTTGGTCGGCTTTTGGGGTATTCCTCTCTCTTCTTCTTTTTCCTGGTGGTTTCCGCTCCGGGGTTGTAGCACTCGGGAGGGTGTGGGAAAACAACAAAAGAAAATAGAAAGAAAACTTTAGGTTACTGCCTTCTCACACAAACAATGGGGAGGGGTAAGTGCACCTTCACCAGTGGCCCTAACTGTGCAGTGCCTGTGTGAGGGGTTTTTACTGTGTTGTCGTCGGTGTGGCCCTTAATCCTGCCCACCAGCCCTTTAAAGTAAAGGCACGCGCAGCTGGCACTTGCCTGAGCCCATGACCCTCTGGGGCCGTGGTAAGGTGAGATCCCGCCTCCTCGTTCCCTCTCGGAGTGTCGGTCTCGCTCGGTGTGCTCTGGGAGCGTTTTTCTGTTGTTCCGCATCCTTCCGCCTCTCCGCCGCCGTCCTGGAGTCCAGGGTCGTCTTTTCCACAGGAACGCCTTCTCTCCTCCTCGGTAGTGTTGCTCTCGGTCCTCTCTTTCTCCGCGTCTTCTTCCACCATTCCTCCTTGGTGGGCGGGACTTCCTCGCGTCGTCCGCGAGAGTCTATACCGCTACCGCTGTTTCCTGTGTGGGTCGTCTCTGCGGCCTGTTGAAAAACTCGCCGAATTCCCAGTCGAGCGAGGGCAGCTCATACTATGGCTGTTTTTTCTTTCGTGGGATAGGCCTCAACCCATTTACTAAATGCACAAACAACCACCAACACATATTTCAAATTGATGACTCGATCCATTTCTATATAATCTATCTGAAGGACCTCAAAAGGGAAAGTGGGAGGTGCAAAATTACCAGGTGGTGTAGGGGTACCGTTTCCAGGATTGTGCATCATGCACACCATACAATATTTGACCAAATGAGCGGCAGTCTTTGGGATATTATCATTTTGCCATACAGGGTCTAGCAACTTACAAATACCCTTAGCACTGATATGAGCTGGCCCATGTTGCATGGTGACTACGGGAAGAAAATATGCATCTGGAAGCATCCATCTCTGTTTCCCTGACTTATCAGTCCAACACACCTCCTCATCCAAACGTGCTGTGCTTTCCTGCCATATCGCTAATTCCTCAATTGTTGCCTCACTCTGTATCTCCTTGACATTTTCCAGCGTATCCTCAAACATGGCGACCTCGGGCACCCACCTAGCGGGACCTGCTACAAACATCCTTTTCATCTTCGTTCGGGCTGTCTCCTTAGCTATCTGGTCTGCAAAGGCATTCCCCTTACCCACATTGTCAGTAATTGTCTTGTGGGCGCTGCACTTTCTAGCGCTAATTTCTTGGGGAGTGTCAAAACCGGCAAAAGCCTATGTATGTGGAGACCATGTTGGATCTTCATCCCACGGGAAGTGAGAAATCCTCTTTCTGCCCAGAGCTGTCCAAAATTATGGGCGACTCCGAAGGCGTACTGACTGTCAGTATAGACATTGACAGCCAGTCCCTCACTCAACTCAGAGGCTCGAATAAGTGCAACAAGCTCTGCAGCTTGGGCCAACTGATAGGGAACTCGTGTCGTCTCAACTACCGTGTACAGTGTAGTGATTGCATATGCTGCAGTGGTGGTGCCATCTGGTAATTTGAAACAAGAGCCATCAACATATAGTTCCCCTTGGGGGTCAGATAAGGCAACATCAGTCAAGTCCCTTCATCCCTTCCTCAGTCCGAAAAATGCAATCATGTATGTCAATTTCCTCACTCTCAGAAGGGAGGGGTAGTAACGTGGCTGGGTTCAGAGTGGCACATCTTTTAATCGTGACATGTGGTGCAAAGAGAGTTAGCTGATAACTGGTTAGATGTGCACTGGTGAGGTGCTGTGTCTTGGTCTTATTCAAAAGGGTATCCACAGCATGGGGGACTATGAATGTGAGGTCAGTATCAAGTACGAGCCCAGCCGATTGCCTTATAGAGACGGCCACAGCCGCGACCGCTCTTAGACAGCTCGGGAGGGCTCTTGCGACAGGGTCAAGAAGAGCAGAAAAAAAAGCACACGGCCGTTGCTTACCTCCAAAGGCCTGTGTTAAGACAGAGCGTGCACAGCCAGCCGTCTCATGTACGTACAGCACGAACGGCTTCGCATAGTCAGGTGTACCAAGCACAGGCGCAGAGCAAAGCGCAACTTTTAATTGCTCAAAAGACTGCTGACATTCAGGCGTCCAAGGCAAGGGTTCATGCACCCCTGCTGGTTAATGCCAGCAGGGGATTTGTTAGTAACGAGTAGTTAGGGATCCATTGGCGACAATAGGAAGTAATGGCAATAAAAGTGCGCACATCCCTCTGAGTTTTAGGGATAGGCATTTTAACAATGGTACTGATGCGCTCAGAGATCAATCTCCGACCCTCCTTCGACAGTAGGTGACCTAAGTAGGTGACCTCCTGTTGACAATATTGAAATTTGGAAAGGGACACTTTATGTCTGTGGTGTGTCAAATGCAACAACAATTTAACCGTACTGTCTTTGCAATCCTTTTCAGTGTCAGAAGCGATGAGAAGGTCATCTACATATTGGAGCAATACATTACCTGAAGGAAGCGTGAGGGAGTCCAATTGTGCTTTCAAAGCCTGACTATATATACTAGGGCTCTCAGTATAGTCCTGAGGAGCTTGACAGAATCTAAAGCTTCTGACAGCAAGTGTAAAACCGAACAAGTGCCTGCTGTCTGGATGGATCGGAATACTGAAGAATGCATTTTTCAGATCAATGACAGAAAAGAATTTAGCAGAGGAAGGAATCATCGTCAGAAGAGCAGTAATGTCAGAGACCACCGGGAACTGAGGAACCACTATTTTATTAATTTCGCGCAAGTCAATCACAAAACGATAAACATCAGGATGATCATCAGAGGAACCCGAAGGTGCCCTCTTAAGATGGAAAGAATAGGGCTATTACACACATTAGCAGTCACCTCTTCAACAACTCCTGACGCAATCAGGTCCTGTATAATTTGCAACAAGGCTTGTTCCCCTGCTTGCGGTATTTTGTACTGAGGAATACGAGGCACAATGGCCTTATCTTTAATTTTAATGGAAACTGGAGGTATCTACAATAGTCCTACGTCCGTGTCATGCGTTGCCCACAACGTGGGCGGCACGTCTTTAAATTCAGCAGGGAGGGGCGCATCTTTGGACAGACACTGCTTAGTGCTGACCACATTCGGACCCATTGTCATGTAGACACCTTCCGGGAAACAATAAATGGTCGCATGCAACTTCTTTAATAAATCTAAGCCCATCAGATTTTCTCCGCAATTAGATGTCAACAAAAATGGTGAATCTACAGTAAAAGGACCTATAGTCAGTGTAAGAGGTTTTGAAATGGGGCTCACAACCGGTACACCAGAAAATCCTACCAAAACATTGTTATGGCCAGACAGAGCTGCCCCGGGGACCAGTGAACGAGAAATAGAGCTATTCATCCACCAAAATTTCCTTAGCTGAGCCATGCAAATCTGCAGTAAAGAAAGGACCGCGCTGATCTACAGGTATCTGAACTGGTCCCTCACTCTGTCCCTGGCTGTCCTAGCTGTGAGACATTCCTGTCACCTCATCTATGTCATAATCATCGTGGTAGTACTTTTTCCCCCTAGGGTCGTCAAAGTAGTTCTGGTCAGTGTGACCTTGTGAAGTCCCAACTGACTGAACTCTATACCGGCCACCGTCTCCGCGACCCCGTCCAGGAGACCCTCGTCCCCTTGGGACCACCACCTTCTGCAAAAGCACAGGACACTCGCTGTGCCAATGCCCCTCCTCCTTAAAGTACACACACTGGTTCAGTCCCACAGACGTAGTATTCCTGCCTGTATGAGGAGCTGTCGGGCCGTACCACCATGTCCTCTACCATTCCCTCAAGAAGCCTGTTGCAACAACACCTTCGTCTTCAGTTCTTTATGCTTTTTCTCCACCTTTTCCTTCTCCTCATTTCCCCTGTGCTCATAATACTGTGCCATACTCAGAATTACAGAAGGGGAGGAGGTAGTCCAAGTGCTCTCCGAGGCCTGTAGCCGAGTCGCGATCTCAGGAAGCAGGTTTGTAACAAATCTATTAATGAACAGTCAGACACCCCCCTCCACCGACAAATCCTGGCCGCTAAAATCCAAAAACACGCCTTCAAACGAGTGAAAAAATCAGACACACTCTTCTGACAACATGCCGTTAACTTGTCCCAATCTACCCTTCTCGGTGGATTAAGAGAATACATATACGTAATAATTCGGCCAGGTAAAGCTAATAATTCAGCCTTAGGCTTCTTACCAGGCTTCCTCTCCTGGTCCCATGCTTTAATCTGATCCCAGGTACCACCCAATTCCGCAACATGACCCTGTGTGTGCACCTGTCTCCAAATATCAACGGGCACCATTAAACCAAAGAACATTTCAATATCCGCAAGAGTCATCACTGTCGATGAAGCGACCTCAGTCAATTACTTATAATATGCAGTAGGATTTTTCCTACGGTCGGGTACCTGAGCCTTAAGGGACAAAACCTCACTCCTTTTCCATGGAGTATAAACCTATTGATCTTGGAAACGGGCCTCTACCCTTGGTCTAATAGCAGTATTCTGCTGATCCCTCAGCTCCGGTAGTTCAGGGTGATATATGGGGTGGACTTCCCTCATCGGAAACTGGGATACCATCTTCGGGCTTTTCTCGAGCAGCCTACCTCGAAAGCGACTAGCGTCGCGACATTACTAAAAACCTCACCGGGTGCCATATCAGCAACATAGACATGATCCCTAATATTATAAATAATCTGGGGTGCTACATCATTAAAACACTGTTCCCACAGTCCAATCAAAGTAGCCGACATGTGCTTAACCCCTTCGCTGCTAGGCCTTTTCCCCCCCCTGTGCTAAGCCTTTTTTTTGGCTATTTGGGGTAGTGCGCGCTTAGGCCCCTGTAACTTTTTGACCACATAAGGTATCCACGCCAAATTTGCGTCCTTTTTTTCCAACATCATGGGGATTGTAAAGGTACCCAGGGTTTGTGGATTCCCCTGGAGGGGTCCCAGAAATTATCCAAAATACAGCTAAATTTTGGGTTTTTTGGGAAAAATGCGAAAAAAGGCCTGCAAATGAAAGCGTCTGGGTTTTTCCCTGCAAATGGTATCAAAAAAGGGTTTGTGGGGCTGAAATCACCATTTTCCCAGCTTTTAGAGAATGACAGACTTTTGTCAGAAAACCAATATTTTTTACACAGTTTTGCCATTTTTCTGGGACATAGCCTATTTTTGCTATTTTTTGTGTTTTCAACCTCCTTCCAGTTAATGGTAGAAATGGGTATGAAAGCAATAATGGATCCTAGACAGCTATACATTTTAGAAAAGTAGACAAAATTCTGAATTCAGCAAGGGGTCATTTGTGTAGATCCATCAAGGTTTCTTTATAGAAACTAACAGTTAAATATAGGAAAAATTGAAAATTAGTTGAAAAAACAGCCTTTTGTGTCAACGTTTTCACCTGTAACTTCTTCTAATTATGACAGCTCTTTGAAAGCAATATACCGTTACATCCGCTGGACGTTACTGGTTGTGGGGATATATAGGACTTGTAGGTTCACCAAGAACCCGACGAACCCAGAGCCAACAACTGAGCAGCGTCTTGCAATGGTTTTTTATTATGTACCGGGTATATAGCAATTATTGTGGGATAATGTATACATGGAAAAATCGGTATGAAAGACACCTATGTATTTCTGAAATGGGAACAAAATATAGAGTTTAGAAACAGTAGATATTTGCACATTTCCGAAATTGGGAATACTCATACCTGCATGAGAATCATCGGTCATTTTTTTTAAAAATTATCGGTCATTTTTTTTAAAATTACTTCTTTTTTACACAATGTCTTTCATTTGGAAGGCAGAATGCATCGAAAGTCAATAGGTAATAACAGTTGCTTTACAAATCTGAATTACCCTAAGTCTCCTGATAAAAATGGTACCTCACTTGTGTGGGTAGGCATAGTGCCCACGACAGGAAATGGCTCAAAACCCAACGTGAACACACCACATTTTCACAATGAAAAATTACCCTTTTTTTGCAAAGGGCCTAGCTGTAGTTTTTGAACCCTAGCTCTGCCGGCACCTAGGGAAACCTAGCAAACCTATACATTTTTGAAAACTAGACACCCAGTGGAATCCAGGATGGGGTGACTTGACTGGCTCCCACCACGTTCTGTTACCCAGAATCCCTTGCAAACCTAAAAGATTGATTAAAAAAACACATTTTCCTCACATTTCTGTGGTGGAAAGTTCTGGAATCTGCGTGGATCCACAAATTTCCACCCACCCCACGTTCCCCAAAGTCTTCCGAGAAAAATGGTACCTCACTTGTGTGGGTAGGCCTAGTGCCCGCGACAGGAAACGGCACAAAACGCAACGTGGACACACCCCAATTTCACAGTGAAAAATGACCCTTTTTTGACAAAGTGCCTAGCTGTAGTTTTTGAACCATAGCTCTGCCAGGACCTAGGGAAACCTAGCAAACCTATACATTTTTGAAAACTAGACACCCAGGGGAATCCAGGATGGGGTGACTTGACTGGCTCCCACCAGGTTCTGTTACCCAGAATCCCTTGCAAACCTAACAAATTGTCAAAAAATACACATTTTCCTCATATTTCTGTGGTGGAAAGTTCTGGAATCTGCGTGGATCCACAAATTTCCACCCACCCCGCATTCCCCAAAGTCTTCCGAGAAAAATGATACCTCACTTGTGTGGGTCGGCCTAGTGCCTGCGACAGGAAACGGCGCAAAACGCAACGTGGACACACCTCAATTTCGCAGTGAAAAATGACCCTTTTTTGGCAAAGTGCCTAGTTGTAGTTTTTGAACCATAGCTCTGCCGGCACCTAGGGAAACCTAGCAAACCTAAACATTTTTGAAAACTAGACACTCAGGGGAATCCAGGATGGGGTGACTTGACTGCCTCCCACCAGGTTCTGTTATCCAGAATCCCTTGCAAACCTAAAAGATTGATCAAAAAAACACATTTTCCTCACATTTCTGTGGTGGAAAGTTCTGGAATCTGCGTGGATCCACAAATTTCCACCCACCCCACGTTCCCCAAAGTCTTCCTAGAAAAATGGTACCTCACTTGTGTGGGTAGGCCTAGTGCCCGCGACAGGAAACGGCGCAAAACGCAACGTGGACACACCCCAATTTCACAGTGAAAAATGACCCTTTTTTGACAAAGTGCCTATCTGTAGTTTTTGAACCCTAGCTCTGCCAGCACCTATGGAAACCTAGCAAACCTATACATTTTTGAAAACTAGAAACCCAGGGGAATCCAGGATGGGGTGACTTGACTGGCTCCCACCAGGTTCTGTTACCCAGAATCCCTTGCAAACCGAAACAATTGTCAAAAAAACCACTTTTTCCCCACATTTCTGTGGTGGAAAGTTCTGGAATCTGCGTGGATCCACAAATTTCCACCCACCCCACGTTCCCCAAAGTCTTTCGAGAAAAATGGTACCTCACTTGTGTGGGTCGGCCTAGTGCCCGCAACAGGAAACGGCGCAAAACACAACATGGACACACCTCAATTTCGCAGTGAAAAATGACCCTTTTTTGGCAAAGTGCCTAGCTGTAGTTTTTGAACCATAGCTCTGCCGGCACCTAGGGAAACCTTGCAAACCTATACATTTTTGAAAACTAGACACCCAGAGGAATCCAGGATGGAGTGACTTGACTGCCTCCCACCAGGTTCTGTTACCCAGAATCCCTTGCAAACCTAAACAATTGTCAAAAAAACCAAATTTTCCCCACATTTCTGTGGTGGAAAGTTCTGGAATCTGCGTGGATCCACAAATTTCCACCCACCCCGCGTTCCCCAAAGTCATCCGAGAAAAATGGTACCTCACTTGTGTGGGTCGGCCTAGTGCCCGCAACAGGAAACGGCACAAAATGCAACGTGGACACACCTCAATTTCGCAGTGAAAAATGACTCTTTTTTGACAAAGTGCCTAGCTGTAGTTTTTGAACCCTAGCTCTGCCAGCACCTAGGGAAACCTAGCAAACCTATACATTTTTTAAAACTAGACATATAGGGGAATCCAGGATGGGGTGACTTGACTGGCCCCCACCAGGTTCTGTTACCCAGAATCCCTTGCAAACCTAACAAATTGTCAAAAAAAACACATTTTCCTCACATTTCTGTGGTGGAAAGTTCTGGAATCTGCGTTGATCCACAAATTTCCACCCACCCCACGTTCCCCAAAGTCTTCAGAGAAAAATGATACCTCACTTGTGTGGGTCGGCCTAGTGCCCGCGACAGGAAACGGCGCAAAACGCAACGTGGACACACCTCAATTTCGCAGTGAAAAATGACCCTTTTTTGGCAAAGTGCCTAGTTGTAGTTTTTGAACCATAGCTCTGCCGGCACCTAGGGAAACCTAGCAAACCTATACATTTTTGAAAACTAGACACTCAGGGGAATCCAGGATGGGGTGACTTGACTGGCTCCCACCAGGTTCTGTTACCCAGAATCCCTTGCAAACCTAACAAATTGTCAAAAAATACACATTATCCTCACATTTCTGTGGTGGAAAGTTCTGGAATCTGCGTGGATCCACAAATTTCCACCCACCCCGCGTTCCCCGAAGTCTTCCGAGAAAAATGATACCTCACTTCTGTGGGTCGGCCTAGTGCCCGCGACAGGAAACGGCGCAAAACGCAACGTGGACACACCTCAATTTCGCAGTGAAAAATGACCCTTTTTTTGGCAAAGTGCCTAGCTGTAGTTTTTGAACCATAGCTCTGCCGGCACCTTGGGAAACCTAGCAAACCTATACATTTTTGAAAACTAGACACCCAGGGGAAACCAGAAAGGGGTGACTTGACTGCCTCCCACCAGGTTCTGTTACCCAGAGTCCTTTGCAAACCTAAAAAATTGTCAAAAAAAACACATTTTCCCCACATTTCTGTGGTGGAAAGTTCTGGAATCTGCGTGGATCCACAAATTTCCACCCACCCCGCGTTCCCCAAAGTCTTCCGAGAAAAATGGTACCTCACTTGTGTGGGTCGGCCTAGTGCCCGCGACAGGAAATGACGCAAAACGCAACGTGGACACTCCTCAATTTCGCAGTGAAAAATTACCCTTTTTTGGCATAGTGCCTAGCTGTAGTTTTTGAACCATAGCTCTGCCGGCACCTAGGGAAACCTAGCAAACCTATACATTTTTGAAAACTAGACACTCAGGGGAATCCAGGATGGGGTGACTTGACTGCCTCCCACCAGGTTCTGTTACCCAGAATCCCTTGCAAACCTAAAAAGTGTCAAAAAAAACACATTTTCCCCACATTTCTGTGGTGGAAAGTTCTGGAATCTGCGTGGATCAACAAATTTCCACCCATCCCACGATCCACAAAGTCTTTCGAGAAAAATGGTACCTCACTTGTGTGGGTCGGCATAGTGCCCGCAACAGGAAACGGCGCAAAACACAACATGGACACACCTCAATTTCGCAGTGAAAAATGACCCTTTTTTGGCAAAGTGCCTAGCTGTAGTTTTTGAACCATAGCTCTGCCGGCACCTAGGGAAAACTTGCAAACCTATACATATTTGAATAAACTAGACACCCAGGGGAATCCAGGATGGGGTGACTTGACTGCCTCCCACCAGGTTCTGTTACCCAGAATCCCTTGCAAACCTAAACAATTGTCAAAAAAAACACATTTTCCCCACATTTCTGTGATGGAAAGTTCTGGAATCTGCGTGGATCCACAAATTTCCACCCACCCCGCGTTCCCCAAAGTCTTCCGAGAAAAATGGTACCTCACTTGTGTGGGTCGGCCTAGTGCCCACGACAGGAAATGGCGCAAAACTCAACGTGGACACACCTCAATTTCGCAGGGAAAATTACCCTTTTTTGGCATAGTGCCTAGCTGTAGTTTTTGAACCATAGCTCTGCCGGCACCTAGGGAAACCTAGAAAACCTATACATTTTTGAAAACTAGACACCCAGGGGAATCCAGGATGGGCTGACTTGACTGCCTCCCACCAGGTTCTGTTACCCAGAATCCCTTGCAAACCTAAAAATTGTCAAAAAAACCACATTTTCCCCACATTTCTGTGGTGGACAGTTCTACAATCTGCGTGGATCCACAAATTTCCTCCCACCCAGCATTCAACCAGGTCTCCCGATAAAATGGTACCTCACTTGCGTGGGTGGGTCAAGGATCCGCGACAGGCAGGGGCCCAAAAGCTATTGAGGCGACATCAAAATTACCTATCACAAACCAACCTGGTTTTGCATGGGGGTCCCATGAGTTTTTGGCCCGGGGCTCGGAAGCCATCTAGGGAAACTTACCAAACCCACACATTTCTGGAAACTAGACACCCGGGGGAGTCCAGTGAGGTATGGCTTGCGTGGGTCCCCCATCATTCTCCTACGCAGAATCCCCTGCAAACCTCAAATTTCGCCGAACAATTCACTTTTTCTCACATTTCTGTGGTGGAAAGTTCTGGAATCTGCGTGGATCCACAAATTTCCTCCCACCCAGCGTTCCCCCAGGTCTCCCGATAACAATGGTACCTCACTTGCATGGGTGGGTCAAGGACCCGCGACAGGCAAGGGCCCAAAAGCTATTGAGGCGACATCAAAATTACCTATCACAAACCAACCTGGTTTTGCATGGGGGTCCCATGAGTTTTTGGCCCGGGGCTCGGCAGCCATCTAGGGAAACCTACCTAACCCACACATTTCTGTAAACTAGACACCCGGGGAGTCCAGCAAGGTATGGCTTGCGTGGGTCCCCCATCATTCTCCTACCCAGAATCCCCTGCAAACCTCGAATTTCGCCGAAAAATTCACTTTTTTCTCACATTTCTGTGATGGAAAGTTCTGAAATCTGCGTGGATCCACAAATTTCCTCCCACTCAGCGTTCCCCCAGGTCTCCCGAGAAAAATGGTACCTCACTTGTGTGGGTAGGCACAGTGGCTGCAACAGGAAATGGCCCAAATCGTACTCTGGAGACTTCAAAATTACCTATAGCAAAACTACCTGGTTTTGGGCGGGGGCACCTGAGATTTTGGTCCCGGGCTCGGTGGCCATCTTGGGAAAGTACCAAACTTAAACTTTTCTGAAAACTAGACAACCGGGGAGTCCAATGAGGTATGGCTTGCCTGGATCCCCCAACGTTTTCCTACCCAGAATGCAATGCAAACCTTAAATTTAGCTGAGAAAACCACATTTTCCACATATTTTTGCGTGGAATCACCGTGCCGGCACAAATGTCCTACCACCCAGCGTTCCCCTTGTTCTCCCGAGTAAAATGATACCTCACTTGTGTGGGTGTCCAAAGCAGAATTGGCTAAAAACGTATTTTTATAAAAATGTAGCGCTTAGAATTCTCGGTGCTATACTATAAATCCCTATGTTTTGGGCTCTTCCTAGCCACAGGCCTTTGGCGTCTAGTGGGCTTTTTGGCCCCCGCGGGGCAGATTGGGGGCTACTGCCCCATCTGCCCCCAGAGGGGCAGGAAGGCTGTTATTTTTGTGGGGGAGGGGTGGGGGCATGGGCATGCCCGTTTTGGGAGCCCCCACCCTAATTTAAATTTGCCCCCAAAAACTCCCTGGCATCTAGTGGGCTTTTGCCACCCCCGGCGGGGCAGATTGGGGGCTAATGCTCCCATCTGCCCCCCAGGGCCAAAAGCCCACTAGACGCTAGGGAGTTTTGGGCAAATTTTAATTAGGTGGGGCTGCCCAAAATGGGCATGCCAATGCCCCCACCCTAATTAAAATTTGCCCAAAAAATCCTCTGGCGTCTAGTGGGCTTTTGCTCCCCGGGGGCAGATTGGGGGCTCCTGCCCCATCTGCCCCCAGGGGGCAGGAAGGCTGTTATTTTTGTGGGGA